>OY987281.1:2431911-3631911 GCA_963920785.1 Sphagnum contortum
GGAAATGTTTGGACAGATGTTGATCACTCAGATTGTTGAGAAAACCAGGCGTGGATCCCACATAGTAAAGAATGCCCAAACGATGCTTGCCACATTTGAGAAGGATGAAATAGGAAATGTGGCAGTAGATACATGCTCCTCGCAAATGCCATGGACGGATGGAAGAATGGGAGAGCCAGGTGGGGTGCCCCATCAGTTGGCAAAGCCTACACAACCTCACGATGACAATCCAGCAAGGCCAGAGACAGGCATAACCACTGCTGCTGAACGAGAAACTGTGCAAGCAGAATATGACTTATTGGGCCGATTCACATTGCGAACAAAAGACAAAAGAGTGCCAGAAGGTCTGAAGGATAGGACTGGAAAGGAACCCAGCTACATGATGAGATTAGACATGGAGCAGATTCCAGTATTGGACTTGGGTGAAAACTCTCAATTTGTGCAAGGTAAATCCCTTGTTTCTCTGTCCATTGTGATTTTGTCCATCCCAAAGGTTGAAACATTTGTTTTGATGCAGTGGACTATTTACTTTACGGGAGTATGAAGACACTTGTTCAACATGACTTTCATTGTCTCCAGATTCTGCTTCTGTGTTTTCTGCAGGGAGTGAATCTTATGGTGTTAGGGATGTGGTTCTACATGACATTTTGTGTGGGAGCCAATCAACAGTGGGGAGTTCAAGAGACACCCGTCTGAGAGGAACAGCTGATGTTAACAAGAGTGAGATTCGGCTTTCACATAGAGATGTGCATAGAGAGGTGTATGGAGGCAGTGGGTTACACAGAGAAGATGAAGTTCGCACTCGTAGGCGTTTATGAAGGTGGGTTGCAGTTTCTGTGCATGTTTTTCAGTTGTACAAACTCATAGATCATCAACAACAGCGTGTAATTTTTTATGTCTTTCTGGTGCCATCTATGGTTAATGTATTTTGCAACAGTTTTTGGCACAACCTGGGAAGTAAGTCCCTGCACTTTTGGAATTTTTCTCCAATCTTGAGCCAAGTACAGTTTTAGTAGCTGTTTTTTCCATTTTATTCAAGGTGGGATGGAAGTTTCAGGTCCGCTCTCTTTTTACAACAGATCATCAATTGCAACCCATTCCTTTGACTTTAAATGGCTGCATCCGTGGCATTGTCTGGACATGCATGCATCCACCATGTTGCATGGAACTAGTGAGTTGCTAGCTAGCTGCAGGAGTCACCATGTTTGAATGTTCTTCTGCTCATGATGATCATGATGATGCACATTAGACACTGAACGAAATGGCCTTTGTAATTGCAGGTACCTTACAAATTTACCAGCAAGGAAGTCAAGGTTTAGGATGGCTGGGACTCTAATGATAAACTCTCACTAGTATGTTCCAAAGCCTCTACACATTATAATATTATGGCTGAGATCTTGTTTGTGATCTGTACGATAGAGAACAAGCTAACTTGGGTATTGTTCACAATTGAAAATTGTCTCCAATTACAACCAACGGGGCACAGCCCAAGTCATTTTGACTTGGCTGAGAGACATGGTCGGGACATACATACATACATTAATTCCCACAACAAATGCCATCCATTTTTCTTATCCGGTGTCCTGATACAATTCTTGAGAATGTAACAAATTTCTCTCCTCCATTTTCCCCTCCTACGAAGTTTTTGTTTTCTCATGGGTTTTATCAACTTTCTCTCCTCCATCCTCTTATAGTTTTGATGCTTGCTCGACATGTGTAACAAGATTTCCAAGGGAAGAGCTATTGTGAGTGTGTTGTCAAAAATCATACCCACCGCCTTGTGCTCCATTCCACAGTGCCTAAAAGCTAAGAATCAATTACAGCCTAGAACTTTCATCACATATACACAATGCCATCTGCTTTGAAGGCAAAGTGTGCATTATGCAAATGTGTCATTTCAATGTGCATCTATCTTGATGTTGCTAAACAATGTCATATAAAAAGATTCAGTTGGAATTTAAGCTTAAATGTTTGTCATTTTCTTGAGCTTCATTTTGAGGCATTGAATAAATATGTCAATTGTGTAGTCCACTCCAATTGTCTACTTCCAGAGAGAAGGCCAAAATGAGTATTCATAATTTAATTATAAGAAATTCTTGATGTAGGAAAATTGAAAATCACAAATCATAAATAAGTATATCAAATGTTAAATTTCAGAAGCTCGCTTTTTGAATTTTAAGAAAATGAAAAAAATAATATTCAAAACTACAAGTTCATCCAAAAATGAAAGGGGACCAAAAAAAAGAGATAAAAGAAAAGTGAGAAACGAAAGTGATGAAAATGGCGCCAAACGGATGAAAGCGCGCGCCACCCAATTTCTCGTATTTTGCTGCGACTGCGCGCCTTCCCTTCCACTAAATTTGCACTCTGAACTCGGCGGCGTCTGGCAACGTCTCTCGCAGCTGCTACGACGAGTTCGCGTCCCCGGTTCTTCGTCTCTACACAAAGCAAGATGATGGCTTTCTTGCTTGCTTCGGGGACGTTGTGATTGAATTTTACACGAAGATTATTATTTTTTTTTCCCGCCGCTATGTCTATTGTAGAATTTTTCTGGTAGCTGCATTTCTGCAAGCTTGCTGTTGCTGCATGGCCATGGCGTAGTAGTAGCTGTGGACGTCTTGCGTGATTTGTTTGATTCAGAGGCGGACGGAAGGATGGACTGTTTTTTGCGATGATGATGATCGCGACGCGCGCGCGAGAGAGAGCAGAAGCTGAATCCGTCTTGAATGTGTAACAGTAATGTTGGCAGCGGTGGCAGCGGCTTTGGGATCGGTTTGCATGCTCTTGGCAAGGAACAGCAAGAGCCTGCATGCATGTTTTCATAGCTGTTTGTGAAGCCAGAGTATTCGTAAGAACTGCAGCTGCTTCTTTAGGATCAATTCCAGGAGAGTTGGTTGTTGGGGTCACGCTTAATTCCATGCATCTGGGTTCGAGTGGATTTCCTTCAGGATCAGAGGCCGGTAGAGTTCCCGGGCTTTTGTCCAGACAAGAGTGTCTATACTACTATGGTATCAGGATCCGAGGATTCTCCCGTATTACAGTAGTAGATCAGTTGGCAAGCAGATCCAGATCAATTTTCTATTTCACAGGGAGCTGCATCTTCGAGTACAGCAATCTCTGCAGGTTGGCGCAAGAATAGATAGATGTAAGAGAGAATTGTTCTCCTCAACCTGGGGTCTAGATCGGGAGATTCAGAGCTGCATAGTGGGGACCACCTGGGTAAGGAACAATGCCAGCTCCAAGTCCATCATCTGTGCCCTCATCAGGCACTAGTGGAGCTTCTTCTCCAAATTCTCAATCAAGCCCACCTGTTGCTGATCCAGGAAAAAATCACCCTCCTCCTCCAACTGGTGCAGTGTCTTCCCTTGCAGCTCCTTCTCAATCTACTAGTAGAGCATCTCCACCGGCTTCTCCACCACCACCTCCTCCTCCTCCTCCAACTGCTGTGTTCTCCCTTGCAGCTCCTTCTAAATCTGCAACTGCATCTCCACCGGCTTCTCCTCCACCTCCCACTCCTGCTGCATCATCAACTCCTCCTCCCTCTGCTTCTTCCTCAGCCCCTTCTACTCCTGCTGCTGCATCTCCACCAGCTCCTCCACCTCCCGCCCCTGATGCATCATCCTCTCCTCCTGCCGCAAGTGCACCTCCACAACCTGATTCCGTTGCACCATCTTCAGGTAACCCACCCACTCCTCCTCCTCCATCTCATCCTCCTAAATCTCCCCCTCCTGTTTCTTCTTCTTCCCCTCCATCACCACCACCACCGGCTGCTGTAAGCCCACCTCCCGCTCAAACTCCTCCTCCTGTTTCTTCTTCTTCCCCTCCATCACCACCACCACCACCACCACCACCACTTTCTGTAAGCTCGCCTGTTCCACCTCCCGGTCAAACTCCACCTCCTGTTTCTTCTTCTTCCTCGCCTCCGTCTCTTGCACCGCCGCTAAATTCTCCAAACCCACCTCCTCCTCCAGTTGCCCCTAAATCCCCCCCTCCTGTTCCTTCTTCTTCCCCTAGTCCTGCATCCCCACCACCGCCTGTGCCATCCCCCGCTCTCTTTCCCCCTCCTGCAGCAAGCCCTCCTGTCTCACCTCCCGCTCAAACTCCCAATCCTAGTTCCACTCTCCCTGCTGCATCCCCACCTCCTTCGCAACCTCCCAAAACCTCTCCACCGCCATCCCCTCCACCTCCGAGCTCAGCCCCTCCTCCAGTAGTCTCCCCCCCTAAATCTCCCCCTGTCGCACCTCCATCTCCTCCTCCACCTTCACCAGCTGCTGTACCTCCTCCAGTCGCACAAGCACCATCTCTTCCTCCTCCTCCAGTTGATGCTCCCCCTCCCGCAGCAACACATCCTCCAGCTGCTCCTCCTTCTCCCGCGCTACCCTCCCCGCCTCCAGTACCTCCTCCTCCTACTGTTGCGCCTGTAAGCTCAGTTCCCCCTTCTGCAGCGCCAGCAGCGTCACCTCCTCCAGGCTCTTCTCCACCTCTGGTTGCATCTCCAGTCGTATCGCCTCCTCCTGGTAATGGAGCTCCAGCTCCAGTGGTTGTCTCTAGTGCTCCCGCTCCTCTTGCTGCTGCTACAACTCCAGCTGCTCCGTTACTACCTTCACCATTATCTTCTCTCGCACCACCTCCAATTCCAATTTCCATATCTCCTTCTCTGGGAGCTTCAGCTTCATCACCCAATGCTCTTCCACAGTCTCCAGGCACCGTCTTTGCACCGGGAAGCAGCGCCTCAGCACTTCACACCGCTGCCGGTGTCAAAGCTGCTGCGACAAGCCATGTGGGAACTCCTGCACTGATAGGAATTGCGTCAGGGGGAGTACTGGGCGTACTCCTCATAGCATTGATTCTCATCTGTTTCGCGAAGAAGCGGAAGAAAGGCACACCCAAGACAAAATTGCTAGACGCGAATGGGATTCCTTACAAAGGCTCGGGCGCAACCGTGCCACTGACGGGAGGAGGCCGTGGGTACAAGAACAGCGACATGCATGAGCCATGGTTATCACATTCAGATTCCAATGGAGGATATTCAGGCAAGAACATTCCGCCGCCGCCGCAAGCGAGTTCTCCAAGTATTGGAAACTCCAGATCCTGGTTCACCATCGAGGAGTTGGCTGTTGCGACGGGAGGATTCTCGAACGAGAATCTGTTAGGCGAGGGCGGATTCGGCAAAGTTTACAAGGGGACATTGCCTTCCGGCGCCATTGTAGCTGTGAAGCAATTGACCGTGGGTGGCGGACAAGGTGACCGTGAGTTTCGAGCGGAGGTGGAGATTATCAGTAGAGTGCACCATCGCCACCTCGTTTCGCTTGTGGGCTACTGCGTTCTGGATACTCAAAGAATCCTTGTCTATGACTTTGTCGCCAACGACACTCTTGAACACAATCTCCATGGTGAGTGATGAGACTCTGATGAATCTGAGTCTCTCTTCCCTCCACCAAAAATCTCTCACGAAATTCTCTTACAAGTGTCAATCCTGAAC
Organism: Sphagnum contortum; assembly: GCA_963920785.1. NCBI lineage: Eukaryota > Viridiplantae > Streptophyta > Sphagnopsida > Sphagnales > Sphagnaceae > Sphagnum > Sphagnum contortum. Next base: position 2,437,394 of record OY987281.1, read on the forward strand.
TCTTTCTTCATGACACTGACAACGTCCCCATTCCACAATAGTAGAAGAAGAAGAAGAATCTCTGAATTCTTTGTGTCCTCAAGTGCAATCTTGGACTCGTTAACATTCTTCATGCTGAATCTCAATCAGCAGCATTCAAATTCTGTCCTCAGATGGACGATGTACATGTGGTTCTATATGACAATTTGCACACAGGTACTTTGTAAGCGGCACAAAGAGCAATCTTGTAACTCAACAAAAGGGAAGCAAAGCTTCTTTTCAAGTTTTAGGGTTCAAGGATTTCCCACAAATGAACTTGAGAAATGTATTAGTCTCTGCTATTAATCTTGCTACTTTAGACATGTAGGAAACCAGAACACCAAGATGTGTTTTACTTGACAATTTTCACATAGTACTACTTTTGTAGGCAACAGGAAGGGGACATTCTTGTAGCTCAACTGAAAGGAACTCGCTTCTTGAAGGTTTAGGGTTCAAGGATTTCACAAATTTGAACTTGGAAAATCCTTGTTGTGAAGCTGCTACTAATCTTTGTGTACTTTGAGAAATGTAGGAGCTGGAATGCCAACCATGGACTGGCCAACCAGGCTAAAAATTGGCTTGGGAGCTGCAAGGGGGCTTGCTTATCTGCACGAAGACTGTCACCCACGTATCATTCACAGGGATATCAAATCTTCCAATATTCTCCTTGATGAAAACTTTGAAGCTCAGGTACACCAGAGTCTCATATAAACTACAACTTCGTAGTTTGCCCAACTTGTTGATTTCTCTGGAAGATCATGATTTCTCATGGTGAGAAAGAATAAGGGTTTGTAGTGCAACAGTCAGGGCATCGTTGAAGATGACTTGGTTAACAATCTCTGTTTCATTGGAGAAACTTTGATAGTAAGACTTATCAACAGCTTATGGATAAAATTTGCAACAAGATCAAGGAGCATCAGCATCTGCATCAAATGATGAGCAGTGACTCTTGTTGTCAGCAGTTGTAAAGAATTATTTTGTTGTCAAACTCATGGTTTAGGTCTGCAGCAGAGAAAGATGTCACTTATGGTCTAGTCTGCAACAGAGAAGATGTATGTATGGACTGTAATTCTGAGCTTGAATGACATGAAAATTCAGGTGGCTGATTTTGGATTAGCAAAGCTATCATCAGACACACACACACATGTGTCAACCAGAGTGATGGGTACATTTGGATACTTGGCACCTGAGTATGCAGCCAGTGGGAAACTTTCAGACAGGTCAGATGTCTATTCGTTTGGGGTGGTGTTGCTGGAGCTTGTGACAGGAAGGAGACCCATTGATGCATGCCAGCCTCCAGGTGAAGAGAACTTGGTTGAATGGGCTCGCCCAAAATTGTCTCACATCCTGGAGGGTGGCAGCTTGGAAGAACTTGTCGACTCTAAGCTCGAAGGAGAATACGATGAAAGTGAAATGTTTCGGATGATTGAAACTGCAGCTGCTTGTGTGCGCTATTCCGCTCTCAAGCGTCCAAGAATGGCACAGGTTAGTTATTACATCTTCAACTGCCAGAAATTCTCTCTTGCACTTTGTTACTCAATTGGATCTTGATAGGGTTTAGGGTTTACACATAATGAATGATACACCCTCATGAACCTAAGCCTCACCCACATCTCTTCTAAACCCTCTCAAGTGTAAATCCTTTCTTTCAACAGGTGGTGCGAGCACTTGAGAATGATTCTGACAAGTCTGGATTATACCAAGGGATGAAACCTGGCCAGAGTATGGAGTATGAGGCATCATTATATGGTGGTGGCAGCGAGTTTGGCACTAACAGATACACAGGAAGTAGTGGGGAATATGACACTCAGCAGTATAACTCTGAGTTGCGCAGATTCAGAAAACCCATGATTGGTACCCAACAATTCAGCATTGGTGAGAATCCAAGTGGAGAGTATGGAAACCTTCCAACAATCTCCAGTGGTGAATTTGATATGGATAAGATACTGGAGGTCCCTTCTGATGAAGAGGCCCGGATTGATGTAAAAGAAGAAGAGGAGTCATTGAATACACATTATTTCAACAAGGGAGGAGGAGGAGGAGGAGGAGGCTCCTTCATAAGGCAAGGCTCAAATGTCGGCTTGACAATCTCATCTGCTGACAGTTTCAGGAGTGGGTTCATGGGGCAACCCCCACCACGCCTTGCTAGTTACATGCCAGTTTCAGTGAGTGGCGAGTACATCCCAATTGGAAAGACCGTTCAATTTGCTAAAAACCTCGAGGAAAGGAGGTGAAAAAAAATACAAAACCAATAGTGGAAGAAGCTGGTGTTGGTCACTTGCTCACTCATTCCAAACATGGTCTATGACATAAAATTTGCTTGAATCTTGTTGATACCGCACAGCAGTAGTGATTATTATTATTATTTAAAACACACAAAGACGAGCCTTGAGTTTTGACGAGGTTTTTAGCACATTGAATTGGATAAAACCCAAATGCCCACTGCATATTTGTTTGCTCCAAGTTTTGAGTCATAGAATACTCAAGGAGTGCATTCTTCTAACTAGTAGTAGCACATCTGTTTTTGCATAATGAAATTGCTACTATGTAAAGTGGCAAGAAAGAAACCCATGTGCAAAACAGATTGCTGAAAGTAATTCAAGGTGATAATGACACAAGATGTGTGTGTCCTCATTTGTGTTACTAGGATCTCCTGACATTTTTTAGTTTGGATTTTGAGATCCCGCAGACAGGTGGGAAAAAAATCTGATACATTTTAGGAGTATGAATTTGGGTCATATGATGAATTTTTTTTTTGCTACTTGACAACTTGTCAATAGGTACCATTGTTGGGGGCTGTATTTGGGAAAACTTCACCAAATTTTTGATACCACAAATTTGAAGAAAAAAAGACCTGCCTTTACACTGGCACAATTCATTAAAACCCCAAATTCCTTTGGCTTAGTTCTAAAAATTATAAGCATCCCATCCCATCCTCGAAGTAAATCAGAGTCTTTGAGTCCAAATTTAACATTTCCTCGGTTAATTATCAACTCTAAGAGGCCTTGCTCAAGAAGTTGAAGGCACCATGTAGGAGGTGCTGGCTCACCCTGGCCTAAAGTATAAGGATATATATTAGCACCCAAAACATTCCATCCAGTATAAAATATTTACCCATTGCATGAGGATATACGACTCTCATCAATATTCCATTCAGGCCCTATCCAGGGTATAACAAAAGAATTTGTCTGAAATACTTGCCCACCAGATAGGGGTTACATCATCACTCCCCCCTTAAAGCTCCTGGAGGAAAATCCTAAATGTATTTGGATGGCACCTTATATTCATGAATATCCCTCGTAGAAAGGATGAGGGGGATATTACATCTACTCCCTTAAGAGTGAGAGGGATCTTACACCTACCCCTCACTCTTAAGGAGTAGGCATCTAAACCTCGTCCTCCTATGCCTTATGATCTACATATGTTTAAGTTCATGATATTCTTTCAACTGGCGTTTTATTCTTGAAATTCCTATCAGAATTTTGTGAAGACTTTGTCTAATCTCTGAAGCACTAGGAGAAATTTCCTTTACACTTCCTAGTGTATAGGAGTGCTCTTATATTCTTCATTATCCCTCTCACAAAAGAGAAAGGATCTTAAGCCTATTTGTAGGTGTAAAATCCAGCTCAATCTTAAGGAGTCAGCATAAGAACCCTCCTCCCCCCTCCTGCCTCACTGATTGTTGTATGTGAGCTTCAGAGAATCACCAATGGTGCTCAGTATGTGAGTTCAGACGGTAAAATTTATTGCAAAAAAGTCAAAATGTGTCAATTTAGCTCAAGAAATTGGTTTTTCAGCACAAAATTCGTGCAGCTTGGCTGATAATCAGGTCCAACACAGTTGCGCACCTCCAAAAACGAGTGTAATAAATTGGACCTGATTGAGGCTCAGTATTTCTAATTGGTCGATCATAATGATTCCTCCAGGTGGTTTGCTACTAGTAATCCCCCACGTATATGCGATTCCAGTTTCAGTTTTATTGGTGGGGTTGCCAAAAAAAACACAGCTAAACTTACACATTTAATTTTACTGTCCGGAGTTACATACTGAGCACCATTGGAGATGTTCTCGCGACAACGTTTCGTTTAGAGTTGGAGTTTTCTTATGCGTACAGCCCATGGGTGGGAGGTTCATGATAAGGCTCATCTCATGCCTTGTCATGGGTAAAGCCCACCCTCCATGTGTGGGACATTCCCAAAATGTGGGCTCGGCTACCTTATCCTGGGTTCCTTACTTACTTACGTGCCCACCCTGGGGCTGTTTTAGTTGGTGTTTCACACCTTTTCAATGAAATTCAGGATTTTGTTTTCATGAGTTTCCAAAGTTGAATAGGGATAGGTACCTCATAAATTCAATGTCTTGACATGTATAGTGGTTTCAAAGTTTGCAATGTTTATGCCCATTTGGTATTTTTAATAGCCTTCCCACAATGATTTTTTTCTGGACAGTTTATCTAATGATGTCATTTAAAACAATGTTTAGGCATTCTTTCATTTGTGCCAAAAAAGCAAACCAAAAAAAAAAAAAAAAAACAACAACAGCCATTTGTCCCATAGTGTCCCTATGAGAGTTTGAGTCTTCTTTTTTAAGAGATAATAGAGTAGCTAAAGTGTGTTGGAATTATGTGCTTATACAGGCCAACAGAGGACAGATGCCAATTGAAATGTTTACTAGAAAGAAAGAAAATTGTTGATTTTTTTTGTATTGTTAGGATAAAGAGCCATTTATTAAATCACATTATTTCTTTTCATTTTGTGTAACTCCCTTTTTCATTGTATTAACTTTTTTTCAAAACTGATAACCTAAAGTATCTCCCATTAATTAGGTACCTTATAAATAGCCAAACCGACCAGCAAAAAGATAACCAATAAGTAAATCATAAGTGGGTTGAATGGGTGGGTGAGACACCACATCAATTATTTGTCTATTTTCCACCCACCCACCCACACACCACCACCACCACCAAAACAAACAAGAAAGAGGTGCTTTTGTCACACCTTTTCAGCGTATAATGATCCATCTACTTTGGGCCAAGCATGGGGGATTTTTCTTCTCTTTTTCCTTTTTTTCTTTTCTCCCCTAAATGTATCCTCATTTGAGAGAAAAAATAGTAAAATCGCCTGATTTTTTTATTTGGTTTTAAGTTTTTAGCCAGAAAGATAGAAGGTTGATTAAATTGAACTTTGTCTCTGGTTTTAGCCAGTTTGTTTAAAATCTTCCTGGGGATGGTCGCCATTTTTCTCTACATTTTCCTTTTAATAATCACCACTTAGGCTACATTAAAATAAAACACGTTTGTCTAATATTATTCATAGCCCAATATATCAATTTACCGTTTAAAAAACCCTTGTTTTTCACGTTTTAACCTCTTTCGTGTTCACACTAGGGCTGTTGATGATGACGACGATTGTCGTCTACCTCGGTTCTCCCGCCGACGAGAAATGCAGTTTCGGCGAGCCCCGTCCGACTGGGCAGCTTTGTTTTCGTTGGTCTCGAGCGCGTCGTTACCGCAGCCTTTGTTTTTTCACTGGCGGAACTTCTCGAAATAAAATTAAGAAATCGAAAATAAAGTGATTTTGGAGGGTTTCAATAGCCAGAAGCGAGGGAAAAAATAGTAAAAATCGCCAGATTTCGGTCATTTTCTTTTCATTGCGTAACAAACGATGTATAGGCTAAAAGGTTGATTGAAGATTTGTACATCACTTCTGGTTTATAGCCAGATTTGGCAACTAAATATATTCACTGGGATGAGCGCCAAAAACATTTCCATCTTACTATTGATTGTCGCCATTTAGGCTATATTGAAAAAACAATCCTAGGAAAAAAAAAACACTGCTCTGACTCGTCAGACGCGCTTCGTGGTGTTCGTTCTCCGGCAGATCAGGAGCGACCTCCATTATTGTTCTTGTCGTGAGATCTTCATGTGGGTGGTCTGTGTAATTTCACTGCATAGATGATCATCATTTTCTCTCTCCTTTTTTCAAAAAAAATTCTGTCGTTATGCATTGTGTCTACAGAGCTCCAGCTCTGATTCAAGCCTCCTTTTGCAGTTTTTCTTCTTTTTTCCCTGTTGCTCCTGGCGTGTTTAGTGTGTGCACTGGAGACAGGCAGTGGTAGATACATACATACATACATTGGTCTCCTCAGAGTTGGTTTTATTATTGTAGTATACTTCTAAAAGAATCTGCAACTGTTGTTGTCTGACAAGCTTCACAAAGAAGAAGCTGCTTTTGTTTCTGTTACTGAAGAAGAAGAAGTTGTTCAAGGAGTTGTCGAGAGTTCAAGTCGGTATCGACGAGGCAGTGGAATTGTAGATCGGTAAGAGAAGAGATACACTGCAGCAGTGGCGCTCCAGCTTTCAAGGGTCGTTTTTGGATCGAGAAGGGAGTTTTAGTTCTGCTGGGAAACTGTGCAGATCAACGACGCTTTCTTTAAGTAGACCAGCTGCACACCGAGATACTTTTACTGCATTCTTGCGGATTTCGGAGCTCCATTAGTTGCAAGGGAGAAGAGGTTGTTGAGAAAGAGACTGAGCTCAGATCATCATGCCAGTCTACGATGTGGAGAGTCTTGATGAGTCATTCAAGGGAAGGAAGAATTCGCACGCGCAATATAAGTTCCAGCCATCGCCGCTCAATGTTCCGCAACCGCCAGCACCCGAAGAAGAGAAGCGGAGATGGATTCCGTTCCTCATACCCACCATCCTGATTGCCAATATCCTGGTATTCGTCCTTACAATGTACTACAACAACTGCCCTGCACACATCAGCACCAGTGAGCCAAAATGCGTCCTGCCATGGCTGCACAGATTCTCCTTCCAATCTTTCAGGGAGAATCCTATGCTGGGACCATCTGCCCTAACTCTCCAAAAGATGGGAGGACTAGAACGCTCTCTGGTTCTCACCCACCATCAAGCATGGCGTCTGGTGAGTTGCATCTGGTTGCATGCAGGAGTGTTCCATCTACTTGTCAACATGATTGCACTCCTTATCATCGGCATTCGTCTGGAGATGGATTTTGGAGCTCCGAGGATTGGGCTGATCTACTTGCTGTCAGGGTTTGGGGGCAGTCTGTTGTCTGCTTTGTTCGTAGAGAATCAAATCTCCGTCGGCGCTTCCGGTGCGCTGTTTGGGCTGTTGGGTGCAACACTTTCCGAGCTTCTCACCAACTGGTCTCGTTATGAGAACAAGTGCGCGCCGTTGGTCACGCTCATCTTGCTTGTGTTGGTGAATCTCGCGTTTGGTGTGATGCCGCATGTCGACAATTTCGCACACATTGGTGGGTTTGTGGCAGGGTTTCTGTTAGGGTTTGTGGTTCTCATCCGTGTCCAGTATGGGTACATCAACAAAGCGGATCTGCCTTATGGAGTTGATACAGAGGTGCCCATCAAGCGGAAATACAAAGCTTACCAGATTGTTTGCTTGGTTGTCTCTCTCATTCTTCTGCTTGGTTTGTACATAGCTGCCTGTGTGGTGCTCTTCACCGGGATTGATGCCAACAAGAAATGCTCTTGGTGCCATTACCTGAGCTGTGTTCCAACAAGCCAGTGGCAGTGCAACAACTTACCATCATAGAAAAAAACTACAAATCACAGGCCTTCTTCTTCTTCTTCTTCTTCTTCTTCTTCTCCAGAACATATCTTCTTCATATCTGAAACGTGGAAGCACACTTGCATCGCAAGGGGAAATAGCTGACCAACCACAAGTGCAACAAATGCAAATGAATGAATGAAGATACAGTGTGTGTTGTGTGTACTCTTTTCCAAGAGAGTAGAAGTTTCACATCCTTTGTGAATCAGCTGCTTTGGGCAATTGGCATACAGGAGGCAAGGTTTCCTTAGAACCTTCACAGTGCAAACAAGCACTATACTTACTGATGGTTTGATTCTGCAGTCTTCTTTGGAAGAAGCAGAGATTGTTTAGGGTTCTCTTTTGGTGCAGAATGCGGGCAGTTTGTGAAGGATATTGTATTTTGGTTATGTATTTTGTTATGGTTCAGGCTGGTTGAGTGTTGTTGCATTGTTAGACACATTCTATAGAGTCATGAGAGATTTGATAGATTTCAGGTTGACATGTTGCATTTTTTAGAGTTTAGACACATTTCTTTAGATACAAGAGAGTTTTGATAGATTGCATGATGCCCTTTGACACTTTTCTTATGCTCTTTAAATACTGGCACATTTGTCAAATTGCAGAGTTCAGATTGTGTCTGCATTCTTTGGTGTCTATCCCGTCATGTGTGGGAGCAATAATAAAAGAGCTACATTTTCTTTCTTGAGAGAGACTTGGGACTCCTTGCTTTTACCACTCCATCAGATGAGTGCTGCTTGTGTGGTCTGAGAAGCCAAACAGTTGTTCCACCCCACATTGTTTAGTGAGCTGCAACTCTCCTGTTACATCTTGAGCTCCTGGAGGGATCTGGAGAGAAAGTGGGACCTTTTCTTCAATGGGTTTTTCCCACAAACTACCTTTGCTGCTGTGAAGAATGCTTTAGGACCTTGGATCCAAGGTAGGCTTATTACTTGTATTCTGCTCGCTATTATCTTTTGGCAACTTCAGGAATTCACTAGAGCATATATATGTGCGTATGGAGAACTGATTCTGGATGCTGGCTGTGACATTCTTAAACTTGCAACGCTAGATCTACTGATCTGTGGTTCCACATAGCTCTTTCATCATCATGTTTATGACACAAGCCATTCCAATCGAAGAGAAGACTCAGAGCTCTGTAACAAAGCTTGAGACTACAGATGCAGAATCAGGGTGAGAATTGTTATCTACCCTTCTCAAGGAGCAACATGAACACAGTTTTGCAGTAGTAAGTTTGCAAGCTATGAATCTTCAAAAGATGTGTCTCTTTGTGGAATCCATTCTTCATTGCCAACTTTGTGACAGCTCTGAAAACTTGAGCAATTTATCATGAGTAGTTGTTCAGTTTTGTTGGTTGCGGTTAGTCTTGTTTAGCTTCATTGTCCAAACTTCTGGGCAAAAAACTGAGCTTAGCCATAGCACACCATCTCGCTCACCAGCGTAACTGAGGAACTTTGTGGTCACATGGTTTCTATCCTCCAAAGCATCAAGGGCTTCTCCTGCTGGGTTATACTTGATCACCATTGAATGGGCTGGTTGTCCAATGTAATGGACAGGAACACCACACAGAAGTTTGCATAACCACAAGTTGTTTGCAAAGAAATATTGTAGCCGAGTTCGACGACTGTGAAGTGCAACCCAGAAATCCCCCTCTTTTGTGACATGAATGTTGTCTGGGTACCCAGGAACATCTGCAAACTCTTCCATGCTTCCTGCCTTTGGCCCTTTCAGCCAGTACTTCATGATCCTGTGCAACAACCAAACAACAGTTAATCTTGTCATTTCAGGTACTCCATAACCATAGCTCCTCATCCCATAGATGAGACTTGAAGCTTTTCTATTGCATGAGATTTTCTACTTTAGTTGGCCATAAAGACACCATCACCATATCATTCTGACTAAGAACAGAATATTGTTTTGGCAGCTTAATCAACAAAAAGATGAGCAACAAATGAAATCAAGTGGTTTTTGGCACCACAGGAAAAGAAGCAATGCTTTTGATGTGAGTCAGTGCACTGCAGAACAGACAGGAGAAGGAGCTGGATGAACCTGCTTTTAGAAGTGAGCGAGACAAGGAGGAAGGTGCTATCCTTTGCCACAGCAACACCATTCGGGTAATAGAGATCTTTTGCAAGCACTGTGGTTTGTTGTGTAGAAGGCTCATATTTGAGCAGCCTGCCTGTCCTCTCCTGTTCAAATGTCAACAAGTTGCATTGCCTGCATCAAAATACCACACACACTCTTCAGCCTATGATATCATCAATCCATCAAAGAAGACAATAGCCATCAGGGGCTTGGCATGACCATGGATCTCTTCTTCCCAGATGAAATAGGTATCTGTGGATTCAACAATCCTGAGAACACGTTCGATCTTGGCTGTGTGAGCTTCACCTTCGAGGGCGGCGGGTGCTACTATCAGTGAAGTACACAGTCCCATTCTCATCCATATCAAGGTCATTTGTGAATTTGAAGGCTACCCCATCTGCCTGAGTGCTGACAGGATGTGCAACACCTCCTTGAGCACTCATGACAAGCAGACCAAAGTAGGCATCAGCAATATAGAGGTTGCCATGAGCATCAAACTTGAGCCCCAGTGGCCTTCCACATATGTGCTCATTCTTCAGAGCCACAGGCTTCCTGTTGCAGACATTGGTCCTGTATGGGAAAACATATACAGATTCTTTGGTTCAGAAGCAACAGTGAGGCAGAAAGAAGAGGATCAATATCAGAGTAAAGAAAGTAGTGTCCTGGTTGAATCCAACATAGAAAATTAGCTATTCCTTTGAAAGAAGAAGACAGCAAACACTGTAGAAGCCAAGTTAGAAATGACTCTTAAGGGGTTGCATGTGCTTACAGCATATATACTGCACTGACAGATGCAAAAGGGGTACAACCACACTTGCCTGACAGAGGAAGTGACACCAAAAGTTTCCCAGCCTCCTTGATTCCAGAAGAGGATTCTTCCATCCGACACACCAGTGTAAGGCCCACCTCCATTGCTGTCAAATGCCAGGCTCTCTGGTCCTGAAGCATCAGTTACTGAGTGCAATCTTGCATACACAAGCTTGTTAGCAGGATCAGCTGGCCATGCATCCATTTCTGCCAATGGCCTCAGATCACTGGCATTCCAACCTGACCAGTCATAGTCCATGTGAGGGCATAGCATTGCCGGATTCCACGAGAAATTCAGCACTACAACACTGATGAAGATTACTATCCAGGATCTCCAGTTGGTGGAGATGGCTTTGTCTGAGCCTTGTGTCATGATGGCTTTCAGCATGGATTCTCTGCAGCTGCTGCTATAAACAGGATCAGTACAAGCTCATCGCAGTTGAAACCCCAAATGGAACACAAAAGGAAAAATACAAAACTCTGGAGGAAATGTGTACTCTCTGGAGTCTGGAGGGAGTGTGTCCTCTCAGGAGGAAGTGTCTGCCCTCCACCTAAACACATACCGGCACATAAGGTGCCTGGATTACATAGGTGACCAGCAACTTTTGTTGCCATCTGAATGTGTTTCCTGCATGACTTGCATAACAAGGTTTAAGACAGATTCCCTTAGGTAGAAAAAGGATTAACTTAAGGGAAGAGTAAGCTTACAGCAATTCCAAGACTGTTTGGAGAATCACTCTGCTTCAGCATTGCACATATTGTTTCAGTACTTATCAACATGCTTCACTGGCCTGGGTTAGCATTGGCAAGGTCTGGAGGTAGTAATTGGTTACAGGTGGTAGTGAACCCAGCCTGGATGAGCACCATGGGAGTGACAGGCACAATCTAGTAGCACAATGAGGTACTTGACCAAATTACTCATGCAAAATCATGCCAAATAGTGTGTTTCCTTGTTAAGAACGAGGTGCTGGTGAGGAAAACAACCAGAGACAGCATTCCACAACAACAACCAATTTGTGTATACCTAAACCTGTTTTTGTGTGGAATTGGAGGGTGTGAAGAAGGATGCAAGTGCCAGAACCAGCAGGAGAGTGTTGGGGATGTGTTGTAGCTGCTGCAATTGTGTTTGGATCCTGCACTTTGGCTCATCAGTGTGAGTGCATTGCCAATCACATATTGAGCACCATGTGACAGCAAAGTAATCAGGTCATTACCGCCACCTTTAAGCCCATGATCAATGCCTCAGAGAAGTTGAGTGGGTTGATGGTGGAGAGCTGCAGAGCTGCAGAGCTGCATTGGCAGAAGGAGCTGAAGACTAGTTTTGTCTCCCTAGAGCACTCTTGAGGTACATACCTAACCCACTTCCATTGATGAACAAGATGAAGGTCCCATTTCCACGAAGCAACTCATGTACAAATGGACTTGCTTCTTCTCCCCCACAAGACTCAAGATAAAAGGTTGCTGCAGAGGAAGAGAAACCCAATTGAAGAGTTGCATCCCAGTTAGAGGAAATTCTGGAATCCAAACTTAGCTTTGGAGACTCAAACAGTGAGAAGCTCGCTTGCTGATGTACTGAAATTCATTCAGCACACACTTGCATGTCAAGGAGTTCTGAACCTTGTAAGAGCAACAAAGTGGGTTATGTCAATGGCATCCCAGCAGGTTTTGCAGTGCTGATGATGATCAATTCAAGGTTCAATCTTGTACCATAGAGACACATGTGATATGTCTGTCCATGATTCTTCTTTCACACAAAACCATGGGGTTGCAGATTTCTCTGGTGAATAGACAAAGAAAGAAAAGAGGTTGAATAATAACCCTTACAATTGATGCAAAGCATCCTGACAATTGATGCATCATGGTCAATAAATTTCTTGCTCAGTTCAACAAGCTCCTGGAATCAAAGAAGCTGCAGATGATCCAAACATGTTGCTGGACAAAAATGCTACTAAGTATAAAAAGATGCACATCTTGCATCTCCCCAGACTGACGATACAGGGCCATCACTAATCTTCCCTCTTCACTCGCAAAGAGATTGTCAAGGATTTTCAAGCTTCAGCCTGTTGTAATCAAGTGCAGGTCATTCATTGCTGAACCTTCATTTTGTCGAGATGATAAGGCTTCAATTCCTTAGCCAGATTGTTCACCATTGCCAACTTCTTGACTGGTGATCACTGTATTTTGCGCCGCTGCTCTACTGGTTTCTCCGAAGCTAGCCTGTAGATCCAGTAAACCTGCCACCCCTCAAATTTGCTTAGGAAAAAGAGATGAGGAAGAAGAAGCTCTTGCTGCTGTCTCTCTCATCCACTGTCCAAAGCTTTGATCAAACACACAAAAGTTTAAACAAAGCTCCTGTGAGATTTTGAAACCCTGAAACAATCTGCAAATCCTTTGCAAAACAGTTTCTTGACTGCAAGTCTCACACTGTCACCAAGAGGAGAGAAGAATTGCTGAGAAAGGCCAGCTGCAACGATCTGAACAGAAACTGAAGCAGCTGGAAAAGGATTCACGGGGCTCCAAGGAAGGGAAAACAAAACCAAATACGAGAAGCTGCTGCCACAAAAATCCTTTCAAATTCCAAAAACATTCTGATTCCTTTTGAATCTCTGCAATTCTCTTGAATCGCACAAGCAATCACCAGAATAGCAGACTCTGAAAGAGAATCTTATTAGTTTCGACGAGATCTAACGGAAAAACCTCACCCGATACAACGACAAAAAACAAGAAAAGATTTTGTCCGAAACTCTGACAAACAGCAGGAGAAGATTTGTCGAGAACTCTCTTCTTCTTCTTCTTCGTCACTCGCTTACAGAGATCGGCGAAGTAGTTGCGTAAAGATTCAAAATTCTACGAGCGAGAGAGAGAGAGAGAAGAGGCGGCCATAAGGAACAGGAGCATAAGACACAAAACTTACGAAAGCAAGCAGGTGAGCCACCACGAGACCTGACACCAGCAACGGCAACCATGGCAACACCCCGTTGATGTCTCCACCGCCTCCTCCAACTCCACTCCCTTGCTGCTGCGGCATCGCTACTTCTTCTGCTGCCTTGAGCCTTACTGCAACAAATGATCCAACGCTTAACTCCGACGCCGTAGGTCGTCCTCTCTCTCTCTCTCTCTCTCTCTCTCTCTCGTCCTCGTCCCCTCTACCACCCGCACCGACAACACGAAGTTTCGCTAAGGTTCTCCAGAATCACCCGGTCTTGAACATAGGCAGATATACCACTTTCTTTTCCATCTCTTCTACATCTCTTCACTCTTCGTAAACTACACTCGAGAAATTGTCATTAAAAAAAGCCTCAACTCTAAACCCTAGAAAACATGTAAAGAGGACGACAGTTTCTCTTAGGATTGAAATTTTGAGGAAAAAAAGTCTATCTAATTGGGATGGGGTTTATGCCAAAAATAGGACATATGAAGTACAAAGAAAGAAAGAAAGAAAGATCTAGTAGGTATAAAGTCAATGGATGAAATTTTGTAGCAAGTTATGGTAGCTAGGTGCAGTCACACACAGATGAGGCAAAAACCATATCAAATTTCAATGAAAACTACAAATAATTATCCATATGTTTATGCATGGCTATTTGAAAATCAATGCATTGATGGGAGTTAGATCGTTGCTCCTAGTCATTTTGAAGGTAAGTATGGTTTTGATACTTTATGTGTGAAGGTTACAAGGTTTTTGATCACAATCTGTCTTGTTGTGCTTGTTTTGGGTTTTAGCATTTGCAAGGTTATAAGTTATGACCGCAATGCCTCTTGTTGTGCTCGTTTTGGGTTTGAGGTGTTCACAATGTTATGACCATAATCATTCTTGTTGTACTCATTTTCAGTTAGAGGCACTCACAAGGATATGATCACAATCATTTTCATTGTGTTCATTTTGGTTGTTGGAATTGACTCAACAATTATCAACTACTTGTTATTTGTGTAAATTTTTACAATTGCATACATGTGTATGTGCATATATTGTTTTATTTTTTTTATGTTTGTTTGCAAGTGGTGCTAATTAATTGTCAATATTGTTCATAGTTGTTATGTTCAATATGTTGATCATTTATGAGTATAATTTGTATTTATTTTATTTTATTTTATTTTATTTTATTTTATTTCTTAATAATTTTAAATTATTAACATGAAAATTGAGATAATTTTTAACTTTATTTACACAATACATTCTAATGAGTTAATCATTCTTTCAACATATTTTCAACTATCAACATTGTACATGAGTTGAACCATTAATTTTTAACATGTTGAAATCATTACTTGTGAATTACATTTTACATTTATCATAATTTATTCAAAATACATATAACAATTTAAAATCCTTATATTGGAACAAATTAATGATTTTTTTCACATCTCTTCAATTATCAACATGTGTACATGAGTTGAACAATTCACTTTTAACTCGTTAAACCATAACTCACAAATTGCATCTTATATTTATTGGATTATATTAGACACATATAACGTAATGCTTTGCAATTATATTTGAATGGTTTTGTGAATTTTATTTTTTCTTTAAATTATCAACATTTTTACATGAGTTGAACCATTCACTTTGAACTTATTGAAATTATTATTCAAATATTGCATATTGAACTTATTAATATATATTGAAACACACATAGTAACTTAATGCCTCACATTTATACTTGAACATATCAATGATTTTTTTTCACATTTTTTGAACTATTAGCATTTGCACATGACATTATCCATGTTCACCAAAAAAATTTGAAATGGATGTATAAGAATTTGACAAGTTTCACATTTATATTTGAATGGGTTAAGTGATTACGTCAAAATGTTCATGCATGTAAAGTATAAGATGCACGTAAGTTTTTAAATTACATTTTTTTCATATTTTAGAACTCTTATACATATATGTAAATTAGAATGTACGTTTTTTCTTTAATTTGCTTCAGGCATCATCAACAAGTTTTTTATTATGAATGTTCATGATGCCACACCAAAAAACACCAAAAATAACACCTAATTTTGCTTCCCATTTTTTTCTTCACTAGTAGGGATGTGTCCCTAATTCACCAAGAGTTTCACTAACTAACAGGTGAAATCACCAATAATTTGTTAGATCATAAATCTAGAATTCACCAAAACACCTAGTGATTGGTGACAGGTTGGAACGAACAAACAAATTCACTAAAAAATTGCCTCATGATATTTAGTCGAAATGTCATTTCGCATCTACGTGCATGTGTGTTTTTCCCCTAACCTTACCTACATGCACATTTCTTCTAATTTATTTGTAAATTTTCTTTGGGTGAATGGAATTACCAGAAGTTTTATAATGAGCTCAAATACATTGAGAACATTGAAACCACAATGGTTGGTGCAACCATCATCATGAACCAAGAGTTTACGAAGGCAAAAGTTGAGGGAGTGGTGATGGAGGTGGCCTCAATGGGCCAGCGGATCAACCATATGGACGAAAAGTTCAACCGAATGGAGAAAAAAATAGACAAATTGTTGCTTCAAAGATTTGCTATTAATTCTTCGTCTTTGAATCATCAACATCGATGACTACTTTTGCTTCCCCCATAAGTAAGTTTTTTAACCAATTTCCAACTTCAAGCAATGAGATTTTTTGAGCCCCGAAATAAGTTTTTGTATTGATTTGAAATTTGAAATATTTTATTTAATATTAATTCAAATTTTCAATTTATATTCCTCATAAAAACATTATATATACATATGGTCAACATACGATGTTCACTATACGGGTCAACATACAACATTGATCACATGGAAGTTTTCACCAAGATTTGAATCTTGATCTTCAAGGTAATAATCCATTGCCTTTACCATCCAACCACTTCATTTGATTTAAGACAAATCATTCAATGATTGTTTTTAATATATTGTTTATTTCAAATGTTTTACAAAAAGCCAACTTTAATTTTTATTTTTATTTTCATATTATGTCCAAATGAAAAATAAAATAAAATCTTTATATATATTCCAAGATTTTCACACACAAAAATATATGAAGAAAATAAAAATCAATTAATTGACTAAAATGCATTTAATTTTCTTATTTAATACATTTCAACAATATGTTTATAAGATTTTTTTTCTCAAATATTTGATTTTGATAATGATCTATAACATTAGATTACATCTCTTCACATTTTAAATGTATATTTAATCAATATAAATTATAAAAATCTTATTATATTAATTATAATTATTTAATAATTGAATTAAATGTGTAATTTTAATTTATTAAACACTTATTATTATTCTTATTATTATTAAATGATTTGTACGTTATATAAAATATTAACATTATATGTAAAATCTTAATTATTAGTTTATGCAGGTGTAATATTTTTATTGTAAATTTTATTGAAGTTTATTTTGAAGAATATTTTGATCTAATTTTTTGGAAAAGTCTTTTCATTCATGAAAATAAGTTTAATACAAACTTTAACATGTTTTTAAAGTTGTATGAATACCAAATATTTTAATAAATTAATAAATATTTACATTCAAAAAATATTATATTTCTATTAATTTATAAATAATTTGAATAATAAAAAATGAACCTTAGTGAATTATGTGTAAATGATTTCACAAAGGATGAAATTGCATTAAGCTAAAACATTAACTAATGAATCCAATTCACTTTTAAGGTTTCTTAATAAAAGGGTTAATGTATTGGACCCATGTTTCTTAATAATGCTTGGTGTATGAAAAAAAATCCATATTAAAAAAAAATTGTTTAAAATTTTAGTTTTTAAAAATCATTTATAATATTATTATTTAAATTATTTAAAGAAATTATCAATATTTTTACTTATCATCTTGTTTTAAAACATGATTTATCAATTTTGTTAAACTTGTTTTGTTAGATTTATGTCTAAATATTTAGAGTTGAATTTTTATTTTATTTTGAAAATTAAAATAATTAATAAATAGTGATTATAATTATTACATCAATATTATTTGATCTTTTTATTTTCTCAATTTTGTGGTGTTTTTCAATACCATCCATAAAAAACATTTGCCATGTTTTGGCTATAAACCATATGTACAAATTTGTGAAGATACTTATATATTTTCGCTACAATTCTTGGAAACCATTGTGAAATTAAATCATTTTTAAAAATTAATAATTAAAAAATTAGTTTTTGAAATTAAAAATCCCTTTGTTGATGTTGATGGCCCCTTTTTATGTTTACAAAATGATGGAAATTCACCCAAACAAATCACTTCACTACATCATTAATATTTATTTTAAAATTTCAAAAGTGTTGGATAAGGTTTATTATGATCTAAAAGATTAAACTTAAAACTTTGAAATAAATTTTATGTTCGAATTATTTATGTGTTTAAAGTTGAAATTATTTATTTATTATTTATTAGAAGTAACCTTTTTTTTTCAAATTTGTAATTTTTATGTTTTGGCAAATGTTTTGTGCTTTACATTTTTCCTTGAATTTTGATTATTTTTTCCAATTTTTTCCCAAGAAGAATTGCCAAGTTAGGAAAATTTGAAACCAAAAAAAATTGTTGACTTGGCGGAGTGGGGGGGGGTTGGGGAGGGCAAGGGGTAATCCAACTATTTAATGCCAAAGTTTCATTAATATATATATATATATATATACAAAGGAAATGAAGATAAAGTAAATTCTTACATCATTATGTGTGCGTGTGTGTGTGTTGCAATTGTTCTTTCAAAGTTGTGTAATTAATCATTTGTATTAGTGTATGATTCATGTTGTTAAACAAATATTGTCATGATAAATTAAATGATTATATTAATTACTTAATCGATGTTTTGTCTTGTGGTCAATCCTTGTTAATTTGAGGAAGCATCCAACATCAACAAAAGAGTTTTTTTATTGAAAAAAATCAGTTTTTGTGAGATTTAAATGTATATTGTCAAATTTTTACAATAAATTATAATAAGTAGCCATAATATTGAAGGATTTAAACAATTTTCCAACTCCGCAACTTGCCTACTATAACCAGATGTGGTTAAATTTTCTTATGGATGAATACCATTTTAATAACATCGCACAAATAAATTTTAAAAACTTTGTACCTAATCATATTGACAAAAATAAAAACTTGACATCCTTCAAAAAAAATGGACATATTTTATGTAATAAAAATAACATTGTTATTGAATGCATTCTTAAAGTCACATTGAATTTACAAAGATTGTAGGTCAATTTAAACAACTATATATTTGTAAATTTATTCATGACATGTTATTTAATTGGCTTTTAAAACCTTTTGAATCGAGTATTCAAAATTTGTAATTTTAAAAAATATATATTATTGAATAAACTTCAAAATCATGTTTCATTTGTAGCATTTGAATAAATTTTGAAAAAAAAAACGTATGTTAAAATTTGAATTTCTAAACAATTTGTGCCAAATATAATAAAATAAATTTTTTTCTTCTTTGTAAATAAGGTCTTGAAATGATTTTGTTGTTAAGACTGGTGTTGGGCGGGTATCACAAATACCATCAAACATCACCCAAATATCACCCAAGCATCCCAATCTAATCTCGTCAAGGTATTATCATCAATGATACCCTAATTAAAAAATCGAACCACCAATTTTCACTTATGTGATAACCGGATGTGAAAACTGGTTTTCAAAAAAATAACAAAAAAAAATTGAGAAATGGGTAAGGTTTGACCCCTTACCCCGGTTGGGGTATCAAGGTTTAGTCACCATAAAAAATTAGTACAAACAATGATTGGTGTCTCCAACACATTGTCATAGCATTTAAACTTTCCAGTTCTCATAAGAGCATAGGACACAGCTGACATGGACTTTGTCATTCATACCAACTTTGAGATGTTGTCTACAAGTTTTCATGGATGTATAACATTATTCTTGTTGCATGCTAACAAAGGATGATGTAAATTACAGTTTCCTACAAAACATTTGGCCTCCTATATGTCTATTGGTCTTCAGAAGGAGATCCAAACCAGTTGTTTAGGCCTACTTACAGCTCGTAAAGCCTTTGGATTCTCTTTATAAAAGAGTTTGAACTTTATAATAACAACAATCAAATGATCAAGAACGTAACAGCATGATAGTACTTACACATGTGGTTCAACAACACTTGGGCTATTCTGATGATGAACCTACAAATCAATAGCATTTCTTCAAAGAAAAAGAACAGTCAATTTTGGTGCATCACGAATATATGGTTGTTTCAAAACTGGTTTGCATCCATGTGATATTGTCAATGATATTAGGTTAAACTTCAGGGTAGATTCATGAGCACACTTGTAAAATTCCAGCAAAATATGTTTTTGTTCTCTTGTCCAAAACTTAACACCAACTATTATGAACATCAAACTTAATTATGTATATATGCATAATGGGACAATGTTTTACTTACTAGATCTTGTTGATCATTTATGGACCATGGGTTTGAACTTTGTAGGTATAGTGTTAAGTTAGCCTAATTTAATTAGGGTTAGAAAAAAAAACACTTTCATCACTAGACCCACATCAAAATTTGCCTATCAGATCTAATTTGCCTTAAGAGATAAGAGATATAAGGGAAGGTTAGTATTTGGTGGTAGGTACTTATTAATGGTAGGTTAGGTCAGATGGTAATGGTGTTTAGAAAACTTATTTTAAATGATGATTTATTTTTTAAATCTTTCAAAAACCTTGAACCAGAGGTCTTTTGATTTTGAATTTTTGCAAAAAGCCAGAGTTGTCATTAAAATATTATTATTATTATTATTATTATGTAAAATTAATTTAATTTAAAGTTAAAAATATAAATCAATACATGGTTTGTGAAAACCGACAAAGGATGACCAACTATTCTCAAATTTATGAGAATTAGCATTGTGAGAACCAATTTAAAATTTATTTTAGAAATGTTGATACCCTTGCCTAGCATAGAAATTTTTTTTAAAAAATTGGGAAAAATTGGACATTTTTGTAAATTACTTTGTGCGAATTGAACCCAATGAGTAACATAAAATTGTGATACCCACCCAACATTAGTTAAAACCTTGGTGCATTTCCTTGAGGTCTTTGGTTCAAACCTTGATCGATGCATACACAAAGATATTTTGGACAAATATAATATGCAATCATATATACATCATGGCAAATGGTGGCAAAACCTTTTTGTTGACCAAAAAAAAAAAAAAAACTCTAAAAAATAATCATGACATGTAATTTTGTCATAGCATGCCATGACAAAAAATGATCTATGATTCCATGATCCAAAGAAATTAATTAATTAAATGAAGAAAAATATTGTATGATGATGTTGCACTTCATTCCACGTCATATTAACTTGGGACCTCATGTATCCATGTCACAATTTTAAAATTAAAATATATTTAGTGCAACACGTGACTATCCAAAATGACTACAAAACATTTTAGTAAAAATGTTTTAATCAACTAATCCTTTTTTACCAAAACAATACAAGTTGCATATTAATCAATTTTGTCCCATTTCACTAAAAACTTAGTGAATTTGGGTAGTGCAAAATGACAAGATTTCTTCTTGTGTATGGTCCACTTCATGTGGCCACTTCCCAAGAGGTAAAATCCCATCACTATCATCATTGTCACCAATGGGTTTTTCATCGTTGTTGTAAAGGCAATAAACTTCTAAACAGTGACATAATTAATTCATTGTTGGATGCACCCCAAATATCTTGTAGTCAAGTAATAGTCACTTGTCCATTGTTGGTTTATGTTCCTCCATTCCTATCACATTGCTTATCCATGATACCTTCCATGACCTTTTGCAACAATAAATATTCCATAATCACATCAAGCATGTAAGGGCACTTACTTTTAAGTTTTGCATCTCTGGGAAGGACATGCATTGTATGGGATTGATCCTCCACACCTCACTACAAAAAAATGTGGGGGTAGTTCATTAGTTCCTGTTCACTAGACCAGTGAATTCACTCAAAATCTAGTGAAATCACTTGGGGTTTAGGGACACCTTTTGTTGTAGTGACTACACCATATTTTGCTATACTTTCTACCCCAAACCAACTCTTAATATTCTTGATCTTTTTAAATTGTTTTTCCACAAAACATTGCATGAAATTTCCACCTTCTTTACCTCAAGATGGATGATTCAAGATGTAAAGTTTTTAATAATAAATGGCAGCCAATTTTCTCACTTGCTCCTTGCGAAACCTTTTGTTGCATATCTACATTACTTCTTGGGATCAATAGCTGATGCCAATGAGTCTTGGCAATCACATAAGTTGCTTTTTAACTTTGCACTCAAGGCTCATGGAAGTTGACTCACCATCTATCAGAGCCACTCATAGATTATTCGAAAAATATTGCATGATGAAATTTGACTCCTATGTTTGTGTGCTTGAATAGAAAATGGCATGCAAGGAAATGTCAACTAAAGAGAGGGAGCACTAGAAGGAGAAAATGACTATGTCAAAAGAAAAGAAGGTTGCAAAAAAAGCTCAAAGAAAGCTTGCCAACACTGGAGGTCAAATGAGAGGGCCTTGAAAAAAAACTTTGACAAAGTGTGGTTTATCAAATGTTGTGGTGAGAAAGGCAAGACACTAAACATGCAGCAAACAAAGCTAACATACTTCTACCTGTGAATGCCTATCAAGCCCCATTCTATGAAATTATTCCTAGGATTTTATAGTTCAACATGAAATAAACAAATACAAAATGAAAAGTGCAAAGAGGAGGTAGAGATGCTTCACCGATGTCTTTGATCGACCTAGCATGGATCCATAGAGGCATGCCAAACTTGGTTCATGTGGATTGAATCAAAGGTCATTGAAGCTGTTGAAGGAAACCTGCAACATTCACAGGGAGCCAATTGAGAAGAAAGTGCTCATGAATGAATATAGGATCACATTGATTATTCAAGGTTTAAAGGCTAGTCCAACTACATGTAATGCTAGCCTACTTTAGTAGCAACTACTAGCACCCTTTTTTTTTGGGGAAGCACAACAGCCTGCTAGCACATTTTAAGCAATGATGTGTTTGCTCACTGGACAATTTTTGCAACCTCTAAAGACTGGGCACTAATCCAATATTTTCTTTTGATTCCAAGTCCCTCCCCATTTCTGTGCCCTGGCTTCAATCTGTCCATTGAAGGTCTGGCTACCTTAATTTGAAGTACCCAGTACCCACCACAAAGATGAAAGGCAACTGCAGTTGGACAAAATATTTCTGGAAGGGTTACAAGTTACAACCACAGTTGATCTGGTATCTACTTTTGAACATACCAGCCCTGTCCTGCTCTTGGAGTTTTTCTTTATCTTCATACAAGTCTTTATAAGTACCAACCATGCCATTAAGATCTTTATAAAGATCCTTCTTGCAAACCTGCACCAGTGGATTAGGTGATTGTTTCCTTAGTGCCTAGGATTTGTAGCATTCTTGCATCATTTGAGTAGCCTGTGCTATTCAAAAAGTTCAATAGTCATGGACCTGAGTACCTCTTCCCAGACCCAAAATTGACCCATGATCCAGAATCAGCATTCGTTTGAACCTTGAACTCAAGGACCTCAACTGACTTTATTTCTTCAATTTTTGTTTTGGAGTTGCAAAAACACAACTTCGGGAAATTGCATAATTTCCACTTCAGCCCTTAACATATCCTGATGCCATTGTTTTGGATTTCAGCCAAACCTTCACATTTGGAATATAGCTTTATATTGGTACAAACAGGTAAATGTTTTAAGTGATTGTCCAAATCCACCTGTATGATGCCATCTATCTATTCCCCTTCCATAACATGTGCCTTTCCCACATTCTGGAAAAGGTGTCAACACACTTCAATGCATGTGCCAATATGTCAATAGAACTGAGCTTGCATTTGTTGAATTTCACCAAGAGAGAGAAATGGCTTCTCCATACATTTACCATCAGCAGCAGTACCAAAGAGGCCCTAGTACATGCTTTAATTTGGATGGTGGATCACACTTCAGACAGGGTCTTACCTGCTCTGAACCTTGGAATATGGTGGTGTACTTATACAAGACATGCTCCAAATGAAAAGAGCCATTGAGAAGAGACTGCTGGCATCACCAATAATCATTGCAAGAACAAGCACCATTCTCAAAGTGATGAAAGCGATGGGCATCCCTGACTATGATTGTTCGCTCCATAATCTTGGCAATGAACTTTGTGGCTGTGTGACAGTCCCCACATACCCGCAGATTCTTAAAAATGCGCAGTGGAGTATGAGAAGGTGTGCTGATGAGCCCAAATGCAATGGCCAATTTCTCACTATGGTGACACAACTGAGACACCTTTTCTTCTTCCTCCACATCATGCAGCACAAATTTCGTCTCTGGTACATATCCTTCCTCATGCATCCATCTTGACAATCTCTTCAGTTCTGCATGGATTTCACTAATCTGAGGATGGTCCTGATCATCTACTATAAATGTATGCACCTTATTATTCAATTCGATCCAGGTGCGACCTGGCTGCTTTTTTACACCTCTTTCCTTTCTCAGCTGTTGAACTTTGTCCTTGAGATCCCACCTGCCACCAGCAGCGTAGATGTTTGATAGCAGCACATAGCCAGCAGCATTCTTAGGGTCCACTTCAAGAACTTGTTTTGCAACACGCTCTCCCATCTCCATGTTACCATGAATTCTGCAGGCACCAAGCAAAGCCTTCCATGCTGCTGCATCTGGTTTACAGGGCATTGTCTTGATTATTTTCTCTGCCTCATGCAGGTGGCCAGCTCGGCCAAGAAGATCAACCATGCAGGTGTAGTGTTCCAATTTTGCACAAATCTTGTAAACTGCACTCATCGAACCATAACAGCTCAATCCTTCCTGCACCAGGCCTGCATGGCTACAAGCTGAAAGAAGACAAAGAAAAGTGACATCATCTGGCTCTACACCCTCTTCACACATCTGTTCAAAATGTTGAAGAGTTTCCTCACCATGCCCATGCATGGCAAATCCCCTAAGCAAGGCATTCCAGGAGACCACATCATGTGATGACATCTTGTTGAACACCCCCCAAGCCTCTTCCATGCTCCCACATTTGGCATACATGTCAACAAGGCTACTCCTCACAAAGACATTTGACTCAAAGTCACTTTCTATAATTTGTTTATGAGCACGCCTGCCCTCTTCAAGTGCCAGTACACTTGCACAGGCATTCAGGACCCCGACAAAAGTGATAGGGTTTGGCAGAACACCTTCCTGTTGCATTTGTTGAAACAGTTTCAGTGCTGCCTGCCCTTCCCCACATTTCACATTTCCCAATATCATGGCAGTCCATGAGACCACATCTCGTGAGGACATCTTGTTAAACACTTTCCAAGCCTCCTCCATGCTCCCGCATTTGGCATACATATCCACCAGGCTACTCCCCACAAACACATCCAAGTCACAACCACTTTGATTGATCTGTTCATGAGCACGCCTGCCCTCTTCAAGTGCCCCTACACTGGCACAAGCATTCAGCACACCCACAAAAGCAACAGAGTCTGGCTGCACACCTTTCTGCTGCATTTGTCTAAATAGTTCCAATGCCTCCCACCCTTGCCCACACTTCACATATCCCAATATCATGGCAGTCCAACAGACCACATTGTGTGATGGCATCTTGTTGAATGCTCTCTGAGCATCCTCCATGCTCCCACATTTGGCATACATGTTGATGAGGCTGCTCCCTACAAACAAATCAGTCTCACAACCAATTTGAATGACCTTCTCATGAGCATGCCTGCCCTCTGCGAGTGCTTGTAAGCTAGCACATGCATTAAGCACCTGAACAAAAGTGAACTTGTCAGGACTTATGCCTTCTTGTTGCAGTTGTTGAAAAAGCTGCAGTGTCTTCTCTGGTTTCCCAGCCTTGACATATTTTGCAAGCTTTTTATTCCATGCAAAAATGTTCAGCTGCACTGTGCCTGGCACCATTGTAGCCATCTCTGCCTCCACCCATGCAGGTGTCCAATGATCATCAATCCAGATGCCCACTTGTGTCTTCTTATGAGTAAAATCAGGATACCTTGCATTCATCTACCACCAGAATTACAAACTGAGTGCCTCACAGCATGTCCAGATCAGGTTCTGAAAATCACTAGAATGCTAACTGACTTCCTCCGAACAGTGAATGGTGGCAGACATTTACCTTCTCTGTCCTGTGATCCCACCATTGGGAAGGATCTGAAAAGAATTCCCGCCAAAGTTTCTCTCTCTGGCCTCTAGGATCCTTGGTATCTGGTAAAAACACAAGCTCCCATCTAATCATGGACTTGCTCAACAATAGGAAAGTTGTATTGAAACAATCTTGCAGTAAACACTTAAATTGAGTCCAAAGTAAACATTTTATTTTGAAAGGATCAGAGAAGCACTCAGATTTTGCTGCAGCCTTGAGCCAGATATTACCTTGCTGCTTTCAAATAACATGCCAATCTTTTCAAGAACAAACCCTTACAAAATTCAGACAACCATAACTTTGCCACAATCTAAAATGAAGCACGACATCACATTCTGGAACAATGTACTCTTGGAAGATTGCTTTGTTGTCCATAATCTCCTAGATTCTGCTGTGTTCCATCCATCAGCACTTCTGGTCTCAGATAGAGCTTGGGCAAATAGCGTGTGATCTTGTACATTCACTAGAGATGAAGATTTTAGCGTTAAGAAGGAGACAAAAGACAGTTTATTCAACCAAAAGATCGTTCATACCTTTCCACAGCGCAGATGCATATGAGAGCATTGGTGGTCTAAAGAAATATGTAAAAGAAGTAAGAGCAGGCAGTAGAAGAGAGGGGAAAAACTTACGATAGCCCTGATCTCTGAGTGCCGCATTTGTTTCAATCATCTGCCCCCTGGGAAGTAGAGCAGTTGATTGCAGGAGCAAAAATTGTTGCACTTGACGCGAAGGTGAGGCACAGACACATAGCAGGCCCTTGATCCGCGCCTCTCCTCGTCCCCATGTGGGAAAGGGCTGCTGCTCCCTAAAGAGCAATTGCACTTCCTGCATTGACGATAATGCCATGTCCATCACAACAATAACAGCAACTACAAAACCAACATCATCTTGCTTTCTCTTTTTTCACCGTCTAATTGCACTAAACCCGAAACCCTAAACTAGGAGACGAGAAGAAGATGTGAAAGCAGAAAGCACAGACACGCCTAAAAGAACCGTGCGTTTTTCCTTCGTGTATTTTCAGGCCGGTTATACGCGAGAAGATCGCTCAGTACCTTACGAAATCCGTAAGGAGCCGGCCAGCTCTGCGCCAGCTCACGGTAGTACCTTACGAAATCCGTAAGGATCCGGCCAGCTCTGCGCCAGCTCACGGTAGTACCTTACGAAATCCGTAAGGATCCGGCCAGCTCTGCGCCAGCTCACGGTAGTACCTTACGAAATCCGTAAGGAGCCGGCCTGCTCTGCGCCAGCTCACGGTAGTACCTTACGAAATCCGTAAGGAGCCGGCCAGCTCTGCGCCAGCTCACGGGAGTTCCTTTGTCGTAAGTTACTCCCCTGTTCGTCAATTTTCTTTCTAATCTTTTCTTTTTCTTCTAATTTCTTTTAGATGAGTTAAAATTTCTTTCAAAGTGCAATTTTTATTTTTATTTTTATTTTCAAAACGCTTGTATCTCATAAATTTAAGTCCTAAACATTACTTACCTTCAAGAATCAAACCCTAATTTTAAACTGTTACCTAAACCTGAATAAAACCTAACCCTAATTTCTTAAACTCAAAAACAATTACAATTGAGCTTTGCTTGAGCTTTGCAAACAAGGTCACTTACAACTTTATTGAATCTCTTGAATTTAATTGCAAAAAAGTCTAGAAACAATGGTAATGGTTTAATAAAACAAAAAATTGAAACTCAAGAACCTGCATGAAATATAAATTCCACCTCTTGGCAACAAATAGAAAAATGAACGGATGATTTTTTTTTATTAAATTTGCATAGTGAAGGCAAGTGACAAACAAAAACTATAGCAACATATGATCATCACTAGAACTGAATTTTTTTTTTAAATGTACAAATCCAATGAAAACACATGCAAAACATATAAAACAAATATTTTCAAAACGAATTAAAGAAGATAATGCAAGATTAGGAAGAAGAAAGACAAAATTGATGTTGGGTGCACTTGTATGAGAAAAAAAAAAATTACAAAGTAGCATATGCACCATGGAAAAATGATGGTGCAGTGTTTCAAAGTAAAACAAACTCGAATGAAAAAAACATTGGTACAAGAGAAACAAGAAATGCATGCACATAAACAAGGAACATCTACACATAAACAAAAAAAATCATACAAAGAAAAACAAAACAAAGCCATTTGCTAACACCTACACAAAATCCAACAAGGAACAATAATTTCAAGCAACATTAGAAGTTTAAAAAGAAAAACAAATCTATGAATAACACATGTGATGTACATTTATGTACAAAGGCATTAGTCTTCCAATCCTTTTGTAACATAGTTCAAAATTCTTCAACACTTTCCCCCTCACTAACTCTATCGCCACTACATTCAACTTCACAAAAACATTTTGTAATTATTGCTTCTTAATTACTTCCGTGGCAAACTTGCTTGCGCTTTTTTCCTCCTATCTCAAATCTTCCTTACGTGCAAATGATCTCCATTGAAAGATTGTCGAGTACTCAACAACACATTCAAAAAATTTAAATGAACACAACTACCAAGTGGGAGAGGAGGACGATGATGCAATTCTCTCGCTCAAATGCGAGAGAAGGATGATGTAGAGTTGTTGCAGTTTTGCCCCAACATGCAAGTGCGAGAGAAAGATGATGCAACTGTGATAATCAAACCTCATTCCAAACCTCGTATCTATTTCAATATCTCATTTAGGTCCTCAACCACAAGATGGTTAATATGTGACAAGTATTTGATCTTCCTAATATTAGTTGATTTCAATAATTTAAAAAAGAATCAAAGAGTTGCTAGTTATGTGTATTTGAAAAATTTAGAATGAAATAACTAGTGGTTCTAGGTATTTGAAATTTTTCAAAATGAAAGAACCACCCAATCTAGATATTTGAAAATAATGAGATTTAAAAAACCAATAGTTCTGAATATTTCAAAAACTTGAAAAAACCATTAGGTTTCATGAAAGAATGGACAAGGACCTAATAGTTTTAGGCAAATACTTGAATTTTTAAAATTGTTTTGAAAAGTGGGGTTATATATAATAACTAGGCATTTGATTTTTGATAACCATGGTTATCAATTTTGATACCCATCATGATACTTGACAGGGGTTTGGTCAACTTCTAATACCCACTTCACTTTGGAGATCACATAATTGCATGCAAAGCCAACAAACTTATTGATCTACATAGGTAGCATGCCTTCACAACAATTTATAATATGGAAAAAAATCTAATTACCATAATGCCTTTTTAGGTTTGGTGGTGATTATATTATTTTTTAAATGTCAAATTTGCTTGAAATTATTTGTTTGAAACTTCAAAAATTCAAGGAAATTACCATTGTTGTTTGGTTATACCTTTAAATCTGGATATGACTATGGATAATTTGCCCAAATATCAATGTATCCATATCTTGAATTTGTGTTTTTTTTCTATCCATCATTATCCATATCCAATGGAACTTATTACAAATTTTAACCAATCTTTATGGATATCCAATAAATATCCTTAACAAATCTCTATTCACATCTATTGCTTAGTGGTATTATGTTTTTCGAATATGAATAGTCGGTTTACATCTATCCACTAAACATGGTTATTGACTATTCGAATATCATAATTAAAGTTTGAAGGGACAATTTGATAAACTTTCATTTGTTAGGGTTTAGGGATTTGAGATAATGGAGGAGCACAATGATCACATTCAATGTGGCGCTTGTTTATTATTCCATCATAAAGTAATTGACATTCTTATTTTTGTTTTGCATTATTGTGGTGGTCTCTTGTTTTGTTTTCCCCTTGTGTTGCTTTGAACATTGCATTGGTGCCCGTGGTGTAGAGTGCAAAAGCACATCATTGTAATCTTATTGCCTTAATATTTGGTTGTTCGTTGTGCTCATTCATTGTATAAGAAAGAGGTCTTCTTGTCACACTACTATGTTGTGCATCATCATCTCCTCTTCCCTTGGTGTTGCTTTGTTGTGCAAGTGCACCATGGTGTTCTTTTTGTGCCTTTTCGTTATGCATCACCATCTAGCCATCTCTTCTTCCCTTAATTCTTTTTTGTTGCACAAGTGTGTTATGGTGTTCTTCTTGTGATTTGTTGTTGTATATTGCCTTCATCTTCTCTTGCCACTTGAGATTCCAACTCGTCATGTTTTTCTATTAGATAAGTAAAGCACCTTCACATCATGTTTCTATGTTGAGCATCACTATAGCCTTGGGTCTTCATTTTGATTTGGTTTATTGTAGTGTCCTTTTGTTATGCATCACCATGGTGGTCTTGTCTTCCTTTAGTGTTGTTTTGTTTTTGTAGATGCACCATGGTGTTTTTTCATGATTTATTCTTATACATCATTTTTGTCCTTTTTTGTTGCTTGAAACTCTAGCACCTCGTGCCATTGTCATTTCGTTGTGCTATTATCCTCATAGGTAGAGAATCTTCTCATCATGTTCCTCTTGTTATGCATTACCATGGTCTTGGGTCTTTACTTTGATTTGGCTTATTGTGACTTGTCCTTTTGTTGTGCATTGTTATGGTGGTCTCATCTTCCCATGGTGTTGTTTTGTTTTTGTAAGTGCATTGTGGTGTTTTTTTCATGATTTGTTGTTGTGCATTGCTTTCATCTTCTATATTGCTCAACACTTTAACTTGTCATGATTTCTATTGCATAAGCAAAACATCTTCCCATCATGCTCCTCTATTATGAATGGCCATGATTTTGGGTAGATTTGTTTTGATATAGTTTATTACAATGTCCTTTTATTGTTCATCATTGTGATAATCTCATGTCTTCTCTTCCCCTAGTGTTAGTGTGTTTTGTAAGTGCATAATGGTGTTCATATCATGATTTGTTGTTGTGCATTGTGTTTGTCTTCTCCTATTGCTTGGAATTCTAGCACCTAAGTAGCACTATCCCTTCACCAAGAAAGGCATCTTTTCATTATGCTCCTATGTTGTTCATCTTTGTAATGTTGTTCATTGTTATGATCTTATGTTCTTGATCTTCTTATAAGGTTTTTGTGTGTGTTCATACATGTGTAGGTCATTATATTTTGCAATAGTTGAAGTAGATGTTTGCATGGTTGAATATGTTGGCAAGGTTGGAGAAGATATCTACACTATATGAATTTTAATGTGTAAGGAAATGCGCAAGATGTTGAAAGTGTGCATCTACAAGCTATTAATTATATTGATATTGAGGTTACCAACTTGTAACTATACAAGCTCAAGCTACATTGTGGAAACCACATTAATAGACATATATTTGTTGGGGATGTTTTGTTTTTAATGATGCATTACCTATGGATCTTGTAAACCCACAAATGTTGTGATGTATTATCTATAGATGAAAACAAGTTGTTGGTGATGTTCTATCCCAATGTTTTATTTTCAAGAAAGGTTTTGCAAAATACAATATAAGTAATGGGATCATTCATATGAAATCCCAAGTTGATTTCGCACACCCTAGGTTGTTTGCTCAGAGGAAATTGGTCCTTACTAATTTTGTTGTTGAAACAATTCTCAATTGGTAGCCAAGGAAAAAGAGGTTTGTGCCAAGTGGATGTGCAATCACATCATTTATTGGGGCCGCAAATTTTTACAAAAAAGGTGATGATGCATACCAAAACGTTTTTAAAAATCTAATGTTATATATATGTAATCTTATATATGAAAACTTTTGGGGATGAGAAATGAAGCAACCCCTGATTCCGTTTTGAATTGTTTTGGGGATGAGAAATGAAGCAACCCCTAAACCTGCCCGATTTTGGGGATGTTAAATCATCCATCCAGCACGAGGGACAATTTCCCACCTTTTCTAATAACTACCTTTGTCCATTTTATAACTACCTTGCCATTTTTACCTCACTCTATTACCCTATCTAACACCTTTTCTAATAACTACCTCAGTCCATTTTATAATTACCTTGCCATTTTTACCTCACTTTATTACCCTATCTAACACCTTTTCTAATAACTACCTCAGTCCATTTTATAACTACCTTGCCATTTTTACCTCACTCTATTATCCTATCTAACATGAATATGAAAATTTACAAATATTTGTCACTTTACAATTGGGGGGGGGGGGACGGCAGCGAACGCAACGAGTACATGCTAGTGGTTATAGAATATAATATTACACCAATGCCATTGTGTTGTGTTAGTTTCCATTTTGCTTTGATGGAACAAATGTTTATTACAATGGTAAATAAAATAATGGACTTGCATGTGTTGCCTAATTTTGCATCTAAAACAATTATGACAACAAATTTTGATCTTTAAATGTCCATTGTGGACACATTTGCCTTAGTAATCAACTATCTAAATAAATTTAAAATCCCTATGCATTGTGCAATTGTTTTTGTGAAAAATGAAAGCACCAACTTGATATTTATGGCAACAACATTATGTTTTATTGTTGATTGTCATCCTTTGGAACTTCAACGGGTTTATGAGGGAACTTGATTTGGTCATGTTATGTATGAAACATGTTTGCAATCTGTTACAAATGATGACAAGGTTACTACACGATTGAAACATGTCAACATGTGGAGAATGGTCAAGCTAATTTGCAAGAAATGATTGCATGGACAAAAAAATCAAGAAAAAGGAGACATGAATGAGAGAATGCATGTGCTAAGAATGATTTATAACACTATAAATTTAAAATGCTAATGAAAATTAGATTTTCCAATAAAATGATCATGTTTGAAAAAACATTAGAATTTTAAAAGGCCATAGTTTTGTGTTATAGGTGGCATAAAACAATTTACTTACAACAAATAGTTCTTAAGGCTTAAGTGGGGGTGATTATAAAGGTAATCACAAGTGTTTTAAACCTTATTGTCATAGCTTGTGTCATGAACCAATCAAAGGGTCATTGGTTGTTGTTTAATGCCCTAACAACATATATTGTTTAAATAATTCACATGGAATCTAAATTTGAATAGGTCTCAAATGCAACTATAGTTTTAGATGAATTTGATGTTGAGCTCCTCCTCTTATAATTAGACATGTAGTAAGAAGTTGTGAAAGTGTTGAAACCTTTATTACTTTTTTTGAAAACTTATGATTCAAATTAAATTAATAACATGTTTGCCATAAATGTTGGATCTTCAATTCAAAAATTTGCATGTTGTGAAAAATATATGGGTTGTGGGAATACAATCTGTTTCACAATTGAATATGATGTGAAGACAATCATTCCCCTTCTTGTGACTTGTTTTCATTAATTAACCCTAATATTGAAGAATGTAAAGTTGATGAACTTAATGAACAACTTGAGGATGACACTAACATATTCGATGTTGGAACATTTGTGGAGGAAGTATTCAGAGGAACACACGTTATTGGAGATTTTTTTTTGTTCATATGGGATTGATGCAACAAACTTACACCATATTTTTTTGCACTTTGTTCTGTTGTCAAATACATAATGTTCCGAGTTTTTTAATGTTTTTTTCCTTTTTTATTGACCCCAACAATGTTTACTATGTTAAGATTGTGATATCAATACTTGTTAACCAATAACTATTTGCAAGGTTAAGGTTGAATCTAAATTGTTTATGAACATCCAAGTACATATTTTAGATGTTTGAAATGTTTTGTCATGTGGAGTTGATGCACATTAACATCATTAACACATACCTTAAAAAAAATCTTCATTTGTTCCCAAAACTTCACCCTTTGTCTTCAAAAACGTTAGTTGCATTCTCCATTCGAAAATGTATATTTTCCAATGACACAATCTTGTTTATGGTGATTAAAAAATTTGAATGCCTTCAAGGGCCATATGAATTTGCCAAAAACCCTTTCATCCAATGCACCAATTTTCCCACTTAAATTAAAATACATCTTCTATCAATGACATTGGGTAGAAAGTCCCTACCTATTTACCTATCTACATACCCACCCTACATACTTAATTGCCTAGATAATGTGAGGTGTAAATAGGAAAGTTTACAAGATAGGTAACTAAATTGGCACCTACCTTGATGACTTAGTTTGTAGTTCCAAACAAGGTTGGGCAATTATTTGAGTTTTTATAACCTCCCATTCCATTTTTTTAATTTATTTCCAAATCAAAGAACCTTCAATTTTGTAATTAAAAAAAATTCAAAGAATTGGTGATTTTCACTAAATAACCAAAAATCATATAGAAGGTTATTTGATCCGTTTTTAGATTTTTAAAAAAAAAGTGGTTGTATACCATAATTGCTTCCCAAATTTTTGAAATTTATGCTGTAATATATAACCAATAATTTGATTTTTGTGAGAATCATGATTATATATCTTTGAAATCATTCATTATTAGGTTTCATTTCTAATAACTGCCCAACACTAGTTCCAACCACAACTAAGTCATAATGGGTTTCCAATGGATGATGCAATGGTAGGTACAAGTGGATTTTTCTCCCAAATGTGTTTTTTTCAAAAGAAGTTTGAAATTTTTTGAAATTTTTCTTTTGATGTAAAATTTGACTAATTTAGCAAATTTCTTGGATTTTTTTTGCCAAAATGCCAAGATCACAAAATTGTAGAAAAAAAACCCAGGTGGGTGGGTGCTGAATATGTAATCCCTTAAAACCCAAGAATTTCAAACCAAAAAAAAATCAATTTAAATTTGTTGTTCCTTGACAAACCTAGAATTAAATAAAATAAAATTCAATGAAAAATGACCTCCAAAGTCCAGACTCCATAGCCCCCCCCCCCCCCCCCCAAGAGTCTTAAGAGTATCAGAGAATTTTGAGATGCAAATGCAACAGACAAAAATACCCAAAATCATAAAATGGGTATGTAAAGAGGCACCACCACAATCGAGAGAAACATATATACATAATTAATTAAAAATGAAGATTCCATGTTGAAAATAAAGTATTCCTGAATATTCCAAATTTTTTATTTATTTTCTTTCCAAAAGAAAATTTCTTGAAAATAATATTTCCAAAAATTCAAGATTTTTACAAATAATATAATTATGGTCGAAGCTAATTTGTACAATGGTAGTAGTTCCTCTTTCATTAACTAGGAAACTCAAAAACTAAAAGGTCAAGATAATTAATCTGGTAAGTGTGTGACCTTCCTAGTAGTGTTGGCTGGTTATCTGTTTTTAAAATTCAACTTTAGGTTGTAATTTTTATTAAAAAAATTGAAATCAAAGTACCTCTGGTCCCCTTTTTTGGTAAGAAAATTAAAATTCAAAAATCAGAGAACCTCCAGTTCCAGGTATTTCAAAAGGTCTCAAAGAACCGGCGGTTTTCAAAAAAATAATAACCCACAAAAAACTGGCAGTTTAGAGAACCTTATTGATCTGACGATTCTTAGAATTTTTGGGAGAACTTCAATTACATACTAGAACTTGTGATAACCGTTCGACACTAATTTTTGGGCCAACCATAGCTCCAACCAAATACACTAAAAATAAACTCAACGGTTTTCACAAATGTTGTGAGGGTATCCCAATTTGCAATGTTAAAATAAAGGTTCAAGTTCCAAGTTCATGTGATATAGACTCAAGTTGATACCCTTTCATTAGCATTGGCACAAGAACTCGACCATGAAACTAATCTTTTGCTAGATCTGAAACTAAACCAAACCTTTGAAAAAACATTTTTGAACACAATTTCAAGTTCTTTAGGTAGGCAAATTGATTTTTTTAAAAAAGTTGATAAGCAAGCTGAAGTTTGTAGTTAAATTTTAATTTTAACTATTGTAGCCTTTGTTGTTGGTCTGAGTGTGAAATTGGTTACCCAATTTAATTTTTCCTTCCAAAACCATTTTTGTAATTCAATCAAATTTATAGTGACGAAAATTATTCAAAACTCAATGTCTCCCACACATTAGGGCTAAAAATCATATGATATTCCTATTGGAAACAACAAATTAAACTTTTTTTTAAATGCCAATGGATTATTGATGGAGAGAGTTTTTTTACATCCAAAGATAATGGAGACCTTTGATAACATCAACATGAGCATCTTTTGCTCTACCTATCAAAACTTCGGGACAACAACATACTTGAATCAATTTTTATTACTAACATCACAAGGGCAAACTAAATTTGGTATATTTGTTCAAGATATATGTTAATACTGACAAATAATTTATTGGAAGTCAATGACTTATCTCAATTAGTTCATCATTTGTGTTTTTTTATACTCATTTGGGTAGGTATAACAAACACATAATTAGGTAGCAGCTTCTGCTGATTTCTATCATAGAATGTCTACATACATTCTAAGGGTTGGCTTTAGAATGAGACAAGGAGCTTAACCATCTCATGTAATTTTGCAACCTACTGTGGAGTCTATATCTTGTTTACAAATAAATCTATGTAATAAAATTAGTGGTGCTTACTAACAAACCTACCCTTCTCTCCATACCTACCTATAAACCTAACCCTTTCCTCTTTCAAATGTACTCCATCCCTCCCAACCTAATTGGCAAAAATTGGAGTGGGTGGAAAGATACCCATCGCTTGCTTGTAAATATAAACATGAAGAAACGAAAGACCAACAACAATGTTTGTAAAACAGACTGTAGTCAGTCACACCAAAAGGATACAGATCTTTCCCAAGAGCAATCAAACCACTTGTTTGACTTAGGTCAAAAGCCTCCACACATGCCTATACTCACTTGGATTCTAAATTTGTTAAGTATTTAGAACTATACAGAACTAGAGTAGTTTAGGGTGTAGGGTTTAGGGTCAGTGGTTTTGGGTTTAGGTTCACGACAATCAGGGACATTGGAGAGTTCATATGTACAATGCTTTAGTGTGCCTCCAATGTGGAAATTGCACAAAGACTGTTGTATAAATCATAGTTTAGTGATAAACATCACGTTGAGAGTCACATGAATTGGTATCAAAGGTTAACCTCAATTGGAGGTTGCTTTATCCGGAGTTTTACAGGGGCCAAAAAACAACCGGAGTCTAAAGTCTAACTCCACTTCCTTGGTCAGCATCTGTAATAATCTGGCCATGTGGACAATGAATTAGGAATTTGATTAAACCCAAGAAGGAAATACCACACAAGTAGGAACCCTTCTAGATCTATCAAACATGACAGAATCTATGACCTTGTCAGAGTCTAGATTATTGAGGAGATTAGTATAGTGAGACCCGACACAATATCACAAATGAGTGACTTGTGTAAGATAGCATCAAATGGTATAATGGGTACTTGCTAATTTAACACAAATCATGATAACAGTATGGAGCAAATTTGTTTGAAGGCTAGTGACATTCTCTGGTGGAATATCCTGGAAAATCTGCCACCACCCACCATAGCCACAATGGGCAAAAACACTTGTTAAGGTAGAATGAAAGAAAATCCCAATTTGCATGTATGTGTGCATTCACAATGTGCTTCTCATCTACAAATATGCTCTCAATTAAATCCAGCACAGATCATTATGCTGGGGTGGAACAATGGAAGGAAAGTCTGAGTGTCTTGAAGGAAGAAAGACCTCTGTGATTCAGTTGGTGATGGCCAC
Organism: Sphagnum contortum; assembly: GCA_963920785.1. Classification (NCBI taxonomy): domain Eukaryota; kingdom Viridiplantae; phylum Streptophyta; class Sphagnopsida; order Sphagnales; family Sphagnaceae; genus Sphagnum; species Sphagnum contortum. The sequence continues at coordinate 2,474,532 of OY987281.1, forward strand.
TGCAGACCCATTGATGTTATGCTGCTTGATAGCTTCTGTCAATTCCTCCTCATAGCCGTTACTTGACTGCATGTATGACAGGAGGCATTCCAAATGTCCAAAATTACTGATCATTTAGTTTCTGCAGGGTGGTGAAAAACATCAAAGAGAACCCAATTGGAGTAAATACACCAAATGTTTGACATTCTGTCAACCATCTGAACAAAAGAAAGTGAATGGAGAAGAAATGGGAGGAAGAAGCCAGGGAGAAGTTGGAAGAGAGAGGGTGAGGTACCACATGGTTGAAGCAATCAAACAAATGTTGAATTGAATCAAAGACTTCCTCAACTGATTTGGTGGCATCAATCTGCAGAACAGGACACCAATATCAGAGTCCCAATTAGGTTGGTAATGTCTGCACAGTCATGTGTAACCTCACGAAAATTGGATCAGGATCCGAAGCATCATCAATCCTTCAACCAACTGCACAGACCAATATGGCACTTGAAAACATTGTAGGTTGAGAGCTGAACAGTTTGAGTACCTTCTTAACTTTGCCAGAGGTTTCATAGTAGTCCACAACAGGAATGCTGGATTCCACAAACACTTTAAACCGCTTACGTATGGTCTCTATGTTGTCATCAACACGGCCCTGTTTACCCAACACCGTCACAGTTTTGGTTATCATAGAAACAAAACAGTACTTAAAACTGATGAAAATAAAACCATAGAAGGCAGAAATTTTCTGATGAAAGTCAGGTCAACTGTCTTCATGATTGTTGAAGACCTGATTGCGACCAAGAAGCCTTCTCTCCATCTCTTGCTCAGGACAGTCAAAGAAAAGAATGAACTGGGGTTCAATGCCAGTCTGCACAAATTTTGCCCCACGTAAAAATACACATCATTAGTTGCATCTAGGACAGTTGAGTTTTTGCCAAGTATGCATGAAAGTGCAAGACATAACATCCCAGAGGGTTCAAGGATTTCAAGGAACAAAGTTGACAAAACACTCCAAATCGTAAAAAACATGGGTTTCAAGGTATAAGACCACAAAACACAAAATTGCACATATTTTTTAATAGCATACCACACTCTCAAAGATAGCACGGTTCTCCTCATTCCTGGGGAACCCATCAATCAGAAACTTGTCATTCTCACTCTCCTCCATAGCCTTCTGGAGAAGCTTGACTGTAACTTCTGCAGGCACAATCTTGCCCTCCTTGATCATATTCTGAATCATGTTGCTACAACAGCCAATGTTCCATAAAACCCATCTCAGGCCCCCCATTTTAGTAGTTTTTCACACTTCACAAGCAAATTCAAACCCCAATGCTACTCACTCTCAGCAGCCAATGGCAAGCTCCTCATCTGCAAGCTCCTCAGGACAAGGAGCTTCCAAAGCTCCCAAATGTTCCTCCTGGGACTCTAAGTACATAAGACCTGAAAGAGGTAAAGGGGAGCAGAGAGCAAAATCTCTTCATAATTACTTAAAATTTCCCCCACACTTATCATTCAGGTCAACCTGGAAAAGAAATTAGATGACCCGAGAAGAAAGGTTACAGATATATTACAGATCTGACAACATGCCAGCAACCGATCCACAAGCATGAAAAAGAGGAAACCCCACCCAACCCTAAAAAATGGAGAAAACAAAAACTGAGGAGCAGGTTTGAATGACAGTGAGGATGAGCAAAGAGCCCAAAAGCACATACCCATTCTCATTGCCAGATTTGATCTCTGCACGTAGCAGATCACCTGCACTGAGATGCACAAAGCCAAAGGTTTCCACAATCTTGGAGCACTGGGTGCCTTTTCCACTGCCTGGTCCACCTGTTCCCCAACCACACCTTGCACAGTCTTAACTGATCCACACATTACCAAATCAACTATAGGGGTTCTTTTCATACAAACATTTTCTCCTGGTACAGATACGGTCACAAACACAACGGAAGAAGCCATCTTTCTTCCTCATGTATAGAACTGATATTACTCGGAGACTGGGTAACAGGAATCCTCTTCTTGTTATACACACACATGTGAACAAGAGGGGCGTAAAACATACCGAGCACAAATACCACTTTCAGCTCCTTGGAGCTTGTCAAAACAGGCAGGACACCATTCACAGCAGAGCCATTCATCTTTACAGTAATTACCTGTACAAAAAAAACTCCGATCACTCAGGGCGATACTATCCTACCCTGATTTTCCTTTCATCAGAGAATGTGACAAAAATACATTGTGAGAGTGGTGGGTTTCAAAAGACTAGTAGGTAGATCTGCAGATCCGACATTCTTGGAAGCTCAAGCAAAGTTTGATCTACAAAAGAAGATGCAAAAAATTGTTGGTTTCTTCAGAAAAAGGAAAAAACAAACCTCCTCCTCCTCAGATACGGGCTTTGTTGCTGGTGCCATTCTTTTTGTTTCTTGAGCTCCAGTGAGGATGCACACACCCCTCCCCTCCTCACCACCAAAATTTTCACAGTAAAATTTTCAGAGCAAAATCTCCAACAGATTCAAAGCTAACCCTCACTACCTGCCTGCCTGCCTGACTGCCTGTCTGCTTATAGAATCATGCCTCCTCCTCCTCCTCCTCCTGCACTCCGCCCTTGAACCCATCAATGTTCGGTAACACCCATAGTGCTCGGTAACAAGCCGCCAGCTTGAACAAAAAAGATCTAATATTTACTAAAACATACATTCTATATGAATTTATGAATTAAGTGAATTTTTTTTTTAGAAATTACAAAGTTCAATGTAATTATGAAAGTATTTTTTAAATTTGAATAATTATTATGTTTCAGACAATAAATTATATATATATATATTACTTGTTTGTTTTGTTGTACATTTTGAAATGGAAAAAAAAATTACAAAGTTTTATATAAGTAAGAAAGTAGATAATATTTGAATATATTATTCAATTCAAAATTCCAAAAAATAAATTTAAATAATTATTATGTTTCAGATAGTACATAATATGAATTTTAAAAATAAAAATCTTGAAAAATCTTTTTTTTTCTTTTTTTGTTGTTCATTTTGAAATGGAAAAAAAATCACAAAGTTTTTATATAAGTAAAATAATAATAATAATATTTGAATATATAATTCATTTTTAATTTAAAAATCAAATTACTAATGTCATGTCAACTAATAGCTTTAGTCATTTTGGACAACCATCATAGTCATTTTAGATAGTCGTTTTCAATCATGTTATTCATATAATTTTCATCACATTTGTGTAAAAAACGACTGATTTGTTTTGATTACATGCAATTATTTTGATTGTTTGATGTGATTAAAAATGATGTTCAACTTAATCAAAAAGTCCAACTTAAAAACACATATTTGTAGTAGTGATTAAACCCTTTTGATTATGTTTATTAAATTTGTTTAAAGTTTTGTAAAAGCAATATTCATTCACGTCACTATTGTCTTGAAAGTGTTGTTGAAGTCATGATGAAGGAACTATATATTAGATTTCGAGCAAACTATTTGCTTGATGTTTTGGGGATCATCTACCTTAAGTACTAGTTACAATATAATGTTGGTTTGAACTTTAAACATCATAATTTGGTGATCAAAGGACAATATTACTACGAATTCTAGGTTGGGAATTTTAATGTTTCTTACAATGTTGTCAAAGACCTTGAACTATGATGTAGCATGTTTAAATGCACAACAAAAACTAATGTTGTAATAGAGATATTTGTAAAGTCCATGAAATTGGGGGTGTAGAACATGTGTTTGGCAAAACATTAGATGTTACACACAACATGAGATGAATGGCACGGTAATACGGAAAAAAATTTGGGTAAATTTTTTTTAATGCATTGAATTTGGGTGAAATTTGAATTTCAACTTGAATTTCTTGTTTTTGTGTGTTTAGGGTTTTGTGAAAAGAACACTTCACATGTGATAGAGGTTGAAGTGAACAAGGAGACGAGTTTGATGCATGATAGAGGTTGAAATGGGCGAGAAGGTTTCAAAAGTGCAAGAAAAGAAGCAAGTTTTGGAAGTGCAAAGGCAACTAAAAGGGTTTGATAGTTTTATAAAATTCAACTTTGGAAACATGGAAGTAGTTATAAGGGTTCAACAAATTTGGAAACTTGGTTTTGGAGGTGTGGACACAACTAAAGGGGTTCAATAGTTCTAAAAACTTAGTTTAAGAAGTGTGGAAGCAACTAGAAGGACTAAAGGGGTTTAATAATTTTCAAAACTTAGAGAAGGAAGCACGGAGGCAATTCGAAGAATTTGAAAATTTTGGAAGCTAAAAGAAGCAAGCATGGAGACAACTAGAAGGGTTTGATAGGGTTCCATAACTTTGAAAGTTTAGAAAAGCAAATGTGGAGTTCAACAATTTTGGAAGCTTGGAAGGTTATTCTACATTTTGAAGCTACAATTTGATTTTTTATATGCAACCAAGAGGAAGTATTTTATCAAAGCGATGAAGTGCATATTTTTTAAAGTGAAAATTATGACCTCTTTGAAGTAAGGGGCATTGTAGCCAAAGTTCCTAAAGATGTCAATGTGTTTAATGATTATCAAAAAGAATTTTATGCTTACGAAACTATCATTTTGTGTGTCTATCTTTTTCCACACTTTATATTTCTACCCTTTGTTGTAAATTTTCCAAATATGTACAAACTTTAACTACCAATTAGTTAATTAATCTCTCAACACCAACCTTTACAAATCTTATATATAAAAGCTAACATGGTGTCTGTGTGTGTGTGTGTCACACGACGTTTTGTGTTGTAATAGTAGGCAGAACCAACGGCAGTTAGGAATCTCATAACCAAAAAAAAAATCCCAGCAGGGGTGGGGGGGGGGGGCAACACGGGTGGGGCGGGCCAACATGGGGGGGGGCCAGCAGGGGGGGGGACGGGCGGGGGAGTGAAAGGAGGTGTTTTTTTTTCTTTTTTTTTTTTTCGTTTTTTCTGGGTCCTCCCTCCTTTTCTTGGGGGTGGCTGGAGTGGCGTAGCCACGGGTTACCAACACTCGTAATACTTAAATTTGATGCATACAAACCCATGTCTTGTCCCAATCTTAACCCCAAAACGTGCATTCAATTTGAATGCAACTTGTTGCCACCTTTCATGGATTTTCTTGTGATTTCATACATTTTCCCACGTCTTCTTATGAACCTTTCGATGTTTTGGCATGTGTGACAAATAACAAAGCATGGTGTAGGGATGTTGGGGAAAATGTCTATAGGAATGCATTGGAGATGGTGAAAGTAGACCATAGGCCTTATCTTCTTTCTATTGTTAAAATTGGACATTCGAGGACATGTTTTCAAAAACATTTTGAGCATGAGTTTGAATTCTTGAGGGTGTGTTTGGACACTATTAACATAAACCCCAACTTATGTGATTTAGATTCAAAGTTTCTAGATTATGCTTCTAATGGGTTACAATTTCTTGAATAGAACTGTGTTGTAAATGACATGTTTATGTTAAGACCAAGGATTTTGAATTTTGTAAAGTGCAAAACCTTTTTCAATTTCATGTTATGAATATTTGATAAAATTGAATCTATGTTCTCTACTTTTCAAAGAACCTACAAATCTAAAATATTTTGTCCTCTCAAACTATCATTCTTGAACATCTAGGAATGTTTTTTCATGAGGAAATCCATTGTGGGCTTGTCATTACACCAAGCCCTAAACCTAAAACTCTTGATTTTATCTTATCAAATTAACAATTTTGAACATCTAGAATTAGTTAATTTTTTTCGAAATGCAATTTGCCCTTTTCAATTACACCAAACCCTAAACTAATATCAAATTTTCAAGGTTATCATGTCATCTTTCCATTTTTGCAAGATTGTTAGTGGATATTATTTCATTCTGAAGTTGACTAAATTTTTCTTAAACATATCCAAGTTTTAAATATGGTTTGCAAGGTTGTAAATCTTCTTTTAGATCCATTCTCTTTCTCGATAGATTTTGGTACATGTTTATGGAAAAATTTAACCTTTTCATGGAATCAAAAGCAAATGACTTCCATTCCCCTATACGTGAACATGTTTTAACCACAACTTATTGGAAGGCAAAGGTGACATGGAAAAAAAACACATAGATTGTCAATGGAGTCTATACAATTCAATACATTGGTAATCGCATATGACCTTCATTTTGGGTATATAATTTGGACAAGTATCTCAATTGATTCCTAGTGTAATATGGAAAAATCTATTTGCTACACACAAATCATAATACTCAAATTGTACATTCCGAAAAGAAACATTAAAAGACCTATTATAAGAAGCATTGAAGGAATTGAAAACATGGATGCCCAATGAGGATGATTCTAACAATTCCACTTTTCAATGTGATGATGTTTTATAAAAATTAAAGACCATTAACGAACACACCTTTAACAATGTTTTAAAAAGGTGATGATCCTTTACATATGGTGTAGGACTTGCAATTGCAACTACTATTTCAATAGACACTTAGGTTGTTTGTGTAAGGATTAATGTCCCATGTTTTGTATCAACTATGAGTTATATTGTTCCAATTGATAAACATGTTTAGCATATGTCAAAGGTTGAAATGTTGAACATTCAATTTATTAATATTGTGTGCATGGCTAAACAATTTCAATTGAATAATGAAATTAGAGATGTTTTATTACTGACCATGTTGGCATTACCCAACAAAAACATAACAAGGCCAAAATTGCAAATATAAAACCAATTAAAAAATTGGGTGTAATATGTGAAGAAGAACTCAAGACAAAAGTAAAATTAAACCTAGGTCTTGAACAATATATTTCAAATAAATCCAAAATCTTATTTGTTTATAAATTCGAAATCTCAATATTACAATAGAATATTTATGAGATAAATTAGAATTTCCCAAAATAAAGAAGTTTCCAGCTTGTAATTACAAATTCCATAAATAAAATTCTCTTCCAAGAGGAAAGTAATATATTTTTTATATTAGAATAATAGTTTTAAACTTGAAATGTAATATTGTAATAGTAAAAATGATTTTTTAGAGGTAAAATAATAATTTTAAACTTGAAATTTTAGGTTGTAATAATAAACATGATTCTTCTAAAAGTAAAATATTAATATCAAACTTGACATTTCATATTGCACAAATAAAAATGATTTATCTAGATGATGAAATTTCAAATTGTAAAGGTGAAATACAAGTTTTACACTTGAAAATTCAATTTATAAAATCAAATTTAACTTTCCAAAAGGGACCATTGAAGAAATCCTTAAATAAAACTCAACATTCCAAATTAAAATAATTTTTTTAATAAATAAGTTTGAAGTTTTTTCCTTTTGTCTTCTCCCCACCAAATTCTAGAAGCATGTGTACCTTAAATTCTAAACCATAAACCTATCCAAAATGATGTTTAAACCTTCACAAACCCTTAGAGTTTCCAGCCAATCTGAAATTGGCTTGATTTTGCATTTGTTCCCCAAGGGCTTGAAAAGTCACATCCATTTTTTTGCCTTTAAATTCTTTTTGTAAATAGGGTAAACAACAAGTGGTTTAACTTGGGTTTGGCATAATCAAACCTTTTCATTAGCCTTCGCCACTTGCTCATGAACCCCCTCATGCCCCATTCCACCTTAACCTTATACCCCACTTGCATCTCATTATACTGTGCCTTCACCATGTTCATGTGCACATCCGAAGGTAATTCATGCTAGCCAATCCATCACATGATAAACATTTTTTTGCCCATGTAACTCAAGTTCCCAAGAAAATATTCAAAATATTCATTTGTGTGGGTGAAATGGTTACACCAATTGGTGTAAATATCAAAATGCAACAATATGGTTACATCATGTTATGACTTTGGGTATTTGATGTCAATGTAAATGAAGGGACTTTGGTTGTCAACAATGATTGTGTTGTTCATTGAATATGATTTTTTTATATTCTTGAACCAATTTTGATCTAACATTATTTCATGACTTGTATATCTTCGCCAAGGTTCTATCAATGCATTCAATGAAACTCTAGAAATTTCGAATCCCCCTTGCCAAGGTAAACCCTCTCCTTGATAGTCAACCATTAAATCCCATTTGCATAGCCTCATTAATGCATGAAAAAATGAATAATGCATTGTTGCAAATTGAAATTTTGGACCAATCCCACATGGATGTGTCATGTATGGTCACATTGTCATGTTTGAAATATAATATGAAATTCAAAAGGTGTTGTTCCAATCTCAACTTACATGGTTGACCAAAAAACCTACAAACTTCTTCGGTTGATTTCAGAAGGTTGAGATAGTCAGCAACACAAGTGTCACCAACTCCTTGAACTTGGCTAAAGTGAAGTTCATCAAGGTTTAGAATAATGCAAATGTTGTGCATAATGTTGTTATGACATCCCCAATTCCAACACTTGGGTCTACTAATTGACTAGCATCTAAAACCATCTCAATCGCAATGAAAAACTCCTTGCAAGGCTACTTGAAATAGCATGAAAGCCTTAGCATCCATGTTATTAATGAACTCCTCAACATTAAACATGTCAAAGCTAGATTAATTAGAAGTGGTAGACAAATCTAAAAAACCCAAAAATCAACCATATTTGTGTAAGAAATGGTCTAAAAAGGGTCTATGCTGAAGCCAAAAATAAATCCAAATAGCCATGTTGCTCAAACTTAAATCATTCCAAATACAAACTTTTGTTCTATCCTAAAGAGACCAACTTTTACTAAACCCACCCCAATGCTCCAAAGAAATGTTTTGCCAAATCCATAGAATCTTGTTGCCTAATGCTCGTGATATATGTAGAAAGGATTTTGAAAGGAGGGATTCTTGGTCCTATAGGTTATTTTTGATACCGTGTTTAAATATTCAAAATTGAATGCTCATTGGTCTTATTTATGAAATTTTTGCCTCCAAAATGCAAACTAGTCCCATGGGCTTTAAGCATAATTAGGTAGGTTACATAACCTACGTAAGTAATTAGGTAGTCTACCTAGCCTAAGTATATATATTTTGTAGGTTTGAATTCCTTTGTAAATTGATTTTTTCACAAGTAAAAACGTAATTCCAATGTGAAATTTCAAAATGAAGAAATAAAATGGAATTTTAAAAAATTAAAACAAGTTTCCAATGTGAAATTTCAAATGTAAAAATAAAATGAAAATTTCCAAAAATGAAAAAAAAATTCCAAGGTGAAATCTCAAAATGAAAAAATAAAATGAATTTTTCCAAAAATTAAAACAAGTTTCCAAGGTGAAATTTCATAATGCATACATAAAATGGATATTTTCAAAAATTAAACCCAATCAATGGACCCCCTAAGAAGAAGGTAGGTAGGTTGACCCCTTAAGAAAACCCCTTAGGTGTAATGGTAGTCTATAAGATTATGAACCCCTATTCATGCCTTATTGGGAGTTTGGGTCACATTTAGTTGCACATTTTTGAAAAAAAAACAAGTTGAAAGTCAAGTTGGGTCATTTAAGCCCCCCTAAAGCCCTTGCTTTTGCCCCTATTTTGCCCCCAAATAAGAAAACAAGGACAAAGTGGCACATTTGTTTTTGAACACATGTCGATAGTTTTAGCCGTTGCAAGTTCAGGCAAGGGTAAATATTGAGTTTTTTCTAACCTTTTTTTAATTTATGAAGGGTAAAAATTAAAATCTTTTTTTTTACCGTATTAGGGTTTAATTTTTTCTACAAAATACTCAATTTTAAGGTTTAGTTTGTCTTTTGCGTTTTAACATTTTGATTTTTTTAATTTTTTGGGCTTTTCTATTTGTGATCTCTTATTTTGTGAATGTACAACTTGCAACAATTTTTAATTATTGGTAATTGACATCGTGTTATTAATATTTTTCTTTTGATTGTGTTGAGGTTTTGAGAAATAATTGTCATAAGAGGTGGAGATTGGTTTAATTGAGAAATTGTTTTTTGGAGTTTGAAGTACCATTCATCTTCCATGTAATGTATGTATTTTAAAAAGTTCAAATTAAATTTAAATGCATATGTTATATTGAATTATCTAGTGCATAGTAGAAATGTTGAAGATCTTAAAAATGATGTGTAATAGAAGGTGGTTTTGTCTTGTTTTGTAATGGTTGGTTGTTGCAATGAAAAAATCAACAAAAGCTATGTCATTGGAATGTTATTTTCAATTTAGTAAAATTCTTATTAATGCAAGCCCCTTGCTCATCCCCCCTTAAGTCAAACCAAACCAATGTTGTGCTCACTAGCAAGCTTTTCCAACATTCAAATAGACTCCTATCCATGTGTGGACATAACAATCTTGAAATTATTTTGATTTGCTTTGGCTAGTTACCAACATTTGTAGCCCCAACACTTGATGTGTGCAAAATCATCAATGTGGGTGATGGCAATGAAGAAGAACCTCTTTAAAAAAAAGTAGAAGAATTATGAACCTTCTAAAAAATGCCAAGATCCATTTCCTTGGACATAATGGTTTAGGGGAAAGGATTGGGAGGTCCACAATGTCAAATGTGTTGTTTGTTCTTCAGTAGCAAGAAACGACCTCATTTTGTGCCCCATATCAAATACCCTTGAGAAGCACGTAGGTGAGAGAAAGGCTACTAGGGATCGTTTGCACTTGGGGGTGAAAAAATATGATTGGCTTGTCAACAAGAGGTGTTAACACTTGAAAAATGCAACAATGTACATGAACATGAATCATTATATAATAATTGAACAAATGTAAGATGGGTTGAAAGGTGAAAGGGGTAGAAAATGGCAATAATTTGCCACAATATTTCATCTTTTTCAACAAGGGCAACCTTCGTTGGAATATGAAAAGTTTAAGCCTTTGTTTTGTTTCTTGGGTTCCTTTGTTGGCTAAAAAACATTCGTTTGACACAACGGGCTACATACTGGCAAATTTTATGCATAAGTAGGTGAAATCAAGAGCAAAAAGAAGTTTTCGATGCTTTTCAAGACCTTGCATTTAGTTGTGATGAAGTGACAATAATCGACACTAGATCTTGGGTGTTAATTAATGCATACATTACTAAGGATTGGGTTCAGTCATCAATTCTGATATTTTTAAAGCGCATCACCCAAGGTGAAAATGCCAACAATTTAACAAAAATATAATGGATGCATTAATGAACGATGGTGATTTATCTAAATCTGCCATGAAGTTCTTATCATTTGGAGTAGATGGCATGAATGTTTTTCAAGTTAGGTTTTTAATTTTCACTGTTTTTGTTTTCATTGGTTTTTGTTGTTGTTGGATTCTATATTTAAATTTTGTATGTTTTTTCAATTCATATACCACCCATTAATTTGTTCTTTACTATGGTTATCATTTAATGTGGTTATTAGCATGGAGTGAGAAATGGTGTAACAAAACAAATCAAATAAGATTATTCATTTCATATGGAGGGGACGAGTTATCACATTAATCTTATAGTTCAAACTTTTTCCCATTTGCCCGTGGTTTCCAAAATTGAATTTTATTTCAATCATTGTATGCATTATTTTCTCACAGTCCAAAACAACACAAAATTTATGAAGATGGTTTAATTAATGCGAACAAAGGGAAACAAAATTCTAAAGAACATAAAAACCCGATGGATAATATTGTCTTCAACTAAATGGGTCCTATTTGAATATAGGATTTTGTTGGCCAAGATGGTAGAGGATCGTGTTGAGTTCCAGATTATAGAAACCAATTTTGATTTATGTTTGAACTTGCTATTTGCCTTCGCCTTACAGGGTACTACCTTTCTAAGAAATTATCCATGGTTTGATCAAATTTTCATAATAGAAGGACATATTTGTTTGTGATTATATTGTTATATTAAAAAATTATTAAGTTCAATTTTATGAAATTTATAGCGAATATTTAATGAAATGTTTTGTGTTTGATGCATTCAAAGATTTCAAAGATGTGTTGTTTTACAAGCATGATATTATCTTTTTACAATGCATTGCATTTAAAGTAGATTTTAATGCTATTAATGTTGAATATTTGGTCTTCCAATGTGGTGAAAACCAATTCTATGCAACCCATATTGAGCTTGTAATGAAAAAACTAATAAGGTTACACAAGAGGTTTTCAACAACATTGTTGAAAATGTCAAAATTTTGTGCATAGGTCCACAATTGCAATTTTTAATTTGTTGGGAATCTTTTTATGTTTCACATTTATTGGATTTAGGGTTTGTGGTATGTTTCATGTTTTTTTAATTGTTTTTTATGTTGCAGGGGTTGTAGATTCTTTAACAAAATAGTCCACAAGCCAATTCTTAGCAAGTTATTTGATTGATGTTATGGATGATTTAATGTAACCCCAATATTGGCTTCAAGTTAATGTTTTTTTGAAAGGCACTTCACATTGCTAAAAACACATTATTGTTATGAGCATAAGTTGAAATTTTCATCTCATGCATCTTGAGCCTAAGTGCCCTTGGGTTGCAATGTAACATTTTCAAATGCACCATGAAAGCAAATGCTCCCTCTACCATGAAATGACCAATCTTGTTGAATCCATTCCTTTGCTTATGGAGGACACTTTCAATCATATATATTAATTTAATAAATTTCTATGTCTGTGACAAAGGTTTTGGGGGGTGGGGGAAGGGAGAGGCCGGTGAAGCAGCGGGTGGCCCCCCTTCGTTCCGTTACCAAGCCTGTCCAAATCCCGTCTGTCGGTCTGTCAAGGTCTTGAAACCCAGATCCCGTCTGTCGGTCTGTTGAGGTCTTGAAACCTAGATCCCGTCTGTCCGTCTGTCGAGGTCCTAAAACCTAAATCCCGTCTGTTCGTCTGTCGAGGTCCTGAAACCCAGATCCCAAATTGTAAAAGTAAAACAACCGCCCAAAAACCTGCCTGGCTCCTCTTTTCATGAAACCGACAGTTCTGTGAGGTTTTTTTAAATAACTAGAACTGGCAGCGGTTCTTTGATTCTGAATTTTTTTTCAAATACCCGAAACTTGTGATTCTTTGACTCCAAGTTTTAATTCTTTTAATTCCCATTTTACAAATACCCAGATGTGGAGGTTATTCAACATATCAAATACCCGCCCAACACGGCTTATATAATTCTGCTTATATAATAAAAATATCTGTCAAAATGATCCCTTGGGAGGGGGGGCTTTTTTTAACCCCAACCTCTTTTTCGATCTCTAAAATATTTGCAAAGTAATGAGATTTTATTCAATATTAAAAATATAACATGTTGGAAGGCAAAAGATTGAATGCACCAAAAGATTATAAAATATTTTATAGCTGGAATAAGCAGACAAAACAACAACAAGAGTTATTAATTGGTTGAAACAATTAACGAGTACCCACTAGTTTCCATAATTTTATAACGCTTTATCTCAAAATATTTCAAGTTGGCAAAATTTGTTGGAGTTCAAATGTTAGGGAGTGTGGAAGACGAACGTACCTTTTCAACATTGTCTTTTATGAAATCAAAGTTACATAACAGACTCAATGAACACCTTATAGTAATGGTTGGCATGTATTCACAAATTTTTTACACCTTACAAAACTTCCCATATGATGCAGCTTTTAATGATTGGAAATAGGTGAAAATTAGGAAAATAGAAGCTTCGTGTGGTCTTCTAACTTTTATTTAATTATCAATGATGATAAATAGTTTACAATTGAGTTTAAAACTATGAAAACTAAAAACTAAATGGTTCTTTCATGGTTGTTTTGGTGATTTTTTTGTTTATGTTGTTTCTTGTCATGTTTTGACGCGTTCCTAAGTCCTTAGTTAGACCCAAGATGGGTCCAAGTTACTCAAACAACAAAATTGTGAGGAACTTGAGGCATGCTCCTAGCTCTCAACACTAAAAGGGGTAGAAGGGTGTGTTGGAGCTCCGAGATGGGACTAGCAAGAGTGACAAACTTTATTTACTTACTCAAACATGTATCAAACCAACCAACAAGTTGGTTAGTTCATTTTTTGGAGCACCTTAAGTGCTAGGACAAGCCACGAGTAACCCTTGACTCACAAGATTCACCACGGCCCGGACTCGAAGGAAGCCACCACCTTCCTCCATATAGTATTCTCTGCGTCTTTCCGCGGCACCTACATTCGAATGACTTTTTGTCCCATGACTCCCAAGGAGGAATCCCGAAACTATCCTGATTTGGATTTTGGCAACTTTGTGGGGGCATAACTTTTTGCTCAAACCTCCGATTGGGATGAGGTCCAAAGCAAACTTATAGCTCTCGTCGAGATCTTTCCAACGGCGTGTCGCACTACACCTACACGCACTGGGGTCGGGTTGATTCCCGACTTTTTAATGGTTAGGAGTCAAATTGCCCATTTGACTTGCGACCTTTCTTTTTTCCATAACTTGTGTTGTAGATGTCCAAATGGTTCATGCGAGCCCATTTTTGACGTCTACACTTTGATAACTTTCTAATGATATAAAGAACGCTTCAATGTGAGGTGTTTAGACCCCTGCAATCAAACTTTGAAATTTCGGGAGTCCCGGGGGACTCCCAAGTCCCCATTTCGGAAGTGTGAGTTTCATCCTCATAGTCTCTCAAAATAGGGTTGCGACATGTTTGAACATGTTTGTTTTTTTTTTTTCATTTGTTGTTATGTTCACAAGTTCAATCCTTCAAGTGATGTTTTAATCCTAATTTTGATACTTTTGTGCTTTGGAATTTGTACCCCTATTCTTGTCTAATGTCTATTAGACCTTGTTATGGGTGATTCATTTCTCCCTTGTAAATATTTGTTATTTCCCTTTTTCTATTCCTTAGTTTGTGGTATCTTGGATTCTTGTTTTAATTTTTTTAAATTTGTGGATTGTGGATTATGGGCATTGGGCCATGAGATGATAATTTTGTCATATGTGCAATTTTTAAATGTCGTCTAGGTCATATGTTCAATTTTGATCATAATTATTGAAAATGTCATTTGTTATAACTTCTTGTAGTACAATCGTCATATGTTCCAAAAATGAAATGGTCATTTGGGTCATATGTTCAATATTTTGAATTTGCAATTGTCATTGGTCATATGTTTCATTTTGGAATCCACATGACTTTTATATTGTAATTTGTATCATGAGTTTAAGGTCATATATTGTGCCTTATGAAAGATAATTCAGTTAATTACATCTGAAAGAAGAATAATGATTTATGTCCATTAGAAACCTAGAAAGCATTTGTTATAGCCTTTTTATATGTAGGTCATTTCGTAAAACTTCATATAACCATTATGTATTTGTCATGAATTACTTTTGAAGCAAACACAAGCCTTTCGTTAATTTTGTGTGATTATTTTTTGGGGAACACAACCAATTTTTGATTACAAAAACAATTCATTAACCATATGCCTTATGTTTCAATGTTTGTATTATCGTAAAAAATGCAGCCATATTTTTAAAATTAAAGTCACTCATTTGAAATTCCAAATTTTTGGGAAAAAAAAGGTAATTATAGTGAGTAATACTTGCATTGATCACCATATCTTACTGATAACATTTTCTTGTCACAAAGTCTAGTGTTTTTTTCAATAAATATAAATATTTCAATTATTAAATTTTTTGTTGTTCTTAGGGTATTAAATCTTCATTTTTTTGGTGACTGATTTTTTTTTTTAGTTTTATTTTACCATGCATCGTTTTTTTTGTGGGTTTTTTGTGGTCTATTTCATGTTTTATATTCAATTGACCTTTACACCTAAACACTTGTCACTTTTTTTCTTTTCTTTTCCATTTTATTTATATGTATGGTTTTTATTCATTCTTTTTGTTGCCTTTTCATTTGTTCTTGTTGTTTCCCTCAAAAGAAAATACCTAGGAGTGCTCAACCAATGTTTTTTTTGTCACCTTTCCATTTTCTTTTGCTATTTTTTCCTTGATTTGTTGTTGGACCTTTATCAATGATTTTAGTTACAATTATAATGGCATTTGTTAATTTCCCTTTGATTTGTTGTTTTTTTTTTTTTGTCTTTAATCATGTTTTAATTGCTTTAACATTTGCTCTAGATGTCTTTCCCTTAATTTCTTATTTTTGGTGGCCAATTGATGTTTGTAATTATTTTTATTCTTGCTCTTGCTAATTCCCCCTTGATTTGTTGTTTTGGGTGCTCAATTGATGGTTTTGTTAGCTCTTACAATTGTTCTTATTGTGTTAACCTAATTGCCTTATATTTGTTCTTGCCTTAGATTTAGGCTCAATCAATGTGTTTGGGTATAATTATATTTAATTATAATTATTTTAATTTTTGAGGTGCTCAATTGATGTTTTGACTTGTCATTTGTGTAATTAAAGAGTCGCCTAGCAAGATGTTTCAAAGTTAGGAGAGATTTGAAGGGCCTTATGTGCATTATGAAATTCTTATATTGTATTAGGTTAAAAGAATTTAAAAAAAAAATCCCGGGTTTTTCCACAAAAGATTGGGAAATTTTTGGAAGAGAATGTTTTTCTAATGTAAATTCGACTAATTTTTCTATTTTTTAAAGAGCTTTACTATTTTTTTAATATCACAATATTAGGAAAAGAAGAGAAAAAAAGCTTGATTAGGTTGTGTAGCCATAAGTTATGTATATTTACACTTTTAGAATGTTGCTAGCTTCTGGTATTGTTGTATTGGTTAAATTTTTCCCAACTTGTAATGAAATTTCGTGGTAAGTATGGCCCAAGGTGAAGATCCTTGGGGGAGGCCGTTACCAAAATTGGCTTTACCTGATGTGATAACTGGCGAAAAGTTAGCCAAGTGTTCACACCTTACATTTGTAATATCGCCATAAATGCACCAAATCTTCCTTAATAATAGCCTCGTTTTCCATTTTTCGAAAATCTTAAAAAGAAAAAGGCTCGGGAAAGTGAAAAAATGGCGGTTAAAACGGTCAACAGTGTTTTCTACCCTCGTTACCGGAAAAGGAAACAATCGTGTCGGGGAACTTTCTAGGGTCTGCAAGTGTCGGGGAACTTTCTAGAAACTGTGAGTAGGGGAACGCGCTTGTTTCTCTCTAGAGAACAGATAAGGGGAAGTAAGTTATACGAGAAACACGGGAACTCACCTGGGAACTCGTTCGACTCAGAGGATGGATTTATAACAAAATGAATGAGTTTTAGAAATTCATGAATTTTATCGACCGTTAGACTTGAACAGTTATGTGATCGGACGGTAAGAAGCTCGTGGAAAGTACTAGAAGCGGCGTAAGCGGGATTCATGATGCTCCCCGTTTCGAGAGTGAAGGTGTCAACGGGCCAGATGCTACCATCCTTGAGGATCGGACGGTGACAAGTGGACCTAGGTCGTTCCTGTTCGTGAGCGCCCGCCCTTCAAAGACCCCCGCTCCATGCTTGCGCTCGCGCATAGATTTCATACTTCTTTCTTTCATCTTTGCTCTCGCAGATATCGCGCAGTCGATATTCCATTTCTCGTGTATATCTATCTTCGGCTTCATCGTCGTGTTGCATCTGCACAGTATTTTGTGTGATTTTGTGAAACGGTTTTTGGTCGTGGATTTCCTGAGTTAGGTTCAGAAGCCGGCTGATTTGTTGAAACTCTGTTTTGGTTGCGTCGAAGTTGAAAGCGATGGCGATCGTGTCCGAGGACGAGCAGCAGTCGGGAAGTGATATGATAGTGGAGGAGCCGCAGCAAGGAGGGGAGGTGGAGACCTTCGCTTTTCAGGCCGAGATTAATCAGCTGCTGAGTCTTATCATCAACACTTTCTACAGTAATAAGGAGATCTTCCTTCGAGAGCTTGTTTCCAATGCCTCTGATGTAAGCTCGTTATCTCTCTGCCTACTTGATGTCCGAAATCTTGATTTGCCGATAGATGATGATAGAATAATATTTTTTATGTATGGAAACTCAAGTGAGAAATAAATATAATGAAGGCGGCCTTTCGAGGTGCGCCTTCATGTGCTTTGGATTTCTCTGGTTTTCCTGTCGGTCGTTCCTTCATGCTACACGCACATCTCTCTGGTGGAGTCTTATTGTTATCTGGCTGAATTCAGTCATCTAGAGTTCACCTGTCGACTTCTGCGAACCGTAGGACTTGGGCCTGGACTTCCAGTGTTGCCGTAAGATGAATAGAAAGCGTTTCGCAGCCGATTGAGCCGTGCGATATGTATTTCCTCTCGCCGTATGCTGTCTTAGCGTGTTTCGACTTCTGGACAGCATACTCTTGAAGAAACAGATTTCTTAGATTCTGAATGAAAATCTGAACTTTTGCACTCTCATTGGCCTATTCTATTTTCTGAAATTGAGATTGTGGATTGTGTGTAAGTTTTCAAATGCTTCCCCTTTTTGTAGTGCTATGCACTTATTTGCATTCTATAAATAATGGCAATCGACGGTGTCGGGGGTGCTCATTCCTATTGTACTTTTGCAGGCATTGGACAAAATTCGGTTTGAAGGTCTAACAGACAAAAGCAAGCTGGAGAGCCAGCCTGAGCTCTTCATTCACATAGTGCCGGACAAAACCAACAACAGTATTGCGATTATTGACTCAGGAATTGGAATGACCAAGGCTGGTAAGAATTTTTAAACTCAGCATCAAGATTTTCTTGATTGTGACTACTGAAGGAGGTGGATTTTGTGGTTGTAAGTTTGCTGTCTTTGAGTCACTTCAGATTGGCTGACAATGGTTTCTCTGCAGTAATGATTCTATTTCGTGTGTGATAACTCAACCTGGCTTCCTGTGATTCAGATCTGGTGAACAATCTTGGAACAATTGCAAGATCAGGAACTAAATCATTCATGGAGGCACTCTCTGCTGGAGCGGATATCAGCATGATTGGACAGTTTGGAGTAGGATTTTACTCTGCATACCTGGTTGCTGACAAAGTTGTGGTCACTTCCAAACACAATGATGATGAGCAATATGTCTGGGAGTCTCAGGCTGGAGGCTCTTTCACCATCCGAAGAGATACTGGTATGCAATCTTGAAGTCTCACATCAAATGTGTGTTCTCTTCCTGATGTTGAACATCATTGGCAACCGAGTGCAACTAGTGTTTTCACTGTCCTGGCCTGTTCCAACTGTATTGTCAAGTCCTGTGGTGTTTGGTGAAGGATCCACAGCAGTTATTTGTCATATTCATTCCAACATTCTCATTTTTCATTACTTTTGTTCAGTCAACTTTTGGAACTTTTGAAGGGTTTTAGTAGTTTTAATGAGCTTTTCATAGTACCTGTTCAGTTAATGTTGTCTGAATAGAAATCTTCTCAGTTTCTGGTGGTGGGTGTGTTCATTTATTCCAATTGCCATTATTTAAGTATGCTATGATGTTAGTTCTGGGACTGAGTTGATGTGAGTGTACCACTGTGAAGGTGAGGACTTGGGTCGAGGCACAAAGATCCTTTTGTACCTGAAAGAAGATCAGCTGGAATATCTGGAGGAAAGGAAGTTGAAGGACTTGGTGAAGAAGCACTCAGAGTTCATCAGTTACCCCATCTCTCTGTGGACTGAGAAGACAACTGAGAAGGAGGTGTCAGATGATGAGGATGAGGACAAAGAGGATAAGGATGAGGAGGAAGGAAAAATTGAGGAGATCAAGGATGATGATGAGAAGGAAAAAGCAAAGAAGAAAAAGAAGGTATGTTTTTGAGAGAAATCTTTGTTGGGCAGTGGGTGAAGAGAAATTGATAATGTTAGTGTTCCTAGAGTCGTCAAGAGTTTCTTGACCTTATCTAACATTCTTGACATTTTGCTGCCTGTGCAGGTTAAGGAAGTTTCCCATGAGTGGGCACTTATAAACAAGCAAAAGCCAATCTGGATGCGACAACCAGACCAGATTACCAAAGAGGAGTATGCTGCATTTTACAAAAGCTTGACTAATGATTGGGAGGAGCATTTGGCTGTCAAGCATTTCTCTGTTGAGGGTCAGGTAATGCAGATGTCAATTGTTTGTCTAGTTGAAGTCATCTGTGTCCAGCACTCTATTTCTACTGAGCATATAACTTGAGAGGTCTGAAGAATTTGCTGTGGGTTTTGCAGCTGGAATTCAAATGTGTGTTGTTTGTTCCAAAGAGGGCCCCCTTTGACATGTTTGATGGGCGCAAGAAGCAAAACAATATCAAGTTGTACGTGCGTCGCGTATTCATCATGGACAACTGTGAGGAGATCATCCCTGAGTATTTGGGCTTTGTGAAAGGCATTGTGGATTCTGAAGATCTTCCTTTGAACATTTCCCGAGAAATGCTTCAGCAAAACAAGATTCTGAAGGTTTGTCTCTCAATGTAATGGGTCTTAAGTCTGAGAGATGTTGATGTATATGGTGGATTTCTGTGTTGCTGGGTTGGCTTGTATAGTGCTTTTAATCCTAATAATTTTAATTAAGGAGTTGTTTTGTATTGTTCCCACAGTCTTGATCATGGTTAACACTGGGGGAGAATACTAAGGTTTCTCACATTAGCCTTTCCCTGGACTGCAGGTTATCAGGAAGAATATTGTGAAAAAGTGTATAGAGTTGTTCAATGAGATTGCAGAGAATAAGGAGGATTATGGGAAGTTCTATGAGTCTTTTGGAAAGAACTTGAAGCTTGGAATCCATGAGGACTCCCAAAATCGTGCCAAGCTTGCAGGTATCGTACCTTCTCTCACTCTCTAACTTCGCAAGTTCCAGGCATTCTATCTATGGCAGAGATTGTAAGGCTAAATAATGATGGTTGTTTCTACTTGGCTTTCTGATGTCACATTCTTGTTTTCCTTCAGATTTGCTGAGGTACCAATCCACCAAGTCAGGAGAAGAGTTAACTTCTCTGAAGGATTATGTAACCCGCATGAAGGATGGGCAGAAGGATATTTATTACATCACAGGAGAATCTCGCAAGGCTGTTGAGAACTCTCCTTTCTTGGAGAAGCTGAAAAAGAGGGGCCTTGAAGTCCTCTTTATGGTTGATCCTATTGATGAGTATGCAGGTACAAACTAGATCACCAAGTTTGTGTTTTCTCTATCTTGTTTTCTTATTTCAAATGTGAGCTAGAGGTAAAGACAGTGAGGTTAAGATTCCAAAAAGTGAAAGAATATCTATTTGAAAGTTGTTACAAATTAAAAGCAATTTCATATGTTGGTTATCTTAGCTGATGCAGTTGTTACAAACTTTGAAGAAAATAAATTATTGATGCTTTTGGAATAGAATCTCATGCTGAGCTTTGTTGATGCAGTGCAACAACTGAAGGAGTATGATGGGAAAAAATTGGTATCTGCTACAAAAGAGGGTTTGAAATTGGATGAAACTGAGGAGGAGAAGAAGAAGAAAGAGGAGACAAAAGCACAGTTTGAACCTCTTTGCAAAGTCATCAAGGTATATCCAAGGTTACATGAAAATGTTGCTTTCCTCACATGTGTTACAGCTTTCGAATTTGTCTATGTTCTCTTACTCATTACACCTCTGCATATGCAGGAAATTCTTGGGGATAAAGTGGAGAAGGTCCAGGTATCTGACCGCATTGTGGATTCACCCTGTGTCTTGGTGACTGGAGAGTAAGTTTTCAGCCCCTGCTTTGTATTTCAGTAGTGCCTCAAATTAGCAGGAATGCAGCTTGTTGCAAAGAAACAGCATCCTCCTTTCTGCTCGGTTACATATGAACTTACAACTGCACTCATTCCCATGTTATGCAGATATGGGTGGAGTGCAAATATGGAGCGTATTATGAAAGCACAGGCACTCCGTGACACAAGCATGGGTAGTTACATGAGCAGCAAGAAGACCCTTGAAATCAACCCAGAGAATTCTGTTATGATTGAGTTGCGCAAGCGTGTTGATGTAGACAAGTCAGACAAAACTGTGAAAGATCTTGTCCTACTACTGTTTGAAACTGGTATGTACAGTTACTTTTACTTTTGCACAACCTGCAAGCGAAAACAAATGAGGCTTAATATCTGTTTACTGAATATGCTCTACTGATGTTTAGAAATTGTATATGGTACATATAATTGACATGAAACCGATGTTGCCATAAGATGTTCGTTGGCATGTGATTTATGTGTCCATACGATTGCATACCTGTGTTCTGACAATGCTGTTGATTTTGGAATGCAGCTATGTTGACATCTGGTTTTAGCCTGGATGATCCAAATACCTTTGGCACACGAATTCACCGCATGATTAAGCTTGGTCTGAGTATTGATGAGGATCCAGCTGCAGCAGCTGATGAGGATGCTGATTTGCCCAACCTAGAAGAGGATGTAGATGAAGGTAGCCGCATGGAGGAGGTGGACTAAATCCTTAAAATGGCAGGACACCTGATACATTGAAGTTTTGGTATCTTGAAAGAGTATGAACTATCAAGCTTTTTTCCATAGTAGTTTTTCCATAGTAGTTCACAATATGCAATTGGCTTGAAATATTCTCAGTATTTTACTGTTCAGGGAGAAGTATTTTGAGAATTTTAAGTGACTGGTATATGATTTGATTGTCCGTTAATGCTACATGGTTTGTTTGTACCTACCACTGATAATTGATTCATTCCATTGTATGCTTCTATCTCTGTTCATATTATCATAAACTGATTGACTTGAATCAAATTTGTTTTTCTTTTTATCTCAATACGTGCAATTCCTCCATAATTAGAAGAACTTCCTACAGATTGAGATGGTAACCCTACATCTTAAGATAAATCTACAATTCTTTGTCTACTAATTTTGCTCTACCATATTTTGCCAATACATCGCTTTGAATTCACACACAGCAATTTCACAGTGAGAGTTGTGATGGCACTATTATTGTGATGACACATAAGTAGATATATAATATGTATATGGCAAACCAACATTATTGTAATTATATACAGAGGTTAGAGAAGAACAGACAATTGGAGAAGCAGCACATCAAGATCTGAAGAAGTTGGCTTTAAGGTCAGGGTGCATAATTAGATGTATGTTATGAATATGGCAAGGCAACATAAATTGTATTTCCATATCTGGAGGACAGAGAAACGGAAAGAATTGGAGACCAATTGCATCAGAAACCTGAAGAGTTGGCTTAACTCCATGGGAGTTGTCTTCAATTTAGTTCTGCTACTTCAGAAATATGTTTTTTCTCTCTTCCTTCTGTCTGCCCTCCAAGTGTGTTAGTGTATCTTCTTCTCTTCAATGCTTTGGGAGATTTCCAGCCCTTCTATTTTATGGGTGAGATAAGATTAACTTGAGAGTCTTCTTTCAAGTGAATTTATCATTTATGTTCTCTATTTCTAGGTGTGTTCCTCTCTGTGCCAAGAATTTTTTTGGTTTTAGAGTTTGCAAACTCAGAAAAACTTTGAGCATTGCTCTGCTTCTGTATATGCATCATCAAACACTGGGAAGGGAAGTTAGTGTAAAGTAATCTTTTAAGCTCCCTTCAAAAGAATTTCTTCAAGAGTACCAATGTGTGAGCATATGACTATGTTTTCATGTAGGTCAATCTATCTTACTAAACAATGGTTGCCAAAAGACCATTCATTATAATTCCAGCTACAGCTAGGAATACAATGGGTGTCGAATGTTAGGGCTAGGTTTGGATTGTTATGAAGCAGGCACAGCATGTGCATGCTTAAGTAAAGAGGATGTAGGAGAACAGTAGCCCTTCCATATTTTGCTCCTGACCCGCCCCCACCCCAAATTGATTTGCTGTTCAAGCCTGAGAAGTTGAAACTGTTACAAGTTCCCACAGATTGGATGTGTCAAAAAGATCGCTTACTCTTCTGGTGAAGTGGACTTCAAGGATATGAGGCTGATGAAATAAAACATACAGTGTACAGCAAGTCTGAAAATAGGGATTGCAGGTGGCCGAAAGAGTGCTGTAGCATCTGCTACAACTTGCAGCTCCCAGACATAGTGGTGGCTGCACCCATGAGAACTCATGTGACCACGGACCTTGCTGCTTTGACTTTGCTGTACATTGAGGATGATGCACACCACCATTGCTAGAATCATCTTCAGCTTCTTCCTTGAGAGCTGTTCACTTTGATCTCACTACTACTATAGGCTGCTGTAACCTTTCCTCCATATGCCTGCCTGCCAGTGCCTGCCTCCCTTCAAAATCTGAGCATGCACACACACACATGTTACTATATGATCATCAGCGTTCTAAAGCTCGTCTCTTCTGAATAGTATGATATTTCTTGTAGAGCAAGCTGAATGTCGGTCATTGAAATCATGATCGAAATTCTGTCATGAGGAGCTGATGTTTGTGGTAATTGCACTTACTTAATTTATCTGGAGTGGAGTTCTTGACCCAATTTGTCTTTTGATCAAAATGGATTAGGATCAAGTTCCTGGAACTGTTGTAAGTGATCATCAGCTGGCAGTGCAAATATGAGGAAACATTCATTAAAAATTAGCTAGACAGTGCTGAATAGAGACAATGTAGCACTTGGAAATTTGACCACAACAGGCATTGCCTGGAGATCATGGTAAGGGCTAAAAAGGTAGTATGGGATTATTTGCATCTTTATGTTGATATATATTTACAAGCACAGCTAGCTCCAGGCAGGTTTATGACCCCAATGGCCATCTCTGTCAGCCACTGCCAATGGCACCTAGTTCATGCAGATGCATTCTGGAGGCAATTAGCAGATACTACTGAAGCCACATTTTGCAAACTTAGAAGCTCACACACAACACACTATGAGGTGAATGGAATTTAAGCACAACTTGTGATTGGTATTGAACACTCCAAGCTGCAATACTCAGCTTCAATCCACCTTCTGCCATTGGTTGTTGCATACTCCTATTATCCATTCACACCTTCATTCAATTTATTACTAGCAGACAATGGAAGAGTGTGAGAGATGATTTACCAACTCACACATAAAAACCAAAAGAAAGATGTGATGAAATGCATGAATTTTGAAACTTTGTGCAAAAATTAAAACTGCAGTTATAGTTGACAATAGTTTTAACGAAAAATAAGGGCATATACAAAGACCCCATAGGTCAATTCAATATGAAACAAGTATCTGCATACATTTGAAAGTAGTAATGCTCTCCAAGTAACCTAATTACCATGGGCTACAATCTATAGAAACTCTTGCTGTCAACACAAAAAGAATCAACAATTGAGGGTCTCTAGGTCTCAAATCTCTCTGATCTCACTCTCTTGAACTCAACTGGTCATTTTAGGCTTTTCTCAATTACAGTGGATCACAGTTTCCCATGTTGAAGATGTCATTTCCTAGAACAACACAAAAAGGCAAGAGAGCACATGTCCTAGAATTCCTTTGAAACATAAAGTCCAATGAGTTCATCAACTTAAGAAACCTAACAATTCTGATGCTGCCACAAATAACACTGACCTTAACTCAGACAATTTAAACTCCATACTCCACAGAAAATAACTCATGAGTTTGACAAAGGAAAATCCAGTCCCTCCACTAACCATCACTCGCTAACTTGGGACTTAACAGATATTAATCTTCCTTGGGAGTTCCCATTATCGAGGGTGTGTGATCTCATGAAATATAGAACTACTAAACACAAAACAAAGCACAAGGATGCACACACGTACAATTGGAGAAGCCAAAAAGACTACTTTCAAGGTTCTCAAGTTTGTCATCGTTCCCTGATCATCAACCCCTAAATTTGTATCTACAACTAACTCCTATCTACTAAGGCGCATGGCGCAACAAATACTTCATCACCTCCAAGAAAGAAATTTATTGTACACCAAACCACCTCTTCCTCAATTTGCACCTATGAGAAAAATCACAAACACAACTTATCTGCCAACACATTGACCAAACTTGCAGAGGAAGATAATCCCCCTTCCCCCTAGTAGCTCTTCCTCTTATCATCATCTTCATCTCGAGCTCCTTGGTTCATGTCTATTAGAGCACCAGAGCAAACCAAGCCACACCACCAAAAATGCATCCAATGAAAACACAACCACTAGCAGGTGTCATCGAAAATAAAAGCAAATGGTGCACATTACTTACAAACAAACAAATTGTGTAGAATATAGCAATGACAACAAAAACCTTACTTTCAAGTGGAAGTTTAGCTAAATAAAAGTATTATTTTTCTAAGAAATAAAGATTTAACCAAGAAAAGATAATTTTTTTGTCAAAAGATAGTGGTTTAAGCAATAAATTAAAAAATTGTCGAAAGATAAAAGTTTTCTTTTTTTTAAAAAAGTTATTAGTTTTTTCAAGAGTTAAAAGTTTAACTAAGAAATAAACAGGATTTGCTACGAGATAAAGGTCCAATTAGGAAGTAGAGAGGTTTTGCTAAAAATTAATGTTTAGCTTGGAAATAATTTTTTTTTATCGATATATAGAAATTTAGTTAGGAAAGGAAAAACTTTTGCTAAGGATAAATAAAAGTTTGTTGAGAGGAAATGAAAACATGGAGGTTTAACCCAAAAAAAAGAAAATATATTTTTTCAAGAGATGGAGATTTGGACATAAAGAGACATAGGTTTTGCTAAGAAGCAAAGGTTTAACCAAAAAGAGATAAAGGCTTTGGCATAGAAGGTAAAAGTTCAGTCAATGAAAGAATAGAACGTAAGTAAGTAGGTAGGAGGGAGTTCAATTGTTTGTTGGTAGGTAGGACCAAAATGTAGGTTAATAAGATAGCCATGTCAATAAGGTAACTAGGTGGGAAAGTAGTATGAAGGTCAGAAAAAACAACCCCAAAAAACACTCATTAATCAAAAACCAAAAAAAGTATCGATTGAGGCTGGATGAAAAAAATGCAACCCATCCCATGGACAGAATAGCCAACTGGTGCATTGGTGGGGTGCTGGTTCACTTGACTTGATGAAAAAATGCAGCGTATCCCATGGACAGAATGGCCAACTAAGAGGGTGGTTTGGAGTTCAAAAGATACAAACTCCAATTCTTCATAAATCCAAACAGGGTCGGCTCAAAAACACTTGAAGTTCACTTCTTGAGCAATTCAATAGGGTCTGGTCACCAAAAAAAAAGTTTATTGAACTCCCCCAAAGTTCAATTCTTGAGAAATTCAATAGGGTCAGGACAAAAAAATTAGCTTTTCAAACACACCCACTTGGAAATAATTAATCTTCGATCATAAGTAACAGGTACTGTTCATTGTTTTCAAAGTATCAAGCATGATTTTGTTTGAACCTGACATAAAAGGGGCAGAGTCATGACTGGATGAGCCACTTTGTTTACCTTCCCAACAAGAGGGCTGAAGTTGAGTACTCAAGGTGACATTGCAAAAATGTTTTGGGAAAAGTTTCAAGTAAGTAGTAGCTTGGAAGTTAGAAGCTCTTTGTGACAAGTGATTGTGCTTCCAATATTCACATGTAAGGTACTACAAGGTGAGTGGGATTTGAATAGAATGTGGTCACTGATTTTGAGGTGCTCTAGCCTAGTTGAAGCTGTGACAAGGAACCTCTTCGAAAAGTTGCCCCAAAAGGATGAAAAACTAGCCAATAACTAGTCAGTAGCATTGCTGTATGTCTATGAAGATGGGAGCTTTGAAACAATAATTTACTGGGGGATGGTGTGTTTCTAGTGGAGATCTACTCTACTACGTGTGTGTCTGCATGATATTTCAAATTACAAAGTAGTTGTGCTGTCTTTGCTTGCACTTTTGAAGCAATAGATATTGTGTCCAATTGTTTGTGGAAATAGGAAGTCATGACAAATGGTGCTTGGGTTGCTTGTAAGGTGGTATGGAAGCATTTCTTCCTTGATTCTTTCTAAATGACTTTGACATCTTACACATACGGTTGTTGAATGGCAGGTTTGTTGGGTCTTTGCCCAATAATTATTTTAATTCTGAATATTGCATTCCAATAAATTCTTCATTTTACTTCATGCAACATTTGTTTGAGAAATATATTTTTTGAAATTTTCAGCATGTCTAAAAATAATTTAAATTTAAATTTTGATCTTGCTATTCAACTAGGGTAGTCTGATTGCCCCAACCATTATATGGGCACAATAGGTAGTTGTTATTGTAGGCAATACAAAAGAATTGCCCACTTCTTTTTTTCCTTGACTGCCCCTTTGCCCATCCAAGATGTGTTTCGTGGTGCCCATCCATGTACACACTTTGGGTCCTGTTATGCACCATTTGGACTTATGAGGTGTAATTAACCTACTCTTCATTACAATCACAAACTACCCATAAAATGGGTCCAAAGAGGGGGGTTTTTTTTTTTTGTTTTTTTTGGTTTTGGGTACTAGTCACAATCTATCTATTAAGGAAGGTTTTTTTTTTGTTTGTTTGGTATGTTTTGTTTGTTACATTGACATCTCCTAAATCATATTGCCTTTGGCCATGCTCTTGATACCATTGGAAAGCCCTCAATGAGTAGGGTGCACCCAGGTGGTCCCACAACGTTTTGATCTATGATGGAAAAGTGATTGAATAGGAGAAATTAGTTGCTTAACCAGGTCACACATGGGCCAACCGCACAAGCAACACTAATAACAAGTACATGCACATATAATGTTGAGGGATGATTCATAGTAATTAGTTGTGGGACACCGAAAGTTCAAAATAAAAACTTTCTTTGTGATGAGTCTCATTGATTTGCCCATGACCCAAGGAACGAAACATTGGCTGCCTAAAATTTCTAATCTTATCCATGTTGGTCACTTTTGGCCTAGGCTCATGGGCATGAATGGGGGGGGGGGGGATGCATAGTGAACTAATAGTTGTGGATGAACCCCGACTGAGTTTTCATCGGGTTTCACCTTGGTAACATATCTCATTATGAATAAGTCCTATTGATAGGTAAGTAGAAAAATAGGGGATTGCTATGTAAGTATGTACATGCAAATAATTGTAAATGGTTATTATTAGTGTTGGTCTAATATATAGGGTTTCAAGGGGTATGTATTTGGGTGTGCATCTTGGTATGTAGAACCAAAACCAATTCATATCATTTTATGAAAAATCGAGAACATATCAAGGTGATGAAACCCTAGCAACTTTACTAAACAAAGCACCCAGCAAAGGGTGCTTTGGAAGATTATTTTTTGCATGGTGAAAAATTTGTGTTTCCATAATTCTTCTTTTGCATTAAGATACTTTTTAATGTAAGTGGCATGGCCATAGTGTGACACACCCCTTGTTTTGAGATGCTTGGCACTTTTACTCCACCACAAAAAAAATTATATATATAAAAAGTGATTGCTTTGGACCCATGTTGATAACTCACCATTTTCTCAATAGTTGGTCAACATTGTCTGAAGTCTCATTGTGAATATTCAATACCCAAATGCATACCTCATAGTAGCTAGTATGAGGTTAACTTTTAATCATGTTCATACCCAATGTCCAAATTGAAAAAACCTTATACTAAGAAAGGTGCAACATTTTACATGAGACACGTGTTGGATGTATTATTGCATAAGTAATTTCCAATAGGTGCATCTTTAGACTAGCCAACTCGTCAAGGTAGAAATTAACATTTCATTCGCCCCTACTGCAAGCCAAGATGTTGAACAAGAGTAATTGAATTGGAATCCAAGTCAATAACTAGCATCTTTGTTTATTAGGATGCAAGGCATGCCATAATATCACATGCTACACAATCTGCCCGAACACAAACATGATTTAAATCAACATGTGATCATAGTTAGGTGCGAGATCGACAACTAATTTTCAACAAGGAAAAAAAGAGGAATAATCTTTATAATGATGAGTTCAAAGTCACATATTACAACCTGAAAATGTTATTTGTGAGGTTTTGGAATAAAATGAACATGTGGAAGAGGAACCAATACCTACAAAAGGACCATCCAACATTTACTCTACCACAAATTGCATGGCAATTTACTTTGCAATGTGGTGATGCATCATCTTTAATGCCAAGTTGTAGGATAGATTCTCAAGTTCCACCAAATGCGACTCCATGAAAGAAGTGTGTACTTGACTGCTCAATAAACTTTTTGAAATCATTACGGTTGTATCAAAATATGGAGGTCCTATTAAGGCATTAATGGATGAATTAACATCCATATTTTTGGATCGTGTTGAAGATGTTCAAAACATAACCTAATTAGAAGAATAGTTAATTGTGAAAGCTCAAAAGATGGAAAGTTTAAGTTAGTCAAATATTAGAACTTTAATGCACATATTGTAAATATGCATGCCAAAGCACATGACCATATCTATAAGTTATAAGACTTTAGTTTGCAAATTGATGCTTTAGAAATTAATATTAGTGTTCAATATAGAACCATGATTGAAGTGCATTATCAATTACAACAACAAAACACATCTTACTAAGGATTTGGCACATACTACCACTAATTTGGAAAATATTAATTAATAATATGCTCAATCTTAGGTTGAGATTACTAGACATCATGGCAAAATTCAACACACAATGTATTGAATTACAATAGTAGCAAAATGATTTTGTATTGATCATTAACCAAAAGGATGTTGAAATTCAATGCTTTCAACAAGTGTTGCAATTGCAACAAACTCCATTAATTATCACAACCAATAGGATGCAGAAGTACAACAAAAAAATTTAAAGCATACTTTCCATTCCACCGAAGGGTTTGCAATAATAGTGTTAGTCTTTTATGTTGCACGTTACTAAAATGATGTGATGCCATATTGTATGGATGAAATCGAGTAGCTTGAATCTCAAAAATTGGACAAAAATTTGTAATGACATATGATTGATGCATATGTCAAGGGTTTTTCCAATTTTGTGTGTATTGTTTAGTGCAATTTTAGGGTTTTTCACCAACATGATTGTTGATCACTAATGAAGACGAAGCAAGTCACAAATCACCAAGTCCATCACCACCAAATGATTAATTGTTTCAACAATCACCGACTTTGATATGAGGGGGATCTAAATAAGGCTCACAACTCTCATTTCTCACCTTCTTTACCATATATATGTGTAGAATCTATAGGATTTATACCCTTGATTTTTATTGAACCGCATCTTTCAAAAGTTTAGTTAAAATCTATGTTTAGACCATTTGATTCTACACAAATTCAAGTGCAACCAATCCTAATTTTTTATGTTACTATTCATCTTAAAGAAGCAATGATTATTATTGAAGCTACTAGCTCGATAGTAACCAATAGGACTTTGTTTTGTAATTTTTTTAAATTTAACATTTTATTTTATTTTGGAGTTTTGAGGATGATATCCAATGTAAAAAGGGGGTTATGTTAAAATAATTATGTTTACTTTTTAATTTTTTTTGATAAGTATTTGTTTAAATTAGTGATTAATTACATCATTTATTGGTTAAAATTTATTGGGTACATATTGGTTAGATTGGACATATTTGAATTTGAATATGTATATAATAGTTCAAATATTTTGTAGGGGATTCTTTTTTGAGATTTTTTGAATTTTTTTTTTGTTTATATTCTTGAAGTACATAAAGAGATTTTAAGAATTTCAAAAGATGAAATTTATTTTGTTAACACAAATTAAAGCAAATAGGACATGAAAAAAATGACAAGGAAAAAAATTAAAACAATAAAAAATTTATCTATTATTTTTATGTTCAGATCAACATGAACTTGTGAAATAAAACAACAATAGCACAAAATTAAGAAGATAGAAAGTAATTATTTTCTAATATGTTCCAAAAAAGGGTACATTATGATGTTGGGGTGAAAACACATTCAAAGGAGCTAGGGGCGTAAAAATAAAAGTCATTTCCAAGGATTGCACATGACATGTGTCGTTTGTGTGTTGGTTTATAACTTTAAATTTTGTATTTCAAATATCCCATTTAACATTTCATTTTAGATATAAACATATTTTGACTACAAGTTATTTTTATATTATGTATATTATACATTCATTCCCTCTATCACATAAATATGAACGACTTTTGTTAAAGGTACATTTTCAAAATCCATAATTTTCAAGGTCAAAAACACTATTGAACAAAATGTGCTAAAATGGGTTATAAATTTTTTAAAAAAAAACATTAGTTCAAGTCCTTTTGCCCTTCTAATCATCAATGTTAAAATCCTTTCCAATTTTCAAAAGGATTGGTGCACATTTGATAAAAAAAAAGTTGTTTGAAAAAAAAAACAAAAATTGTCCACTCTTAAGGTTTGAGTGCTTTGAACATGTAGTTTTTTAGAAACAATTTGTGAAACTTTGGGCATGTAAACTTTACAATTAATGAAAAATATTCCAAAATAATTTATGAAAATCCAAACCATTATGCTTTACTTGTGATCTTTCAAACATATAAAAATGCAATTTCACTTGGGTGGTTTTTTTATTGTGCTTTTACCCTTTGGAAATGTTAGGATTAAAACTACAATAGTAGCAAGTGGAAGTAGAGAAACTATAGTTGACAATTAAGTATCATGTAATAATTCAAGAGATACATTAGTTGGGGTAGTAGTAAACAACATAGGAGGTGCAAAAGGAGTTGGAAATAAAAGAACAAAAATTTAACAAATTGTACACATGGATTTCTTCAATGTAAATCAACAAAGAAGTAATCTCAAATTGCAAATTGCAACTTTTAAGAAGATTAGATCATAATGAGATATTTATGTTGTAGCAAAATATGAATCAACAAGATGACAAGTGCTAAGAGACGTTGAAAAATATAACATATTGAAAGGTAGCCCCATGTTAAACATTGATTAGGGATAATAATGTATTAGACCATATTATGGTTGAGAAAAAACAACATACTTTGCAACTAAAATAGGACTTATAAATAGTTATTCATCGCATGAATGAAACATAGTTAAGCAAAACACAAATGTAGTTTTCTGAAAGGGCAATGAAGGCATTGCAACATGATGTAAATTGGATGCAAATTCTTATGGAAAGAATGAAGACATTGTTTCAAACACAAATTGCATGAATATGATGAGCTGAAAATGCAATATACAATCCTCAAGACAAAGTAGAAAACACTAGAAACAACAATTACAAATATAAACATTTGGTAGAATGTACTGTAAAATATGTTGGTTGTAGATTTGGAAGAAATTTTTGTTAAATATAGGGCTAATGAGGAGCTCTAGAGGAGAAAGATGAAGGGGTATAAGGAAGCATTTCATGATTTCATTTAAATATATTTCCAGCTTAAACTCTAAATGATAGAGAAAAAACTTTAAACAATGATAGCTACAACATGCCTTATGAAGTTAGAAAAATAAAGAATCGTTGATCCTATAGAGATGAAGGGAGGTAGTATCTTGGAGGATATTCAAGAAGAAATAGTAGTGGCACAATTCAACATGTACATCCAACAAAATTACCTATTGTAGCAAAAGTACACATGTAATAGTTTAAACAACCAAAAAGTACATGACAATGTTAAAAACTAATAATTCCACATAATTTTTGACAACAATTGCAATAGGTATTCATGTACAAGAAGAGGAAGATAATGGACATATTCAACTTTAGTTTGAAATTTAATAACAACAACCTATGACAACGAAAAAAATACAAAAGTCACAATCTTCACTATAGACACTTGTGGATATATTTAATCCTAATAAGCAAAGACTAATGGTTGTGTAGAAGTTCTCTTAGCATATGTGTTATTTACTTTGCATTTTGAAAGATTTTGAGGACGAAATCCAAAATGTAAGGGGGGAAGAGGGGAGGGGGGGGGAGGAAAGGGGGCCCAAGAAAAGGGGGGGGAGCACCCTTTTAAATTGAGGTTTTGGAGTGCATGTAATTGGCCCAAAGATGTAGGTAATTCTTGCAAGCTCGAATACCCTCGTAATATTTGAAGTGCATGCAATTGGCCAATAGATGTAGGTAATTATTGCAAGCTTACACAATCAATCAAAGTAAGGGTTTGGAGTGCATGCAATTGACCAATAGATGTAGGTAGTTCTTGCAAGCTCTTACAATCATTCATATAAAGATTTTGGAGTGCATGCAATTGGCCAATAGATGTAGGTAATTCTTGCAAGCTCAAACAATAAACATGTTGTACAAAAATGTTGGATCCACTGACTGAGACAAAGCGTGGAAATTTTGGAAGTATATACCACACACACATATGATACATATGCTTGGTCCAACCCCCTTGGACTGCGTGGGTGCGGCATGGGAACATGGGTTTGAAATGTGTGAAAAAATGTACCTCGTATTATGAGGGTAGCTGCTCCCAGCTTTAGAAGCATATGTACCTGACTATTTCAACTTTGGTTGTAGGCCAGAAAACAAATGTTATCTTAAAGGCTGGCCCGCTACCTGCGGATTGGGAGGGAAAGTCTACTGATGACGTGTGGGTAGAGAAAAACGCAATCTCCAAGGAGACCTAGGTGTATGTAGATCATTGTTGGGCGGGTATTAGAACCTGCAACAAAGCTACTTCCGGCCATCGCCGCGGTGCTTAAGGCTCCTAATCGCGGTTCTCAGAAAACACCAAACACCCAGTTTTTCTGATACATAACCCATGGTCCACAAACACATTTGAAAAATCAAATAACCACTGGTTCTTTGGTGAAACCTGGCAGTTCTTGAAGGTTTGAAATACCGAGAACCGGAGTTTCTCCGATTCTGAAATGTTTGAAAAATAGGGCGGTTGTTTTTATTAAAAGAAAGTCAAGTGTGCCCCCCCCCCCAACACTAAGATAGACTTACGACTGACACGCTTCGGAGCGATGAGCGGTCCCTGGGCCTTACACGTTTACACAACAGAAAAGATTTGTGGATGTGTTGAAAAAGCAGGCTTTGGTGGTGGGCACAGCATGCAAGTCACTTCGCTGGGAATCAATTGCGACCCAGTCCATTGCTGGCGTAGTCCAGATTGAAGATTTATATTGAGTCAGTGACGCAGTCAGGTACCAAAGAGATACTTACTGTCATCTTACTGTCGCCAATCCATTCTTGACTCCTTCAAGATCAAAAGTTAGTTACCAGTGCCTTTTGCAAAAGCTTTTTGAAAAGAAATATGCTTGGGTGGCCGCAGTTAACCCTTAACCTGCTTTGATCAAACTGGCAGTGCCAAGTGACAGAAGGCAGTTGCAACCATATATAAGCTCCTAATAGCTGGAATTTTGTGACATTTTAAAAATCCGACTTGCTAGAGTTGTAGGGGACTTCAATCTGAATCTTCCGGTACTAAAAATTGTGTAATGTGGGAGAGAAATGAAAAATTCCCACCATTGAATTAGGTGCAATTTTATGGCCAACTTTCAAATTTTGGTGTTTATGACACATTTGATTTAGCTACTATAGTTCAATGATCCAAAAAAGTTATAGTAGATGGAAGGTGGGCATTTGAAGTTGGTGAAAAAAGAAATTCAACATTTGGATTTCAAATGAATGCTCAAAATTGCACATACAATGTCATTTACAAACAAGCCCCCCCCCCAAAAAAGCAAGTTCTAGGGCATGTTGTTGAGGCCCAGCGCCTCCCAGAATCCTGCCAACTTCACCTTCAAAACTGGAGATCAATTTTTTTTAGTGGCTACAGCAGTCAAAGCTTTTCTGCCACCAATTGGCGATACCTGCAAAAGTAATGTGAATGTACATGGCCACTGTGACAAAATTTATCATCAACTTATGGCCACACAAGTAAAATTTCCAAGGATATCTCTGGCCACAGAGGCAGCTCACAGCTTAAGGCACGCTTTACACAGGAGTCAAGGCCCAAAACACTTGGGGCCAACTTTGAGCATTTGGGGCTTTTTGTTGGCCCCAACTTATTTGGGTCATTTTTCATTCATCAAAATTAATATTCTTGTAGTTGGATATGATTCATACATGGATTTCATCCGATCAATGGGGTTAGTTTTATCCATCAAAATTAATTTTATTCATGGATATAGATTGTTTGGGGTCATGTTCTATCCATCAACACATATTTTTGTTCCTTAGTCAATCCAACGGTTTCTACAACTAGTTGCATGTAAAATGAACACAATTGAAATGAAACAATTGAAAGTATTTTATGCTTTTGAAACATGTATCAAACAAATACATTACACAAATACATGCTTATAGTAATGACAAAAGGGCACTTACCTCACAAAACCTTTAGAAATTCCCAAAATTCAAACAATGGACTTAAAGCAACATAACTACCGTGTGAGCCCATGAACATGAATGGCATGCATGTGAGCGTGAACTATGAACATGTGAGCTCAACTTCATGAACAAAAAAAAGTTATAAAATAATCCTATGATGTTGTAGTGATAATTCAACACATAATTTAATTGGTCACCCAAGGGTGTTTTTGGTCATACCATGCTTTCATTTGGTCTTCTTATATATCTTATATATAATTACAACAGTGGTGTGCGTGCGTGCGTGCGTCCGACTGGACAGTTCCGCGGCAGAACCGACCTGTCCGTCCAATAACGTTCCGCGGCAGAACCGGCCTGTCCGTCCGACGACGTTCCGCGGCGGAACCGGCTTTGAAATTCGAGGTCCTGTCCGTCGGGTTTCAGGACCTCGACCGACAGACGGACAGTTTTTTTTTTTTTTTTTTTCCGCGTTTTAATGGACCGGCGGAACCGTCCCGGACGGTTGGATTCCGAAATCGGGAACCGGCCCGGACAGTCGGATTCCGAAACCTGTGGCAGCAGGGGGGGGTGGGGAGAGGGGGGGGCAGCAGGGGTGGGGGGGGGTGTGGGGACGGGTGGGGAAGGGGGGGGGCCAGGGAGGAGGTTTTTTTTTTTTTTTTGCCGCCCTAAACTGCCGTCGTCGACGGACAGTGTCCGACCTCTTCTTCTTCTTCTTCTTCTTTCTTTTTTTTTTTTTTTTTTTGCCGTGTCCGAAGGTCACGGGCACCCACTAGTAATGACTATGGCTAAAGACCTTGCTTCATTAATATTGTAATTAAATAAGGAACAAAAAGTTTGACATTGTTTACAAAGACTTATGATAATTTTATATCAAGCATTAAACACCCCATCTACGAATACCATCATCCAAGAGTACAGATTCCCGTGGTTGTATGGAAAAAAAAAACCACGTAGTTATCTGTCATCCGTGGACGAGGCTAAATGAGAATCATCCACTGCAGTTCACTTTCTTGCTCGATGATGAACCCGCTTGGGCGCTTGTTTGTTGTTGCGAGAGTTGTGTGATTTTGCGGCGAGATTTGTGTGGATTTTTTCGCTATTTGCACAGAATTGCGCGAGCAGATCGAGGACAGGAAAGACAGAAACAGAGAGAGAAAGAGAGGAAAGGGCCTTATGTGACAGAAAGAGAAGGAGAAATGGATTCAAAAATGGAAATATCGGGTGTAGTATCTTCCGGAATTGCACCGGTGATATCGGTGAAGACGTTTCTGCCGGAGACGAGCGTGATGGCAGGAACAGATATGGAGGAAGAGGATCTGTACACACGGCAGAAGCTGTTGCAACGGCAGCTTGAGTTCGTGGACGTACAGGAAGAGTACATTAAGGATGAACAGAAGAATCTGAAGCGGGAGCTTCTGAGAGCGCAATTGAAGTCAAGCGTATCCAGTCGGTGCCGTTAGTGATAGGCCAGTTCATAGAGATGGTGGACCAGAATAATGGGATTGTAGGTTCCACTACGGGCTCCAATTACTACGTGCGGATTCTGAGTACTATCAACCGCGAGCTTCTGAAACCGTCCTCTTCTGTGGCGCTTCATCGTCATTCGAATGCGTTAGTGGATATTCTGCCTCCGGAAGCCGATTCCAACATTTCTCTTCTATCGCAGTCGGAGAAGCCGGATGTGACTTACAGCGTATGTCTCTCCCTCTCTCAAAGCTATACTTTTGTCCAATTGAAATCCCGTGAATTGCTTAGAAAGTAAAGGTTTCGTTTTGCGTCTTTTCAGAGCCCTCAATTGTCAGGATTCTCAGTCGTTTCTGCCAATTCCTGAATGTTTCGTGGACCTAGGGTTTCAGGGGTGACAAATAGCAAGTAAAGAGCATTGCTTTCTCTCTCCATGAAAACCATGCAATCCGCTTTGGCCATTAGGTATTCAGCTGTTATCGGGAGCATTAGAGGCTTTGCACGATTTGCAGACCGTGCCTTTCCTTTTGTGTAGTGGAACTGAATTATTCATACCACTGGCTCTCTCTCTCTCTCTCTCTCTCTCTCTGTGCCTGCCTGCATGGAGGGATGTATTCTAGCTTCATAGCACTTGGAGTGGATGTGACAATGCTAAATCAGCATGAGAAGCTAGGGTAGAAGGATTGTCTGCTTTGGATATTTTTGGTAAATAGATGCCTTCATCCAACATCTGGGTCTATCATTATAGTATCAGCCATAATTCTCTAACTGTTGGATATGGGAGGGAAACAGGATATTGGAGGCTATGACATTCAAAAGCAAGAGATTTGTGAAGCAGTGGAGTTGCCTCTCACACACCATGAACTCTACAAGCAGATTGGTATTGATCCCCCCCCCAGGAGTTTTGTTGTATGGACCTCCAGGAACTGCCAAAACCATGCTTGCCAAGGCTGTTGCTCATCATACAACTGCTGCTTTCTTTCGTGTAGTTGGGTCAGAGTTTGTGCAAAAGTATCTCGGAGAGGTCAAATCCCTGTGACCACTGTGTATGCTTTCTCATAGTTCTGCCATGGCTGTCATTCCCATGTTTTGAAATAGAATCTTCATCTGTTAGCATATATCTTTGGAGTCTGTAAGCCAAGTTTTTTGCAGCAACTAGGGTTCTAAGAACAGGTTGATTCAAGCACAGAGAACTCACTTTTGGTGACATGTGCAGGGACCATGAATGGTGCGGGTTGTATTTCGACTTGCAAAAGAGAATGCTCCAGCCATCATTTTCATTGATGAGATTGATGCCATTGCAACAGCTTGATTCGATGCTCAGACTGGGGCTGATCGGGAGGTGCAACGTATATTGATGGAGCTTTTGAACCAGGTACCCCCACCTACATTCACATTGCACATGTCTATGTACAGATCAAGTTGGCAAGATGCCAAACACCCCCCATTGAGCTCTGTCCGGCACCTGACAGTGCAGCCCTGTGGAGAATCTCACTGTTCTGCTGCAAGGTTTTTGTTTTTTTTCATCTTTTGTCTTTTTTTGTTATACAAGTAAAAAAAAGTATTATTTCTACTCAGTGTGGAAAGGTATGCCAGTGGTTGGTCCTGATTCTCTCAGGGGAAAGGTCTGAGTTTCAAACTTGGCACCCCACCACAGAACATTGAGCTGAAGAACACATGAAGCTTCATGTTCTTTTTGCAGAACACTGAAAACCATGTTGCATGGTTTCATGCAGAACCTTGCAAGGTGAAAAAGGTGTGCAAGTCAAGGGTTTTGACAAGGAACTGTTATGACTTAGCAATTTGTATTGTAGGGTTAACCCTCTTTGTCTTAGAATTTGGAAGGAAGTTTGTTTATCAGTGTAAGAAGTATTGTCTTGCACCTCCTTCTCAATTTCAGCATTTACATGCATTCAAGAAGCAGAGTCTGATCTAGGATCTGTCTGAGCAGAGGTGCTTGCTTGCTTTCAACAAAAAAAATTTGTGCTGCATAATAAAGTTGAATGTATCTGGTGTCAGATGGATGGTTTTGATCAGACAGTCAATGTGAAGGTGATAATGG
This sequence comes from Sphagnum contortum, assembly GCA_963920785.1. Taxonomy (NCBI): domain Eukaryota; kingdom Viridiplantae; phylum Streptophyta; class Sphagnopsida; order Sphagnales; family Sphagnaceae; genus Sphagnum; species Sphagnum contortum. The sequence continues at coordinate 2,513,862 of OY987281.1, forward strand.
CCACCGACAGAGCAGATACACTTGACCCTGCACTACGGTGCCCAGGACGTCTGGATCATAAGATAGAATTTCCACTTCCTGACCGGAGACAAAAGCGCCTTATCTTCCAGGTTTGTTCCTTACTCCTTCTGTCCTCAAATTTTCTTTTACTTGTCACTTTCACTGTTGTGGACACTATCTTGATGCTTCTCAGAAAAATGTGAAGTTTCTTATTGGGGTTTGATCATAAAGCAATTACAATTGGAGGTCAATGGAGGTTCTCTGATATTGGCTCAAATATAGTTGCAGCTCAAGATCTTCTGGGAGTATAATGTGACTGACAGAGTCTTGTGTCTTTTGGAAAGCTTTGCATCTAATTATAGTGAGAGTATTGATGGTGGATAGTTACTGACTGGTGTGAATCACAGGTGTGCACAGCAAAGATGAACTTTAAGTGAGGAAGTAGACCTGGAGGATTATGTTTCCAGACCCAATAAAATCAGTGCAGCTGAGGTAGGTTCTCTTTGGATCACCTCATCTATTATTCTCAGCATCACATGCCTCACAGATGACATGTTTTGTAATTACATATTGAGTTGCTTTTTTGTCTTGTTTTGAAGCAAGGCGTTTATAGTAGATGTCACGACTCACATATTTTGAGGCCGTGAATGAGACAGAACAGCAGAGGTCAGTGCTTTTCTCATGCCAAGAAGATCATGGTAAAACAATGGTTGCAGATCTCTGCAATATGTCAGGAGGCTGGAATGCAGGCTGTGTGAAAGAACCGTTATGTTATCCTACCAAAAGACTTTGAGAAGGGCTATAGATCCAACGTCAAGAAGTCAGACACAGATTTTGAATTCTACAGGTACATGAAGTGACCCTTTTCTGGTTACTTGCTGACAAAATTCTTGTGTGGGTCATCTATCTCTCTGTTCTTAAGTCTTTGTCCATGCTTAATCAATTTGCATGTCACTGACTAACACATTATGTGCAAAACTTCGCACTGTGACAAATTCTTGAGAAAAAGTAGTGTGTGGGCCCAGAAGAAATCTTGCTCACAATAGGTTAAATTTGAGCAAACCCTTTTTGTGCAAAGTGATCAGGCAAGCTTTTTGTTTAGGGTTTGAGTTTTAATGAATTTAGGGTTGCAATTTTAGTTTTAGTTTTAATATAGTTTTACATTCAATTATGGTTGCTGAATTGAGGACAATTTTTGCCAAAAGTATATAAGGATACCTACCCCAGTTATATTGAACTGCTGGCGGGTTGGTACATGTTCTCCTGGATCTGAACCCTCTAAAATGCATGCATTTTACATTCCTGTTGTTTTGAAGTGAAAAGAGGACTTGCTAACTTCTCTAAAGTTTTTGACAAAGCATTTCCTAATCTTTGGTTTTTGATGATTTTTTTAATTACCAAATTAGCCCATTTTGTATTATGTATTGTGGCTGAATTTTTTCATGTGTGTTTGACTTTTCTATATTATTGGCACAGAGTTTCATGAGTCAATTCTTAGTTCATTCAATTTCCTTGTTATGAACCTATCCTATCCGACTATTGAAGGAAGGTGGTTTGTTTGTTGTTTTGGTACAGTAAGATCTCCCAAAGGGTACATTACAATTTGTGCTCAATGACGCACACCACATTATTATTGATGAAATCATAACAGACATCACAAAATAATTGCATTGTTCCTTTACAACTATAATACCAAGTTTATGGAAAATCAACAAGCATGCAACAAATCTTGCAATTTAGCCTTCCCTTGCCCATTTGCAATTTGATTTCTGCTTTTCAATAAATTGAAGTACTATATAGCACAAAAACAACAAATTCCATCATTTTACCATGGACCTATGCATTATCAACACTGGAAAGTCGTCAAAATTGTTATGTTCCACTTGTGTTTTGCACCTAATAATATGTTCAAGAAAGCTACTTATTTAAATATGCCCAAAGTTGTTTCATGTTTGGAAATAACATCATGGAAATAATCAAAGATCAAAGATATACCAAAAAGCAACCATGTCCATGCTCATAGATTATTTGTACAACCAATTTCCAATTTGATCACATAAGTCAAAATATGCATTAATTGCTTGAATAATGGCATTAAGAAAATGAATTCCTTAGTCATTCATTGATTTTAATGGACTCAAACTAGATAGCAACCACTTTCGTAATTATTGGTTTTTAATAGCTTGGGCTTTTGCTCATTAGGTTGTATATTTAAATACCATTTTTTGTCAATTTCTAGACATTGGCCTCATCCCACAAGGAAGAGTTTTCATTTTCAAACATTTGAGCTAAAATTAGCATAAGTTACATTGAACTCGATACCATTAGCTTTATGCCCCACTAATATGTGTCACAACATTTCATCTAATGGATAATGTCCTTCGATACGATACAATACTCATATCCATACATGAACACCTTGTGACTTATGACATTACCAATTTATTGTGCATCACACATCTACTTGTGTGACATCTCTTGAAGATAGTTGGTATTTTTTTCTCATAAAAAAAAGAAAAATAACAAAAGGAGAGTAGGTGCTTAAGGAAAGAGGAGGAGGCAAAACAGAAGCGGCTACAACATGAGGTAAACATAAAAGTGGCAAGGAGATGAGGGAGGACACCATCACAGCAGCCATGAAAAGATCAAACTAGTTGTAGAGGAAGATGACTTTCATGAGAGAGATGTTGATAAGCAACACAACACCCATGCAAAAGCAAGAAGGTGGAGCCAGAATGAAAGGCAAGGCTAAGGTGAATGACGAGGGGGAAGGTAGTAATGATCCTCCAGCCCCCAAAAATGAAACCCTTTTGGAAAATGAAGAAATGGTTTAAATTTGAAGATGATTTTAGATGAGCCATGATGGTAGGGTTAGGGGGATTGTGGCCTTGTGTGGTATGTGGGGAAGGGTGGCTAAGAGAAAGTTTGGGGGAATTTGGGAGATGTAGGACTTTCACTTGGAGAGTGGAGGAGAAAAATGGAGAAAGAAATATGTATTTTGTGTGTGATTTTAATAGAAGATGGTTGAAGGACTCGAATTTCTTATGTTGCACTAATATTCAATTAAGTGTGGAATGTAAAATTGCTTAGGTGATAAAAGTAGGATGTTTCATTGAACTAGTATCTTTACATTCCTTCTAGGACAAATAGTAAAGGGCTGACCACTAAATAGTTTTTGGAGCCCTAAGCTATTGGCTACCACAAAGAGGTAACAACTAGTCCATGGTGGTGGAAATCAAGGGTAATAGACCAACGAATTACCTCCTCTAGGCTAGAAGGCACTGCAATAGGCAATAGGCATGAGCTATAGAGGGATGACAATTGGTTGCAGACAATAAAATGCAAAGGAGGGACTTCTAGGGTTGCAAATGGCAAACCGAACCACTAGAAGACTTGTAGGTATGGGGAAGGGAGGGACAACAATGTTATAAGGGTTTGCAAACCCCTTAAGCAATAGTTGGGGATGTTGAAGGTACTACAAACCCAAGGACAATAATTATTTTCGAGTTGTCCCTTTTTTTCACCCTACCCTATTTACGTCCTACCTTTTACTCCTTGGATTAGAAAATCGATATGAGTGCAGGTTTAGTTTTAGACAACAAACCCTTATCTTCCCCATTTCCACTTGTATGACATTTTATTTATACTTGAGTAGTTGTAGTAAAATAAGCTAGTGAGGGTAATCTTTTGTTTGTGGAATAACAAGGTGTTAACCTTACCCCTTGGTCCTACCCCCTAAAGGACAATAATGATTGGGGGCCATAATATCACCCATTAACAAAAGCCTTAGGTGAGGAGCTTAATTAAATCAAATGAGACATGTAAATGCAATTTTAGGCAATTTAAAATGAATTTGTGTGAAGGTTTATTACTCCCAAATGTTCTATCAATCACCTTCATTTTGGTGTGTTTGATGGCCATGCTTTTGACGTTGGTAGCCCAAGCTTATGAAAAGTGACTGTGAACTCCAAATACATGTCAATTGGTGATGAATCTTGAGCATTTATTTGAATGGGAGACACATCAAATCCATGTGTCATTGGAATTCACAACAGGGGAGGGGAATGCTTGTGTTCTTGACCTTCCGAAATCTAAGATGATGCATTCCTTCGTGTTTCCCTCTTCTTTGAGATGGTAGATTAGGTGATTCTTTTTTTTCCTAATCCCATCAAGCTTGTTACCCCTCCCCCATTACTCATTTTCATGGCTACAAGAAATTTGGTTTGCCATTACCAACCATGGATAGTAAGATCTTTTTATTTCCCTTTCTAGAATTTCCAAAACATGATAAAAGGGAGGCCTTTCTTCATTTCCCCCCAAAATCTCCATTGGAATCCTTTACCCCATGTCCTCCCTTTCAAATCACAATAATCTAGAAAAAGATAAGGTTGTTTAGCAAAAGAGAAGGTACATTTTGAGAGGATGTACGATTTGCATTCGTGGAATGGAGCTCGTCAAGCTTTGTCTTCCAAAGTTTGGTTGGCAAATGAATGGAGAAAGTTTCACTAAAGAGATGAATGAAACTTGCACTAGTAGAAAACCCCCTTTTTAACCAAAAAATTTCAACTACATGACACCTTGCAACTATGTTTCAATTATGATTTTTTTTTAATTTTAAAATAAAATTATGGCAATTACCAATTAAATCAACTTGTCTACAATATTGGTATATAGTTGAAAGCATTTTTCAACCAGGCGGTCATTTGCCAAATATTCTTGGCATCAACAATGTCTCTAAGTTGAATGCCCAACTACGTTGGTAAATAGTGTGAAACATGTTTCAACTAAAGGGCCATTTTCAAAATATTCTTGACATTTAAGGTTCTTTAGTTGGCACACAATCAAGACATTGACTAATGTTCAACTATTTTGGTGACACCATCAACACACATATATGGATGATAAATTGTACTAGAGGTGGATGAAATGTTGTTTTGTTTGCAATTTTGTTACAACTATTTTTTTCAACTAGGTTACAAAATTTGTAGGCAACTTTAATTTTAATATTTATTTAAAATTATGATAACATTAACTTACATGTAAATTTTATTAGTATAAAATGAATGTTTTTTATTTGTGCATATAAATATGAAACTTTAATTTCAAAATAAAGTTTAAGGAAAATCCAAAATATATGCTAGTAATAATGTTTATGCAATACACATGTAATTTATTATTTTTATGTAGATCATTAGAAAATATCAAGTACTAATGTATAATTAATAATATTGTGCAACTCTAATGTTTATTCATTTTTATACACATGATATCTTAATATTTGTTTAAAAACTCATTAAACATAATGTACCCTATGTCATTGGCCCAAGTTTGAATGAATTCAATTGAATTTTCTTTCCAAACTCCTTTTTGCAATTTTTTTGAATTTCCAACAATAATACCCACTAATACTTCATTAATATTGTTCACATTTTAGGTCTCAAAATTATGGAAACAATGTTATAAAATCAAACTTGGTGAAAGCTTTCCAATAATGCCAAGAATGCCCCTATATTCCAATATAGTTTTCAATTTTGGGTTTTTTAATAAAAAATCAATGAAAAAATGGTTCAATAATTGATAGAGTCCACACCATAACTCCAAAATTTTAAAACCAAGTTGGTGCACCCTTACTCATTGAGAATTGTTTAGTGATAAATCCCATAACATAACTTAAAACATTATGGTTTAGGAAATATCATTATGACAAAACAAAACAAACTACCTTCCTTCATGGATAAATAACATAACATATGTTGTTGGCCCTAAATGTGAATACATTCAACTCATTTTCCCTTATAATTAAACCCAATTTTTTATAATTTGTTTGAATTTTCAACAACAATGTTCATTCAAAATTCAATATCTTCCACATTTTAAGTAAGAAAATTATGAAATATACTTCATTAAATTTGACTTAACAACTATTTTCCAACAACACGAAGTACATCTTTGGATTTGAATATAATCTTATTTATGATTTTATAAATGTTTACTAAAAAAATGGTTCAATAATCAATAACCTTTGCATTGTAGCCCCAAAAATTCTCAACCCAAGTTAGTGCACCCCTACTCAATGCTAGGTTTTCAAAGATATCAATAGCATTGCATGAAGCATTTTGGCTTGGGAAATTTCAACATGATAAAACAAAACAAAACAAACTATCTAGCTTTATAAATAGGTTAAATAACATGTAATTATTTTTTTGTATCAAATGAATGGTTATGTATGATGCAAGTATTTTTTTGTGCATATAAATAATTAAATTTGATTTAAAAATAAAATTTAAGGAAATTCTGAAATATAAGTTTGTAATAATGTGCATGTTCAATACACTTAATTATTATTTATATGTAAACTGAACTTTAGTTTACAACATATCAAATAATGATACATAATTAATAATTTTTTGAAACTTTAATGTTTATTCATTTTTATACACATGATATCTGAATACTTGCTTTAAATTGTAAAAAAAACATTAAACATTAAACTACATGTAAAATTTATTGTGTGAATGAATGGTTATGTATGATGCAAATATTTTTTGTGTATATAAATATTTAAATTTAATTTCAAAATAAAATTTAAGGAAATTCTGAAATATGAGTTTGTAATAATGTATGTTCAATATATCTAATTTATTATTTCTTTGTAAATCAAACGTTAGTATACAACAAATCGAGTAATTATACATAATTAATAAATTTGTGGAACTTTAATGTTTATTCGTTTTTATACATATGATGTCTTAATATATATTTAAAATTACAATAAAAAATCATTAATTATTAAGATACATGAATGGTTCATTGGTTATGTATGATGAAATTGTTTTGTGCATAGAAATATTATACTTTAATTTGAAAATAGAATTTAAGGAAATTTTGAAATATAAGAATTGGACACAAGTCATGTCAAAGAGGATTTCATGATGATTCACTAGTGGACAGAAATTTGGAGCTTGACATGGATTTCCCATAAGCATGGGTAGTAGAATTACAAGGTGCACCAATTAAATGCACATGGATGAAGATGATTGGTCAAGCTCTAGGACATAGTAGGCCACTTTCATGAATTTGAAGAAGCCTTTTGAATAGTGTTTTATCTCCTTCAAAAAATTATCTTTGGATATGATTCTTGAATTTCACAACATTAGTTTTGTGTGGCATGATTGTTGTCACACATTTGTAACAAAAATAACAAAGGTTTTTAATTTCAATTTCTTGATATAAGAAATGTGGCAATTTTTCCCAAAAACTCTAGCAAAATTAGTTGAATTTCACATTGTAAAAGAAGAAAATTCCCAAAAAAATGGAATTTTGGATTAAGGAAAAAAATTGTTAGGAAAAAAAAACATTGCACACTACATAGAGAATTGAATGTTTCGACAACTCCATGAAAATCTTGGAGCATTGTAAATCTCTAAATTCTATTAACAAGAGTGACACTTGGCATAGGAGTGTTTATGTTAGCTTGCAAGCTAGCCTCTCTAGTGCTCCTATGAATGTTGATATCATATCAAGTGGCCATGTTGACCTCAACAATAAATGTCCAAGGCTAGTGAAGAATCCTACTAGTAAAGTATTCATAATCAAAATGTTTATGGCATCTCTCAACCCATAAAAAGTACATAATACAACAATGAAGAATGTTCAACAATTATTTATTATAAGAAAATCCTCCTCTATGAAGTTTGTGAATATCTAAATCATCTTGCTTTCTAGGGGCTACTATGTCACATAAAAGTCCAAGAGTGAGGATGTCCCACTTGTGCTAGATCTAAAGAAAGGTGTCCTAGACACTTATAGCTTTGGGACAATCCAATGTGTAATGTTGTGGCATTTCAATGGTGTCATTACCACAAACTTTGTAACTTGAAAGTTAGGCCAACCAATATCCCACAAGGGGATTGTGGTTAAGGATCAACTAAACTAAAATGGCTAATTTTTTAGGTTTGGAGTTGTGCCACAATTTATAGATGATCTATTAAGAGGTGGTGGAAAGGAGATTGAACTATTGGAAAAAGATCATAAGGAAAAAGGGGATGGTTTTCTACTCACATTAGTAATGTAGCCTCTTTTGGCTATGTATGCAAAGAAATGGGGGTCACCAATGAGGGACATCCCTTTCCAATTCAACTCCTTTGGGTCCCAAGGGAAATGGACCATTGAACTTGCATCAAACAACCATATGAGGGCTTTGGGAGGGAGAGAGGAATCGGCCCTATCAACCTTGAAAAGGGCTCCATATTTGGATGTGCATTGTGATCCTCATAAACCCTTGTTTTGCAAGTTTGACATTGTGTTGGTTGTTTTTAGTGAGTTTGCCAAAATTAATTTTTGTAAAATGTAGAAAAAATAATCGTTAGGCCTAATATTAAAAATCCTTTACACCCATAAAAGATGTGAGTTTTTTTTAAATAACCTTTTGACAGTCAAATCAAATATCATACTATGCACATGACACATAGGACACTAACATGACTAGGATTAATGTGACTTAAATATGTCATCCAAATACGACACCTTGTGATTATAGTGCTACAAATTGAAAAACAATTATCTGAATTCTTAAATATTAGTTAATTAAAATGAAAATATAATACAATTTTCATTTTATTAATTGTTGTTTATAATAATCCTACTATTAAGTAAAGTAGTTTTTTTTAAAAATTGTCATTTCAAAATCTCCCAAACCAACAACACCTTCTATTGCACTTTTGGTACCATTGGATTCTCAATGAATAGGGGTGCACTAAGTTTTTGGACCCATGGTGCAAAAGTCATTGAATATTAATTTTATTATTGAAAATTCAATGAAATCAAAACCAAAAGTTTGAGGCAATTGGGGCATGTTCTCGCTATTGTTGGAAATCCCTCAATGATCAATAGGATAAACTAGATCTCGAATAAATTTTGTCTTTGGAAATTCAGTAACAAATGGATTAGAAATCAGACTTAAGTTGAAGATGTTTGAGTCTACTCTTGATATTATAAAGCCCTTAGTGACTAGAATCAAATGGTGGTGGTTTCTTAAATTTTAAGCCTAAGGTGTAAAAGATATTGGATTTTTGAGTCATTTTTGTATGTGAAAATTTAGTAACAAATGAAATCATTTTTTTAATGAAAATGAAATTATAATTTCATGCTTCAATTAAAGAATTTGGGGTAAGTTCTTTAGACCTAGGATGAAAGCTTGATATTGAATTTTGAATCAATTATGTTTGTCACAACAAATGAAGTCGCAAATTTTAGTGAGAATGAAAGCTGAATTTTAAACTTAAGGTTGAAAATTTGAGATAAACTCTTGAAGTTGGTAGAAATACTTCAATAAGTAGGATTCAATGCAAATGGTTTTGTAATTTTTAGACCTAAGGTGTATGAGATATTGAGTTTTGAATAAAAAAGATCATTGAAATTTTAAAATAATGAATTTTTTAAAAGCCTAAGTATAGAATAATAATGATGATGACATTAAAGACATTACATTTGATTTTATAGCATGATTTTTTAAAAAAAATTACATTTGAATCCTTGAAATACATATTTAAAATTAATTTAATGTTTATATATATTTGGATGTCAATATTTCTCATTGTGTGATGTTGTGGTTTGATGGTTAAGGCCTTCGTGTACGTTAAAAAGTTTGATTATCTTTTCTTTCATATGTTAAAAAGTTCACACATGGCCTATTATACGATGATTTGAAAAAAAAAAAAATTGAATGGAGGACTAAACAAGGGTTCAATAGTTGAAAAAATAAATTTTTGTTTGTTTGTTTGTTTTGTTTTGGGTGATCTAGTTCAAGAACAAATTCAACAAGCTTGTGGCAATCCAACAAAGCATAGTTGTGATAGTTCTTCAAAATATATAGATATTTATGTTTTATTTATTTATTTATTTGGCCATGTAGGATGTTAAGTCAACTTGATTTTTTTAGTTAATGAGGAACATTTCAGTCATTCTTAGTCATTTGAACTTAATCCAATTTATGGCATAAATGACTGTTCCATTTTTATTATAAGCAAAATTGTTCATTGTTCATTATGATTGAAAACTTGACTGAATTTAACCCCCCAAAAAAAAAACATAAACTAGGTTTTATACAAGTGAAGTTAATTATAACATGTAGAGGAGATGGAAGAGTTGATATCCAAATCCTCAACTTTTATTGGCTTCCTTTTACTTTTTCCAAAATCTAGACCCCTCACATCAAAGTATGTTGGATGGATGGGCATGTTACACATTAACATGGCTTAAAAAGGTAGTCATAAGATTGATTGATCCCTACATTGTTTTAGTGTTTTCTCCATCTCCTACCTTTGTGTCCATAAATGTCACCTTGACCAATTGAGGATGCTTGTTGGTTCTCACTTGTAGACTAGCCCATGTATCCTTTGAAAAGGCCTCAACCACCCTTGTGATGTGCCTCTACCTATTTATTTGGGTGTAAATGTATGTGCTTGAAGATCAATTCTTGAAATGTTCGTTGCCCTCTTCCATGGATCCCTTCTTTGTTAACAAAATGCGAGTTGGTATTTCAATTAGAAAAAGTTGTTCAACTTTCTTAATTCTTCCAAGCTTTCCATATCCTTCCATTTTACTTATTTCTTTTTTTTAAATACCTATGGGAGAATTGCCTATTGGTATGTGTACCATTATTGTGCACTCAAACTCCCCACCCCCCTCTCTACATTTGAGCACCACCACCATTCAATTTGCATTTCTTTGTGAAAGTGCAAGTTTAGTTGATGCTTCAAAATGCATTTTATTAAACCCATGGAGGTATAAATTGATAATTTAGCTTTAGTTAAGGTTTTACTCTAGCAATCCTCATTACTATCGACTATTCTCATTCCTAAAGGAAGCTTAAGTAGCTCTACATATTTGTTACAAAGCAAAACCTCTAATTTGACTTTGGATATTCTTGTAACCACTGACCACATTTAGGGTCTTAGCTCAACATATTTGGGTATGGGGTTGATGTGCAATGCCTCTAAGAAAGAAGACTTGGGTGTGGAAGAGTCCATGTTTTTTAACCTATTTTTGTGGAGGGTGCTTTGGGTGGTTGCCAATCTTGTGTGTACTTATTTGCAATAATTATAAACATTGGGTCTACTTTCCTTTATGGATAGTGGGTTGGCCTAGCTTCTCCTTCCTTTTTTGGTCTTTTTTTTCTCCCGGTCAACACCTTCCATTCTTAGAGGTTTGGGTCTAGTCAATAATTTGTTCCTCATCTTTTGCTTGGAGTTTAGTCAACAGATTTTCATCAATCCAATTCACTTGTAGCTTGCCTTTTTTGTTTGGTGAAAGCACAAGAGAAGTTTTTGGATTCTAAAATTGTTGCTAAATTCATTCAACTTTGCCTTGTTTGATATGTTCCTTTTAGCATCCCTTCCAACCACTTCTTGGGCAACCAACAATGTTGTCGTCTCGTTCTTTGTCCTTGATTCCCCAAGTTCAATCCTCCCTTTTCCTTGAGCCATGTCCCAAGTGTTATTGAGTAATTGGCATGGGTTTTTTTGAGTGAAAACTTTTGACTACCCATTCCCAAGCACTTGTTGGGTTCTACTTGGGCCAACATTGGCAAGTAGTGAAACCCTTTGTCTGTTTCAGGGTTTGTTTTCTTAGTCCACCATTATTTAGTCCTTAATCTCTTTCCATTTCCTTTTGATTTTGGGAGCTTTTGGGTTGAGATCAAGGGGTTTCCTTGGACTTTTGGGGTAATGTATTGCTTATTGCCTCTTTGGGATTCTTCTTGCATCCTTCACTTGTGCCTCATGTTTAGGTAGCCATGCCTTGTTCACTCCTTTTCTTGAAGATTTGTTTGCATCTTGCCCATTTGCTACTTGATTCCTCCAAGTGGTTGGTTTAGGTTGTTCTACACTTGTAGAGTTGAATCCATCCTAGAAACCGGAACCTTGTGTGTCATGCAGACATTAGGAAAGTGCCCAAATCTCCTACCATGCCTACATTGGTTTGGAAGGTTTGAGAACACTATCTTTTGAGACACCATAGCTCTAAATTCAACATCTTTTTAGAAAAAAATAATTATGATACTCCAAACTAACTTCTTTAAGCTAAGGACTTCCACCATGCTCATTGGACCTACAAGGTGTTTTATGTATGAATCCAACATTTCCCCTATTTTGCTCGCCATGTGGGTGAACACTTTTTACATTATAAAAAACTTCATTAAGAATTGAGAATTGAACTTTTACCATGTGCATTAGTTGCAACCCTGCCTTTTTTAACAATTGAATAAAGATGAGATTCGTATTTCAAAAAATTGAATGGCAAACTATTCCATTCCATAGCAATGGTCTTTTGAACTTCCTTAATTTGTTCCTTTCTCATCCATGAAAAACAATCCCAAAGAAGCATTGAGTGAAAAGTTTCACCAATTGAAAAGATTTGTGTATATGCAACTTCATATGATTCAAGAGGAATTTTTGTATCTAAAGGCATATTTATACACTACTTACACAATGCCCATTCAATGATTCAATTTTCAACACCTAAATCTAACACCTAAGTTACTTACAATGTATGTCTAACATGTCATTGAGAGGTGTTGATGAACAAACCATAACTTTAAAAGAAAAAAACATATAGTGAAGCCTATACACAACTACTAAGAGTGATGTGCAATTGTACAATCTAACATCATGCAAGGTAAAAAAATGAAAAAGGAAATTTTCCTATAAGCTTAGCGCATGTAATCAAATAACACACGATGAACCCCTTTTTGGAGAGACCCAATGCAATACAAGTTGATGTTTTTACTGAAGAGACCATGTGGGTGAACTATGGGGCCTTATTTTGGTACTTTTAATCAATTCCATTATTGCATTTTGTGAGTTACTACCATAACTAAAAAAAAACCCCAAGTTTCAGTGTTTTTTTCTTGAATTTTGTGAATGGATACCGTGCTAAAATTACCCCAATACTCAGTTTATTTTAAATGAATTTTCCGATGGAGCCAAGTGGTGATCATCCATTGGAAGTGTAGTGAAAGTGGCGATCGTCCATAGGAAAGTTTAGCAAAATTTGGGCTATAAACTGGATATGAAAGCACAAAATTTTAATCATCCTTTTATATTTTTGGCTACATATTGGAGCCAAACATAGAAATATGACAAATTTTACTATTCAATTTTCTAATTTACTGAGATTCAAACCTGAATAAATCACTTCATTTTCAAATTTCAATTTTTTAATTTCTCTTTTTGGTAAAATTTCACTACTGAAAAAAAAAAAAAGGCTGCCAAGATTGAACCAAGCCATTGTGAAAATAGTGAGACAATGAATGTTTGATCCTTCTTTACCATACGGTTGCCTAAGGTTTGGCTAGACATTATTGCCTTAGGCAACCTTATCAAAACCTTAGGCAACCATATCACAATTTTTTTTGAAGTTCTGTTATGCACAACAAAAAAATATTTATGTTGAGAGTATCCAAAGTCTACAAATATTTTGTGATGTGTGGGGCAACCAAGAAGGCCCATCACAAGAATAGAAGTTTCACACCTTGAATGCACCCACAACTAATTAGTAGAAATACACTATACTATATCACCATGGCATGTACCATACTCAAACATTTGAGCATTGCAATTTTAAGTTAGATGAAACATAGGAACTCATTTTCTACTCATAAGACCTTAATATAATGAAATTCACATTACCTGTTTAAAGAAAAATGAACTTTTTTGAGTCTCCTCTAAGGAGGGACTTTCAAGGTTTGGGAGAACAATATTGTAGTACCTTGACCATTTTAACACATGTCTGTTGAATAATTAATTAATTTTGCAAAAATTCATTTCAACAAATGGAATATTCCCAATTTTTTCCTTCACAACTTTTTTTGATTTGTAAGAAATAATGTTTGAAAATTTCAACATTTATGAGAATAATATAATTAGTGTTGAATTGGCCAAGGTACTAAGGTATACAAACCATATTGCTCTATGACATTTGAATCCAAGAATGGTTCTCTCCCTCAAGGCAAACACTTTGAAAAGTGAGGGAAATGACAAGTGGTGGTCTGGTATATAGGCTTGTGCCCTGGTATAAGACTTCAACCATACACCAATATATGTACGCATTGATGTATAAACACATGTATTGTATGTGTATGTACAATAAAATATTGTGTATTTTGTAGTTATATACATAATATATGCCATATATGATGTATATATGACATATTTTATGAATGGAAGCCCAAATTTGGTCCACACCCATTTGAGAATTTCATGCACAAATTTCACAGGATAATCTTAAAATAGGCTAAGAGGTGCAAAAAAAAGTTGTGGCCTTTATTGGACCAAGTGCCACAGGTGCAGCAGTTTAAGACCAAAATCCAACCAACCAACCAACAAACTTGAAGTTGTGTGGAGGTTGTAGAACAAATGGATTTGAACAAATCCGAATGTAGTAATAGTAGTCTCTATTCCTTTTTTTGGGGCTACTTTCATTCTGAGGGAGGAGATGTCGGAATACTTTAAAGTAAGCATGCCCAAAAATGAGGAATACTTTACACGTTGGAACACAATAACAGATACACTTACAATTTGTGAAAAGACCCAAAACCCAAAAGAAAAATCCACTCATATGATTGATGCTCAAGACTTAGAGCAATTTCCACCCATACTTACTTGTGGAAAGACAACAAATGTCAACAAGCCCTTACAAAACTGAAAGAGCTCACCCCCAAGACCTCTTGTGTTAGTTAGTTAGGAGGGAATATCATGGATTTTAGGCTCCATCCAAATACATTGGGAAATCTCTGAGAATGTCATAATTATGATCCTGCAAATCCTTCGAATTGAGACCCAGTTTCATGAAGCAAATACAAATTACATCTCAAATTTACAAGGGATGAAATGGGGATTACAGGGTGGGAAAAGATCAGGTCCTAACTATAGGATGGATGACTTTATGGATACTTGTAGTATTGTGAACTCTGAGTTCATCTTTCCAGAACTTGATGGAACATTTGAACTTGGTTCAAGAAGCAGAGCCATCACACAATGAGCTTATGAAAGACATTAAACACCCCTCAACTAGCTCTAAAATCCAATGCATTATTTCTTAGTCAACATTGCTCAACATGGCATTAAGTTGTGTGGTTCAAACACATGATTTGATTGGTTTGACCTTAATTTTTTAGGTTAAGTAAAACATATTGTTGTTCTTATTCAATTGCCAAAACTATGCTAATGATAGGTGTTCTCAATCTCCTTAGAAATGTTTAAGTTCGGAATCGATGTGAGACAACAACACAACCAAAAATAATAATTTACAACTCTTTTTGCACAGAACTACGTAGAATGCAAAAAGACACAAGGAGAAGACAAGCCTGGAAATGTGCACGACAAAGTTTGTTGGGGGACAGGGAATGGGCGTATTTAGTTAGTGTCCTCATGAGCCACCACGTGTTGAGTCTTCCCATGGGTTATGACTAGGATTGTCTAACTCTGGGCAAACACATTGACATGTATATGACGATGAGCTTCTCCTCACTTAGGCCAAAAGTTTAAACTTTTGGCGGGGGATGTGGAGCTTCGAAGAACTTAAATGCCCGAAGATCTGGGGCCGCAAGCTCCCAGAAGGAGAAGGAGAAGGAGCAGTGGGAATTGGGTTGGCGTGAGGAGGACACTTCCGGATTGAATGAAACACACCAATCAAAATAGTGGCTTTCAGTACTAGGCTGAAATAATAAATTGTTTCTTTCCTTTCATAGAAGAAAGACAGGTCAAGGGAGATGGCAGAAGATTCAAGTGCATATCAAACCAACACTTGATTCTTCTGCCATCTCTCCCTTGACCTGTCTTTCTTCTATGGAAGCAATGACCCTACGAGGCTAGTATGACCCGAGGCAATAGAGCTTGATAACAATACCAACCTTGTTGCCAAACCTTGTGATAACTAAGGACTTGAGGTCATATCCATCATGTACCAGTTTCAATACTAAGGATATATACCTGCATCATACCAGCCAAATATCAATCTTGAACCCAATACCAGGACCAGACTAGTATGAAAAGTTTTTATAAGTACCCGTGAATAAAAAATTCTTAGGTGAAAATTGGAGCAACTTCCTTGAGTGAATAGGTATAGAACAATTTGTTAATCATGCTAGCCATAATTAGCCATGCTAATGGTATATTAAGCTTGGGGAGGGTGGGCCCAAATAATAAATTGAAGAAAAAATTTTGGTTCAAAATTTGCAATTGTTTTACATAGCTATCGAGGTTTCATATCGTGATTTTAACTATTTTGCTCATTAATCCTATTATTACAAAAGATATATATTTTTTTCCAAAAACCCATTGTCTAGTTTGAGTGAAGTGATTAGTGCATTTTTGAGACATATGTAAATCGATCAAAATACATATTGAAATATTTCATGAGAGAGTGTTTTATCATTTCAAGCTCATTTAATCATTACTAAAAGGTGGCTATGTGTTTGTGCCAAAACCATAAACCTTGTCTTATTTTTAAATAATGAATATTTGGTTTGATTGAAATGATCAATACATTTCACCACACAATTAATGGAATCAAGATACACATCGAAATATGAAAACAATTTTAGCCTACCCGTTCAATGTCACTAGCAAGCCACACAAATATTGATAAAGAATCTAAGTCACACATAGTCACTTTATGAGATGGATTTTATGCCAGATTTTGATTTGCTTCCAAATATTAAAGATGCGTTAATTCAAGAAGATCAAGCTAGGAATCAAAATTCATATGAAACTAATGAAAGTCCAAATGCAACTTGTGAAAATGAATAATTGGCCTACGTGCAAAGAGTTGTCTTCAAATGTTCAATCCTTTTATGTTCTTCCAACATGAATTAAACCGACATCGTGTGATGACTTTTCTTGGATTCAACAAACTACATTCGCATCACATTTCACAAGGTTAACATACATAACAATTCTTTACACATTTCAATGTCCAAGAACCATGTCATAATTTGCAAGGACCCAACATTACTATGTAGTGAAATTTGACTAGACAACACATTACACATGGGGAAGAACTATTGAAAAAATGACAACTTTAATTATGTTGATATGGAGCATGACATGGTAGTGGTTGAAGGTGGATCAAAAATTGCATCTACATTACACTTCTAGGCAATCGGAGTCACCTCCTCAAGGAACCATTTATGTGGGCTGACACCAAGTAAATGTAAAAGCAAGTGTGCTTGAGAAAGTTGACGAAATAACATTTGTAGATTACATAAAAATATGTGGATGATAGGGCATCCAATGACATTTAAACAATTGTGACTTAAAAGGTAATACAAAGTACATAAAGAGGACAATTCCATTCACAAATTTAATTTTGGGTTGGGGCTAACTATGGTGGTTCAAAAAACACAACTTAGATTTATCATTATGTAGAGTTCAAGGACTTGATGTTAGCCATGAAAAAAATTTATGCCCCAACACCATTGTAATTTTTTATGAGAATCTACAACATGTTTCTAATATACACAACAACAATGTCCACCAAATTTGGAAATCTAACAAATTTGGTGCACAAGTTGGTCATAATGATGGCGCCCTTGTGCTCATTAAAACTAGATTGAAAAAGTTGCACCCCATTATTTTAAATGAAAATAGTGGTTGTTTGTACTATTTTGCATCATGAACACATATTATGATTCGATTATTAAGTTTTACATTAACAATTCAAACACAATTACATTGAACATTGTGAGTGTGGATCTATAATGACAATGCAACCCAAAGCGTGGATGATTGCATGTTGTTTTCCACATGGATTTTTCATTTCATGTAGTAGTGCAAGCACAATGATGCAACATATCAACAAACAATAAAAAATTTCAAATCACAAACTCCATGGGCCATGATTTGACAATAATAGTTGTGAGAAATATGTTTTTCATAGGTTTGTATGGTATAGACATAAATGTCATTCATTTATGTCTATTGTTTGAACATCAATGTTGTGCGCACATCATTTAAACATGAATGTTGTATGCATATTCATATTGTTTAAACATAGATGTTGTATGTTTATTTGTGTTGTTTACACATGAAAGTCATGACACAACTTTCGTGTTTAAATAATGCATGACATTCATATTTAAATAATACAAACTTATGAAATAACAAATTTTTCATAGGTTTAAAACAAACCCATAAAGCCTATAACTTTGTGATGACTTGACAATCACAACTCCCACATCATGGTGGATGTAGTCCGAACACCCAAAAAAATATTGATAGTCTTAATTATTCTACTATACATCCCATGCACTATATTTGTTAAATGTTTTGGGTACATAAAGATGTTCAAACATTAGCGAACAAAAGGAAGGGTGTGAAGAATTTTTTTTGGGACAATGGGTATCACTAATTTTCAAAAACAATTCATCTCCCACAATATTCAAAAAGGGTTTGAAACAACTAACATGTACATCGCAAATTTGCAATATCATGAAATTTCAATAGATTCCGTGTGAAAATCATAAATCAATAAGATTATAAAAAATCTATGGGTTTCAAAGTGTAAAAATGGCATAAAAATATACATATAATTTTTATATAAATGATATGTCTTTTTTACTTGTGATGTTTTGATGCGAAGTACATATGATTTACTTTTTAACTAAACCTGTGCAATTATTATGATGTGATTTTGAATAAAATTATGCGATTTTTGTGAATTAAACATGAACATTCATGTAAGTCATTAAAAACAATGTCTCATATGTTTGAATATTTAAGATGTTGAATATGTACAAATATCATCCATATTAACCATAACATGAAATTTGTGTGACTTTTGTACGAACTTATGAAGCTTGGTAAGTTTATGATGTATGGGCATAAAATTCCAATGCAATGACAAGTAAAATGCACCTTTTAGGATGTTTGAGAAAAACACAATAATTAGCCAATGTAAAGTTTGTTGAAAAGACTTATAAATACAAGGGATTTAAAGAGAGTTTATACCAAATTTGTAGGACAAAACTTGTTATTGTTTCATTGATGTAAAAAGTAATGGCATAGGTGAGTCTGAAAATTTTGAGAATGATGGTTCTAGAGGTAGCCATGATCAATGTTCATTAAGAGCTTTCACAAATTCAAATCAAGACCACTAACGATCGCAGGTTGCCCCACCACCATTGATCACCCAATTTCTTGCTTTTCCCAAGGTAAAGGTTATTCAACTATAGAAGTAGTTTTATGAACAACCTTAATTGATTACACAAAGTCAAATCATGATGATTTTTAGAACATCAATTAATAGCTTTTATAACAAAAGGTCACCATGAAGGAGGTGATTACCAAAAATTCAAAATGCAAAAGATAAAAACAACTTGTTAATAAAGAAAGAAGGGTGCTTGACAAAGTAGACAAAGAAATAACAAAACAACAACTCTTGAATAAAGAGGTAAAGAAAAGGTTAGTGAAATGCATTTTTGAACAAGATGGCACACTCCATGTGACAATTTGATATTGTTTCTTAATCATATTTTACAAGGCTTTTTTTGTGGAACTACACTTGATGAAGGTAACAACACGAAGGTAACCATGGGAGAAAGGAATGCCAACAAAAAAAAAAAGATTAATTAACACTGATTTGCACTTAGATGGGTATGTATATCCATGCCATATTTCATGCTGATTTTGTGAATTTAAAAAAACTAGAACTCTATTGTCATGCCTTAGCACAAAAGAAAAAAGAAATAAAAGTGATTAAAATGAGTATCATTTTTTCATTAGAGTGATCATGGTTGCTATCTTCATCAAAATGATCATCATAATCAAAGTGAAAGTTGGTCAACATGAGTAAAACAATTAGAATGATCATTGTCATCATCATTGCCAAAACATATTTTCATGAGAAAAAGGAAAAACCCACAAGAAATAGGTAGTTGTTCATGTCTAAAATGACTTTTTTTTTACACATTGTAATTATAAAGCATGGTTAATATAAGGTTACATCTATAATTGAATTGATAGGAGGTCCTACTAGTTTGGATTATTTGCGTATCCATTCAAAACTAGCATAGGTTGTTTATTTTATTAGTTTTCAGTTGATTAAAAGGTTAATTAAATCCATTTTTTATTCACCAAATGTCATTCTTTTACTGCATATTGGTCACAAATACAATTTATGAAGTGTGCACCTTGACATGCATAAATGATTTTTCTTCTTGACTTGCATACTTTGTATTCAATATAACGCATGATATGCATAGCCCTACCAAATATTTAAAAAATAGCCCCTTGTACATGGCAATTTTAGGTATCTATAATGGTGTGATTTAAGTAATTAATGTTTCATAATTTTTTTTGATTCCCATTGATTTGTCTTTTCATCGATTTTTTAATTATTGAAAAATTTCCTCGTATTTAATTTTGTCAAATTTTTTGGAATAAGCATGTAAATTGTCCATTTAGGACATCTACCTTAGTCTTCTTTCATGATTTTGTTTAGCTTTGAGTATGCACCCTTGGCTTTTTAAACATGGTTATTGTTTCAATTCCAAATTTGTTATAGCCTTTGGCCATTGGCTTGCCTTCTAGTCTCCTTGATGTTAGCAAATATAATGCCAATTCATGCAATACACCCCAAAAAAGAAAATAAATCTCATTACACATAAAATAATATTGCTATTTTTTTTCTTGCAATCCCATTCAAATTCAAAAAATGATTTGTGATATGTTTTATCAACTTTAAAAAATCAACCTAGATATATTGTAAAAGCATTACCCCGAAGAAAAACAAAACGAAAAAAAAACAACTAGACATCAACAAATCCCATGTTAACTTCAACTCATATAATCCTAAAATGGTATTTTTTTAATCAATTTGTGCAATTCATCAAAATATATGTAATAAAACAAGATGTGTAGCTACCATAGGACTAATTTTTGTGTAATTATTTGTTTTACCACTAATTAACACATCATATGTAAGTATTCAAGTTTTTGACCAATTCACCATAATTGTTTTGGTTGCTTTTGGCAAATTACTTATTTCTAGCATAAATTGGATCTTACAACCTATGGAGGGACCATATGACTATTGGACAAATTGCTTCAATTAATTTTTTCTCCTACTTTGTTCATATGTCCATATTTAAAAATGGGAGGAAGGGGTTTAAGAATGCACGATAGAAATGTACATTTTTTTTGTAGTTTTGAAGAGTGCAATGAAAGTGAAAAAGCCCACAATTGATTTTCTCAACATATTTTTGGGTAGTTTTGTGTAAGGTAAAGGCCACAATGGGTGAATCTCCAAATGAGGAGTCTAGGACAAGGTGATAGGTGAATCTAGCCCCACATTTGAGAATAACTTGGACCCATGAATTTATAAAGCACAAGGCAAAAATTATCATGAACTTAATAGACCTATGTTATGAGAAGAGGAGGGGAGGGTTCTTACACCTTGAAGTTGGCATAATATGGATAGAAGGCACCCTCCAATTGCCCCAACAAATTTATAGGATTGTTTTATCATGAAACAATTAACTACATGGAAATGTGGAATACCAATTGTTCTTTTCCAAGGAGCACAATTACACCATGTCAACATTTTTTATAATGTTCAATAAAGCCTATGACTATGCACCGAGATTGGTAAATTTGGGTTTTTTGGCCAATTTGCAACCCTTGGATCCAATGTTGCAGCATTTATTAATATTTGACCTCAGTGTTATAGCATTTACTAGTAACTTGGGGTCAAACAACAAGCCAAAAATGCTCAAAGTTGGCCCCAAGTTTTTTTACATTTACAACCCCCCAAAACCAACTATTGTGAAGGAGAAGAGAAGAGAGTTCTCAAATTTTGACACTAAGAATAATAATTTTCATTAAATTCTGGCAATTGAAACAAAGAATTTAAAGAAATTTTCACATTTTCAAAATAATTAAATTATTGCCAAACCTAAAAAAGGTGTTACAACAGTCTTGTGAGAAAATGCAAAAGAGTGAACTTGTTCATTTGGCGGCACCTTGTAATTGAATAAACACACACAAAAAGTGGTCAATTTTTAAGAATTACTAACCATTAGAGTTCTCGATAAAGTGCCAATGGACAAGGGATGAAACTATTCATAAGGGGTTCAATTGAGGTGAAAAAAAAATTAGAATATAATTTCCATATTAATTATTAATTTGCCTTGGGTGTTGTGCTCAAGAGCAAACTGGTTTGAAAACTTGTGGAAGTGATAAACTAGTTTGGTGCTGATTGCAACAGCCAAAACAAATCTTGAGGAAAATAGCTTTCCTCCACTTATCATCACAACCCACCACAACTTATAATTCACATTAAATTATTTGCCCTGATAGCCTCAATTTTATGAGTTTGTCCCAAATTTGCCTCACTTAAAGAATGGCTTCACATTAAGCATCAGATTGAAAATCAGACGTCAAATTTGGCTTCAAAGGGAACACCACTTTGCGATGGTAACTAAAATTAATCAGTTTGATCCAAAACCTTGAGTTATGTAATCGTAATTGCATGCATCCTATGCTGTGGAGTACTCCTTGCAAAAAAACTCAATGTTTAAGACACAATCTATTAATACCCAAGAAACTAAATAATTGCCTGAGTCGAAATGACAACCAAAAACTAGTAATGTAAAGACTCAAAACTACCACATTTTGTTGATCTCAAGTATTTTATTGGGTCATGTATTCCTCACTGTGTTTGGGTCTTTTGACACAGAGATTTAAACATAGTCAATTGTTAGGAGCATCTCAGCATGCTATTGGATGTCAACTCCAATTACAACATATGCTGCTATCTTCCAACAATTTCATATCTCGTGAACAAACTGTATGCATAATTCCTTGCAGCTGGTTGACTGAATATCTCAACTCACCCTCTCCTGTGTTCCATACCAAAGACTCTTAATGCTTACAGACAATTGTCTATATCCGATAAGCGGTAAGAGGAGCCCGCTGTTTACTTTGAATAATCATGCTTTGACTTGTTTGAGTAACCAGTACACTGTCACCGATCACATAAGTCCATAATTTAAGTTCTCAACAAGAAGTAACACAATTGCTAAACATGCACGGTTAAGCTGTCTTTTGCTCACATATGTTAAACATTGATTGACTTGCATACGTGATCAAAAACCCAGTTGACAATTCATAGCCAAGCAAGCTGCCACCCCAATATGACTTCTCATTGTGGCTCATAAACAACCCTTTAAACTGTAGTCAAAGGTTTTGTTAAAGAACCCATCACAAACAAAAGAGATCACATCATCATCATCAAGAGAAATACACACACACACACGCACAATATATATATTTATATATCCATCATGTCTGCAGAAATCCAGTTTGATTTCGATTAGGCGCAGTCAAGTCTAGGTACACTGCATCCTTAGAGCTTGTTAATAAGTTATAGCATGTTCAATGTTTTTCTAATTCACACTGTTTGAAATCAAACATGACAAAACTCCATTTTTTTAAAGTGCACATGCTAACTAAAAACCATATGGAGTGCTTAGTGCTTACATGTGTACCCTTTCATGAACTCTTAAACTCTGTCTATTTCTCTTGATGAAACAAACAGTTCATGAATTTAAGAGTTTAAGAGTTTCATAGTTTCTTAAATTCATGAACTGTTTTAAGAGTTTCTAGTTTGTGGAAATAAATCAAAATAAAGGCTCGCCTCGACAAACATTATGCCTGCTGCTCCTGTGGATGTTTTGTTTTTTTTTTTGAGAATAATTTTCTTTGGAGTAGCCAGGTCTTTATGTGTGGGAAAGTCCTTGGCAAGCAGCCTTTACCACGTTTAGGCGCTGGGCTTGGCTCCACCTCACAGAGGCCCTTATTGCACTAAAGCCCACCCCCTAGGGCCTTACCCTACACCAAATCTGCAGAGTAACTACAGTTTTAGGTGTGGTAAAACTATTTGACATCAGTTAAAGAGTTCTTTCGGTTTTTCTGAGATGGCCAGATTCATTACAGAGTTACCATTTGTCATTAGTGAAGGCCACAGTAAACCAGCACCCAACAGAGCATCATCCACTGGATGACCATCATTACTCAGTTGTGGATGAATCTCAACTGAGTTAATATTTGGTTTCACCATAGTAACCAATTCTGTCAGAAATAGGTCTCATATATTGGTAAACAATTAACAAAATAGGTAATTACTAGGTAAGTAGATGGTTTATAATTTATATGTAGGTAACAATGTTTTTTTTTTCACTATTTAAATTTGGATGAGTTTGGCTACATGTTAGCCCCTCTTTGAGTTGTAATTGCCACATGGGCATATTATGTGTCGAATTGCCCATCTACATGGTACCGAGGTTAGTAGGTCTTCAGCCCTTAGGGGAAAAATTTGTTTTGATATGATTTGCTATAGATGAGTTTTATAAATTTATTTTTGGGACTACAAGCTTTCAATTCTTTTCAAAAAAAATTGAATAATTATTTTCAAATTTTCAAATTCTTTGTAACAAAACTATATGGGGGAATTGAACCTTGACCCATAGATGCCTTACCAATTGCAACATAAAGCCTAACCTACACAAAACAAAATGTTAGGTCCTAAATCTTCGATGCAAAAGCAAGTGTCAATTCATGTTTCCTTAAGGCCCAAAAGGGGGTTGGAACTTCATTGGAACTTCAAAAACCATCATATCCAAAATAACATAGCTCATGGAAACAAATCCAAAATAGCATGGCTCATGGAAACAAATGATAGTTGTAGAATTCACATTCACCTTCAAGGTCTAGCACCATATCGAGTTCTACTCTCCTTCTAATTATGAATTACTGCTCCAAAAGGGAAGTTTTGCATGGTGAAGACTTTCTAACTGAGCATTCAAATGACTAACTCCAAATGTTTCATCAATCAATTATTTAATTTAGTTTTCATAAAGGTGAATGTAGAAAAACACCATTCTTCCTTTACTAAACCAATCACTTACAACACAACAAGTTCAACCAACTTGATGTACTCAAGGATTTTTTGTTCAAGAGTTTGAGATGAAAAAAAGGTTCTCCATAGCTTGGTAAGCAGGTTGATATCAAATGATTTTTGCATTGCTAATTTAACATTATTCTTCATGGTAAAAACAAACAAAAATCTTTGTAAATAAAAAATAGTGGTTACAAAAAATCCTAGAATTCATACGTCATTAGGCCTAACCTTTTTAAAAGGTAGGCTCAAGGATTGTTAAGTGAGTAGTAATCTTGGCTCCATGTTCTAGTTGCAACTAGTATTGGAGATACACAACGCCAAATGCATTCATCAAATCTTAGTTTGGGAATTGGCATTGGAATTTTGTAATAAGTTGATTGGCAAGTTCTGTACATTGTCATTTCACAAATGCCACAACCTTTTCATACACATGTTTTGTCACAAAATCGGATGCCCCGATCTAATATACATATGTGGTCCAAACATGTTGCCCAACAAGCTCAAAAGTTAAATGATTTGTTCTTGCATTTAGATCTATGATCCATCAAAGACCTATGCTTTCATGAACATAATTGATAAGGGCATGGACATTTCTAAACACATCACCTTGGAAATGAGGTTGATTGTCACAATACATCTAATATACATCCCCTTCACAAATTTTCATTACTGTTATGAAAACACACATAAACACATCACATAGTTGGGAAAATTTGATCAATGAATGAATTGCCTCCAATAGTGGCATAATGACATTTAACCCCAACAATGTTTTTACATTAGTCAATAAACACAAAGTAGACTTGGTAGAGACTATGGTGGGGGCATCTAATGCCATTTTCATGAGGAAGGTGCAATATTCAAACAACACACGCTTGATGGGACTGATCATGGATATCCACCTAGTTTTGAATTTTTGTAATATTTTGTTACACTTAGTTTCTATGATGTTTGCCAATTTGGTAAACTCCAATTGTCTTTTCGGGTTATGGCTGAAATAAACATATAAACATTACAAAAATGCTTCAATGCAAAATACCAAAGGTAAATGTGAGAAGGTTTGTACCACCAAATTAGTTCAATGAGCTCTATAATGTATATTAATGACAAATGGAACATATTGCTATTGGATTTGAATTGTAACTCCAGATTTGAAGCTTTGGAAGGTACTTACCCCATTATCACCAAAATAGACCACCTTTGAAGTAAGGTCTTCTTTTTACAAACCCCCTTATGTCATCAAAGAATTCATGTGAACAAAGTTAGACTATTAACTTTGAATCTAAAAAACACATGTTTCACATTCAACAACAAGGGTATATGACCCCAATCTTAAACAATATAAGGATGCACACTTGCCTAATGCATTATCCATTGAAGTAATTTCATCACATGTTAGGGATATAAACTTGGCATTTTAGATATCAATTTTAATGGCCTTTTTCACTTCGTTCTCTATGTATTCTACCATTTCCCATCTAGCCCCATTAATTCAATGTTTTTTTGGAATAGATCAAAGTTTTGAGAACTCAAATAAAGGCCTGAAATCTTGATAATCTATCATTGGCTTACCTGTATTCTAAAGATTGAAAATAGAAGAAAATTAAACTCGTTTCTTTTTATCTTCCATTACCTAACCAAGATCAAACTACTGGAAGACAATTGTTATTGATAGATGAACATAAGCAATTTCATCTTTTGCATGCCTACATTTTGGATCCATGAACCACTTACCATTAGAAGCTTTCCTTTTACCTACATGCTTCTCAATGGAATCCCACTTAGCCACCAAAACCTTGTCCCTCTTTTCAATTTTAAAACAAACACAACATTTCACAAAAGTAACCAATCTAGTTTCATTGAAAATGGGTTTTGCCCATTGCATTTTCAAAGCCCAAACATCTTAAAACTTACGATTCACATTAGTATATATATATTTTTAAATCCATTTTTTGGGATTAAAAACATGCACATTTTTTAACAACAATGGGGCTAGGGTTTTAAAAAGATTCAAACATTTCAAGAAATATGTTGCAATTCTAAGGCATAATAGTTGTTATTTCAAGGTTTTGTAATTGGTTTCTTTGCTCGCCCATGTGATTGGATTTAGGTACATAAAAAAAATATAGACTCATTAGGTGCCAAGGCTTGTCTTCAGATTCAACCACCAAAAAATTATTTAAATTTGAAATGATTTGGAACATGTAATTTTGGAGGCATGGTTCAAGCCTAAAACAAAATAACATATTTCAAACAACAAAATGAACCCAAAAATGAAAACTTAAAAGTTTTACCATAAAACAAAAAACTCAAATACACATGGTAGTGTAGGTCATTGTAATTTGTAACTTTGTAACAATTTAAACAAAAAAGTGGTTGCATTGTGTGCCAACCGTATGCATGGAACCATAGTGCTCAAATGTTCACACAATAAATCCAACTTAATTGCATAATACCACCTACAATTTTGGTAAATGAAGAAAGATTTAGGAATCAAATTAGAACTCACTATTGTTGGAGTTGAAATTCAATGGTGAATTTTGACTGTGGCATTATACATCATAGAAACCACACAAATTGTGAGTATTGACATTTGAATAATGAATTTCTGACTTTTGAATCATAAGCATCCTAAATAAAAATAATTCAAAAATGAATTCAGAAAAAATACTATCAATCCTTGTCAAGAAGTATTGGGTTTCTAACATCAAACAACTTGAGTGCACTAAACAATAAAAATTTGGGAATCCAAAGGCTATGATTGCTTCAACAACAAATTGTGAAAATTCAAGGGCTAGGATAAACATTACAACATCTACGAATTACGACTTGCAAAATGTGAGTGCACAAATGGTCAATGTTGGTTGTCGATGCGCAAATCAATTCTAGTAGTCAATGTTGACAATAGATGTGTAAGTCGACACTGCTAATTGATGCGCAAGTAGGGTTCAACGATGAAGCTTACATAGTTGATACTCAAGATTCAACAATCACTACACGTAAAAACATACAACAAACAATCAAATATAATTTGGAACCATCGATCAAGATTCGGCAATCACTACACAATGTACACAAAAACATACAAAACACTCAAGTGGAATTTGGGAACATCGATTGTTGAAATTGAACTTAGAAAAAAAAATTGCATTTATAAATACCAATAAACTTAGCTCAATGTCCAAGTTATTGGATGGCGATCATGATTCGTTGTTGTTGAAGCTTGAATCGACACTTCACCATGATGCCACCTTGCCTTATTAGTTACAACACTCAATGTTCAATGGCTCATACAAGCTTGCAATGACTTTACATTTACTAAAAATTCACAAGTGCCATGTTGAAGGATTTATTGCAAAAACTTGTCATTCCCATCACCTAAACTCTTGTTAGTTGTTGCTTGAAGCTTGCAAGCTATAGTGTTTTAGAATGCGCATTGCACATCACCATTGGAGTTTGGAATTTGGACAAAATCACCATTCGAAAAGGCAAGTGAAACAAGTTTTGGGAGAAGGGAGGGTTTAGTGAAAACATGTTTGAAAAAGGGGTTAGGGTATCAATATTGATGATCCTCAGGGTGAAGATCTAATGATACTTTAAAATAAACTGTGGATTATGTGAATAGACATTTTCAAGCGACGGCAAGAAGGCGAAACAAAACAAAAACATCCATTGTTTACATGGAGGCAACATTGAAATATTTTTAATGAGATATTTGCAAGTTTCTATATTTAAAATTTAAAAAATAAAAAAAATAAAAAAATAAATAAAGAACCTTTGTGATTCGCCAGCCCAATATTCAGGTAAAAAAGAGTGAAATTTTCGTTAAAAAAGAAACAGTGATAGGTAAGGGCTGTTTTTACTACCTACCTACTAACAACCTGCTTGTGGGTTTTTAGTAGGTAGGTAGTAAAAAAAGAGAAAAAAAAAAAAGCAACTGAGGTAACCACCATGGTTAGCTAGTGAACTGGGAACCCAACAGAAAACTGTTCCCTGATCACTTTACCATGCATCAGGTAACCCAGTCAGGTTGACGCATGACTGATTAGTAACACTGTCAGGGAATTTAGTAACAAATATCTCTTACTAAACTCAAGTGTGTTGTAATGATGACTGAATTCAGATCTTTTGTGACCAAAGTGCGGTGCGCTCACCCTATTGGCCGGAATAGCCAGCAGTCGCGGAATTGGATCCAGGGAGCATTCCTTTTGACTCTTGGTTTTCACTGGAGCAACTGAATCCAGCAGTTAAAAGCATTTTTCCGGCGGTCCCAAAACGAGGTTTGCATCCCCTAATCTCCATCGCCGCTCTCGCTAGCGTCCGTGTCTCTCCCTCTCTGCATGCTGCCGTCGCTGTGGATCCGTCGTTCGTCTCTTTGCCGTTGTTGCAGATGCGTCTTTTACGAGCAACAGTGTGATGTGTTGTTGGGGATAAAAAAAAGAGACTTTTGTGCGGACGATGGCGCTGGGAACTTTCTGGAAAGAATGATTCCTGAATCTTGCGTCGTGTAGAAAAGGAAGTGGGAGTGCCGGAGTGCAAAGGTTTTTTTCCTTTGGGTTTCTTTCTCAGTTTTGGTCGCTCTTGGAGATCTTGATGGGGTTTTTTTTTGGAAGGCGGAGGGAGGGAGTGAGGAATGAAGGGGGAGTGCAGGTGTAAAGCTGTTGGATCTGTTTTGAAAGAAAGCATTTGAAAAGGAGGTGTTCTTGGACTGTTTTGAGGCTCTGAAAGAGCGTGAGGTAGCTGGGAAAGAGGATTCTGAGGGTTTGCTGGGGTACTTCTGGCCGTTTGCGGACCAGGGAACGTGTTGGAGAGATTGAGCTACCAGAGAAAGCTTGTTTCTCGTGGTTTCTTCTAAACCCCGAGAGAGAGAGAGAGAGAGAGAGAGATCATGAACGAGAGGGGACCTGAAGTAGGTAGTATGAATCGCGAAGAAGAAAAAGAGCGCGGCCGCAGAAGCACGATTTGTCTGGGACGAGAACGCTAAATACAGCGAGAAGAAGAGAACAAGTAGTAGTAGAAGAGAACAAGACCAGCAGTATGGCAGGAAGCAAGCATGACAGATCAGGAGCAAGTGGAGGAGAAGCATCTCCCCTTGCAGCACAGCTGCAACAGGCATGGATGCACACACAGATGCCGAAGACGGCGAAGCGCTCTTCGATTGCCGCGCCCAGCAGCCTACAGCAGCAGTCGAAAAGCACTCCAGATCATCATCATCATGAGTCTTATAGCCCTCGCAGCTCTTCTTCTTCTCCTTCCGTCGCAACGGATCAGGAGCAGTCCGCTTTGAAGTCGCTCTCTTCCATCTTCCCGGAGCTTGCCGCGCTAACTCAACAAGAGAAGAAGCCCATGATCTCTTCCGTCTTCGAAGACGGCGAATACCCGGATCCGACATCGACCGGTAAGGACCTTATGGGTGCATGTCCTTCAAACCTTTTTCTCGAGTATGAGGAAAACACTACTACGCCAGTTTCTCAGCCTAATCCTCGATCATTCTCTGCCAGCGTTCCGGGAGCTCTGCACGGTGCCAATTCCTTGGAGCAGTATTTGGCAGCGGCGACAGGATCAGCAGCTTTTCTTCGAACCTCGCAGAGCTTTTCTGCTGGAAACAACAACAACAGGAGTTTCTACACAACTCCTGCAGCAAGTTCTTTGTCGGATGCCTACTCTTCTGATCAATATAGGGCAAGTACTTTGTCGCCGAGCGAAGCAGAGACGTCAGGAAGTAGTAGTAGTAGTAGTAGTGGGATCAACTCCCTCGCGGCAGATGTCGATCCCGCGGATCCCAATACGTTTTACTCCTACCTGAACGACTTGATGGACGACGAGCCAGAGGAGAACAAGTGTATGTTTGTGCAGGCTAGCGCTTTCCATGCGATGGCCAAAGAGCTTGGG
Source organism: Sphagnum contortum (assembly GCA_963920785.1). Taxonomy (NCBI): domain Eukaryota; kingdom Viridiplantae; phylum Streptophyta; class Sphagnopsida; order Sphagnales; family Sphagnaceae; genus Sphagnum; species Sphagnum contortum. The sequence continues at coordinate 2,544,711 of OY987281.1, forward strand.
GACTTGATAGGCGATCATGACTCCCCTACTACTCCATACTCTGATCACAGCAGAAGCTCAGAGAAGGATCCAGAGGTAGAGCGATGGTTAGAGGATATTCTTAGTGGTCCTTTGCCAGCTGAGGTTCCAGAACAGGGGCTCAAAGATGAGACCACCAATACAAAAAGCTTTGCAAATCATGAGTCTGCAGCAGCTGCTTCTCATGAAGACTTACTGCAAATCTTTGATTCTGGAAACAACAACAATGGTTCATGGACTGCGGCTGCAGCATCTAATAATGGTTTGACAGGAGAGGTGTATGTCCCTGGTGATCATGGTGGTGGTGCTGGAGCATCACCTAGACTGAGTATGATTGATCGTTATAAGCAGCTGGATTCTGTTTCTCGCAGTGAAGTCTCAGAAGATGTCGATGATGTCCTTCACATGCCAAACATGAGCAGCCATGTTCCAAAGCCAATTATGTCCCAGCAGCTTAGCAATGGACATAATGGCCCTCCAGTTGATCTGAGCAATCTTCTTCTCAGGTAAAGTTCTCTTCCCTTCCCTTCCCTTCCCTCTCCGTCTGTCTGTGTCTTTGTGTCTGTCCCTCTCTCTCTCTCTTTCAGCCTGTCCTTCACCCCCCAATACTCCTTCCCCTTTGGAAGCTTTTGGTTTGTGAAGCTCATGCAATGGGAAAGGTGGGGTGGATTTTGCCATCCATGCAGTGTGACTCTTCAGGCCAGATTGGCTGTTAGAGGGAACCCTACCAACCATTCAGGGAGTTCTTTTGGCTGTTGATGCCAAGGAATGGATCTTTGGTGGCCATTCTACAAAGTTCATCAAGTCAGACTTGCTTGCCTAGTGACTGCTTGCTTGGAAGAATTGGAATTGACCACCAGGGGCCCATTCTTTAGTCCAAAAATTCTTAGGCTTGCCTCCTGACTGCTTGCCTGGAAGAATTGGAATTGACCACCAAGGGGCCCATTCTTTAGTACAAAAATTCTTAGGTTTGCCCTGTTGGGCTTGTTTAGTAAGTGCTTGCCTTGCAGAATTGGCAAATAGGGTCTGTTTTGGCCACCAGGAGCCTGTTCTTCAGCACAGGCCTGCCTAAACTCACTGTGAGTAGGCAAATAATGGGTAACCCCATGCAAATTTGTTGCAAAATGTTGGTTTTCAAGGCGAGACAGGAGTCAGGTAGGTGGTGTAGGTTTTCTCTGACCTTATGAACTCAAGGGTGACCCTGGGGTTATGCCAAGAATCCAGGCTTCACACCTCTCTTTTGGCTCCTTAATAAATATTACTCTACTTTTGCTCTTGTGGAGAGAGGAACGGTACCTAGTAGAGCTTTCTCTCCACCTAGTTCATCCATGATCAGAAGAGAGGTATAAAGCTTAGGTTGTTTAGGTTCTTGACATGACCCTTGGGGTCACCCTTGAGTTCAAAGGGCCACTCAGGGTGTACACCACCTAACTGAGGCTCCTGCTGAAAGTGATGAAGGCAAATAGAATGTGAGGTTGCTTGAGGTTTGTTAGAAAGAACTGCATTATTTGATGGTTTGAGAGTTTTGCTAATTCAGCAAAGTTTGTCATTTTTTTACTTCAGGTGTGCACAGGCAGTTGAACAAAATGACATCTCACATGCTAGCGAACTGATTGCGGAGCTTCGTCAGCACTCATCACCCTATGGAAGTGGGCCACAACGAACTGCCCACTATTTTACAGAAGCACTGGTTAGTTCGCTCACCAGCCACCATCAGTTTCCATTGGTCAAGTAGCTGCTGGAGAGTATAGTATGCAACTTGTTCACTGAATCCTAAAACTGAGATACATTCAAAGTCCAATGAACCTTAGAAGAGTTATTATATGAGTTGACAACGACATGAATGTACTATGCAACAAACCTGGATATGGTAGGGCCTGTTTGAGCTAGGAATGTGGTGAGCCTGGTGAGGTGAGCTGCCATTCTCTTAGGTGGTAATGGGTTCAAGCAGGGCCTGTTCCAGAGTGTAACTGATTTTCCCCACCATTGATTCACATTGCTAAGCATGTTCTCCACCATCTATTCACATTATAATTGAAGCTGATCGCACCAAAAGTGAAACCAGTAGATGCCTACCCTTTCCACCTAAGAAAAAGCCTGAAAAAGTGCCTGAATAGGACACTCAAACTGGCTACACATTAGGTGATGGGTGGTAGGAGGGCTGTTACCATAACTATTTCATGTCCTGGCAGTAGCTGGGGAGTGAATTACAAATGGTATTGGCCAACCAACATTCACTACTGAACCTAATTTTAGGAGGGATTAGATTTCCTATAATGCTGCAGAGGAGAAATTTCATGGGTCTGTTTTGATGGTTGGGTTCTCCTACAAAGAACCATTTAGACATTGATTTTTGAAGTTTTTATTTGGATCCTTGCTTTGGTGGAATTTGGAGAAAATGTCTATTTTTTTGTTAGTTCCCACAAAATGATGTTTGGTGCTTGATTTTTTCTGAGGTGGTGGGGCCATTGTGCCAGAGTTTCTTACGTTTTTGGGTGTGATAAGTGGATGCAGGTTGCAAGAATGTCAAGGACAGGTTCTAAACTCTACACAGCTCTGAGCAACAATCGACCCTCAGCATCTGAAATGCTGAAAGCCTTTCGCCTCTTTGTTGAATGTGTCCCCCTCACCCGCTTGTCTCATGTATTCTTGAATTTGGCAATTATGCATGCAATTGGCGATGCAAAACGAGTCCACATAGTCGACTATGGTATCCTCTACGGTGTCCAATGGCCATGTTTCATCTACCATTTTTCTCGACTACCTGGCCCACCACACCTCCGGATTACTGGTATTCTCATATTAAGAAACTGCCATAACTTAGGGGAAAAACATTTTCAATTAATATGTGAAAACAATTGATGTTAATTTCTTGTATTTTATTTTTCTCAAGGTCATTATTGCAGGTATGGAGTTTGTGATTTTAATTTTTTTCAATAAATTATCATTTTCAGGGATTGATCTCCCACAACCTGGTTTCAGACCCTCGGAAAGAATCCAAGAGACAGGTCGCAGGCTTGCACGTGTGGCTGAGCATGTGGGTGTGCCCTTTGAATTTCATGCCATTGCCGAGAAATGGGAGGCAATCACACCTGCACATCTTCTCTTACGCAATGATGAAGTGTTAGCAGTGAACTGTGCTTTCAGGCTTCGCCATCTGTTGGATGAATCTGTTGTGGCAGCAAGCCCTCGTGATCTGGTTCTGAACAGGATACGAAGCATGAACCCTAAGGTAACAGATGGTTTTTTTTGTTACTCAATTGTCCTCTTTTTGTTGCTAAATTTCTGTGTCAATTTGAAAGTGCTGATGCCTTTATGATTTGATGTGGTAATGAAGCGGAAATTGGAGAATGCAATGGTGCATATGAGACATTTAACAATCCTGTGTGTTGTCGGGCTTGGCCTTTGGTTTTCCTCTCTACAGATATTTGTGGAAGCAGTGGTGAATTCAGGCTACAATGCACCTTTTTTCATGTCCCGGTTCCGGGCAGCATTGAGTCACTTATCAACTCTGTTTGAAGCATTCGATGCATCAATGCCATACGAGAATCCTGAAAGGATCATCATAGAGAAAGAGATGTTTGGTCGCCAGATTCTGAACATAGTGGCGTGTGAAGGTCTGGAGAGAGTGGAACGAGCTGAACCTTATAAGCAATGGCATTCACGAATCACACGAGCAGGATTCAGGCAGTTGCCAATAATGGAGAAGACGAGAGTCAAAATCAGGAGTATGATGAGAAATTTCCACAGAGATTATGGCATTGGTGAAGATGGTGCTTGGTTTTTGTCAGGCTGGAAAGACAAAATACTCCATGCGATGTCTGTATGGGAGCCTATTCCCATGAGCCCTTGACATATGCTGACACAGGGGTTGCTGATTTGGCTAACTTTCTCTGAGTCCCACTTCCAGTTTCACATTGTACCATAACTTGAGCTTGATGATCCAGCTTTATTGAAGTGGGCACACAACAACCACTGTACTTGTATAGTAGAAGATGCAGCAATGTGCCCTTTTTTTCTGGGGCCCTTAGAGCAGTGCATGTGTTTCTGACTCACAAGCTCAACTGAGCTTTAGACACTGAGCACCCAAAAAAAGAAAGGGGCATTGCATTGACAACAGATGAGACAGATTTGCTTGATGAGATTCTGGACCCATATAGATGATTGCAGGGAGTGCTGTTTGTGGGTGATGCTTTTGAATTCTTTGTTCCTTCTTGCAATACTAAGTAAAAAATCTCATTTGTCATCTTCACTTTTTGTCTCAGAATGGTTACAGTATTTTCTATTGCCATTTCTGGGTGATGTTCTTGTGGTTGAGTTGGGATAGTCATCAGTTGAGCTATATGTATGTATGTACAGGGTGTTGTTGATCGTGAAGAAGTAGTGCTGTTTGGTTGTCTTTTGTCGCTGTTCATTTATTGTGTTGTCTATTCAAATGTGTTGACCATGATGGCCAATCCAAGCTATCAGAAGCCCAGTTCCATGTTGATGAAAACCGAGTCCTGCTGTTACCAGCCAGCTCTTTTCATCGCATTGAGTTCTTTTGAGTTGCATAAGTTTTGTTTGTTCCAACACAACTACTCTGAACTGTTATGGAGTACTCGACACAAGCACAGGAACTTGTACCAAAAGTGCAGCATGTCTGTATACTACTTGATTAAGAAGATTGTAGATGTAGTTTTGCAGATTGCTGACAGTATTGAATAGCTGGACAGATGGACATGAAAACTGGTATAACAGCTTGAGATATTTCTGTGCAATGTCTGAAAGAAACTGATGTTAGAAGGTTGCAGAGAGGTGAGTCTTGTTGCCATTTTGGCTAGTCTCTTGTGCGAGAGTCAAGAGACCCAAACTCAACACACACTACTACTGTCTGCAAAGCTTGTTGCAAGACTCAAAATAACCTTCCTCAGTACAAAGTTTGCCGACTTAGCAAGATTTCACCGTTCTCCGCCAATATCTCCCATTGCAATTGCAGGAATGAAGGCAGCTGAATCGCAAGAATTTTTGCGTGAAAGATCTGTAATGCCATCGCTAAACTAAGAAGCGCACTGTACGCACATTGCAACTGAGTTAGGGTTAGGGATAGTACTAGGGTTTGGGGCTCGTGCAATGAGCAAGCTTCGTGACGAGAGGAAGGAAACGACGACGAGGAAGAGCAGTGGAGGGAGTCATTGAGATGGGGAGGAAGGCGGGTGTCATGCGGGTGAATCCCAAGCACTTGACACGCAGGACGATGCCGTGTTTCCAGGAGATGCTTGTCTTTCTCTCGTGTCTTCACAAGTTCAATTACGATGACGACAAGGTTGTGAAGGAGAAAAACGCCCTCAACATGTGCATGGATGTTCAGGTTCCTGCCTTCGTCTTCTTCTTCGTCTCTTCTTCTACTGCCGTTTGCTTTCCGTGTCTCTCTTTTCTCGCTGGCCTCGGATCGCTCATGCTTCCCGCGAGAAATTTGTCTTTGAAGTTTACATCTGTTTACCAAGGTTCTTCTGCATTATTTAAGCTTCCTTCATTTGGTTTGGGGTTCTTTCATGTGTAGTTCATTTCTGGGAAGTGGGGTTTGGGAATATCAGGCAAAGCAGGGCAAGCAGCACAACACTATCAACTACCACTTGCAAAGGATATCGCGCACAATGAAAGGGGCAGGCTGATGTGCACTCTATGATAGTCATTTGAGAGATTGCTCTCTCCTTCTTGGACAGGGTGATGTGCACTCTATGGTAGTAATCTGAGAGATAGATTGATCTCTCTTTCTCATAGGGTACGTCTTGCACTTAGCTCATTTCTGAGCTCCTCCTAATTTTTTGTGCAGAATACATTGCTATCGAATCATGTCAAAGACTCCTTGAAGTTACAATTATTGTCTTTCAAGCTTTTTGGAGAATAGTGTCGTTTTGTGCTTGGGGGAAAATGCAGTTAAGGAATCTGAACATCAAGGATGATGAAAAGAAGAATGTGGTCAAAGTATATCTGTGTGTTGCTTTTGATTTTCAGCTTTTCCTCTATTGCAAAGGAGGATGGTATGGGACCGTTTCAAGTGTCATAGTTATAGTCTTTTGCGCTTTCTGGAGAGATTTTGATAGTGTTTCCTGCTTGAGGAAAAATGCAGTTTAGGAATCTGGACATCACAGATGATGAAAAGGAGAATATGGTGAAAGTATGTCTGTGTGTTGCTTTTGATATTCAGCTTTTCCTCTATTGCAAAGGAGGGAATGGAACCGTGTCAAGTGGCTGCCATGACATAGACAGGTGAACTCATCAACTTACGGATTTTTGGAGAAGAGATTTTATACAAGTCTTAGTGTTAATAATTCAGCTGGAACATAAGTCTGAAAATCCTATATAGTTGTTTCCTTGACTTGTAATTTTTGGCTAGATTGGTTAGCTGATGAGTTATATCTCCGGTGCTTACTTCCAATTTTAGGATGAGGATGGCCTTTGTTTAAGTGTACTCTTTGAATTGAAGTTGGAGTTTTTAAAGTATGGGACACATTTCAGACAAACCAACACTAAGTTATATTTGAACATAGGTCTCAAGAAGCTTTCACTGCCAATATCTGAATTAGCTGTTGTTGTTGTTGCAAATTTGATGGCTCAAATGTGGGTGAAGCTTGTGCCATTGTGGGCTGTTCTAATTGTGCAGGTGTCCCCTTCAATGAAATCTAGGTTTTATGAATCTAGAACCCAGCCTTTGAGCCACCCATGTTCTACAACTCAAAAGAGTTGTAGAATATGCTTAAAGGATCAGATTAGGTGAATCTATGTGGTGGCTGGCAGAGTTTACTCTCGCATATCTGTTTGAACTTCATTCAACTACTGGTATGAGCTAAAAGCTTGGCTATCTTGTGTGATAATGAGTAGCAAGGATATGTACATCATTTACAGCGTTGTGTTTAGGGAGCGGATTTCACTGGATGTGATACTGCCTCCCCAGTTGGAGGTTTTCCATATCCTGCCATTTCTAATCTGAATTACTGGATGGGACACTGCATCGCTGTTTGGAGGATTTTTCAGATTCTGCCATTTTTCATCTGAATCATTGGATGTGATACTGCCACCCCATTTGGAGTTTTCCCTTTCTATTATGCCCAAATTTCTGGCACAGAAATTTTCCCAAAATGGTCTGAGGTGGAGACATTGAAAACCACAAGATCTTTGAAGTTCAATATATTCCCATCCCCAAGGATGTTGAAGATTTCAGTAATTTAATAGTACCCACAATTTGGTATGAATCATTAAAACACATCTGAAATCCAACAAAAGCTACAACTTTGGAAATGCAAATGAAGTTAATGAATAATTGTCAAACTATGAAGTTTGAAAAGCAACAACTTGGAATTTTTTTCAAAAGCATTGTTCAATTCATTGTGATTTTGCAACTGTCCCCTTTCATTGGGACTAGGGTTTTGGCGCTGTCCAACAAATGCACATCAAATTGTGTGTAAATTTGCAGTCTTGCAAAACATGGATTAATTGCTTTCCCTAATCATGATCCTCACAACAGGGATCATGTACTCAGTTATGTGTTATTAAGTTCCTTATGATAGGATATTTGAATTTTTGTTAGGATTTTTTTTTTGACATTCAATCTTGTGTTTTTAGCATTTCTTGTTTGTGACTTTGTTGGTTTCACTAGTTTTGTGTCATTGCATTATTTGTGCATTGAACTTTGATTTCTTTGCCGTTATTGCTCAAACATTTGTTTACTGAGCAAAGACAAAATGCATCAAAATTTGTGTTTTACTTGTAATGCAATTCAGAACATTTTACACATTTGCAACCAACTTCATAAATCTTTCAGTTTAGTTTCAAATTCAATCGTTTCAACTTTAAATTCAATCCATTAAAGTGTTTAGGGGAAAAAAATATTTCATGTGAGTGGTGGCACATCATTTAAAGAAGCTAGAATGAAAACAACCATGACAAAGGAGGGCCAGGGTGAACCAGCACCTACACTGGTACCTTCACCTTCTTAAGTGAAGCCTTTCAGTGTCCATATTTCACCCAGAAAATATTAAATTTGGACTCAAAAGTCCCTGATTTAGTCTTACATCCAGACATTTACCATGGTTAGAAGCATCCCCAAAAGAAATTAGGGTTTTTACTTTTTTACAAGTGTTGTTCAGTTATTGGTTTTTTTAAAAACCACCAGGTAGGTCATAAAAAAGGTTAATAACCATCAATTATGCATAAGGGTAGGTTTTCAAATAACCAGTTAAGAACCACCAGTTAACCTGCTGGTTATACACTGATTATATGTTTTCTTTTATATATATATATATATATATATATTCGTGTTTAAAGATTGATAACCTACCTGGATGATAATCAGGTCATCCAGGTAGGTTATTAAAATTTGAAAAATCAATATAAAATGATTATCAATTTAATCACTTATCCAAAAATCAATAACCGGCTGATAGGTTACTAATAACCAGCTTGATAACCAGGTCAAAACTCAATAACAATGGCTTTTACCATGGTACCAGTGTAGGTGCTGGTTCACACAAGATGGAAGAGCAAAACTCACACTGGCAAGGTCATTTTATTGAACTCAAAAAAGTGTGCAGGAAGTTATGAAAGAAGTCATTGTAGGAATATGTGAGTTCTCAAGTGCATGTGGGCATAGATAGGGCTATAGAGTATAGAGTCCTCCTCCAAGTGTGGCTTGGAGAATTCCAACAAATGTAATTTGTGCTACATTTGAATCCCCCCTTGATCCTCTTCAAACCCAACTATTTGGTTTCATTGAATACAACCAATGTGTCTAAACAAATCTGAACACTATGGGGGGGAAAAGCTGCACCCTGACTGACCTCCTCAATGTGCCCTCCATCACAGTTACAAGGCTTCACCCACAGTATCTAACTAACTTCACCTTGTTTGCCTGGACTGTGTGGAGTGCAGAGTTCCAAAATCTATTTGGGTGTGAGTGCAAATGCCCAAAGTTTCAAACTTAATAACTTCACCTAAAATTTTGTCAATATCTGAGAAAAAGAAACTATGGAGCTTTGAAATTTACTTGGGTGTAGTGCGAATGTCAAATGTGTGAAACTTAACTCTTGTCAGCAAAAGGCTTGAATTTCCCAACTCACAACTCACAAGCAAAGGGAGGGAGGGAAAGTTGGAGTTCTTCTTATTGTCAGCCCAGTTGTGTCAAGGATTGGCCTGTGTACATGATGGCCATTGGCCATTGTTTTTGCCTATTGGACAACCTTGCAACGGTTGGGCACCCCCCGGCACACCTGGAAATTGTGAACTGGCACTCACTAGGGCAAGCACCATGCATGGTGTCGGGACAACAAACCTTTTTTTTTGGGGGCTTGTATCCCGCGTCCAGAACTAACCATGGTGGTTAGCTATGTACCAACCGTCCACATGCATTTGTCTACTTATAAGCCACCAAGTGACTGACTTACTGACCTACTTAGCAACCACTTACATTTCCTACCTACTTACCTACAATACTTCCGCAACCACTTACATAGATAGTTACCAAAGTTGTGTGAGGGGGGTGGAAATAGGAGAGTTTACAGGATAGGTTACCACTGAGGAACCTTGGTAACTCAGTTGTGGTTACCTGACCTTTCAGTGGTTCATCTACTACTGAGTTATAGTTATAGGTTTCCAATGTATGGTGGTGCACTAGTGGGTAGCTGGGTCACATAATCTGGCACAACTGGCCCCCGACCTCACCATGGCCAGCTTGCAGTTCAGCTAAAATTCTCCTTCATCTTGGGGACATGGTCCACCATGTTCTCCATGACGAGAGCAGCCTTGTAAGGCTGGAATTATTTGGAAATCCCAAAACAGAGCATATTAGGCTAACCGTTGTTGTTCGTCAATCTGCACATCACACACAAGCTTGTGTAAAACAGGTGACAATTGATTCAAAACAAGGCTCAGAACTGCAGGGTGCTAAACAGCCCTCCCCTCCCCCTCCCCAACAAACTGGTTGGGTGTCTTGAGAACCTCACTTGAGATTCCATCAAATTCATAAAATTTCCATAACATCCACATAATTTTACCGGGGTGTATACATGACACACATGATGAAGCTCTCAAAACCTGTAACTCCAAAATTTGTCTGGACAAATCATTTGAAGGAAAGTCACCCAAAACTACTTTTGAGAAAACAAATCCCAAAAATGACCACTACATAGCTTGTGGGTGGCCATCACCACATCATCCTTTTCTTGCATGCACAAACCAAATCAAGTTGTGCAAACCACACTGCACCTTGGACTGAACAATCTCTCTCTCTCTCTCTCTCTCTCTCTCTTTGGGGGTTTGAAGCCAAGTAACCCTAATTTATAATATGATGTTAGGATGGTAGTTGGCACTCTATTCATGGGTGCACGACATTACACTCCTCCCAACCCATAATGAACAATTTCTCTCTCTTGAGGGTTTCAGTGAGTATGTCCTACAAACCATGACCACCATTGTGACCCAATTACCATCAAATTGTTACATTTTTTTTATTTTTTGGGGGAATAGCAATGAAGGTTATGTTTTTTTCTGTTTTTTTTCTTGGGGGAGTGTGATGGGAATAAACAGTGGCCACCTACCAACAACTTTAGGTTTGGGTCATTAAGAAAACCCACCAGCCGACCTCCTCCACACTTAAATCACCTCCATAAGTAACAAAATTGATTAGATCATGCACGGCCGATGCATGACAGCATGACATGCAATTTCCCCGCCGACTTTGTCTAATAAGTTCAGCAGGGTGGGGGGCAGTGTTGAGCCAGACATAGTGTGCATGCATACCTACGGGATAAGACTATTGTACGAGACAAATTGATAAGGTTTGAGTTGAGGATATAATTATCATGCTTTGTTATAACAACAATGCACTCTCAGAAGTGCACACGGGCGGCTACCACCTCATTGCTTCAAAAAGTGTGTGTGTGTACATGCCCTTGGATCAGCTGGACTACTTACTTGTACAGCCCTTCCAATAGATACTTATCACTAAGCCAAAGCTACCTGCAAGCTGCTGCTAAAGAGATCTGAAACTGTGCAGAAAAACAACAATATGAAATTAGAGTTGCTTGTTTGATTCCAGTTTACACCAGCACCATATGTTGTAGCCACCACTAGGCTTGGAGGGGCTTGTCTTTGATGGTACAAACATTTTCTGGGAATGAAGTGTTCATAACCCTGATGCCAGGACTTGGTTTTCAATCATTGAACATGTTTGTCAATCTCTTTGGCCAAAACACAACTTTTGGTCTGTACAAAGTTGTTGAAGTCCCTCCTGCCAGTAGCCTAGTTGTTAGCAAAATAGTACCCTCCTCTTCCTACGTATTGCATATGATTGCTTATGCATCAAAAGGAAGTTCAATAAAGTATTTGATTTCAATTGCATGTGCACACATGATTGCATATGCATCATGGAAATCGGCTATTGCAGAAGTAACAATTTAACTAGATAGTTCATTCTAACAAAATGACAATTTATAAAGGGACCAACTATAATAACTAAAGGTCCACACTGTTTGCATGACAACGTCATCACATGGAACATGCCCCCTCGAAGGGTGGTGGAGACATACATCATATGTTAATTATACGATGTAGAATACCAACTTTTGTGAAAGATAAGAGGCCAAAGGAATCAGTGCTAAAAGCTGTGGAAGCCTGTTCTCATCGTACTTGCCACCTTCCTTTGAGATTCTTTGGAAGAATTGATCTCTTCAACTTCCATTCCCAATAATAAGATTCATATTCAAGAAAGGAAGGTTACTTTAATATAATTTAACTACAACATCACGTGCAGTGTCAATGCCAAATCCCCAAAAATCAGCCTTTTCACTTGGGTTCAGGATCTAAACAATGTTAGCTATGTCCCATATGACCAGTGTCAACTACATATCTTGTCATAAATTATGAACTTGCTACAGTCAACAATCCATTTACTTTGGGCAATGGGCATGTGATAGGGCCAACAATCCTGTTCTTATAAACGTTCCTCAATGCTCACACCTTCTATTAAACCCAAAATTAACACCTCAGGCACCCTTGCTGATTTGAGTTAGGGTCCTGTTATCCTCCCCTACCAATAAACCCTTCTTTTTCTGACTAAATATCACCAGATTTCTACATAAGAAGTGGTCATGCTCCAAGTACAATGGGAGAAAAATGAGGAGATTTTGATTTCAAATAGCCAGAAATCATGTCCATTGCACATGACCATCTGATAGCCAAATTGCTACATCAACCAACATTCGAGTGGCATGAGATTGTTTTATGGCCATAAATCTTGTAGCTTATATTCAATCTTAACCTTCCAATTTTCATGAGGTGGCTACATCTTGGCCTTATATGTCATCGAAATAATTACCCTAGGGTTTACATAGCAACTAGTTATTTTACAACTAGGGTTTCAGGTTAGAGGCAACTATCCTAGACATAAGCTTTAGGGTTAGAGCTAGAAAGCCACTTTTGAGTTTCAACCTACCCTACTAATAGTACTTGCTTACCCTAGTAAGTATTTACTTACAAACTATTACTGAAAACATAAATCCCATTAGAGGTATGTCACCATTGTGTTGTCACATGCATAATTATGGTAATGACATTGTGAATTCAAACCTTATGAAATTGAACTCTAAAGTTGTGAAGAACTTGAATGTTGAACCTTAAAGTTCAAACTTCACTACTTAATTCCTAATGTCTTTGTTGAAATTGAAGATGGTGGCTACTTGTGATTGTTACTAACATTAAAAATTAGTTGTTGCCTTGCAATTTATAATAGTCTTTTGAAATTTTGAATGTGCAATCAAAATTATCAGGTGATAAGTTAGACTTTACAAGTCTAGAATGTGCATATCATTACTTCAATTCAGATTTTTTTTTAAGTTCCAAATTGATTGGCAAGTCCTTTTTTACTAGTGGACATGTATATTATCATCAAATGCCTAGGGCTTGAATGACACATGTGTAAATTTTGATTAGGGAATTTAATTCAAAGGACTTATTTGACTATCTATCAAATTGAACATTTAGTCCAAATGAACAAAAAAATTACCATCTTGATCAAAATCTCAATGAATTTCAATCAATTGGGACATTTGGTCAAGTTGAACAAAGCAAAACAACATCATTAATCAAGATGGACAATAGTGTTTTAATCAAATGGGTCATCCTATGTTACATAATAGGCAATGTAAGTTACAAACAAAGCTAGGCAGTAGCCGCGGCCTATTTACGTACAAACTTACTTACCTCCCTATCTACCTACCTCTCGCTTCCCACCTACTATCCTAACCTATTTACCTACTTCATAAGCCTACCTCCTACAACTTACCTACCTACCTGCTTACCTCCTATGACCTACCTACTTAATGACCTGCCTAACTACATATTTCACTCTTCCCACCTACCATCCTACAAACCTGCCTATTTCATTTTCACATACCATTATGGGTAGTTGCACACTAAATAATCCATTTTTTAGTGTCACAAGGGCAATTTTTGGGGGGTACCCTTAAGTTTGGTACAATATGTGTTGGAATATGATTGAAAAATATAGAATGGATTCATCTAACTAATTTAAAACACTTGTAAAATCAATTTTGAAAATTTGAAAATAAAATGTCACCATTTCATTACAAGGTGGACTTTTAAAGCAATGCAACATATTTGTCACTATCCATAAAAAACTTTATGGACTATTATTATGTAATAAACATGTGAAAAATGTTGATTTTTTTCCCCTAATATGATTGTCCAACTATTATAATGGCAAAATAAAGGCTTACAAGTATTTTAATTTATCGGGGTCTCCATAAAATAATCAATAGTCTATAAAGTCCATGATTTACTGAAATGGGAAAATTGAATATTTATTTTTTTAATAAATCACATTGTTACCTTACATAATATGTGCCAATTATAAACATTAAAAAAACCCATGTTTTTGCATCTAACTTTTCCCCTAGATTATCAAATCAAACATTTTTTTCAATTTATAAACTTGTAAGTTTAAAGTCTTGGTATTCCATTTGCCTCCTGCTTTCAAATGGACAATGTTACATTCCCAAAACACTTAACATTCGAATTATTTTTTAAAATAAAATAAAATTGTGGACTCCACATATGTCATTTTTAGTTCACATTAATGTGCATTCACCCTTCTACAAATTTACCTACCAACTATTTACCTCCTACTTCCCACCTACCATCTTACAAACCTAGTTACCTACCTCCTACAACCTCCTTACCTTCCTACCAATTTATTTACCTACATAATTTCCTACCTCTTACTTCCCACATATTATCCTACATACCTACCTACCTACCTATCCACTTATTTATGTGCCTCATACTTTGTACCTACCAGATTTTCCCACCTAGCTATCTCTTATTCCTACAACATACCTACTTATCAAATTACCTACCTATATCTACCCACCTACCTTTTACTTCATACAACCTATCTACTTACCTCCTATGGACTACAAACTACCTACTTACCTACCCTTTTTACATACCAACCATTGTGCAACCGACCTATTAATTACCTAACTTTCCTACTAATTTACATAATTAATCATGTGAAATAAACAAGTGAAATAAAAAAACTTAACAAGTTTTGTCAATTTTGGACAATGTAATATATTGATAAGGATTTGGATTATCATTGGGGAGATGAAAGGTTCAATTCCTAATACTTACAACCTATATACACGCTTGAAAGTTTAGGGTAGGTAAACATGAGCCCTATTTACACATCCATGTACATTAGTCTCAATTAATTGGGAATTGCATTGAATTTGCAAGAAGTTTGAAGGGGTTGTCATGGACATTGAAGGATTTCAAACTTAAATGAATAGTAAATCGTTCACTAGTCAGAAGGGAAAATTTGTCCGAGGATTCATTAGATAAATTAATGTGGGGGTTGGTTCTTTTCTTTGACAAAAAATTATTATACTTCTTCAAAACTTAAACTACGTATGATTAAACATGTAAGGTGTCTAGAGGTGTTGGGATTGAGATCAGATAATATAATTTATATTTGACAAAATGTTACTTGTTGCAATGTTTAAAGAATGTCACCATACAATATAACCTAAACAAGGATAATCTAAATTTCTTGAAGCTTTTAGGGGTGTGACAATATAGGTTGTCTAGCGAAAACATATAAGCATGATTTTGAACATTATAAACATGTAGGATTATTTTTGGACAAAATAACAAATACAATAAGCAGTGTAATATGGTGACAATTGTAACATAGATTTTGTGATATTTTATTTTTTCTTTAGTTCATGGATAAGCCCAAGAAGGATTACAAGTACATGTTGAATCCTAATTATGCTACGAGGAAAATTTATAACAACAAGAATTCAAACATGTGTTGGATGGTCGAACAAGGTGTTTGGCCTTGCAATTGGAGGGTAATTGATTAATTGAACCATGCAATTAACAATAATGACCGATGCATGGAGTTGAAAACCATGCCAAAACTACAACTTCATCACCTTCATAAATGTTTTTGTCAAATATTCCAAGATCATCATTCATAATCATCTTGATTTTAAGCAATATCACTAAAGAATGAACATGAAGGCCCAATCGATGGTACCAAGCTTGAGGATCTTCAATTTCTAAACATGGCATCATGGCCTCCAAGCAAGGGCGTGCAACATGGTTATAGGTCATGAATGGCATCATCAACATCATCGTCAACATCATTATCAACATCATCACTAACAATCAAACTTCGACATCTTTGGGATGCATTTCCACGACCCAACTAATGTTGTGCGTGTAAATGGTTTGGGACTTACACTCCGTGTAAATGTAAATCTCATAATGAAATTTATTTACATTATGTGCAATTGTAAGCATATAATATTCATTTACATTCGTGTTAGTGTAAATGTATATGTAGAATATGAAACATGTAAATGTAATGTAAAATCCTATAAATTTATTTATGCTGTGTAAAACAATTTAAGTGTAAAAATTAATATATTAATATTGTTTATGTGGTCCAATAAACCATATAAATGTAAATATACATTTATATTTATATGAAAATTTGCATGGCTATATAAAACAATGTAAATAAAGAGCAATGTCAAAAATATGATTTTTACTTGAAGATGGAAGATTTCATAATGTTTTTGAGGACAAGCCAACTAAATGGCACATTGCAAAAAAAAGCAAAAAAAAAAAAAAAAAAAAAAAAAAACACCATCAAAATATACACCCATAATTAATCATATGACTTTGCAAAAAGGTCTGGTCATTAAAGATATATAATAAAATTATCTATGAAGTAAGGAAACAATAGTATAACCTTAAGTGTATCATAAATAGATTGAGATTCAAAAAAAAAAAAAACATTAGCATTCAAGGGTGGGGGGACCTTAGTTTTTGTGGTGAATTGAATTTCAGGGTTGTCTTTCCTTTTTCTTTAACGCCTCCATTATTATTGCATATGTTTTCACTACTATTAATTGTAAAGTTTTTATGATTCGTCTTGAACCTTGTGCATTAAATGCTGATTTTTAGCATTTCATTCCCAAATTTCATAAAGTTTCATTACTTTATGGATACTTTTAAAAGAAGGGTTTGGGTTGAAAGGATGCCCAAAGACAAGGTGATTTTACAAATAATTTTAATATTTACACTTACACTTACATGCCCCAAAACATTTACATATGGCCATGTAAATGTATTTGACAAATATTTACACTAGCCTCGTATAAGTGTAAGTGTAAAAATATAAATATACACTACAATAGGATAAATGTAAGTGAAAAAAATTTAGACATGTAAGTATAAATGATTTACACATACACTGAATTTACACACTATATATACAACTATTAACACTTACATGCACAAATTTGGTTGGGGTTAGGTTTGTAACAAAAAGGGCTACGAATTGGTTTATTTAGCAAGTTTGATGGCTCATGGTCAAAGTTTCAAGGTTTTGTCAACTAAGTGCGCCTAGTCTTTTGACTTCATCTTCATCAATATCCAATCGACCTGACCCAAGTTGGATTCCTTGGCACGAGCTTTGGTTAGGCATTACCCTTGTTTGGTTTACACCTTTGTTGGAATGCCATTCACCTTTACTCAATGATCTTGAAACATTCTTTGAGGATTTTTAATGCCATGTTTGGAAACTCAATCAAGGAACACATGTTCACCACCAAGTTACAATATCTTTGCCAAGGATCACATTTGGCAATAATGTATGCATCAAATTTTAAACAACTTGTTCTTGACATTTCAAAGGATGAAGTGGCATTCATAAGCCAATTTCAATTTGGGTCACATAGCGATGTGAAAAATTTCTTTTTCACCATGCCAGACCCTTCAACCCTAAATTAAGCCATTGCACAAGTTGTTCAATGTGATAATAGATTTTTCAAACATCAACAAGAAAGGCATTGGGAATCACCACCCATAACACAACAAAGTTTTGCACCTATCATGCCACCTCAGCCTTTGGCAACTTTACCAATTGATGACCCCATCCAAATTAATAAGACACAATTCAACCCCCCCACAAAGCAAGAAAATCAACATTGACATACAAACAATCTTTGTTTGTATTGTGAAGAACCAGGTCATGCTGATTATGAATAATTAAAAAAACAAGGTCAACATGAAACATGTGCCACATTTATTACCAACCCTTAATAATAAATAAATAAAAATGAGCATGTCCAATCTTAGTAAGGACCATGAGGTTGGATTTTGATGCATCATGTTATGTAAATGGTCCCAAGTTATCTTCAAATCCATCACCACATTTTTGGTATCAATCACTATCAAATGTAATAAGTTCGTGATAGTGGAGGCCCAAACAAATATTTATTCTACTGCATCAACGTATTTCATTGACTAGAAGTTGGTCCAACAATACAAGTTGGCCTTAGTAAAGAAGAATACATGAGTGCTAATTGAGGTCATTAATAGTCAAAATATTTCATCAAGATCAATCACATATGAAACCAAGGCATTAGATGTTGCCATTGGTTCTCACACTAGTAAGGTCATTTTCAATGTCATTTCATCTCCAAAAAATCATGTCATCATTGGGTTGTCTTGGTTTGCTTTACATAATCCACAAAGATTGGCATAGAGGGAGTTTTCATTTTGAAAAATCAAAACATGAGGCTCTTGAATGTGAAATGTTCATTAAAAACATGTTTGGTGGAGTTCATGATTGCACATGTCATGTGTTTGAAAAGAAACATGAAAACAAATGCATGTAAGACCTTCAATAAAGAAAAAAACATTTGTGGTATGCAGAAATCCAAGTGTTGCAAGTCATTGTTTGTAGGAGCCAAGGCTTTATGCATGTTGCCAAAAAAAGAAATGCATTTTTAATCTATGTTCTTCCCATGGAAGGTGTTGAATCACCTCATCATGAGATTCCTTCCTATTATAAGAAATTCATGGACATGTTTGAAAGAAAAATGTTAACACCTAACCATAGCATCATCCATATGATTGCACCATTAATATTGAGGAGGGAACACAACCTCCATTTGGACCCCTCTACTTGTAGCTCTTTGTGAATACATTGACGAGAATTTTGAAGTGGGGTTCATTTGGCATTCCAAATTTCTAGTTGGTGCCCTTATCTTTTTTGTCAAGAAAAATGATGGTTCCTTGTGATTATGTGTTGATTTTTATGGATTGAATTGGCTCACCATCAATAATCAATACCCTTTGCCTTTAATGTCAAAGTTGTTGGACTAGTTAAATCATGCCAAAATGTACATCAAGATTGATTTACATGAAACATACAACTTGGTGTAGATTGAAAAAGGTGATGAATGGAAGATGATGTTCAAAATGCGTTATGGCCATTTTGAATATGTTGTGATGCCTTTTGGCCTTACCAATGCACCTGCTATATTTCAACATTTAATGAATGATGGTTTTTGTGAGTACTTGGATGATTTTATGGTTTGCTACATCAATGACATCTTTATTTTCTTGACAAACATGGAGGACCATGAACACCGTGTATGTCTTGTTTTGGAGAAGTTATGAGAAATTAGACTTTATGCCAAATTGAAAAAGTGTGAATTCCATAAATTTGAGCTAGAATTTTTGGGTAAACAAAGGAAAGATATTAGATTGAGTAGATGGTGAATGGAAGGACAATAATGTTTTTTGAATAGTATGAATGATATAATATTGAACTTGAAGGTTTCAATCTCAAAGAAATTTCATATAACTTTATTGGGTTTGTGGCATATTGTGATTTATATTGAAGTGCAAAACTTGAAACTTGGTGTACTTGCGTGCCTTGTAGTTATATTTTCAATGAATTAATGTGTGTTAAATTTGTACATGGGATTTAATGGTGACAATGTTTTAAGTGTCTAGAGGTATGTTATCAATTCAATACTTTGTCAACCTTTTAGAAGTTTGTTTAAGTAGGTGACAAATCAATATAACATTCAACGATTTGTAAAGCTTGAAATTTTAAATTTTACTTATCAATTCCAACTAGAATCAATTCATTTGAAATAGTTGAATGGAAATGGCGTCCATTATAAAGTGAAAGAAGGTTGATATTATAGTTTGATTTTCCACAACACTCACCTTCATCATTTTTTTAATTCCTTACACCTCAACATTTTGAATTCCTTTTAAACATCATTGGCAAATCATATGTGTAAAGTTGTTATAGTTCAACATAGTTAGACATCCATGTATGTAATGATTATTTTGTCAATATGAAATATATAAGTAAAAGTTTTGAAGGCACCATTCTTTGATCTTGTTAATGCATGCAAGTTGTGATTTTTGTACTTTTAGTGTATTTCATGTTTAGTTTGCATTATGCCATGTTCAAATAAGAAATTTCTCTAGTTCTTGCTCCTTGTTGAATTCCTTGTTTTTGAAATTTATACAATTTTCTTCAAATTGTATTTTTTATGTGTCCTTGACAAGACCTCCCAAATGAAATATAAACCACCTTTGCATTTTTTAGAGGTCTAATCATGGCTACAAAATATAAATAAATAAATAAATAATTTATATGAAACATTGACCCCCCCTCGGTGTTTGAAAGGTCCATTCATAGTTACAAAATCAAAATAAAACGTCAAAGACTTACACTACAAGAAATCTTGATTTATTTCACTAGAAAACTAACCTAGAATTTAATCATTTTGACATTTGGTTAATTTGATCACTTGGTCATATTAGTCAAGTCAATTTGAACACATCTAACTTGATTAGTGGTTTTTTGATTAATTAAAAGATGGTTTTTGTGATTGGTCAAATCAAACAAGAATTGAGTAGTCAAAAAATTTTAATTAAAAAAAACCCATTTAAAAAAATTAAAAATCTAATAAATAAATAGTAAATACCTACCTACTTGCCCACCCATGACCTACTACCCACCATGCCCCCCTACCTACCTATCCACAACCAACCTACATATTATACATTTACACACATCTATAAGATATATATACTAATATACATATTCCACATAATATATGTTGGTAAGGGGGATTGAACCTTAAATTTTAAAATTCAACACCAATGTCTTGGGCGTCAAACCACTGCATCACTTTGTAAAACAATATGATACTAAATGCATTTAACATGATTATTTGAACTTCAATGAATTTTTTTGTCAATGTGTATAACAACATTTGAACTTCAATATTTTTCATAAGTAGGTAAATAAATTAACTAAGTAGATAGGTAGGTACACATGTTTACTTACCTATATTTTTAGATGTACGTACTTATTTATGTGAAATATAGGTAGGTAGGTAGGTAGATAAATTGGTGGATAAGTAGATAGATCAATTGACATGTAGATAAATAAATAGTTAGGTAGATAGTAGGTAGGTAAGTATGTATGTATATATAAGTATGTAGGTAGATAAATAAACAAGTAGATAAATAAATAGTAGGTAGATAGATAAATAGATAGGTAGGTAAATAAATAGGTAACTAGGTACATAAATAGGTATGTGCTTAAGTAGGTAGATAAATAGGTAGGTAGGACATATTTAAGTGGGTAGAATGTAAATAGGTATATGCTAAGTAAATAAGTAGGCATAACAAGTAGGCTAGTTAATCAAAATAATATGACCAATTTGACTAAGCATGGCCGTTCAATATCGTTGATTTGATTAAGCCATGGGCATCTTGATGGACCACTTAAAAAAAATGTTCTTCTTGACTAGATGTATATTTTAACATTTGGTCAAAATGGTCATTTTAGTCCAAAGTACCAACCAAAAGAACCATGTGTCTTTAATCTCCATACCTTTAATCAATGTGAACATCATTTTGGTCAATGCAAACACTTTACTCAAATTGAACCTCTTGAAAGGTTGTGACTTGTTGTAATGTTCACAAAAGAATTCTAAACCTTCAACTATTAAAATTTGAAGTTTTTCAAATTGACATTTATAATAAGAAACCCCAAAATGACAAGGGTCGAAATTTTTTTCCATTGGTGTTTGAAAGGTCCATTCATAATTACAAAATTAAAATAGATAATCAAAGACCTCTTGAATGAATTATAGACCTCCCCTTGGCTTTTTAAAAGTTCAAGCTAACTACATAATCAAAATAAAACACCAAAGACCCCCAAATGAACTATAGCCCTCCCCTTGGTTTTTGAAGGACCAAATAATAAATATAAAATCAAAATAAAACATCATGAATAAGCTACAAACTTCCCAAATGGTTTTCCAAGCTCCATTCATAGTTACATATAATCACAATTGAATGTCAAAGAGGTTTCTAGTTCATAATTGTAGAGGGTTCAAACATACATTTTAGGTTGCATCCATAGTTGTAAACTCAAATATATTAAATAACCAAACAAATTGAAATGGGCCCAAAAATTATAAAAGTGAAATTGTTGTCATGTACATACTTTCACTCTTGATAGGCTTAGTTTTTAATCAAAAATTGCTTCAACAAATTTGTTAATTGTCTTCATCATTAGGCTTTAGCAAGTGACATGTGTTGATATAAAACTCAAGGCAATGCATTTCAAATTGCAAACAATATTTAAAAAAAACACATTGGGATGTTTTGGGCTAAATTGTTTAGTGGTAATAAGTCTAAATGTTGTATTCCACAATCTCAAGTGCATTCCATGCCATAGTATGTAGTTTACAATATTATATCATGATTTGCTATTTCAATGAAAATGCCACAACATTGAAAGGTCCATAGGCAAATGAATCAAAATATGTTCAATGATGATTGCATTTGTGAGAGTAAGCAACCTTGGATTTCATGATTTTCATATTTGTGTTCCAAGCTATGGTGAGGCTTCAAAAGGTACTTGGTTAAGTTCTACAACTATTGGAAGCTCGGGGTCAAATTGTTTGAATGATTGTGCTAACCATGCATTGATTAGGGCTTGGAGGCTCTCACAAATCTTGTAACAAAACATGGAAAATGACCACAACGAGGAGAAATGCTTGCCATAGGCTAAGATGATTCATTTTACAATTGTAAAAGACATCTTCATCTTCTCAAGCACTCCTTGTAAGCACCATGGCTTTGTATTTAAGATTATAAATGAAATATTTCAACCTCACCTAAAGAGCTCAAGCTTTTTGGTTTTTGGGTTGTAGCTTTGAATCCCACCTTCTACTTTGTGTGATCCAAGGGCTCCAAATGTGTGTGGTTGCACAACTTCCTTTATACACAACAACACTCTCTTCCTCTTCTTTTTTGGATATTCTCTATGAGCCCACATGAAAACAAATACAAGAAAACACAAAAACAAAATCAAAGTGTTTGAATTTGCTTGTGTGAGTTTTTGTGACAAGCACCAAAACTTGGGTGCAAAACTATTTTGAGATCAAGTTTAGGTGCAATATCGTATTTCTTGCCATGTTTGGGTGTTGTGTAAAACTTTGATGTCGAATTTGCAATTAGAACTTGTGTATGGAGCAAGCACAAGCTTTTGGTGTTAGTTTATTCAACTTTATGGATAATATTATTTTGCATGTTTTGTGTTCATGTATTGTTGGGAATTATGCTTTAAATACAATGTTGTGACTTATCATAACCCTTATGCTTGTAATAATAATTGTTTGCTTGTGAATTTTTTTTGTGTGAACTCCTTCATACACCATTGATGAAGTTGGAATGCTCCCTTTTCATACTTAACATGCACCCCATGATTCCCAAAACTTCAGCCTTTACACTCAGGTTCATAATCTTAACAAGGGTTAGATAGGTCCCATACCATCAATGCCAACTCTTCTAAGACCCATTGGTATGGAATTGTGGCGCCCACACCTTCACCCCACATGGTCGATGTGCAATGTTTGGGGGGGAGATGGTACCTTGTATAGTACTCCCAGGCTTTTTCTTTGTATTTGAAAGCACCTCCCTAGATAGAAGATGTGTCATTTGAAGAGACATTAAGCATAAGAGGGGAAAAAAAAAACCATTTGTGTTTTACACTAAAAAAGGTCTTCTCATGCACGCATCCCACAAGAAAATGGTGACAATTGACAACAAATAATAAAATGACAATTTGAAGCAAAGGTGATAGCCCAGTACAAATGGATATATGACTTTGTTTCTCAACAGGTTCTAGGGCATCTAAGTGAAACCCATTCATACAAAGATGATGATCCTGGTCACCCAGCTTGGAGTGGAGATATATGTAAGTGTTGGGTGAAGAAGCCCAGAGCCATGGGCTTCATGGAGCATAAGGACCTACTCTGATTTGTTTGGTGACACCTGGAGGGTAACCACTGGGTATCATGGGAAAAAAAGAAAAACAAAAGTGGGTCATTCCGAATTTTTGAAATGCCCCCCCCACTCCCCCCTCCCAAACAGAGGAGGGAAAACATGGTGCCCAGGTTTTAGGGTTTAGGGTTTAGGGTTGCCCTCCAATTACACTACAAATACAGGAGCAGGTCTTTGTGGTGGGGGGAAGAGGTTATTGAGTGACAGCAATTCTGAGAAGGCTTCAAGAGTTTGGGGGTGTGTGTATACCTAGTATAGTGAGGGATTCAAAGTGTGGGCATCATCTCCTTCTGGCTCCAAAAACTTTGGTATATTTGGATTTGGTGGCAGACAAGGTGTGGTGGGGTGGGGCCCTTTCCCCTCTCTCCCTTCCCCCCCACCACACACACAAACAACCAAAAGATCTCTTGTTCTGGGGGAGGAGGAGGAGGAGGAGGAGGAGGAGGAAGAGGGGGTGAGGGCGTGAGGGGGAGGAAAACAGGTAGTTAAGTGACAAATTTCCTCACCCAACTTCCTTGAGATTTGTGAGAATCCCTCAACAACTGAGCTCAGCCTCTGCCCCACACATGACTGGGTTCTCCACTTGGGAGGCTGGTAGAGTATCTATCTTTCTTTCACCTACCCTTTATTTTTTCTGAAGCTCTCAAGTTACTGGAACTGGACAGCACTGGTTGGAACTTGGAGCCTAACTTTCAAGTTACTCCAACTGGATATCACTAGTAGTTGGGAACCTTGCAAGTTACTGGAACTGGACAATACTGGTTGGAACTTGGAACCTACTACCTTTCCAGTTACTCCAACTGGATAACACTAGTTGAGAACCTTGCAAGTTACTGGAACTGGACCACCACTGGTTGGAAGTTGGAACTTTCTTTTCCAGTTACTGGAACTGGACAACATTAGTTGGAACCAACCTTTCCAGTTATAGGGACTGGACAGCACGGGTAGTTCCTGGAACTGGACAACACTGGTTAGAACTGGGGGGCAAGGGTGAACCAGCACCCACCCACATTGGTCCTTCACCTTTTTGAGTGAGGCCTTTTAGTGGCCACATTAAATCTCAAAAAAATGTTAGATTTGAACTCAGAGAATCTGATTTAGTATAAGTATGGGATATTTGTAATATTTAGAAATAATTTAAATTGATCTTGGGATTTTTACCATGGTAGTAAAGTGGGTGCTGGTTCACCAAAGGCAGAACTAGGAACCTTTGAAATGGATGGCAGGCACAAGAGTGACACAATATTGCTATTTGGTGCTGCATGCATCCATCCCTGGAAAAAGATTCAATTACCCACTTTTGGGTAAAACTATGGGGAAGGGAATGAAGAGAAAGATGAAGAGAAAGATGAAGACAAAAAAGTTATTCAATTTTTGATTCTCCAGTTGTCTTTGGCATACAAGTGGAAAAACTTTACCTAGCTAGATACTGCAATTGATATATTTGGAACTTATTGTTGAGGGATTCCAAAGGCAAGTACTAATAGGAAATGCGAGTGTTCACACCAAGATTTTGATGAGAGAGATAGAGAGAAAACCAAGGAGTGTGTAAGCCATTTACATGAAAAAGTATCTTCAGGCAAAAGAAGAAGTAATGAAAACTCAAAATATTTCACCATGCAAAAATATAATCTTCGAAAAATCCTCTAAAGCAAACCAAAATCCTTCAAGAGATTATAACTCTGTAACTAATCTCAAGTTTCAACACAAGCCAAATTATCATTTTTCAAAAATCCTCATATAAAAACAGACCTATTATTACCTAGGGGCCAAAATCCATTGCACTACTATACTCTAAAATGAACCTAAACACAATATCCTTGCCTTGGTAGTAGGCAAGGCCAACAAATTAATTGTGCGTCATGTTTGAAGGAGAAGCATATTTAACGCCAAGCACAATGATCAAGAACATGTGTGTGAAGTAAGTGAAGTGAACCTTAAAAAAGGTATTTCAAACATGAATAGAAGAAGATCATGTACAATTCGTGTGTGCATGGAATGGGCAAACATAGTTCGGCCGATTGCTATTAAATGCATTGGCTGCATACCATGAATGTATGAAGTGAGAGAAGTGAGCTTAACAAAATGTATTCGAACATGAATGCAACCAGTTAAGCAAGTGAAGCACATCACTGGTTCACCCAAAAAAGGATTGTGAACTTGGCCAGCATCTCGAAGTGGTCATGTAGGACACGGACGGGTTTGGGGACCGAAACTATGTGTTTTGTCACATAGTTATGGAGATCTATGCTATTGGTTGCACATCTACTTTCTCATCCACCTTTTGTCCTCACACAAACAACACCAAAACATGTCTATGCATAAGTGATGGGCTTCATCATTCTCCTACCATAAACCTCACACAATCAATACTAAAACATGAGTCTATGCGTAGGTGGTGAGCCTCAACATCCCTCAACCACAAACCTCACACAATCAACATCAAGACATGAATCTATGCGTGGGTAGTGAGCTTAACATCCTTCTACCACAAACCTCACACACTCAACATCAAAACAATCGAAACCAAAAGCCTTTCTAAACATCAAAACTTCCATAACAACTTTGTATTCAAATTGTAACTCTTTACAATGGGAGGAGGTGTGTGTTAAGGTCACAAACACCTCCTTATATACTAACCCAAAGGAAACAAGTCAAGAACCTTCCAAAGGTTATCCTACACATAATTTAAACATAAGGAAACAAAATCACATGTTTCCCATGAGATTCCATATTTAATTAATCCTAAGGAAATAACTCAAGGAACTTCCAAAAGTTATCCTCCACATAATTTAAACATAAGGAAACAAAATCACATGTTTCCCATGAGATTCCATATTTAATTAATCCTAAGGAAATAACTCAAGGAACTTCCAAAAGTTATCCTCCACATAATTTATCATAAGGAAACAAAATCACATGTTTCCCCATGAGATTATACATTTAATTAATCTAAAGGAACCAAAATCACATGGTTCCCCCATGTGATTCCACATTCAATTAAAAGGAATGACATCACATAATTTTCCATGTGATTTCACCTTTAATTACAAGAATGACATCACATGGTGCACATGCACCATGTCCATTCATTTACCCCTTTTGTATAATTAATTAAGTAATTAAATAATTACATCAAGTTACCTCTAACAAATTACTAAGGTAATTATGAAATTACCCATCAAGTTACAGTCACACTATGGACTCTGGCATCAATTTCTGGGCCTACATATCCTCAAAGAAACTCCCTCTCAGATGATAATGAGGAGGGATTAGGTCATAATACCCATTGGATAAATATCTGGACTGTTGAGTAAAACTCTGCACTTTGTGTGTGCATCGGGCTCTAAGCTTTCCCAGCCTATGGACTTTCGGTCTGATATTTTATATGTTGGACGGATTGGGTGCAAGTGAGTGAGCGGAGTTTTTATTTCCTGTGTGGAAGGGAAAAAGAACTGGTAGATAAAAGGAATATCTTTTAGTCGGTTGTTGGGCTGACCAACGAAGGAAGAAAGGGGCAAGATGCCCAGGGGAGGGGAGGTTTATAAACTCTAGCTTTTCAGGCTACGGACTTTCGGTCTGACATTTTACACGTTGGACGGATTGGGGGCGAATGAGGGGAGAGATTTTTTTTCCAGTGTCGAAGTGGAAAAAAGAACTGGCAGATAAAAAGAATGTCTTTTGGTATATTGCTGGTCTGGACTGCCCGCCCGGCGAGGGAAGAAAGACGCAAGAGCGCGAGGGCAGATGGTTTTGTGAGGAAGAAGGGATTTGGTGATGTCTGCGCGCAGAGGAATGATCTTCTGGAACAATAGCAGCAGCACCAGAGAGATTGGTAACTGCGAGGTTGAAGATTTTTTTGGTTTCGTAGCTTTGGAATCCGTTTTGGGTTGCGAAGGAAAAAATAATTTCGGAGGTTTTGGTTTCTGGTTTTGAAGGGGGAAAAAAAAACCTCAGGGTTTTGTGTTGCTTGGGTTGTGGAGGAAAGGCGGAAAACTGTGTGATTGGAGAAGAAGTAGAAGAAGAATGAGGTAGAGGTTGTTTTGTTGGTGATTTTTTTTGTGTGTGGAGAGGTTAGGTTCCGGATCAAGCTTTTGTGAACACAAAGCTTGGAGGTACAGCTTTGAGCATTGGGTTGCAAGCGCTTGTTCAGAATACGACTTCTTGTTGTGTTGCAAAGGTGGAAGGAATTTTTTTCTTTGTTATTCAGGAAAATCACTTGCATGTTCGGGTGGTTTCTGATTAGGTGTCGAGGAAAAGGTTGGAAGGAAGTGGGGGTTACTCTCCGACCCATTCAGAAGAGTGTCAACACTGGGGAAGCAAGCAGAGAGATGGGTCTTCTTCTTCTTTGCGTTAGGAGAGATGATGAGCTACTATGCGGCTGCTGGCAATGACAAAGATCTCAGATGGAGTGGATGACGAGCTATGTCCAGTCCTGAACAACATTGGAGTAGCAACAAAAAGCTTACTTGTGAGTGTTTCGCATCCACAGGAAGCGCAAAATCCAGTTCCGAAATCTCTCAGTTTTGTGGGTTTCTACGAATGGGTGTTGATCAAGGAGGAGGTGCAGTTGCAGAGTGGCTAGCAGTTTTGCTCCACGAAGAAGCTTGGAGAACTGGTAGTAGGGGGTGGATTTAGCCGGATTCACCAAGTTGGGTTGTGCTTTTAGGTTCTGTTGCAATTGCAGTTGTGGCATCAGAACGAGAACAATAATTGTCTAGGTCGACAACAGTGGGTTTTTGGAGATTGATGAAGTCGTTGTGGAGGAGGTGCTCACACCAGCCGCCTCTTCTGTGTGTTTAATAAGTGGAGGTGGCTCTGAGTTATGGTAAAAAAGTAGGGTAGCAGCGGAATGCCAATGGACTTGACAAGAGATGAAGCTGGAGGAGCTGCTGCTGCTGATGCAGGAAGATCTGGAGCAGCATCTGCTGCAGGAGCAGCAGCAGCAGCAGGGGATGAAGTCTCCCAGCACCACAACAACAACAACAGAAAAGAAGAAGAAGCAGAAGATGAAGAAGAAAAAGGCATGCCAGGTGCAAAGGCAAGCTGGTCATTTGTGAGCATACCTGCTGCATCATCAGTTCACCCTATTGAGGAGATTGATGATAATGATCTTCCTTCCTTTCATATCAACAGGCTACGCCGGCTTCCTTTTCGAGCAGCAGCAGCAGCAAATAGGAATGGCAACTTATCAAAGCCAAATGGTAAAGACCTTGGGGTTGCAGAACTGCAAAGAAGCTCAGGCAGTGCTGTTGAACAAGGAGTTGCAATCAATCATACAACAGCTCCAGAAGAATTAGGAGTTGATGAACAGCAGAGATTGCAAGAAGTAATAGAAACTCAGGGCACCACCACAGTCTTGGCAACAGGTTCAGAACTTTCAGATGGTAAATTGGAAGCAATCATGAGTGTACAACCACAAGAGCAGGAAACACATTTCAAGGAGGAACCTAATGATAATCTCAATCCAACAAGAGGTTCTGATGCATCTGCTCCAGGAAATTTACATGTTATGTTGTTGTCAGAGGCAACAGATGAGAATCCACTGATAACACCACTACAGACTGATGGCAATCAGCCACAGGCTGACATTCTGAATCAAGAGAATGTGCAGGCAAACCTTGAGAAGGATGGAGCAGTACGCCTAATGGAACCTGCCATCATCCAAGAAGACAATCCCAGGTCTGAATATCTGGTTTTAATAGTTACGCACATTGTACTATGAAATGGTCAAGAAACTGCCCATTATGTTGGGTAAGGGACAAGTGAGTCTATCAGGGTGAGCTCGGCACCACACTCAAGATAATGGGCTAAGGGCTTGCTGGTGCCTTCCCAACATAATGTGCAATGACAAGACCATTTCATGGCATTAAGGTCTGGGTTTGGCAGATTCAATGATTTTTTATACATTCATTTTCAACACGGGACAAATTTTGGTCACTATTATGAGTTTATCATCATCAATGGAAGATTAGGTCATATAATGTGGTCAAGAAAATGACATAATCTGCCACCCCAGACCCTTAATAATACAGTAACCAGAGGTTGTTTATTTCACAAGAATGCATGTGAAGAAGAATGAGATGTTGCAGATCTCAATATGCTTATCAATATAGCCTCTTGATTTCTTTCCTTGAGGAATTGGTCAGCACTCTTAGTAGAAGCTTCTTGTATTTGATGGGTCTGCATTGCTCCAATGTACGAGGGAAGTGCTCCTCCAAGTAGAAGGTTTTAGGTGCTTGAGGTATATAGGGAATGAGGAAGTTGTAGAATTCCTATTTGATTGACTCAGTGTAACTATCTCCTGGAGATGAGGGAGTTGAGTGTTTGAAGAAGTGGGTTTAGATTTCCAGACTTGAAAGCTGTGGCCTAGCCAATGAAATCTATGACCATGTAGAGTATACTATCATCTTTTCATGTTGTTGATGAAAATTTGGAACTTGTGTGATTGTTCACAGGTTCCTTGAAAGAGCAGATGAGAGTGAAGGGGAATTGTCACTAGGGGAACTGCCCATCACCTTTGATGTATTCCATGTGCTACCTGCAGAAGTTCCAAGCACTGCCACTAAGGAGGCCCCAGAGATACCAGCAGCAGAAGCTCTCAATCTTGAGCTGTCTGAGATGCCAAAGGCAGCGAGTGCGATATTTGCAAACTCACAAAAGGAGGCAGATATGTCAGCCACTTCAAGAGAGTCTGCTGAAGGTGAAACAGTGGCTCCTTTTGCAAATGATCTAATGGCACAATCATCTGAGGATACAGAGGCTGCTTTGCATGCAGCAGCAGCAGTAGTGACGGAGATACCTGCAACTTCTACATCATCAGCTAAGGTTGAAACAGACAATGTATTCCTTCTATATCCGCAAGAGCTGGAGCAACAACTGCCTAATGATCATGATAAGTTGGCTATTGATGATGGAAAACAGGAAGAGTCAGTGGACAACAATGAATTTCCAAGTGGCCATTATTATACTAATACTGTGCATCGCAGTGGAGATGCACTTAACACAGTGGATCCATTGGACAGCTCAGACAGGTTAAGTCAAGGGCATGATTCTCCAGGTAGTCAGGCTAAGACACATACTGGAAGTGATGGAGACTCATCAAGGTTGCATGAGAAATCAGTCTCAGATGTGGACACATATGCCGATCTGGTGCCAATTCCATTCTCAGGACCAATTGGGTATTCAGGTCCGATACCTGCAGCCTATTCTGGGTCTATCTCGTACTCTGGAGCACCCAATCATTCAGGCCAGGTTCCTTTTTCGGGGAGCATTTCTTACCGATCTGATAGTAGTGCGGCAAGCAATCGTTCTTTTGCATTTCCCATGTAAGCAAGCAAATTGGTCTGCCCCTTTCAGAGACTCCTGGGTTCTTTGTTTTTATCTTCCTGCCATTCCATGGATGTTTGACTGGGTGGTTCTGATAGCAGGTTTTGTTTTCGGTTTTTGCAGATTTGCAACTGAATGGAACAGCAGTCCTGTAAGAATGGCACAACCTGATCGGCGATATTTACGGCATAAGCGACGATGGAGACCTTCGTGCATGTGCTGTTCAAGACCGTCACCTACTTACAATTAGGATTTTATGTTCCACAAACACAAACCTTACCCTGTTAGTATAGCAAATTTGTCCAGGTAATGGATTTTCAAATGATGCAATCCTAGGTTTTCTTCAGAAAAATGGCAAGCCCCTGAAATGCAAGGTGAAAGAGCTGCCACTTTGTTCGCATTCCTGTACATTCTTTTGCATCCCTGCTTGATTGAAGGAAAGTACAACCTTCATCTTGATACCTAACCTGGCAGGGATTGTGTAACTGTGCATTGTTAAGGACCTAGTGTTTAATGGTCATGACATGGGGTTTCTAGTAAAATCAATAGTCAGGAATGATAATGCTTCAAGAGAGTGAGGGATCTCTAGTGAATTGGTATTGCTCAAAAGGGGGCTTTATAGTGAATCAAAAATGTAAATGAGCCTTTGAATGTGTATTCATTGTGTTTCTCTGTGCAATAATATTTTCACTATGGATCAGCAAGTGTGGTTGGTTCATCTACAAAATCCAGATTGTTGCCTTGCCCTAGTCATCTTGCCATAAGTCATCAACAACTCATTCAGTCCATTACCTTGGATCTATGAAACCAACAGCATCCATGAGTTGTCCTCAGCTTCTGGAGGCTTAATAGTGAATCAACAATGCAAATGAGCCTTCTATTTTTTGAAATGCCCTGCAAGCACTTGAAGAAAAATATGCTTAGGTAGATTGATAACCTACCATGATGATGATTAGCTCATCCAGGTAGGTTATTAGATTTTTGTACCAGGTGGTGATCAAAAAATCGAGGACTGGCTGGTAGGTTATTAACAACTGGCTTGATAACCAAGACTAGTTAATACGTAGCTAACCAATGTGGTTAGCTGCAGAACATGAATACAATGAAAACAATAATAGGTAATGTATGGGTTTACTATTTACATAAGTGAGAATAGTTAGTACATGGTTAACCACTGTGGTTACCTACAGGACATGAATGCAATGAAAGAGTGTTTCATGTCCACATACCATCCATCCTGCATGGTGTGCTGGTGGGTGGTGGTTCACTCTGGCCCAATGGTAGTTGAGCCTTTGTAGAGGGTAAGGCAAACATGTTCTCACCATTACAATTGATTAGAAAGTGACCAGCCACTTGGTCAATTTTTGCTGATGATGTTGAACTTCAATTTTTGATAAGGTAGATATGTTGATTGAACTAGGTACGCATTCATTAAGTAAAACATGCTTATTCCAGTGATCACAATTTTCAGTGTTCTACACATGCCCATTTGTTTATTCTCCATAAACAATGCATAAGAAGAAACCAGCATCATAATACAGGTTGTTGACACCATGAACATTGAACTGGAATGAAATTTCAAAATTGCTATAATGCAAACAAACATCAGGAGTGAAACGGGATTATACATCTACATAAAAACCTGACCTAATTTCTCTTTTGTACTCGCAGGTAACTTACAAAGAATAATAGAACCCCCCATGTAACCCTCAGTGCCATGCCAGACCTTGGGCTCCACGCTTGCGTTCACATAGTGTAAGGTTATTACCCTACACTGACCTCAGAGAGTGCATAGAGCAAAGACCACCATGAGAACACTTCCCCCAGCAAACCAGAATCCAATATGATCCATGGAGACTAATGTATTATGGTGCTGGTTTCAACCTATTTGGCTATAATAGCAATGTCATATTTCCCAAACAAAAAGGAAAGGGACCACCAAATGCAACATTATTTGCAAACTTGTACCTTCATATTCCACAAGATTCACTGTATATAGAAATGGTTTACTTACCCATTTCTTCTTCTTGGATGATTGTGTTGCTCAATTCAATGAATTGCACTTGTGTCCACATAATGTTTGCCAACTTAGTGCAGATCTGTTGCTGCAGAGTTACTGCAGATGTGAAAACTATAATTCTATAGCAAAGATGACCTCTGTAGGGCAATTCACCCTTCTAGTGTACATTACATATGACAGTGCCAGTGATGTTCACTAGCACAAGCAGAACTAGCCACCTTTGAGGCAAGCTCATGTAAATAAAACCAAGCCAAAGAAAAATCCCTACCTGCCAAAGATCTGTAACCTCTTTGGAGTTTCAGATGGCAGCTCAGGCCTTTTCAGGTATATGCTTGAAACCCAGAGACACTCACCAGCAGTAGACAAGAGGGACATGGTAGATCCAGCCACTCTCTTGTATCACGAGTGCTCTCTCCCTTGTATTGCCATTTTCTCTGGAGACTAATGTCTGCCTTATATCCACAATGATCACAGGGACTACATGGCCCACCTTTTTTTTCCAATGTTTTGGGATGTATGGACTAAATTGCTCTTGTTGCTTATTGCACTAGAGTGGCCTAGTTCAAGAATTCCTGTCGGAGCATCTCAAAGAGGAAGTAGTTCCATGTGTCAATAGGGCCTGGCATACACCAGTGCAAACAATCTTGAGGGGGAGGCTCACCATTTGGGCCTCGTGCAACAATTTTGTTGGGGTCATTGTTCCTGTAGGGACCAGGATGTCCATCAGCTCTGTACTCAAACACCCGTGTTATGTCCAACAATCTCAGCTTGGAAGGATTCCTTCCAGGCATCCTTTCGGCTTCCCTGTATGCTGTCATCTGATGCTCATACATTATGTTTGTGTAATTATTTTGAGGTAGCTGTTCCGTAGTTAATGGCTGAGTCTTGCCGGTGCATGATCCACCAGTGTTCCATGCTCCTCCCTCATAGTGGTCTGGGGAGTATGTCCTCAAAATAGTTATTCCCCTATACCATGAATGCAGCACATTGTCAGAATTAGATAGTTGTCAAGCAACCTTATTCACGAGAGTCCTTCCAGTTGAGGCTGTTCATTCCAATTATACTCCAATACAGACCTAAACAGGGCAACAACTCCAGTTCACATCATGAAGTCAGATCCATGATGGGTCTTCCTTCTACACAAGAACTGCCACTTCACAACATGAAATCATTCAAAATATCAACCCTCTTCAAAGCTTTGAAGGTTATCTCCTACACGCAATCTGCTTAGGAATGGGAATGCTAAATGTGATGTTCAAATCTCAGGTGTAAAGAAAAACAAGGTTTCCAGCACACAAATGGAGAGTGCTCTCCACTTTTCCAAGAAATGCAACACATTCTTTACTAGACTTGTTGTCTCTACCAACATAGGCAATTCAGGTTCCACACAGGAATCACAAAAATGAACCATGTTTGAGACATGAGAGATTGAACTTACTTGTAGTTAGGGTGAGTAACAATAGCCTTCATTGCAGTCTTCATAGCAACAGCATAGCCAGAAATAGCGTCATACTGTTTCTCATGAGCATTGTCCCACCAGCCTTGTCCACCAACCACACTTCCATTCAGAATATAGGCAGTTGTCTTTGGCCACCAGTGGCCAGAAGAAACGACCATAACATCAAAAGTCAGCATATACTCAATGATGTTCTGATCAATGTCTTCAAGATGCAGCTTTGTCAGATTCTCAGGAGCAAAGTCAATGGCTTCATGAGAGACATTGACCAGCCATGATGACCAGACTCGTATCACCGTAAATGAATAATCCCTGAATATCCATCTCTGCATTTTTCGACTTCCCTTGGATTCTGGTTTGTAAACCTGTTATCAGGAAGTAAAAAAACATCCATGGATTGTCAGTCTATTGTGAACATACCCAACAAGGAAACAAAATGAGATTCATACCTATTCTCCTGTCTCCGTTCAACCACAATGGGATCATGCCATTGCTGCACTCAAATACACAGGTTCTATAAGATGTAGTACCACCCAAATCATCAGAACCTCCTTCCAAGAACTCAAGTAAAAAAAAATTGCTTATGATTACCCAGATTCAACTGGGTATTCATTGCCTACTTCTCTTCTACTAGAGATCATCTCCACAGAGTAGAGCTTGCTTTTGAACAGCAAGCAATTCTCTGAGCTCCCCACTTTAGGAATATCCATGGGCCACACCTCATCGAACAATTAGGTTAAGAGATCAATTGACCTCTTGACTCTGGGCATCATGTACATTTCAGAAGTAGCATGATGCATGCCATCTTTACTACCAGCTTGAATTCATGGGAGGAGGTGCACAAGAATCAATCCACGATCACTAAATGCAGCAATGCACAAAAGAATCAATCCATGATCACTGAACACAATGTAGTGCAAAAGAGACTGAGTCCCCTGATCTCAACAAAGATGAAAGCACAGATGCTAGACAAACCTTGGAGTCCAAGTTTATGATGATGAAGAAGAAGAATACCTAAGCATTCCTGACACGATTGGCAGGTGAGGAAGAAGATTACTGTGGAAAAAACAGGTTACAAGAAAGTTCACCTGCCACAACATGCACAGCAGAGACTCATACTGGTTTCGTGCTACAGAGTCTCCAACGAAAGCAAGGGTCTTCCCCCTCATCATCTCCAAGAAGGCTTTGCCATCGAAGGCTGGCAGATCACACCCTTGAGGCTGCCATCTCCAGTTGAGATAGTTGCTATCCGGCCTCCCATTCCCGGGACAATTTTGCGTCTGCGTGACGATAGGACAATTCTCGTTTGTGTACAACGGCGGAGAATTATCCTCGACCCACGCTCCTGTGAACAAATCGCACGTTTCCTCTGCACACAGCAAGCAAGCAAGCAAATAACTTGCATCTTAGAAGAAGAAGAACAGTTCCGCCATTTCAAACCTCTCAAGGCAGATGCATCAGGTACCGCATGATCCCTAAATAGAAGTTTATTCTTGGACATGGCGTAGAGAAGAAGAAACGAGAGGGAAGACCTGGAAGAGAACCATCATGTATGTCCGATTCGAGTGCTGGTTCCACGACCTCTGCTGCCAAGTCTAATGGTCCCTGGATCTCATGGGATCCTTGTCGACGTTCTTGGATTTGCACCGAGTCTCCTTGTTTTCCGAACTGCAAATCCGCTTCTCGCGGTGGAAGCTTAAAATCTCCTCCTTCTTCTTCTATTTCTGCTTCTTCTGCTTCTTGCTGCTGGAACGGCTGCAATCCACCGTCCCGCACTGCAGGCTTGAGCGTCGAACCCTTCTGCCTGATGTAATACATCTGCCACAACGGATCCCCAACTGCGACTGCGCTCCTAGCCGAACCGACGAAGGGAGCCGTGAAGAAACCGAGAGTAAAAGCAAGTATAGCCGCAACAAGACACAAACAAGGCAAACGCCACAAGAGTTTCTTGCCACCACCTGCACAACATCCCAGCAGCAGCTGCTGTTGCTGATGCTGCTGCGACTTGACACCAACCATCCTGCTATCATGCATATTACAGCAAGTCTCTCTCAGGCTCTTCACACAAACTCTCTCTCTCTCTCTCTCAAATTCCACACTCTCTTGAACCTCTCTTCTCTGAATCACTCACACACTCAAATCCTATGCCATAAAATCTCTGCTCTACTGCAATCCTTCTTCAGAATGCGACAGTCCTCTTTGAAGCTTAGCAAAAAAATTTGGTGTATTTACAGCAAAAATACATTGCAACAACACATACTCGGCAACATCACAATGGCAAAAACTTCGAATGTGAGCAAGAAGAAAGAAAGAATAAATAAACAAATACTATTACTACTACTACTACTACAGTGATCAAAATAAATAACTAAAATCAATCATCATATGGATTTTATTTTTTGGATTCTCTCAGAATCAAAACGAAGAGTGACGGACTGAATAGGAGCGAGTAGTAGCTTGTGAAAACACAGAGCTGATTTGTACGAGTGTGTTGTGTTCTGTGTGTGAAGGGTACACACCAGGTGTTCTTTCCTTCGTGCGTAACGGTGCAAGGTTTTCAGCGGAGCGCGCCGAAGTGAGACAAAACGGCAGACCACAACAGGCAGCCACGCACGCAGGCACGCAGAAGTTGAGAAAAGGTGGCCAATGGCGGCCCACTGTTTGCCAACCAATTTTAATTTTTTTTCAAATATATATATATAATTCATTATTATTCTTATTGTTATGGAAATTGAATTTATATATGGGAAATTTAAAAGCAGAATCTACCTATTGCAAATTCGAATTCACAAAACTAACATATATAATGATATATTATGGGAAATTTGAATTATAATATGGACATATATTTGAATTATAATCGGAATGTGTAATAATAGTTCAGTGGTTTTACTTTTATTGTGATTTTTTTGGAATTTCTTTGTTTTTCTATTATAAATTCAAATAATTTAGAAATAAATAATTGGGAAAAAAAGGTCGGCAATTCTCTTATATCACAAAACTGGGAAAGAACCCAAAAAAAAAACCCCCCATTAACATTGCATTCATAATTTAGATCATAATATTATGGAAATATTGAATTATAATATGGAAATATATTTGAATGAAAGGGGAATCTTCTATTGGTTTCCAAAAATGATATTATTATTATTATTATTATTGTCGAAATTTTTTAGTTATAATTATGGAATTTTTTTGGAATTTTAAGTAGAAAGTCTATTCCATTCAAAAATATGTGCGTGACTAGGAAAGGGGAAGAGTGCAGACAAGGGGAGCCAGTTGGGGTGTGATAGTGCGGTAGGTAGGTAGGTACATAATATAATATAGTGGATGAAAAAAAACACTTTCTATTTAACTCCACTAAAAAAAGGGGGGGATGTATGCACTTACTTTAATTCGTAGATGAGTGACGACTTTTCTGTTCACTAGAAAGCAAGAATCTACAAAATTGGTAGATGAATAATTAAAACAATTCAAGGGGAATCTAGTTTTAAAAAATATATATATATAAAATACATAAATAGAGGAGCATATGGCATGTGATTACCTTAGGAATTTGATCTGACACCATGTTCTCTAGCTTTGCAATCTAATGCCCTTTTTAAAAAAAAAAATCACCAACAACTGCCCCCTCCCCCCGTCTGCCTCCTTTGATATCTTTTTCTCATACAGTTGGTATTTTTGATTGGAAAAATCCAAAACCGAGTCAATGGAGTTTGGGGGGGGGGGTGTGGAGAAGGGGAGTCATTGTAGGTGTTGCTTTGTCCGGAT
Organism: Sphagnum contortum; assembly: GCA_963920785.1. Classification (NCBI taxonomy): domain Eukaryota; kingdom Viridiplantae; phylum Streptophyta; class Sphagnopsida; order Sphagnales; family Sphagnaceae; genus Sphagnum; species Sphagnum contortum. Next base: position 2,583,053 of record OY987281.1, read on the forward strand.
TTGCTATGTGCATGCTCTCGGTATGATTGTTGGGAAGTTGGTGCTGATATTTTTTTTTTTGGTTGGGAAGTGGGTGCGTACTGAATAAGGAAAACATGGGTGATGATGATGATGATAGGAATTATTATGCAGGGTTGTTTGTTTTGTTAAGAGCTTTGCTAGCTAGTTTCCAATTCTCCACCTACCTACCTGTATAATTAAGACCCAAAAAAATTGCTACAAATTTGTTGTAAACTACTTTAAATCACCAACTTTTTTTTTTCCCTTCCTTTGTTATTTGACAACCATTAATGTTATTCGTAAAATACTCAAGATACAAGGCTCCAATCTCATCTTCAGTGGAAATAATAAAGGGTCAGAGGTCAGATACACAACGAACATAGGATACCATAAAATAACAACAACGCCATAAAAACTCCGGTGACCATTGAAATTAATGGTCTCCGGAGATTGATAATGTATTCTATAGTTTTATTTTTTTTCTGTTTTTTGGGCATGATGATGATGCACATGTATTTTTATTTTTATTTTATTATTATTATTATAAAAAAATTTGTGTGTGTGTGTATATATGAGATTTGGAGTAGATGATGAGGAATAACATAAAATTTGTGTGTGATTTGAAATGATTGATTTGAAGCACATGTTTTTGATTTTTTCGTCTCGCAAAGATAGCCAAAAGCAAGCCCTTAAAATCAAAGACAATTTGGTTGACTTGGATGGAAATCATCATGGATATTGTGCATGACATTTTCTAGACTTGGAAATGCCCACCTACAACACTTTCTTCTGACTTGACTTGAGTTAAAAAGAGACATCCATCCATTTCCTTAACTCTTGTGCTTGTTTGGAATTTTGGAACTTTCTCACAGGTGGAAAATGTGGGTGACTTTCTTGAGTTGAAAAGACCCCCACTCACTTGGCCTAATTCTTATGCTCAATCTGAATTTCGGACTTTCTCATGGGTGAAAAGAATGTCTATGATTTTCTTGAGTTTCAAAATGACCTACCCACTACTTCCCCTAACTCCTCCTCCTCTCGTGGGGAATTTTGGACTTTCTCTCACAAGTGGAAAGTATTTGTTGGAATACCAAAAGGATCATACTTTTATCAAAAACTAAAATAAAATAAAATAGCCTCAAAAAAATAATTTCCATTAGCACAGGGTAGATTCCATTATATGGGGAATATATGTAAATGAATGTGGTTGACTATTCATTCATTTCTTTCTTTCTTTCAAGTATAAAAAGGGTAGAAATTGGAGTTTTTGATTCATAACTTGCATTCAATAATTTTGTGTTGCTAGTTGCTACCAAGACATGTAGAAACATCATATCTAAATAAGAAGTTTTGAAGAAATAAAATGTGAAGATTATTGTGAATACCATTGTGAAAACTTTATAGTCTTTGGTGAGTGATCCCCATAAAGGAAAAAAACTTTAGATGCGTGTGATGAACTCCTTTGAGGTATAATTCTCACATAAAGATTTGATTTTAGACGTGTTGGTAATTCTATCCCAAAAGAATGTAAGATCTTCTGTTGATAGTCATGTGAATGATGAGTATTGCAAGCATGGTGTTGAAGTATATTTGATTGTCTACCTACCTATGTGCTACAAATGATTAATCAAAAATTAACCTTCATAATTCTAGACACACTCACCCCCCCCCCCCCAAAGGGTATAATCCCATTGATGCATCCAACCTTAATGCTCTTCATATCATTATTAATGACATCCAAAGCAACTTTTGTGACAATTAGTTGCCTTAAGTTTTGTTTTGATTATAGATCTACAATTGGAAGCACAAAAATTTATTCACAAAATCAACAACACAAACAAAAAGGCAATTTGGCATAAAACAATAGGGCTTTTGATGACAATGGTAAAAATCGCTATAACAAGAAGCCTTGAATGGTGCAAGTGATTGATACTTTGTAACAACATGGTTAATGGGGGTCCTCATTGACATTTTTTTGGGTTAAGTTGTCAAGAACTCCATAACTCATTGATGGAGTTATGTGGTGGAGAATACTCTTACGTACTTCTTACTTGTTGTTTGGTTTATCAAGAATTTGGCATAATAAGCTTCAAAATCCACTTTGTACACAATACACACAACAGACAATTTAACAATATGTACAATGCAAAAATGATAGATATATGGGTGAGATTTTGTTTGCTGATAATAATTGTTTTGCTTTCCAATGTTTTGACATATCCACTTTAACAAGAGGAAGTAGCCAAATTTGGCTATAGGTCATAGAGGAAAGTAGAAAAGTTTAAGATCCTTCCTACATTTGGTGACATGTGGGAACCTATCATCTAAACACTCTAGATTCCTTCACCAGGTTGTGGTAGGTAGCCAAATTATAGAAGGATGCTAATTTTTTTTTTACTTGCCTATTTACTTTGTTACCAAATTTGGCTAAATCGTCTTATGGACAATCACCACTTTGGTTACATCACAAAATTGAAAAAAGAACAAAAACAATGATATTAAGTACACACATACAGCACTCCGAAGCCAATGCATATCACTCACACGTGCACGCGTGTTGCACACATAGAGTTGAGTAGGACGGTTGCACCACAAAAAAAGACACATGAAAGACTGACTATTTTTGAGATTGAAGCCCTCAATGGTATTTTTTCCACACACCGTCATCATAGTGGTGTTGTTTCTAAGAGTCAACAACACGCGTCAAAGCTATCTATTTATGTTACCCATGTATGAATATATAGTAAGTAAAACTTCTGAGGAGTTAAGTTCCAAAGACTAATAATTTGTTGTGATTTGATTGTCGGGATTCTAGAATTGGAATTCACATCCATGTCTGTCATGTTGTTAGTGTTTTACTGTTGGTGATTCAGTTCTTGATAGAAACAAAGGATTTATTTTCTGTACCTATTATAAGACTCAACTCGGTCTTCTTCCTTTCTTCTAGCAACAATAGAACTTCAGCCTCAGTGCAAAAATGTTAAGACAAAAGTTGCTTATGACAGACACAAAGATTTGAAACAAGAGTGGTGAAAAAAGGGTGGTTACATGAGAAATCACATAACATTGGTCTAGAGTCTAGACATCCAAAATAGTAACCCTTTCACTAATAGAATATTTTCAATGTATCTGAAGTGCCCGTTATCCAGCCCAACCTGCCATCTGCAAATGACAGACATTTCCACCAAAAAAAAGCACCCCAAAGCCCACTTTTTTCCCCCAGAGAGATAGTATCTTCTGGGTAGCATAGGAAAAGATAAAATTAATAAATTTCTGCTGGAGATGTGTAGGGTTATGCCCAAGAAGCATGGCACTCCCAAAATAAGTGCTCATCAGTTCCACCTCATGCGAGGCACTTCTTTATAGAATGCCACACTCCTCAAGAGTTCAAAGTCTTGAAGCAATATGTGGGTGAGAATTGGAGATACCCATTTTTGTCAAATTCATTTTGCATTCAAATTCCGTTAACCCTGTTATGGAGTACCAACACTGATTATCACTCAAGATTTTGTTTGAATCTGTCATGAGGGGTGGAGCCATTACATGATGATACTCTTGAGAGTCAACTGTAATTTCAGTCTGTGAGACTGTATCAAAGGATTAGAGATGCCAGACTTCAAAACTCTGTGGAGTCTAGAGTCTAGATTGAAAGCCCATTCAAATATTCTTTGCACAGTAAAAAAAAAAGTGCACAAGAAATTAGACATAACGAGACAAAACTCTTGTTCACAAACACTCTTTGTCTCATCAAAGGCTCATAAGAGCTGTTCAGAGGTGATCAATGATTCATCAGCTGGGTCGCCAGGGGAGGACGATCTGCATCAAATATTGAGAGAATACAAACATCTGTATCTGATGATGAGAGACTTACACAGCCCCTGACTTCTGACCCTTTTTTGTAACATCCAAAACTTCTTCAGAAATGCCTGATGTATCATCATTAAAGAACAATCTCTTGCACATGATTCATTCAATCAGACATCTCAACATCAAAACTCACCTCTGATGCATTGCAGATATGAGAAAGTTCCTCCTTTTGCTGCCAGCCAAAGTTTGCCCCACCTGCCCCTCCTTCCCTTCTTGGTTCCTTTAACAAAGCAGAACTCTTTCTTTGTAAACTAGGTTTGTTTGTTTGTTTGTTTGTTGCCACTTTGTGGCGTCACAAACTTCATGATGGCTACTCATGTAGTAGTCATTTGAGTACCCTGATAAATCATCATAACAAATGTGGTTTGTGTCATTGGCCCAAGTGTGAACATGATAATATAAATAGTTGCTTCAAGTGTGAACAAGACCCTAATAATAGAACCCACTTGTGAAAAAACATTTCAAATTTTTAACTAAATTCCCATGATGAAAATTACTCAAAAACTCAATATCTTCCCCATCTTAGGTTTTTTAATTACAAAATCACCTCCAAGAAATCCCACTTATCAAGGACTTTCTAGCAAAACCGCCAAGATCTTGCCCTAATTTTCTTAATTTTTTAAATTTTATTGAATTTTCAATGAGAAAAAAATTCAATATTCAATAAGTCTCGCATCATAAGTCTAATGATTAATCAAACCATCTCAGGGCACACCTACCTACTCATCAAGGGCTTTCCAATAATACTAAGAAATTGGTGAGGAGGGAGGGTACCATGGTTAAGGAGAGTTCAACATGACAAACAAAACAATTAGCCTACCTTCCTTAATATATAAATCCACAAACTATCCTTCTTGATAAAGGGAACAATTGTACATTTTTTTAAGAGGTAAGTTATTGAAAAAGAAAAAATAGGGTTTACCCAAAAAAAAAAAAAAAAGATGTGTTGATGGGTATCGTGAAGTTGGTGATTGCAAGAGTGCAATTCAAACATTTGTCTACAACCACACCCCATGCAAACCATTGCAAGAGTGCAATTCCAAAATGGCTCCAAAAGTGAGACCCTTTTTTGGTAGGTACATCATCACATGGTGTGTTTGTTGTATTGAGGAGGACTCAATAGATGGTACACAAAATAAGGGATCTTTAATGGAGCAAACATCATTACATTTCTCCCAATGCAACCAATCACTACCTCACTTCAACTGAAAATGGTTTTTCCTACTATAGGAAACCTCATCACACATGTCATTGTGTACTATAAACTATGTGGGTTTATCCATTTTAATGTAAAATAGTTTGTCATTAGTGTAAGATGGGCAATGGGGTTTAGGGTATTACCTCAAAACCTTACTACTTACCCAATGAAATACCAAACTATTTTAAAGTCTTGAATGCTATTTTGTATTAAACAAACCCAACTATGGTTCCTTATCATTGAGTCCAATGTTCCATTTGGGTGTGAAATTTCGCCAAAATGCGAAAAAATGAAAGTAAAAATGCAATATTCTGTCACAATATTTCTTTCCTCTTAAAAATATATTGTCAAATTTAGAGACTTTTTTTTATGGAAAACATTTCGCCACATTTGGACTCTGCTTTTAGTTTGGTAGCAGTTTTGAAACTAGTTTTATTATTGTTTAAACAGTTTCCAAAAATGTGTTGCCATTTAATGCTAAATTCCTCTTGGGATTTTAGCCATTGACACAACATCTGAAATTTGACCAAAAAAATCACTGATTGGGTCATCTTGTACGCGGTGTTTAAATAGCCAATACTATCATCACAACTTTTTCTTTTTCAGAAAATGAAACAGAAAAAAATGGCAGACCCAACCTGACAAAGCCATCACCACCCCCAAAGTCAAGCTCATTGGCAGAGGGGGGCCCTGCAGGGGGTTTCACTTGCACTCCACTGGATTTGAACCCAGGACCTTTTTATCATCACAAAATTTAACCTTTTCACTGGCTCACCAACTTTCCCATCATAGGTTGTTAACAACCCCATGCACATGCACAATCTCCCCCCCCCCCCACTAAGGTGTTTATACATTCACATTCCCTAGCAAAGTTTTGCCCCAGACCCCATATTTCTGAAGATATAAGGATTACATAAAAAACCATATGATTATTAAAATGTAATTGATATAATAATATTGATCTGATGGTCATTGATTTCAATGAAAGTTTTATTGGAGTGGGGGTTTTAATGGTTCATGGGGACAAATGTCTCCCTCTCCTCCTCATCAAGGTTTTTTATTGAATTTTTTGATAGAAAAAAATGGTGTAAAATTCCCCCAAAATTAGCAAAATTAGTTGAATTTGCACTAGAACAACTAAAATTTCCATTCAAACTAGTTCCATTCAAGCTTTCAAATGTCAACACTTCACAACACAATTATGGGTAATATTTCACTTAATCTTCTCTTACGTAATCAATTCAGTCAGCTACAAAAGTGGCTTCATAAAGTGTTCAAAGTGGCCAAAGTTTTGGATTTCAAAACAGTTGCTAGTCCTAATTAAACATTTATTTGGGAAATCAACAGATGGTTCACCTTCATACCCCAAAATGCCTTAATATTCACATTGTTAATGAGATGGCAAAATTATCCACTTTCTACTTTATTCAATTGCATGTTTTTTGAACTTTTGACAATTCAAGGGTTTTATGTCGTTTTGAATCAAAGAAAAAAAAAAACCATAAACGATTGCACAATATTTGAGTATTTCCTCCAATGTAATATATACCCTATGCACGATGCATTATATTCCTACACATGTTTTTTTTGTGTTATGTTAATTACATAGGTTAACTTGTAAGTATTATTGTGAGGACTTGACAAGGGATGTTCATTGTGAATATTTAATTTTAATTAATCCCTAAACCCTAAAATATGCTATTACAAAAATTATGTATTTCATGCCCTAACATTGTGATTAAGATGACTTCCATAAAAACCTAGATTAATGACATGTGCAAAATGTGTCTAGTTACTTAATCATCAACTTTCAAAAACTCTAGATTATATGAATTGCATCCAAGCTTCCAAAATATCCATGTCTTTCACAAAAAGGAGAAGGAGGGGAAACAACTTTAGATATTTTTAATCTTTGGACACGATATAAATGGTGGGAGAATGCTATTTGTCCATCTTGTAATCGTTTTGTTGTAATCACCAAAGTTAGGACATGAAAGTCACAATTGATCGAAAAACAAAAAACACTTGTTTGCAAATCTCCCCAATGACATATATTCCAACTATCTCAACCACATAGTTCACATTTACAACCTGAAAAAGCAATGGCGAATAAATTGCATTCATTACTTAGAATAATTGTCCTTGAAAGAGAACATACCCAAGAAGGTTGGCCAATGCTGAATATAAAGGAAACTTTATTAACAAAGATGTACACACCTTCACCTTTGTTATGGTAAAAGACATTGGTCATTATTGTTGGTTGCATGGACCAATGAATCATTTACTTCAAGAGCAACAACTAATGTACGTTACAAAAATTATGTGACACATCTTCAACTTCTTATGCCTATGATTAGATTTTAGAACACTATTATTTCACCTGACTAGAGGAATGGGTACAAGAACCCATAGAAGTTTATAATCTTTAAAATGTATGTTTAAAATAAGCCTTCATTGTGAAAGTTGTAAAAGGTTCTATAAGGTTAAGGTAGCAAAAAAAATTAGAAGGTCAAGTTGATGGAAGAATCTAAAAAAGCCAAGTTGGTGGAGAGTTTTAGAAACTTAGTTGGTGAAAGATTCTACAAAGCCTAGTCGGAAAAAGGTTTCAAAACCTTGATGAACCCTACAAGGTTTCATAAAATAGTACAAACAAAAGGCACCCACTTCTCATGAACAAAAAGCACAAGGAAATCATTCCTTGTGTATGTTAGAAAGCGCACGAAATAAAAAGGTAATTTTTAATATGTTATGCAATAATAAAATATTCTAGATATATTTGAAATATATTCTCATAATGAATTATAGGCACTTTATTTATATTTAAATAATATATAAAAATACATCTTATATATTTTTGCATATTGTTTGGAATAAAATGGAAATGACATCATTAAGAACACAAATTCTGATCTATGTAATGCACTTTTGCCTTTAGTCCTAACATTAATGTATATTGTCCTTAGTAACCATTTTGCATTGTATAGTGACAACAAAGATTTGGATGTTTAGGTAGGAGCCCATTGGTTGTTAAGTTCTAACATGTTTCCTAATGCAATAGCCAAATTCATTATTCAAGTTCATGGTGATTGGCACGGGATATATATTTATATATATGGTTCTATTTTGTGATCAATGACATGCATTTGAAGGGGTCAATTTTTGTGAACATTGTCCATGAACCAAGAAGGGAAAAATAGGTGCACATCAACAAGTGACATGTAAGGAGTTTGAATGCTATTTTGGAATATTGTGGGGGTTGTTGGGCAATCATCCAAATCTCATTGAAGTTTTGGGATCAACAAATAATAGTGGACATTATGTATGGTTGTAAAAGATGATAGGGAGTTAAATCTATAGCCTTTGTTTGATGACTAACTTGTTCAATTAAAGATTAAAGATATGATATCCTCATAATTATTTGATATAATATGTGTGGATTTTCAAAGGCAATGCATATTATCATTAAAAATAGAGATGTGAATGTTGATGAAGAATTACTTCTTCTTTTTTTTGTCTCTTTATTGCACACCAAATCATATGCCTTGCTATTTATACCTCGCAAACTTAAACAATTGTGGTTTTTGCACATTTTGTTGAAGGAATTAACCCTTAAATGACATTTGACCAAAAAAGTCCCATTTGAAAAAGTGACCAGCCCATACAAACCTTCCTAAAAATTATGTAAAATGTTAGAATTAGGGAAATTCAACTTCATAGAGTTGTAGGTGACTTCAAGCCGGATCTTTCCATGTGAAAAAAATAGATGTGGTAGAAATATGGAAAATCCCCATTGTTGAAAGTGAAATCTTTTTGGTTTTGGGCAACCTTGACAATTCCAAGTTTTTGGAGATTTTGACCTTACTACCACTCTTCAAAGATAGAAAAATTTCATGGGTAGTTAAAAGGCATCCATATGAATTGGATGAAAAAAACTGGACAGAACAGGTTTTGGATGAGGAAGAAATGCATGGAGAGTGCCTCCACACATAATGAAGGAAAACCAATTTTTTGAAAAAAGTGCTCTTTTGACCCAGACCCTATTACATTCCCATTCTTTTGTACCATGGGTAGATTAAAAAAAATTGGAAGTTGGAGTTATTAAATCTTCCCAAACTTGAAAAAAAGTGTCACCTTGGCTTGAGAAAGCTAAATAGGAGATAAAAGGGTGCAAAACATAGTATGACATGTATCATATAACATAGGGTTGTCAAATTTTAGGTCGAGAATATGTAGGTAGGAAAAATGGGTGGGCACTAGACCAATATGGTCCATTGGGACGTTATGGGTTAAACTTTGAAGATTGTTAATTCTTGTCACAATGAAAGTCATCAAGTTCATCTTGGGGTCTATGTCGTTATGAGAGGATTATAGGTTGTTGTCAGTGTTGTGGTGGCCAAGTTTTCACTTGGGAGGTTTGTTTTGTTTGTACATTCACTGTAAAAAAAATTGCTTGCAACCAATTTTTGCAATTGAAAAATGTGGTTTGCAATTGCTTTTTTAATTGCAAATGATTTTCTTTTCTCTAGTGATCCTAAATCATCATTGTTATGATCAAGTTCATGCTAGAAATGGACATTCTTTTGCCCTCCTTTCATGATTAGATATTGGGAGACATATGTGAAAAGGTGCTAAAGTTGAGCCTCCTTTTAACTACACAATTTCTTCCTTTCCTCCTTAGCATGTTGAACTATCTTCCACAATTGTTGGTGAGGCCATGCAACAAAGATTTGCTTGTTGAAGGTGTGATGAACTCTTTTGAAAGCTTGACAAAGTTCATACTATGCTATTACAATACAGTAAATGAAAAGAGGATTTTTGCTTGGGCCTCTTTTTTTTTTTTACAATCTTGCATTCTAGATGGGTTTTAGAAATTGAGGTGACCCTAAATTAACACAACAAGTTACCCTTCAAGCCTTGTATAACATTGCACAGAGAATGAAATTGCTTTAAAGCCTTTCTATAGAAAAATGTTCCTGGATGAATATTTTAAATGTTTAAAAATTTGGGTTCACAAATGTGATTGTCACAAAAATACAAATTAAAAACCAAAAGCTTATATTTTCATACATGTTTTTCACACATTATTTCCCAGCCATGTGATAACTAGATAGTAATATGTGATAGATGCTTGAGAGCAAATTCACATCCATTCATGGATTCAATTTTTTTAAGTTGATGGAAATAAATTAAACAATGAGGGGATAGGCTATGGTTAGTTATCAAGTGACATTGTTTGGCAACTTGTTGATAATTCAGTCAGCGCCATCAGGCTTGTGTGATACTTCATAATGAAGTTGATGCAAAGTTCAGTGAAAAGAACCAACAACACTAAATAGATTAAATAGATTACTTGCCTTTGAGCTAAGCATCGACAAAACAAAAACACAAGAAACAATAAGGCTGGGCAACATCTAATAAAAATAGGGAACTGTGTTTTGAGTAAATTGTACATCCCCCACTTCACTTCCCTTCTCTAGTTCCCTTTCCATTAGGAAACACCTTATCATAAAGTGTGAATCGAACTCCCTACGTTATTGTACATTATGACCTCAATTCTGGAATCTCTGGCTAACAAGAACCAGGTAATAGAAAATAATAGAACTACGACGCTTTGAGGTTGTACTCAAGGTGCAGTTTTATTATTACAAACACCCCATTCCATTATACATTCCCTTATCAATATACTATGTAATTATCTGTTATGGATACAGCTCTCCCTTGCGGGCCAGCGACCAAGGTCCCCTCACAAATGAATCATTCATTTGATACTTGACGCGGTGTGTGTTTGTGTGCTCTTGCCATGCCTGAGGATTTCTTGTCTTTGGTGATAATAGCTTTCAAATTTGCTAGGAACTTATTACAGAGGTCGCTAAAGTTAAGTTTTGTCATTATCAGTCTAGTGACAAGTGACCAAACTTCTAAAGTCGTTGACTAGAAGAATCTACATCCATAGTTCGTGCCTCTCCAATTAGGGTAGGCCAAAAATGGCAAAGGACACTTGTAGGCAAAATATTCTTGCAGCCACCAAGATGATGCAGCATGCATTCTGGGGCCCACATCTTGGGGGGGGGGGTGAAGGCTGGGGGTGTTGTTGTTCTCAATGTGTTCCCTCATGAAGTTCCCAATGGTTCCTATGTATTTTCAACATGTTCCCAATAGTTCCTCACTTTATCCCATATTCTGTGCCTTATGCAGAGGTCCTCACAACTAATTCATATGAATCACAATGTCCTACCATATAACAGAGTTGATTAGAAGAATATTCTTGTTATGTGAAGTCCAAATGTGACGATGAGGGGGAAGAAAGGGGTCATGCTTCGAGGACTAGTGTCTCTAGTACCACAAGAAAATGAACCAGACAGGAAATATGGCAAAGTAGTTATGACCTGAAGCAATTGTTACAAGGGGGTGAGGAACATATTTGATTTCAAAAGATGAGAATGGCAGTATAGCCTAGTTTATATTCTCAAATTATTATAAGTTCATGATTTTCAATAGTCTACTATAATACTCTCATATGAGTAGTGAAAGTGTTCAGATCATAGCCAACAATAATTATGAAGGCTTACAACATCTCAACTTCATATTTTCACAAAAGAATTCATTTCAAAATCCAAAGAATTAGTTGATGATGAAACTGACCCGAAGGTAAGAAGGTATGTCAGGATTTTTTACATGACACTGCATCCACAGTTGACACCTGCTGCTAGCTATGCATAACTAGTGTAGTTGGCTATCATGGACTTGTCAATCAGACGCTATCTAGCACCTTTGGTGAGAGGAGCTTACATAAGTTGATGATTGATACACAAGTTTCAATGTTAATTCACTTGGGTTGGCGTCTTCCCTCTAGTGACAAAATGTCACTGTAGTTTGGCAGGTTGGAGTCTATGATGCCAAATGGATATATAATACAGTTATGGCAACTCCAGTGATATTTTGATATTTTGTTAGCTCGAGCTTGCAATCTTCCTCCTCCTCTGCATCTGTTTTGTTGTTTACAATGTGGCTAGCATTGCACAGAGATTGTCTAGCAGCTTGTTTCCACGTTGTTTGTCAGGTCCTTTGTTCCAACAGCATCTCTTCTTCCCAGGGTTGGTTGCGAGTTGCACTCTCAGTGACTTGGCTGGCCTCTTTGCACTAAATGAAGTGTACATTAACTCAAAGAAAAGGAAAGGAAAATATTGCGATACCGTTGATCATTGGTTGCCTTCCCCCATTTAGAAGGGTTCTCATAGTTTGGTAGAACAGGGTTTTTTTTTTAATTTTTAATTTTTTAATTTTAATTTTTTATAATAATAATTTTTTTGTAAATTAAGTTTTCTTTTTCTTTTTTCCTTTTCTTGGGGTGGAACATGTGATTATATTGTATAAAAGCATCTCCACCAGTCTTTTTTTTCTTTAGGATGAAAAATCGCCAAAAGATGACACCAATTCACTTTTCCATTTTTCTTTTTTAAAACTCGTCAAATCTCTCCTTTTTTTGGGGGGTTTTGTTTCGTTTGGAGAGCTGGCTACCACAGGTCTATCTACTGTTTTAATGGTGTTGGCCCAAGTGTGAACACATTGAGGGCTCAACTGGATTTTCCTTCCCAACTCAATTTTTGTAATTTGTTTGAATTTTCAGCAACAAAATCCACTTTCAAATCACTATCTTCCACATCTTAGCTCTTTGTGAAATAAAATCTATAAAATCTGACTTCCCCAAGGCTTTTCAAGAATGCCCCAAAATTCCAATACAGTTTTCAGTTTCAATTCTATTTAATTTTCATTGAGAAAATGGTTCAATAAGCAATAGCTTTCACACAATAGCTCCAAAAGGTCTCAAACCAAGTCAGTGCACCACAAGTCAGTGCATCAAAGCTTTCTAAAGATACCAAGAGAGTGACATGAAGTGCTGTGGTTCAGGAGATCTCAGCTTGATAAAACAAAACAAAACAAAACAAACTACCTTGCTTCATAGATAGATGTACAAAAGGGTTGTCAATTAAGTCAAAATCTGTCTGATATGCTCACCACTACAATACAAAATTGAGGGGGGGAAAAAAAACACAGATCTTTACTCACATTGACCCACATCCCGTATTTGATCATCTATCTGTGTTTACCACATCCAACATACAATTCTTCAGGCCAGAGTGAATTAACACCCACCAATGCACCAGTTGGCCGTTCTGTCCACTGGATGGGTTGCGTTTTTTCATTTGGCGCCGGATGGGGTTCATGACAGTCCATTTCTTTTTGCTGCTGACCATTGTACTTTTTTTTTTTGGTTCCTGCTCGTTTTTCCCTAGACCTGACCTCACACATAGCTACCCTGTTCACTTTTCTACCCTGTTCACTTTTCTACCTAGCTACTGCACTCACCACCTACCCTACTAACCTAGCTACTGTACTTACCACCTACCCTATTAACCTAGCTACTGTACTCATCACCTACCCTACTAACCTAGCTACTGTACTCACCACCTACCCTACTAACCTAGCTACCCTATTAATTACATACCCTACCCTAAAAACCTTACCCTAAATGCAATACCTGCATTTTGGGCCATTTCGAAAGTACGCATGTGGGGTTCAAGCTTTCTTTATACAAAGATCCTACCCTAAATGCAATACCTGCATTTTGGGTCATTTCGAAAGTACGCATGTGGGGTTCAAGCTTTCTTTATACAAAGATCCTACCCTAAATGCAATACCTGCATTTTGGGCCATTTCGAAAGTACGCATGTGGGGTTCAAGCTTTCTTTATACAAAGATCCTACCCTAAATGCAATACCTGCATTTTGGGCCATTTCGAAAGTACGCATGTGGGGTTCAAGCTTTCTTTATACAAAGATCCTACCCTAAATGCAATACCTGCATTTTGGGCCATTTCGAAAATACGCATGTGAGGTTTAAACATCTTTATACGAAGATCATACCCTAAATGCAATACTTGCATTTTGGGTCACACCACTAACCAAGCTACTGTACTAACCACCTACCCTACTAACCTAGCTACTCTATTAATGACATACCCTACTAACTTAACCATTAGGTTTAGGGTTGAGACACATAAATTAATTGATAAGTTTTTCATAAATGTATAGTAATTAATTTAAAGTAAGCTAAATTTGGGGGGAAATGTTTAGGTTTAGGGTTGAGACACAAATTAATTAATAATTTTTTCACAAATGTATAGTAATTAATCTAGAATAGGCTAAATTTGGGGGGAAAATTTTAGGGTTTACACATATGTGAAATAATACAATTGCATTTTATATCTTCTTCAAAAAGAGTGGAAAAATTAGGTTGGAAGGATCACACAAAGATAAAACACATATCTTTTCTTTTGGTTTTATATGAAATTTATTTGATTATTTGTAAAGATTAACGTATTTTCTTTCACTTAATAAATATTTATAGTTTAAAACCTTTGAATTTTGGTTTTTAAATTTTTTCCTATGTTCTTTTAAATTAGTTTATTTTGCATTATATGATTTGTATAGCTTGTATAATTTTTTAGGTTTAGGGCATATATCATTAAGATTTTTTCTTGTTAGGGTTTGGTAAAAGTAAGTACAAGTGCAAGTATTGAAATTATGCCCCAAAATTCCAGTTGGTAAAAGTAAGTACGGATGTAGGTATTGCAACGAAACCCCAAAATTCTAATTGGTAAAGGTAAGTATAAGTTTGGGTATTTCAAGTTGAAATGAAAAAACAAACCTAAATGTAATACCCACGTTTCAAAAAAACCCATCTAAATGGTTTGGATACCCTTAAGTGAAGACCTAGCCCTAAACACAATATGCATATGCAAAGTCACTTTGAAATAACCCAACCCTAAATGCAATACCTGCACTTTGGGTCACTCCGAAAGGACGCATGTAGGGTTTAAGCTTTCTTTATATGAAGATCTTACCCTAAATGCAATACCTGCATTTAAGGTCACTCCGAAAGTATGCATGTGTGGTTTAGGGTTCTTTATATGAAGATCCCACCCTAAATGCAATACCTGCATTTGGGGTCACTTCGAAAGTACGCATGTGGGGTTTAGGGTTCTTTATATGAAGATCCCACCCTAAATGCAATACCTGCATTTGGGGTCACTCCGAAAGTACGCATGTGGGTTAGGGTTCTTTATATGAAGATCCTACCCTAAATGCAATACCTGCATTTTGGGTCACTCTAAAATAATTAGTTAATTTCAAAATCATATGTTAACAAAAGTGTGTATGGAGGTTGGGGTTGTTGATTAGGAATCCATGATTTTTATTTTTTTTCATGAATTTTAAAAGAGGTTCTATTGTTTGTGGAATAAATAATACAATGACAATTATGATCAAGCTTATTTTGGTGTAAAAACTTTTCATGAAAAAGTTGAACTTGCAATCTATAACATGGAATAATTATCTTAAATAGTGATTTCAATAACTTATTAAAACAAAAATATACTAAAGTTAATCAATCAAATATCAAATTAATTAATCTGATTAAATCCAACTTTTTATTTTCAAGTAAATAAATTTAAGCCAAATGATTAGTTAATTATTTTAAATAAATAAATGATTATATGATTCTTGATAATTAATCATCTAAATTATCTGAAATAATGGTCTATTAATTATTTAATTATATGACAAATTTTGTGATAATTCATTAATTATCATAAATATTTATCACACAAAGGTAAAAAACAAACCTTATATGAAAACCCAACCCTAAATGTAATATGGAGTTTGTCAAGATCAAAAAATAAAAAGTTCAAGCTTAAATATTTTTCAAAGATGTTCATATTTTTTTTCCCCTTTTAAAGTTGTATATTCATACTAAAAACATAACTATAAAGTCTTTAATTTAACAAGATTTTAAATTATGTTTTAAAAAAATTCAAAGCACGTAATTATTTACTTTCTTCTTTTCTATTTCACATAACAATAAAAATGATCTCTCCCATATATTTATCCTATGTTTAATTGAAATTTTTATTTATATTTCTTTGATATATAGTAAAAATTTTCTTGGTTAATATATTCATATAGTGGGTCAAAAATATTTTATATTTTATACATATATAACACAAGTCCTTATGTAAACTTTATTTTTCATGATGTATAATATTGGTTTAAATATTGGTCCAAATATATTGTTATTCATAACACTTAATATATAAATAATGATATAAACTGAACCTTAAATGCAATACTTGCATTTTGGGTCACCTCGAAAGTACGCATGGGGGGTTTAAGCCCTCTTTAAGTGAAGATCCTACCCTACATGCAATACCTGCATTTTGGGCCACTATAAAAATACGGTTATGGGGTTTAAGCTTTTTAAAATGAAGATCCTACCCTAAATGTAATATCTACATTTTGGGTCATTCTAAAATAATTAATTAATTTCAAAATAATATGTTAACAAAGGTGTGAGGCTGGGGTTGTTGATTAAGAGTTTAGGGTTTAGGGTTTACCCTAAACCCTAAACCCATGATTCTTATTTTGTTTCATGAATTTGAAAAAAAATTGTATTGTTTATGGAACAAATAGTATAATGGCAATTGTGATCAAACTTATTTTGGTGTATGAATTTTTCATGAAAAAACTGAACATGCAATCTATAACGTGGAATAGTTATCTTAAATAGTGATTTTAATCACTTATTAAAATAAAAATATATTAAAGTTAATCAATCAAATAAAGTTAATCTGATTTTTAGATCCAACTTTTTATTATCCAAATAAATGAAGTTAAGCCAAATGAATAGTTAATTATTCCAAATCAATAAATGATTATCTAATTCTTGATAATTAATCATTTAAATTATCTGAAATAATGGTCTATTAATTATTTAATTATATGTCAAAATTTGTTGATAATTCATGTACTATCAAAAATATTTTATATTCAATTGGGGGGAAATTTTTTGGGTTTAAACATATGGGACCTAATACAATCTTATTATATATTTTCTTCAAAGAGATTAGGAAAATTAGGTTGGAGTTATCACACAAAGGTAAGAAGTAAACTTTATGTGAAAACCTAACCCTAAACCCTAAACCCTAAACCCTGAATGCAAAACTTGCATGTAATGTCATTTCAAAATAACAAATAAGTGTTATGGATACCCAAAATATGTCTTTTTATATACCTAAATTAATTATTATTCTAATTTATGACAAAATGTAAGTTTTGCAAAGAATGAAAAAAACCAACAACTATTATGGGACCTATATGTGGGTATTGCAAGAGACACAAAAAAAACCAGTGGCTATTATGGAAACTATATGCAGGTATTGCAAGAAATGTTATAAAACCCAACGAAAACCATGGACCCATATGCGGGTATTGCAACGAATGATGAATGTCAACAACTATGGGTGGCCCATATGCGGGTATTGCAAGAGATGCCAAAAATACCAACGGCTATTATGGGACTTAGATGCGGGTATTGCAAGGGATGCCAAAAATTGCAACGACTATTATGGGACTTAGATGCAGGTATTGCACTGAATGTAATATGCCTGTGACTATTTTAGGACGTATATGTGGGTATTGCATATTTGAAAATCTCCTTATGAGATTTATAATAGAAAATGATGTAGGTATTTTATATGTTTAAAATGTGTATATTGTTTTGAAACTTTTCAAGTGATGTGAGTGCTATTATATTAGATGTAAGTATTACACATGTTCATTTTGATCTTTGGTTTGATTCTTACATCTCAAATACTAAAAAAATTATGACAAAGAAGACATATGCTTAACCATATACCATAAAACAAGTGTGAATAGAAGATGCTATTATATTGGGTAGTTCAAAATTGGGTAGTCCAAAAAGTAAAAGGGCTATAAAACCTAACTAACTGTATAACCCTAAACCCTAACCCATATTAGTGTCTAACAATCTACAATCCCGTGTTTAGTTCGGTACGCAGCAGCTGCATTTGCAGCCTTTGTTGCATGATGAGCAGTGTATAAATGCCGACGTTGCATTTCCACTTGAACTGCAGTTGCCACAAACTCTTCCTGTGTTTGGCCCTAAACCCTATAAACACCCAAAAACCACCAAGTTAAACCCTAACACACCTTGGATGAAATGCAATAAAAAAACAATAAACATTGCTTATGATTGTTTCTTACCTTCCATGAATCATTCTAGATTCATGAAAATCCAAAACAGCTGCCAACTGTTTTCTCCGACTTGTTTTATTGGACTCTCGATCCCAATATTTGGCATCCCATGCCGTCTTGAGTTGCCGTGCATATGCGCAACGAGTGGATCGAATAATCCCTTGTAAGTCTTCATCTTTCTCCATTCGCGATGCTGCATCTCGAGGCACACTGCCCACACCCCAAGCAGTAAGCCACAACACTTTCAAAAGTTTCTCTGAAGCTAATTTCACCAAACCTGGTTTTGGGAATGGTGGACACTGTTTTGCAACAGCTACCAGGTTTTCCCATTCGCGTTGTGCTTTGGCACGAGCGCGACTAACCACCTTTTGATCGTTCCGCCTCTGCACAGCCATCGCATTTCCCAAAATGCGAGCATTCATTTTGGCATGGTCCTGATGTCGAGGACCTCCTGCAGCAGTTGAAGGCCTCCCAGGTTTGGACTTTTCAGCCACCAACCCATGCACCTCCTTCAAGTGTTTCGTCAACAGCCATTTTGCACAATATGCAGTAGTGCAATTACCAACTTTGCACCTCCATTTGGACCCAACATGCGTCCATTCCTTGTCCTTCCGAGCCAAATTCGGTGGGCAAAGAAGTGCAAGTGGTAGAGCTGCCTTATCAGATTCAACTTCTGGACCTAAGCCAGAAAAAGAAAGATCAAAAAACAAAATGTAGATATTACAAATCATTGTTTTCAGGTATTGCATAAAAAAAATTTGACAAAAAAAATCCCGCACCTTCCAACAAATGATGGAAGGTGCGGATATAATTAAACCTAAAAAAACTTGTACAATTTCTTTAATCTGTATTTAATCTGATGTCCACACATTCTAAAACAATCTATACTAATGCTATCTTTATATTTCAATTGTGATAGAGCAGCATTTTGCTCACCCATTTCTTCATCTGATGCAACATCTTGTTCACTATTTGCTTCATCTGATGCAACATTTTGCTGAATAATTGTTGCATCAGATGCAGCAACATGTGACTCAATAACTCCCTCATCTCCTCCAGCAACATATGGCAAAAGAATCATCACATCTGCCAAAGCAACACTTGGAAGAATCGCCTCATCTGATGCAACATCTTGCATATTGACCTCCAGCTCAGCAACACTTGGAAGAATCGCCTCATCTGATGCAACATCTTGCATATTGACCTCCAACTCACCACCACCGCTTTTCCTGAGTCTTCTTCTCTTACCCATTCCAACCTCCAACCCTAAACAAAAGACCACTAGTTATTGTTAAATGTTAATTCTAATTAGCTAAACCAAAGCAAAATAAAAAATATAGAGGATGGGGCAAAAGGTTCAGGGTTCTTCTTTTTCTTCTACTGTAAGAGACGCTCCAGAGCTTGCTGCGTTGCAGGGTTTAGTTGCAGCAAAGCAACGTGCAGCAAAGCTCCGGAGCCACAGCAAAGCAACGCGCAGCAAAGCTCCAGAGCCGCAACAAAGCAAGGCGCAGCAAAGCTCCGAAGCCTGGCTCCGGAGCTTGCTGCAACGCAACGCGCAGCAAAGCTTCGGAGCTTGCTGCGTTGCGGCAAAGCAACGCTGCAGCAAAGCAAGCAAGAAAATGAAGAAGGGTTCTTACCTTTTCGTGTGCGCTCCAGCCGCTCCAGCTCCACAGCCACAGCTCCAGCTCCTGCTCTAGCCGCTCCAGCTCCACAGCTCCAGCTCCAGCTCCAGCCACTCCAGCTCCACAGCCGCCCGAGGTCTCTGGAGCTCTGGCGATGGAGTGAGGGGGGGTGGGGTTGGTAGGTGGTAGGTAGGAGGGGGGAGGTAGGTGGTAGGTAGGACGGGGGGAGGTAGGTGGTAGGTAGGACGGGGGGAGGTAGGTGGTAGGTAGGACGGGGTAAAATTTTGGGGTAGAGAAGAGGTGGAAAAAAAAAAAAAAATCGGGCAGGGAGGATGGGATTTTCGTCCATCCAGAAAACGGCCTCAACGGGCTCATCCGCAACTGGTGCATTGGTGGGTGCTAATTCACTCCAGCCAATTCTTCATTATTCTCCCATCACCATCTGTGAACATCAAAATGCGAACAGTATAAAGTGAGAGACTATTTAACTCTCACCACCCGCACCAATCATTCTGGTTGGCAAATCAAAAACTGTTATTTCAATGTTCACTGGCCCTTGTGGAGGGCACTGTATATTGGTTCTATTTAGAGGCCCAAATCGAGTTTTACACTACTTGATTGTGCACACTTTCATCCAAAATATGACGTACAGGCCATTTTACTGGAAATGATTTAATAGCTCTGGCCTTCAAGGCAAATGTGCAAAGTCATGAAAATGAATGGAATCATGTATAACATGGTTAGATAACTTGAATGCAAATGAATTTGATAAAATAAACAGCTTCTGCCCAACACCTAAGTTTTCAGCTGTCACCTGCAAATTGGGTTACTACTTACAAGCTGAAAGTTTATCCCAAATCTAACACGGATGCAATGTCCATCTGATGTGTAGTAGTGAAATATGGCTGCTTATTTCAACTCACCAAACATACCATAAAAGTGAAATGATGGATGGCTTGCAACATTGCCTGAGAAAAGAACAACGCATCCATGTGACAAAGGCTGATCACCAATATCTGTCAAATGGGCTAGCTATCCATCTCCTGTAGTACCATGGCATGTTCAACATTTCAGTGTCAGATGACTTTCTTTTTTCTTTTTTTATAATTTTAAAAAAAAATTGAAGATTTTGTGTCAAAAAAAGAATATTGTTTAAAATTCTCTATTTTTCTTCAGAAAACTTTTTTGGGGTGAAAATCTCAACATTTCTGAAATTAATATAATAAGTGTGGAAGTTGTCAAGATACTATGGTTTGTTCTCTCTGTCTTTGCACACGACCTTGAATATCCATGTTGCTCTCCCCCATGCTTGGGATCTTAAGCAAGATGGTGAAACCTTGAGATTGTTTGAAAATGCCAAAAATGCAAAGCATTTGCATCATTTGAAACAAAGAGATTTTTGGCTTCAAGGGAGTAGGGTGCTTTGATAATCTCTACCTACCATCAAGATGTGACATTTGAGCTGTGAAATAACATTCTATCACCAACACTACCATCTTTGCCCTCCATTCTTCGACCTCCATTTGCCAAAATTCTCTTTCTTTCATTTTCACATAGTTATCTTGCTCTTATGGTTGGTGGTGTGAAGCTGGAGCTTTCTCCAACTATTATTGAACTGTTTTTATTGGCATTGCCTACCAAGTCAAGGATATTGTGTTTTAGATTCAATATAGAGTATAGTAGCTTAAGGGATTTTCGCCCCTAGGTAATAGGTCTATTTTCATATGAGGATTTTTGAAAGATGATATCTTGGCTTGTATTGAAACTTGAGATTAGTTATATAGCCTAGTTATAATATCTTGAAGGATTTTGGTTTCTTTTAGAGAATTTTTTGAAGAGTATATTTTTGCATGGTGAAATATTTGAATTTTTGTAATTCTTCTTTTGCATTAAGATATTTTTTAATGTAAATGGCAAGGCCACAATGTGACACGTCCCTTTGTTTCATATAGGGTACCCCTATTTTCAATCTTTCAACCTTGAGTTAACCAACTTTGATATTTATGATATTGGAAAAAGTGTCACAAATGTGGAACACATGTTACATTGTAACCCCAAAAAAAAGGGTGTAAAAAGAAAACACTCTTGTGTAGAACTAATTCATGGTACAAACACCACTCTTAGAAATCCAAACACTATTAATGCTAGCAAATTACATCACCAAGGTTACAACCTAGTGCTACCAAAATTTTATTATTGTTGCAAACTTGTTGGAACAAAACTCAATGTTTTATGTGTCAATTGCCAATTGAGCCAAGATCAAACTCTTTTTTTTTAGTATGATAGAATGTTGTCACTAATACAAACCACACAAATAAAGGTAATTTATGCATGGTCATTCCTAGACCATGCATGTTGAAACATGGTGTTTGTTCCCTAATTAGACATAATAGCAGCTAATTGTTTGGCCATGTATAGAACCATACATAGATGTTCAAAAATCTAAATCTACTAAGGTATAACTTTAGGTTAGAACCCAAGTTAGTGTTCGGTCAGTCCACGTGAGCTGCTAACCCATCTCCAACAAATACAACAATGCAAAAAAAACATTGAATCACCTAATTGAAAAACCTACTCACAAAGATTTTTGAACTCAATGTATGAACCCAAGTATTCATGAAATACACCAAGTTGATTAAAACCACTCAAGAATGGTAGAACTTTGTGCAAATTTGAATTATAAATATGTCTTCATTAACTTCCCACTTTTGTTTTCATTTCTTTCATTTTGCCCAACCCAAAAACACTCAAACTAAGGCTTCTAATGTTCACTCAAATACCCAACATATGACATGGATGAAAGAGAAATTCAACAAGTATTTATAGCATTCAATGCAAATGCATATTGATCTTCTGCATGTCCCTTTAACTAGAATTTGAAGTTCTTCCCTTTTTGTCATCCATACTTAGCATCAACCCCTTATATAAAACATTCTTACAAAGAGTACCATTGCTTGCCATAGTGTAGTTAATGGCGTAACGGAAACCAAATACAACAACTACTAATCAAAACAAAAAAAACACACTATCTTTTGAGACTAATTATGCAAGAAGAAAACCATGCCCGCATTTGCTTTCGAATTCCCCTTCTTATCCTGCCTTCCATTGTCCAAAGCTCCAAGCCTCCTTTCAATGCCGCACCCTCCTCAACTAGCCACAACTTTGTGCCAATAAGCTCTGCATAATACACAAATAAACAAATTTTCCTACCTATCCTCACAAGCTTTCTTGAAGCTGTTATTGTTGTAGTTATCTTTAAAAAAACAAACAATGATGAAATAATTTTTGTCGTTAACACACAACAAGTTAACGGCCATTGAAAACAAAAATTAAAACTCTAAAAACTTGTCACGTTCACACTAAAATATTATCCAATTCACTTCCTTTCAGGTTACTAAATAAAAACATATAAAATGAAGTAAGAGCGACTAGCTAGGAAGCCTTTGTTGGCAAGACAAGTCAAATTATGACATAATATGAACATGGTATTTTCCTCCAATTTTGTGATATCAAAAATTTGGCAATTTTTTTCCCAAAAAAGTAGCCTAAAAAGATCAAATTGCATTAGAAAAAACAAAAGTTCCCAAATTTTGGGGTCAAAACAATGAGAAAATGTGTTGAAAGAAAACATGGGACATGAATGCTAACAAGAAAAGGATACCTACCATTCACACATTCCCAAACTTGTTTATCATAACTAACAATTATATTGCAAACCAATTAATTCCACCATTGATGAGCTACAAAGCAATGGGGCAATTTGGGCAGGAGAGCAATTTGAGCATGTGTATGGAATTTCAAAAAGGCCTGAAGGCGAAGGTGGGGCTGAGAATTTTGGCTTGAGCTTCCGGGTACAAACTAGAATATTTTATGTCCCGGGATCTCAGCAGATGGAATATGGGCTTGGGAATGAAATATTAGGTAAGAATTAGGATATTCCATGTCCTCGGATCTCAAACAATCTAAAGTCCATTTTGTCTTATGCCCTAGTGAATTTTGTCCTCGGCCTTGGATGGCCCTTGGTCATTTTGTCATGGTGGCTTGGGCCTTATGCCACCTTGTCATGGCCACCCGGGTTCTCAAGGTCAGATTGTATAGAATTCTTTTTTTTTAATGCTGCCCATGAATGTATAAGATTCATTCTTTCCCTACCCAAACATCTTTCTTTTGCTTTTTTTTTTTCTTTGGGGTTGGAGGGGGGGGGGGGAGCAGGTTGGGGGGGTTTTGATTAGCTACCAACCTACCTATATAGGCTATCTACCCTCCTACCTACTTGCTTACCTAAGCTACTTCCCCACTTACTTAGGTTACCAATCTACTCATTCTACAGGTTCCCTATTTTCATACCTATTGATACCCTTACCCAAATAACAAAAGACAGAATTGTCCTACTTACACATATATTCATCTATTCAAAAAAAACTTTCCTCCTATAATTTGGCTAATTGTTGGAACCTGTTCTCTTAATATGGCGATTTTGAAAAAAAAATCCCCATAGTGTGAGGACTTGAGCCTATTCCCCCCCCCCCCCCCCCCAAAAGAAAAAAAAAACCCTTTTTCCCTGTTCTAATCTATTTTTTCACCATATCAAAAGTGCTAAAGGTTTTATTGGAGCATCTTCAGGAGACACTCAGGCACCACCCCCCCCCCCTATTTGGCCCCCCTATAAATACTCATTACATCCAAGAGACAATGTTAAATTTTTCCCACAAAAAGTAAGAAAGAAAAATAAAAAATGGACACAATAAAAGAGAGAGAGACTATTTAAAATGCCATAACATGAGCCCAATCATTCATGATGAATAAATAATCAAAGGCAGCCAGATTTTCTAACTAACCCTTCTGGAAGCCACAATTAAATTAATTATAGGGGCCAAAAGTTCCAAACTTAGTTCCACCCTAATTAAAGACTGTAGTAATTCATCCAAAATTAGTGTACACTTACAGTGGGCATATTTATATGTCCAAAGTCCAACCTCAATTTCATTCTAATTAAAAACTGTACTTCATCTAAAAAATAGTGTGTAAGTACATTTCGTGGGAACTGGGCACATTTATTATATTTGGAAAACTCAGTTTCATCCGTATTTAACGGCTGTACTTCATCCCAAATTAGTGTGTACGGGCCATTGTAAAGGCTGTACTTCATCCAGCATTAGTGTATACGGACTATTACATTTTGCTGCCCACTGTAAAATTTTCTTACTGGCTAGTGAAAAAGACAATTTAATAATTAAATTTCAAATATGAAGTTTTTTTGTTTTTAGGGTTTCCATTGCCAGAAGGTTTTTTTTTTAAATAGGAAAAATCACCAGATTGCTGTATCTGCTTCTAGCAAGTAGCCAGAAATATAGAATGATGATTAAAAAAATTTCTGGTTCATAGCCAAAATTGGCTAAATCTTCCTAGGTGTAATCACCACTTTTTCTTATATCTTCCAGTGCTTTGTTTTTGGTCTAATTTTCAAAAAAATTGGGAATTTTCTTATAATAACATTGAGGAAAAAAATAAAATTCCCCTTTTGTTTTTCTTGTGATACCCTCCGGGTATCATGGCGGGGGCAAAATTGGAAAAAATTTGAGGGGCACTCTGTTTTCTGAACCACCCCAAAACAGAGAAGATATATATGTACATATATCCTGGCTTACTAATTACACCAAAGAAATCAGAGCAGGTCTTCACAATGTTGGGTTTAGGGTTTAGGCAAATGGATCTTTGACTATGCCAATCAGCTTAAAGGTGCATTCACACTTGGTGTTAGGGACTCTAAGGTTAAGTCCCTTACCACCATGGCTAGCCATTTAGGACTTAAACCTAGTTGCCATGAAAATTTCATGTTAAGCTAACATTCACTTAACATTGACCTATGGCCCATTGAACATTGGGTGCCACTTAGGATGCCACCTAGATTTTCATTTTAACACTGACTTGAAATCTAAGTGTGAATGCACCATAATATGAATATTCATTCTTTTTCTAAGTCACACGTGTAGTCTTGAAGATTTTGGGTCTGTCTATCCAAGAAGACAACAAGAGAATAACAGAGAGACAAAGAGTGATTTTGTACTCATCCAGAGGGATTTGCACAGACTCTGTGTGTTTGTGTGTGTGTGCACAGGAGAGAGAGCAGAGCAAATGTGGGGAGTCTGACAAAAGATTTAGATTCACCAAAGCAGGTGGAGGTCAAAGATTGGCTTTACAAAGCATCTAGCTTTCTCAAAACAGAGCCATACTTCCAACAAGTTAAGTACAATCTGGACTTGGGATATGAGCACAGTTCTGTCCTTTCAGTGTACTCCAATTTTCACCCTAACCCCTAAAACCCAACTTATAGAGAGACCACCTTGCAAACCAGTAAGTGTCACAAATTGATGTTGCTATGGTAGAAGCTTTCTGGGTATAACATATAAGTGAATAGCATCATTTCTGAGTCCCACATATCACAAAATTTTACCTTGTCAGTTGCACGAAAAAACTGGACAAAGTTTTGCTTGTGCAAGATCCACCAGTGTCCCATGGCTCCTTTCTCATAGTGGTCAAGTAAGTACACTTTCACCATTGCAATTCCCCTACCCAATGCCTCACATTGTTGCACCTTCATCATGGGCAATTGGTGTCTGAAAGTGTGAATTTTGAATGCAATTTGCTACATTTCCTTGTTGCTGTAGCTGCTGTTTGTTTCTTGTGCTACAGCTGGATTGTGCTATTGTGGCTTGCATCCACTCTGAGTTTGGTTGCTGAGCTCAGTTGTGATTATATCAAGTTCTATAGTTGTCTAAGTGATCTTGATGTTCTTTGTTTTGTCAACTATTGTTTTCCTCTCTTGACAAAGTGGAGTCTAGAGCTGTAAGCCTAACTCTGAAAATTATGCATTGTGGGTATTATTAAGTGGGAGTGTGAAATTTGATTTTGTTGTTTCTAATTCGACAACTTCTGATCAATAAAATCATGATGTTTGTGTACTTGAGTTGCAATTGACTTGCATGAATCAGTCGATGATAGAGCTTGTGTTGAATGCAATGACACAAGTGACAGTGAGCTGTTGAATTTGAGAGTTCTTTCAAATTCTGTAGCCATTTCCTTTTGGTCACACCCTAAACAAATCACACTATTCCTCTGGACACCATACTAACCATCTCAGAAAGTTTGCACTGATTCCAAATGCCCTTGATCTTGACCTCACACTTTACAAGAAAACAAAGGACAACCAGAAACCTTTTGATAGAGTATGGGATCTTAGTAATTTGGACATCTTGAGTCTTCAAAAACTATTTTCGCATTTCTTCTGGATCTCTCAACTACCCAAAGCCTGTATCAAGTGGTTCTTCAACCTAATCAAGCTTTGAGATTGAAATCAAACTAGTTGCTGGCATCATTGCTTCTACTCATTGCTTAATATTTATATGTGTACAAGTAGGTGATCAACACCCATTACATGACCAAACTGCAATGAAGTTATTTTTTGATCTGCAACCCAGACGACATACACAGAACCTTTGCAGCACTCCCATACCTATAACCAAATGCTCATTTCCAGGACATTTGGATTTGTCAATGATGAAGGACCCATGAAGGAAGCTCTTGACGATGATGGGCAGAAGAAGATCAAGCACTAAAACCTTGTTCAGCTCAAGTGTTGTTTAATTTGTATTGATCATATACTGAAGGTGTGGGGTTTGTCAATAAAATGGAACACCAGCATTTCTACCTGAAATACTGATGGCGCACTCAATCTTTGGTCTCCAATGTGCTCTTGGCAACTCCAAAAGACTGGGAGGGCTAATGCCATGGAGGCCGCAATTGAGCACAGGCAAGTGCCACAAGCCACTAGTTGTTGCCTCTTCAAAACCACCTGCAACATCCTTTCTCTACTACTGACTACTTGCGTTTGATTCATCCTTGAGTACAAATATGCAAAAACACATTTAAAAACGTTTGATTTGTTCAATGAAACACGGAGCTCAATTGCCTAACAATAAACATACACACACATAGATGTTGCAATTAAAGAAATTTGTGAGGCTTTTGTGAATTAGACATCCACTCTACATTCAAGATCAATTGTCATGCTTAAGGGTTCAATGACCCCCACATTCCAACAAGTTTGGTGACATTGAAAACAATCGCAAACCATGTATGTATATATATATATATAGGTTTCATGGCTTATTTACCCAAATTTTTTTGGCACATATCCTTGAGTATGGATGTGGTATATCTTTTAGAGTATATTTTTTAGAAAATAAGTTTTACCCTAAATAAATATTCTTTGGTGGTTCTAAAAAGTTTTCAAAAATCCAGAATTGGAGGCTTTTTATCTCTAAAATTTTGAAAGACAGGGACCAAAAGTTATTAACACAATCAAAGAATCGCACAAGGCCACCATCTATCTATGAGTTGTTTGTTCTGTTTTGTAGTTATGAGATCTACTGAACCAGGATGCATCAGATTGTGTTCTTGGTGTCTTTGGAAAGCTCTGGACGAGGAAGGGTGCATGGGCTTGGTTCCATGACGTTTGGACTTACAGAGCAAAAGTTCTTGAATATTGAATGATTTCTTCACTGAAAATTTCGGAGGAATTGGAATTTGCCTTTTGGTGTTGTTGGAAAGATCTTGATGAGCAGGATTCAATGAAAAATTATTTGCTAAGATTTGGATTCAGAATGTGGGAGATATTGATTTAAAAGTGATTTCTGCCGCTGAAAATTCAAATAAATTCCAAAAACCCAGGTTTTGGAAGGAAAAACCAGTTGAGGATGTGGTAATGGCACAGGCCACACTAGTTTACATTGTAAGAGCATGCCCAGTGACAACCTTCTATTAGTATTAAGTACACCTTAGTGTGCATGGTTTAGTTGCTCACCCATCGTCATCTCTGAACCTGAAAAGATGGACTGTACAAAGTGATAGATTATTTAACTCTCATCACATTTACATATTTGCCAGCCCAAAGAAGCTTTGCAATGTTTTGTTCCTAAACTTCATCCAAAAAAGTACTGTAAATGCTAATAATTTACTGCTACCATTGAGCCTGCTCCAAGAATAGAGATCCAACCATTCAGCCCGCTGTAAGAGCAGCTCCACTCATTGTCAGTATGTGGGCGTGCAACTTTCTCACACCCAAATTAGTTTAGCCTATTTACATTTTTCCAGCCTCATGCATAAAATTCAAACTGGGAATGCAAGAGTAGGAGACTACTGATATAGCAAACCACTTGGATCAATCCAAACATCTAGGCAATCACCATGAGGTGTTAAGCTTTGTTGTGCCTTTTGCCAGCTTGAGCATCCTGTGCAAAAATGCTTGAGGCACAACCATTTGTTGAGCCAAACCAACATGTTTTGACTTTTTTTCATCCAAAAGCCTCACAACCATTTGTTGAGCCAAACCAACATGTTGTGAACTTTTTTCATCCAAAAGCCTCACAACCATTTGTTGAGCCAAACCAACATGTTTTGACTTTTTTTCATCCATGTTGTACAGCGCACCAGTCAAATTGTCTTCAGATTTTGACAAAAAACTTTTATATTTTCCTAGCTAAACATTTATCTTTAAGCAAAACCTTTGTCTTTTTTTGGTTAAACCTTTACCGTTTAATCAAACCTTTATTTTTTCCTAGCTAAACTTTTGCCTTTTGAAAAAAAATTATTATTTTTTAACAATATCTCTATCTCTTGAAAAAACCTTTATTTTTTCTTATTAAACTTTTACTATTGACAAAACCTTTAGTTTTTTTTAGTTAAACCTTTACCTTTTGACGAAACCTTTTTGTTTGGATAAACCTTACCTTTTAACAAAACCTCTATATTTTCTTGGCTAAATTTTTACATCTTAACGAAACTTTTATACTTTTTACCTAAATATCTTTACTTCTTGGTAGAATTTCTATGTTTTGGCAAAACTTTTATATTTTTTGGTTAACTTCTACCTCTTGGCAAAACTTACTTAGCCACCCATCATCATACTTACCTATGCACTTGTAAATTGTGAATTTCAATTGATGAAATTATAACATAAATATATAGGTATTACAAATAATTCATTGTTATCTACTTTAATCTTATTCATACTTGTCATGACGATAAGCCACTAGCCCCAAATGTGGGTATTGTGATCATAGGATTTTTTTGGCACTTATTTTAAACCTCCAACTTTAGTTTGGACCACTTAACACAAGATGTATTTAATTTAACTAAACAATAGGAACCCAATGTAATTAAGCAATAGGCTTGATAAATTTAGAGTTAAGGAATCATCAAACATTTATGAATTGTTCCACTTTCTTAATACTAATTAAAATTAATTATAGGTTGGATTTGGGGGGGAATTTCATATACACATGTTTGCAGCAAGATTCATTTGATTTCTTTTGAAGGTGAGTGGAATAGGTCTCAAGTTGGGCCCTCAAATTAGAGAGATCACAATAATGGTAAAAAATAAACCCTAATTTCATTCATTTAATTTTATCGTTTCATTATGTTTCAAGTTTAATTCATCATTCATTCCTAGAAGATTATTTTGTATGGCATTTGTATATATTTATATAATTATTCATTTTTACAACATCTACCATTAAAAATGTTTAGGTTTATATATAAGTATCTTGGGGTAATTATCTTTAAACTTTAGGGCTCATGTTTCTATTCATTGACTTTTTCATTTGATTAATTTCAAATTTAAAATCATATTCATTTGGATATAGTTTATTGTTAATATAAATCTTCAATATTTTTTTTTTTAGAATTCATTTAGAATTTTATAATGTTATTTAACTATTCAATAAAATGTCTCAAATATTCTGAAATTTATTTTGTTATTTGTTTTATGTTATTTAGATACAATTCAACAATACCTTCATCTAATGCAATAAAAAATAAAGAACATAAATGTTATTTAAACTAAAACCCCTGGTGTTTGTTTTTCAATATTCTCCTATTGCACCAAAAGTGGTGATCAACCACAAGAAGATTTAGCCAAATCTAGTTACGAAAAAATAGAAAAATAAAAACTATGAATCATATTACATGTTGGCAAACCACTATATTTTATTAGCTAAATATGGCCATTTCAAATGAAAAAAGTTAAAAATCCAAAAACCTTGGTGATTTCATCAATGCAGTGATTATTTGAAAAAAATTCCAAATAGTTCTTTGGACCAAGTTATTTTGGATTTTAAAAAAAGAAAAACTGGAAAAAAATTGTGATAAAAAACCACTATAATTCCATATTAATAAAATTAAATATAAAGGATTTCAGGTTAATTTCAATAAATAGTCAATATACAATTTAATGTTATTATTTACTTCTTGAATTACAAAATTATAATATTGATATTTATAATAGGATTATTCTATAATGGTTGACAATTTGTTTAAATATTATAATATGTGATATAAATCTATTATATTATTAAGCCTTTTCAAAAAATTATAATTATATTTTAAATATTTTCTATTAGATTTGGTCCATCAAATGCAAGTCTTGTGTTTGGTGGAAAATATGCTTAGGTAATGAGAGAATAATGTTTTTGCAATACTTGTGTAATAAAATCCTATCAAATTAAAGGGGGCTTTTGGTGAGGTTACACAATACATTTTTATGTAAGGTTATTATGGTAGTATTATGTTATAAGAGTAGTGATGGAATTACATTTGTGACCACCTTAACAATGACTGCAAATTTTCAACAAGGCATGTATTATAGATTAAGGATTGAAAAAAAATGGGGCATGCCCATAGTCGATGTTTACACATAAAAATGAAGGTATTGCTAATTATTTTTAATTTATTTAACCCATCTATAGTGAATTGAAAAATGTTTGTGGAATATGACATAGGGTGATAAGGCAAAGATATTACAAATTGGGATTTGAAAAATAAAATTTTGTGGAAAGTTACAAAATTGTATAAAAAATGAACATGATATAAAAACAAAATTTTAAAAATCCCATTGCAAATTAGGCTATAGGCCTAACATTATCCTTTATGGTGCACTTTCATTCAAGGAAGAGTCATAAAAAATGCCCACATTTTTTTGATAATTTTTTGCAATATTTACGACCTTTGTTGCATGGTGATGGGTGAAAAGTTGTTGATGTTGAATTGCAAGACAAACCACATTTGCCACAAAGGCCTCCTTTGTGGTATTTCAAAGCCTAGTGATTAAAAACAATTAGTGTTATGATTCAAATGCACAATGGAAAAACAATGTTGAAAAACAAATGTTTGCAAATTTACTAGCCATGAATCATTTCCAATTCTTATTACTTACAAATGGCTTGTATTTTTTTTTTCAATTCAACTTGGTAGATTTGGGATTCCAATTGTAGGCATCCCATGCGAGCCTAAATGGCTTTGCATAACCAACATTATTCAACGAAATTATTTTGGCAAGCTCATCATCCTATTCAATTTGTGAGAAAGCATTATGTGGGATATACCCCACCTCCCACATGGGTATGCTAATGATGTATAACAATCTATCAAAGGCTAATCTTACTAATGAAGGTCAATGAACCTCTTTAAAGTGTTCCACTTTAATTTCAAGTCGATCCCATGCATTTAGTTTCAACTTTCTTTTTAATTTGATCAATTTTTTTCTTTTCATTACAAGTTTGCCATGCTTGTGAGTTGCACAAAATGCAAGTATTCATGGTTTGATTTTGCCAAGAATAAAAATTTAGCCAAAAAATAAAGAGGTTTTATCAATACATAAAGGTCTAACCATGAAGAGGTTATTTTTTGTTTGAAAATAAAAAGGTTTTGTCGAAAGGTAGAGGTTTAACTAAGAAAAAATAAAAGTTTCACAAAAAGGTAGTGGTTTTATTTAATTTTTTAAAAATGTTTGGCTGAAAGGCAAAAGTTTAAATAAGAAAATATAGAGTTACCAAGTAGTGAAGGTTAAAATAAGAAGAAAAAGAGGTTTTGCTAAAAGGTAGAGGTCTAACTAATAAAATATAAAAGTCTTTTCAAAAAATAAAGGTTTAGCTAATAAACAAAGAGGTTTTTTTGAAAGGTAGAGGTTTAACCAAATGTAGATTTTGTTGAAGGTTGGAGATATAATTAAAAAGATATAGAGGTTTTGTCTATAAATAAAGGTTTTGCCAAGGAGTATAAAGGTTTTCAAATTATAATAGTTTAATTAATTGGGACAATATAAAGATTTCACCAAGACATAAATGTATAATTGGGGGTAAAAAGGTTTTGCCAAGAGATAAAGGTTTAGCCATGAATGGAGAGGGTGATGGTAGGCTTGAAATGTAGAGATAAATGGGTGGGGTGTAGGTAGGTAGATGGACATGATAGGTAGGTAACTTGGATGGGCAAGGTGGGTAGATGTGCCAATTGTTTTTATGAATAAGTAGGTGGGAAAAAAAAATGACCCAACCTCAATGCTTACATCAAGTCTAGTAACTTTAATGGGTTCATGTTCAAAATGGAACTAAT
Organism: Sphagnum contortum; assembly: GCA_963920785.1. Classification (NCBI taxonomy): domain Eukaryota; kingdom Viridiplantae; phylum Streptophyta; class Sphagnopsida; order Sphagnales; family Sphagnaceae; genus Sphagnum; species Sphagnum contortum. The sequence goes on from OY987281.1 coordinate 2,616,298, forward strand.
ATACTCATGGAGGTTGGGTCACTCAAGCCCTTTTGACTCTCACTCAATATGGGAATTCCTTATAATGTTGGTTTTTATGTTGGGATCAATGGAACTTCCTTGGTTTTTACTAATGTTTTGTGGTTCTCAGGTTTTGTTCATGATTTTCAATTCTAGGTATTTGAAATGAAATAAGCTCTAACTTGGTTATGAATTTTGGAAATTTTCATAATCACAAAATGCTTGAATTCTATTCTTGAATATTTTTAGAATAAAATATATTTCCAATTCCAAGTTTAAAACCATTTTTAAAGAACTAGCAATTTTCATGAAATAATTGTTGATTTATGGTAGATTATCTGACCTAGTTCTTTTTTGTACTACACATTATTGCCATTCAAAGAACCTTATGGGAAAAGTGCATGTTTGGTGACAACTACTTATTTCAACATCCAAGCTTGCCAAGGAAGTTTATGGACGAAACTTTTCTATGGTTGTGTGAAGAAAGAAAATGGACTTATGAGTTAAAGAAGGAGAGGTAGAAACAAGAAAAAACAAAGTGAAGTGTTTGGCTTAACTTTTGGGCACAATGTAATCATTTTAATTTGTGGGTTGGAGTGTTGCAATTTGGAGAGATGTGTTTAGTGTTATTTTTTTAGGAACTTTGATTTTTGATATAGAAAGGAAATAGGAAGGAAATCAATGAGATGAGAATATGGATGATGGGAAGAGGGGAAGATTGCGAATATAGTTTTGTCAATTGGATAGTTTATGGCAAAACACAAAATTTGGGTTTTAGCATGTGAATGTGCCTTGGATAGAATTATAAAGGTGGATGATAGCAAGAACTCAATTGCTTGATTTTGTGGACTATATGGAAACTCTTTGAATAATGCAAATCCTTTTTTTTTAATGTTAATTTTAAAACATTTAGATGTGAAAAATGTTTAGGTGTGAAATGCGTGCTTGTAATGGTCTTGAAAAGGTCCAATAAATTCTCATTGTGCAATTAATCATTCCAACTCATTGTAGGGTACATAGGTTACACATGGTGTGAATTGTGAATAAACTTTGGATATTAGGTTTCAATTGTGTGTGACATTAATCAATATGTGCACAAACAAATATGGCAAAATTAAAAGACTCTTGCATATTCTAGCAAAGCAAAATGGAAAGATGGGAGGAATGTTGTCATGGATGATTAGGAGATGTGACTGGTCAAAAGGGAAGCATATCCATCCGAATTTTTTTGTATTTGGGTGTTAGAATTTTGATGTTGTGTTGTCTATTTTTGGAAAGAAAAGGATTAAGGAGTCACTCCCTCTTGTTCTTTTTGGTCCTCTCTTTTCAAAACAAGAAATTGAGGTGTTAAGTGGTATTTTTTCAAATTTTGAAGTCCCTATTGTTGTGTGGATAGAAAATTAACTACATGCCACCTACCCCTTTTTTTGGTATTAGAATTAGGTGAGCAAAATAAGTGTTGATAATACATGGGTGTTGTGAATATTGTCCATATCACCTATGAGCTTTACCCATCATAAAACATAGAAATACAAATTTTATGAACTTAAAAATATTATATTAATGTTGCCAAAAACTATATTTGATTGACATATGAAATGATTTAAAAATGAGACCAATTGGATCATGTTTCATTAAACAAAATTGTGGACAAAAACTAACACGCATATTTGAAAATTGTGCAAATGCACAATGTTTATTTGTTGTGTGTGTGTATAAGATCCATTTGTAACACATATGGATCACATTGCACATCATAGGAACTTTTAGGCCCAAGTACATGCATCATAATCTTTAATCACATCACTTACTTTTTTGCACCAATAATCTTTTTGGACATTTCATCATTATTACACTAAGTCTTGTTTTCATAACAACAATCTTGAATTAAAAACACTCCTTGGAGTTTGCACATGAAATCTTGATCTAGATCTTGTGCTAGGAACCAAAAATGTTCACATCAAAAGTTGTTTCAAATCTTGATTATCTTGTGTTAAGAACTAAGGGCAATCACATTAAAAAATTATTCAATAGAAACTCATAGACCAATAGAATTTCATTTCATCTACAACCTATTTTTGTTAAAGAATTTCATGCCATAAACTCACATTCACACACACACACACACACACATGAAAATCATCCAATGTTAAGAATTTCCACATAAAGAACGTTAATGGCAACATTTTTTCTTACAAAATATTCTTCATGTAGGTTTTTGTTCTTTATTCATTCATGTGCTCAATTTGCAATAGAAACTTTAAACTCTTAAATCCCAATTGATCAATTACAAAAATTCTAGTACTAAATTCAACCAATTAGTAGTATTACTGAGTTAATATTAGTTATATTCTTCTAATTGGCCTAGTAGATGATCCATGGCCTTGTAATTTACATAATATTATAAAGCATTATGGATTGTTCACTCCATTGACATTCACTCAATAGATTTTTTTTGGGAAAAAAATTGGTGGTTGGGCTATTAATAATTACCCCAACTACTTGGGATAATTTGAGTACTAAAGGTGTCCCAAGTATCTATTGTCCACATTTTTAATCCTAGTTTTAATCTTACTTTGTATAAACTTTCAAGGATGTGGATCATATTTTAGCTAAAATCATAAACTTATTTTACACTTTGCATCACAATGGCTTATGAAGTTTGAAAGTATGTGAAAAACAATTAGCATATTGTATGTACCGTAGTGGCATTCCCATTCGCGACCTGCCTTGCGAATAATTATTTTCAAAAGTTTTTCTTTTTCGCACTAACCAATTCACAATTATTTTCACTTTCGTTAGGCCATTTTTGCAATTTCTCCACCTTTTCGTTTTAGTAAATTCGTTCAATCTGAGCTGTTGGATACAACACCCACAACCCCAGCGATGACGATTCAATGATCACAGCGAGTCGGCCCGGGCCAGACAAAGATATTGCAGCGAAATCTGGTGCACAAACATTGCCAGCATGTCTCATTGAATGGTCAAGATACTGGTACTGTACACAGGCTCTTGATTTAGGCGGGAAAGGTGCAAAAGTGCAGGCCCCAAAGACTGAGCCATAGCGAGATGCATGCACTGTGGCTCAGACAGATAAGAAAAAGTGGCTTCCCTTTCAAAAATCAAGAATGGCACTAAAGCTATAGGGAAACAACAAAACAGATGAAGCTATCACCAAAAGAGAGGGAGAGAGTTAGAGAGAAAGATATGCAGAAACACAGAGACAACTAATCATGGAGAGCGTACAGACCCAAACCGGGTCTGAGCATCCTGATCTTCTGATCTGCACCACACCCCACTCTAACAATCTACAAAACACATGAACACACGATGCCTGATCCTTCAACAGAAATGATCTGTTCAAAACAAGGATCAACAAATTAGATCACAGAGTGTAGATCCCTGAGCCTTAAATCAGATTAACAAACCAAGGACTGTATCATGTCCGTTCTACAATGCGCATCATCTTGGATCCCACAGATTAACAAACCAAGCACCATCTCATGCTTGTTCTGCAATGCAAATCGTCATGATCCAACAGGAATGTCAGGTGAGGCCTTTGAGGTCAGATCCCTCAATGTTCACTCGGTCCGTTGAGCCACTAAACCACAACACCTATATGCATCTCTACACTGCTCGCACTCTTAACATCTGGAAACCCAACTCCCGGAAGCCCTCCGTTCCAACAATCTCATGATACTCTGACATAGACCAACATAAAGCCAAGCTCCTATGAATCCTCTCACAATGACAGCCCCATCAAGCACGGACAACAGATCTGAAGCTGCAGACCCATTCCATTCACTCCTTCTCCACGAACAACCTACTACTGCCCCCAACTTAGATGCAAAGCAAAGCTCCTACAAATACCCATTCTCCTTGACAGATTCTCCCTCTTTCTTCTACAGGCCTATGAATATAAGGCTTGGACCTTTCAAATCTCTCATCATTCTTCAGCCTCACCTTCCATGATAATTGCATTTAGGGACTACACAGCAACTCAACAAGACATTGGTGCAGCGGAAGAAAATCAGCAACAAGCTAAGCAACAACTAGCACACCCCAGAGAACAACGCTAAAACTAGCAACCCAGAATACTGCCTCAGTCTGCCAATCTTCCTCCAAAATTCCAACCATTTCATGCTTGGCTTCCAACTCAAGCTTTCCCATGCACCGTTACAAGATTCATGTCCCCAAAATCATAAAATTGCCGCCTTTATTAAGTCCGTTTTCTGGTGGGTTTAATTCCTTAAACCCTTAAAGCAAAAAGATCAGATTTCCAAACTCAGTAGCCATAATCATGTTTCCATTGATGTCTCCAATTCAGATGGAGAAGATTAGAATTCAGTTGTTAGATCAACATCACCAGTATTTTTCGCTGACAGGGTTGCAGAATTATCGGATTAATTCGCAACTTCACACCAGTTGTAAAAAATTAGTTTTTTTTTTGCAGCGGCCAGAAATAATTATTTTTAATGCGAATGGGAATGCCACTACGGTATTTGAAGGCCAAACTTTGTAAAATTCAACATGTGTTCTTCTTATGTTCACCTTTAAAACCCTAGAACCTTTAAACCTTACAAACTAAAACCCCAATATTTACAATACATGAAAAAAATTGCACAACTTTTGTGTAATCTAATAATAAAAATTTGATGTTCATTACATTGATCAATTGAAATTTCATATTGGAATCTTGTATGTTCGTCAATGTCAATGTTTTGATTCGTAGATAATATGGTGGGATAAGGGATGTCATTACAAATATGGGATGTTCATATTACTTAGCATGGGATCATGTCATTGTGAATGTGACCTATATGGATGTTGCATAAAAAAATGGAAATGTAAAAACTATGAATAATTGCATTCAAATGGTGCCATTAGAATCAAGGTTCATTTGACAAAATTGAATTCAATTATCATTAGATGTCCCAATGTCCTTTCTTTACTTTGTTTTATTTAAAAGGGCATGGGAATAACATTTCTAGTGGGTCTATTACAAGGGAAAATCCTACACAATCTCAAAGTGTCTATTTTGAAATTCCACTATGTTAAACTTCCTTGTCTACATCTTGGTATTTTCTTTTGAAGCAAAAGACGAGACTTGATATTTGTAGTTATTTTTACAAGAATAATATTTCATTCCATCTTCTTGACATTCCAACATGGAAGCATATGATCAACTTTGTTGCAAAAATCAGAACAAAGGACTATATAAGACCTCCATGAAAGTAACTATGTATAACAATTTTGTAAGAAAATGTACAAAATGCCATGAATGACCTTGAACCTTTCAAGTCATTTTGGAATAAATACAATTGTATGACTGTCATAAATGAATGGAGTGACATGAAGAAAAGAGTATTCATAAACATTTTGGTTTTTTCTTATAAAGGGTTCATATTTTTGGATGTCATTAACACATTGGATATTCTTGGAGCTCATTTGATAGGTGACTACATTTTTTAGCACATAAACAATGCCATTGAAATCGTGGGATCGGACAATAAGATGTAGATTGAAAATAATGCAACAAATTGCAAAAGGATGGGAAAACTAACATCAACATAATACCTAAAAGTTGTTTAGATTTTGTGTAGGACATTGTTCAGATTTGTGTGTAGGACATTAGTAGATTATAAAGGGTGAAAAAGATTCTTGACAAAGAAAAATCCATTATTTAGGTTTGGTTAAAAAACCCTTAAGGTTTTGCAAATCTATTGATTTTTCCAAAACCTTGAACTTCAAAATTTGCCAAAAAAAGATATGCTTACATGTTGTTGGTTTTGGAAAGGTTATTCATAGTTTATTCAACATTGGAGCAAATGGTGGTTTTTGATGCATGGTAAACATGGATAGAACACTTGAAACACAAGAGTTCAAAAACTTAGTTTTGGTCGGTCATTTTTGGATGAATGTTAAAAACATCATTTTGCACCTCCAACCCATCTTTATTGTTTCGCATTTGATTGATAGAAAAGGATGTACATCCTTGGTCTATTGTATGATTTTATGCTAAAGCTTGAAAAAATGTTAACAATTGCTAATAAGTTGTCCACTAATTGTTCGAGACAAGTGACAAAAATTCGGTTAGGACAATGGAATTGGTTCCATTGTTCCATACATGTTACAACCCATGTTTTGCATCTTCTTTCATAGCCAAATAATGGAATGAGTTCAATAGAATTAGAGGATGGCTAGACTTCTTATTTGAGTATATTGTGTCAAATAGTAGTTGAATCAAATGATGTAGAAATTGCATTTTTAAAAGTTTATGCAAAAGGATGATCCATTTACACAAAAATAACAATTATCAAGGAACTCATGTTGACACTTGTGTCATGTTTGGAGAAGTTTGGGAGACATGTTCCCAAACTATAACCACCTCCTTTACACATTTTGTCACAAGATTGTAGTGCGTGCATTTGTGAATCGAATTAGAGCATTTTTTATCTTGTTTAGACAAAAAGGCATAATAGGTTGAGATTTATTCAAATGAAGAAATTAATATTTGTTCAAGCTAGTTTGTGAGTGGTTGAAGGTTTAGTTGTTGGTCATCCATTGAAAAAACTCAATCAACACAAGAATGATGCCACCGAGGTCCATAACATGCCTACACAAAAAGCGGAAAACATGGATGATTATGTCTCCTCCTCATAGAAGAGGTTTTACCAAATCCACAACGGCCAAAGAAGGAATGGTGTCATCAAAAAACCATTTCACTTGCAATTGTAAAGGTTTAAGGGTGATCTATATTGGAACATTATTCTAAATTTTTGAAAAATGGAAGTGGAGGTGACAACAAACCAAAGGAAGAAACATTTCAATTGGAAATTAATGTTGATTTTAAGAGGAGCATAAAATGTGATCCTAATTTGGAATCTTGATTGATTGTCATAAAAAATTAAATGAATAAAATTAAATCAATTGTTTTACTTTTTGATTTCATAGCATTTGATTATTCTATAGATGGTCAACTTTGTAATTTGACTTCATGAAAATATTTTTTTGCAAAAAAATTTCAAAACTATTTTTTTTCAAACCATTTGACGACTTTTTTTTTAGGTCTTATTATGTTTCTTTCATGTTTTTTTGAAATTTAAAGCATTTTTGTAACTTTGTCTCAAAACAATCCTTGCAACATTATATTAAGTTGTATTTTGTAGGATGGGGAGGGTTCTTATGGCTAGTATACTTATAAGCGTAACATCCTTCCCATTCTTAAGGAGTAGGTGTAAGATCCCTCCTTTTCCTTAAAGGGATATTCCTCTTTATATAAGGTGTGTTCCAACTAAAAGTTTCCAAGTGTTTTTTTGATAGGTCATTTGTTTGAATGTGGTCCCAAATTGTGGAGCCCTTTGCTTGGCTTGAATGAGGTGATGCGCAAGTCATTTTCAGACCAATGTAACAAAAGTTATTGAATTTAAAATGATTTTCATCTCTGCAATATAATTTAAAAACAATAATTTAGCAAGGTTTCATAAGAAGTGTCTGACGTTGAGCCCACTTTCCTTCCACCCTAATAGTATTGGGATGGGTGAACCTTAGGGGATGTTTAATGCACTTGGGCCAAAGGCATAGGGCCCACTAGTCATCGTGAAATATGTAGAATATGTGTTGTAACATGAACATGTGCAGAATCTTGATGGGCCAAAAGCAAAATATTGCTTTCATTTGCTTGGAATTAGGTAGGTTTATATTTACCTAGATGTACTTTACACTTCAAAAAAACGTTTAAAATGGAAACCCACAATTTATTGAAGATGCTATTTCATAGTTTTTAATCATTTACAATGAGCCCATATGGGGCTTGTTGCAGTTTCTTGGCTTGTCTTCAATTTGATGGAAGGTATCAAAGGTCATTAGCTACTAGCTAGCCTTTTCATACCAAAGGGACCTTTTAACAGCATTCACTAGCCCAAATCTTTATTGGATGGAATTTTTTTTTAAAAATATCTTTTTAAATATGGAAAAATATTTTTTCAAGGTCACATATTCACTAGCCAAATTTTTGATTGGATGGAATTATTAAAAGATTATTCTCCACTTCATGTTCTATTGAAAGTTGAGTTCCATTTGAATAACAATGGCCAGCACCAAGTCCCAAACCGATCTTGAGGTTGATTTGAACCGTAGTGGGGCCAAACATACTAAACACTAGCATTAAATTCACAACAACTCCGTTGACAAGCCCCTTGAGATTGGGGATAGAATAATTTAATAAAAGCTTCAATTACTCAATGCAGCCCCTTAGAAAAGGCCACTTGGGTGAATTCTATTGAGACCCACATTTTTTGTGCTCCACAAATCACACTATAAATTTTGAAGCCAGGGCCAAATATATTGTTACTTTTTCCCTAGAGTAGGCTACTGGGAACGTTCTAGAAGACGACAAAATGGTAGTTGTTGTTGTCTTCTTGTTGGCAATAGGGTTGAAGATATTACAAGAGGACAGTAAGGTCTTCATTTGCTTAGGGTTGTTGAGGCCTACCAGAGGAGTCAATCCCAATGGAGGGTTCTATCCACTTTTATGACTACTAGCCTAAGTCTCTGTACAAGACCTTGACTTTCCAAACTACCCAACACACAATTGTTAGGGCTCATTGTTAGGGTTTAATTCAAAATACTTCAATTGACAACTTTCTATTGATTATCAAATATTTTCTTATCATGCTAAACATTGAATTTGTACCCAGCCATTGCTACTAGCTACTTAGGAATTTGATTATTGTATATTAGCAGTCCAAGTCTATGTAGTCTAAAGGTGCTTTCACACTTGGTGTTAAGGACTCTAGTATTGAGTCCCCTAACACCAACCTAGTCATTTAGGACCTAAACTTATTTACCATGAAGATTTTATGTTAACATTCACTTAATATTAAACAATCACCCATTTAACATTAGGTGTGAATGCACCTTAAGTTGTATGCTTACATGATATGCTGCGCTTAAGGTTGAGGAAGTTCTCAGACTTGAAGAGCAGTAGTTATTACTCCTGCACACAGAGTAGATTCATAATCAGGGTATCAGGATTCAGGAGCCCTATTTTGACAGTGAAATTTATTTTGGGTGGCTTTGGATTTTTCAAAAACAATGATATTATTGCGCTTTGGAGGTTGCATTGATTTTTCTGTTTAATTTGTGTAGGGTAAAAGCCTAAGGGCAAGGGCATTACTGAAATTAGGCGTGCAAGGCAAGAGCCAAGCTCTGGCCTGGCTCTGGTCTTGAGCAAGCCTAATTTTGGTAATGCTCTTGCCTGTGACCTTTAGGCTCCCTCCACTTCTCAGATTCAAGTTGAAAGCCATTTGATCCAAACCAGTTAGCTATCTGGAGAAGACCCAGAAGTCTTTCTGGTCTTCTACTCAGAAGTGAGAGTACAAACTTTTAGAGCACAAACATTATTCGTCATAACTCCATTCGGGTCATGCATAGGCGAAAACAATTTAATGTTATTTTCTTCTCTACATGACATATTTTTATAGCAATGTATTTTTTCTTTGCTCATCATCTTCACAAGATTGTTGCAAATGAGAACAGCTAAGGAGTCAGGATAGAGAGAAAATAAGACAACCCAGCAAAGTCTTCTCCATGTATGACAGAATTGATAGATGCTAGAATGCACCCATTCGTCTCCAGCACTGGACCAGATTCATCCATGTCCAAATCTCAGCCCTCTGTTCTCATCTCCCATTTCTCTTCCCTTATATCCATGAATTCTCACTTTAAACACCACAGGCCAAAGCAGTGTTAGCTATGCTGTATCTGCTCTCACAGCCAAATAAGCTAGCTGATAATCCTCCTCCCCCTGTAACTAAAGCATGCATAAGCATTCCAACATGATTCTATAGCCCTTGGCCTGGTGGAGTTTCCCAAAAGTTTGCTGAGACACAGCTACAGACTAGGGTAAGAATACCATACCACAATCTGGAAACCAGCACATGCCATGCAAGAAGAGACTGGACAAAAAGTAGTACATCCTGCCCTAGCCTGAGAGACACACCGAGAAGAAGACAGAGATACAGAGACAGCCATAGATAGCATTCTAGGAGTATAATCAATGAAAAGGCTGCTGCTCCAGCCAACTTTACCAGATCTGGATGGCAGAAGCCAATTTGCTAGGAGCCATTTGGGCCTGGAAGACCACCCAAAAATGCGATACAACACAAGAAGCGATCAATATATATACTAGTAATAACAGACAGGTGATACTCCCCAGACTCCATGGTATTTGTACCTGACAAAGAAAGAAAAGGTGCCCAATGGAACAATTGATGGCAGTGGCTTCAACCATCCAAGATCTACAGCCCTATACATGCACACAGCCAATCCAGACAGATTCCTCCTTCTGGCATGGCATGTGCTGGTTTGCAGAATGTCGTACACATCTGTGTCCAACTCCTTATAATGACTTCCTGAGAACCTGAAACCTGAGAACAATCAGAAAAGTTTTGCAGACCTAAACTGCTAAGAAAGAAAGATAGAACTCAAATGGTGGAGCATAGCCCTGATCCTTAGAATACCAACACATCAAGCCAACCTAAAACCTCCATCTATGCTTCCCATCTGAGCTGCTGCAGGGCTCTCTATCTATATCATCAACTTTGGACAATCTCTTCAATCGTACATATAATCATGTTTTCTCCAAACAGGAGACCTTCTTGATCACAAAGGTGACACTAAGCAAGAAATTGCTGGAGTCGCATTGCTGATGCTGCCTGTTATCTCTTTGAGTACATGGGTGGATTCACTGATCCATCTCTGAACAATCTCACACTGAGACTGTTGAATCGATCCCTAGAGTACTGTCTAGAGGCTTTCCTCCAATCGGTACCTCTTCGCATCATAGCAGCAAACTCATCAAAGCTTATGCGGCCATCCCTGTCAGTATCCACTTCCTCTAAAATGGCATTGATGACGCTCATCTCATCGGACACCAAATGGTCACCTATTGCTGCTCTGAGCTCATCCATCTCAATGTATCCACTGCCATTTGCATCAAATTGGGCAAAAGCTTTATGCAAGTGGTCATCATTGTCTAGCCGCTGAAGGTGAATTGTTGCTGCAACAAACTCTCCATAGTCCAAGGTACCATTGCCATCAACATCTGCTGCATCCATCAGCATTCGCACTTCTGCCTCTGTCAGATGAGAACCAATCTGAATTAAGCCAGCTTTCAACTTCTCAAATGTGATGGCACCCATATTGTCAGTGTCCATCATCTGAAACATGCCCCTCAACCCATCTATTTCATCACCATCCAGGTGCTCCGCAATGATTTGCAAGGCCTTCCTCTTGAGCTTGTTCATGGCAGCAAACTGCTTCAATCTTGACCTCACAGCATCAAGTGGAACATTGGAATTCTTCTTTGCATTTTGAAGCCACGGATGGTCCAGAACCTGCTGAGCATTGTATCGAGCTTTCGGATCTGGTTCCAGCATGTGGCGAACTAGGGATTTGGCTGTTTCAGAAACTTTGGGCCATGGTTCCCTCTTGAAATCCAGAATTCCTCTCAAAATCGCTTGTGCAACTCCTTGCTCTGTTTCAGCCCAGAATGGAGGAACACCGCTAAGCAAAATGTAAAGAATAACACCCGCACTCCATACATCAACCTCAGGCCCATAATTCCGCTTCAATACCTCAGGTGCCATGTAGTAGGGACTTCCAACAATCTCGGAGAATCTCTCCCCAGGCTTGAAGAAAACAGAGAGTCCAAAATCAATGGCCTTGAGAGGAGAATTTTCGTTGCTATTGGCAAACAAGAAGTTCTCAGGCTTTAGGTCTCGATGCATCACTCCCTTGATGTGACAAAGCTGTACAACTTCCACAATTGTGCGTGTGACTACAGCAGCGGCTCGCTCTGTGTAATGACCTCGGGCAATGATGCGGTCAAAAAGCTCACCGCCTTCACAAAGCTCCATCACCAGATGCACAGCTTGATCATCTTCGTACGCACCTTTTAGGGTAACGATGTTGGCATGTTTTGGCAAGTGTCCCATTATGGCAACCTCCCGTCGCACATCTTCCACATCCACAGCAGTCCTGAGCTTGCGTTTGGAGATGGATTTGCAGGCGTAAACCTCTTGGCTCTCCTTGTCTACGCACAAATAGGTGATGCCGAATTCCCCTCGTCCAAGCTCCCTTCCCAACATATACTTGTCCGCTATGCTCACTTTCGGCTGGTTTTTCAGAATCTGGTTCCCGGAGAACTGATATCCATCCTGCGCAAAAGGATTGCTCTTCTTCTCCTTCTTGGGCTTCGGTGCTGCTGAAGAAGCTCCTACACAACAGTTTCCCATCGATTCTCTTTCTCTCGCTTGATTTTTATTTTTTTTGGTATTCTAGAAACTTGATGCTCGGCGCCTAAACTAGGACTCAAATCCGCAGCACTAAAAAGAAGAAAAAGAAGACCCTAAGAAGCTCCTGATTCCACAAAACTCAGACATAATCAACAACAGAGCTTGCTCGCTCGTCTTCAATCAAGCTATTGAACCATACACAAAAAATCCCCTCGAAAAAAGCTTAACCAGATGGACTCGTATTTCATCTGCACATGCCAAACGCGGGCACCAAATCCAAAACCAAAGCTGAAGGGAAGGGGGGGAAGGAAATACAAACAAATGGCAGCAAAACACGACAACAAGCAAAGGGTCGAGGGAAGAAGAAGAAACAGCAGCGACTGTTGGCCATGATGCCACAGCCAGCCAGCCAGCTAACCAGCCAACCTCTCTCTCTCTCTCTCTCGACTTTCGGGCAGGCGTCAACACGAAAGTCGCGAGCTTGAGACTACCAAATAAAACGCGGAATGCCTTGCTTAAGGACCGATCGATCACAGTGCGCGAGCGAGGGAGCTGCTTCCACGATGATTCCTGGAGATGGAATGAATTTGGTTAACTATCGATGAAAATAGTCAGCCAATGACGACGAGAAACAAGTAGCGTTTTGCTACAGCGTTTGTTTAGCGGGTGCTTTTTGAATACGCGTCGCTGTACAAGATGAACGTGGGCCGAAAGCTACACAGGCAAACTGAGAAATGGAAGAAGCGCGTAAGGCGTGGGTGCGTGCGGGGTCGTCATCGATCCATCGAAGGTGCAAGCAAGCAAGCAAGCAAGCAAAGCAACAAGCAAACATCCCGCGCGCCGCTCATCTTCAGTCGTCAGTCCGCTCTTCTGTCCGCTCTTCGCTCTGCGTCACGACAACCCCCGGTACCGCACTTGCCACCAAGTGGTTGCGGGTTCGAACCACCGCTATGTCATGCTTTCCAGTTTCCCATTCCGGGCCACTAACTGTAACTTAACTGAACCTACCCAAAGCTCCAAAAAACTCCCCAAAAAGTTTCTGAAAGAACTTCAAATCCCCCCTCCCCCCCCCCCCCCCCCCCAAATCCCAAAACCCATGGCAATTTGCTGGCCAAATGAGACCCAAGCTTCCCTTCAATTTAATACCATTCTACTTTGGTAGCTTCAGACACTAATTATATTATTTGTTAGAAATATTGAAAATGTCACCCAAAAAACCTTTTTCACAGAACAAATTTGAGTGAAGGATTATAAAGAATTTCTTGGAATAGTAAAGAAAAATATTCTGTATGTGGACATTGGATTCTTCAAATTTCATTAATTAATTAATTAGTCATTTGACATATATGCTGGTAAAACTTGAAGCTACCCCTGTTGTGTACTGTTGTTGTCATTTTTGTACCTAGTTCTACCCTATTCCTACATGGGTTCAAAGTGTCCAGCCCATGGAGAGTGGTTTACCTGAAGGTCCATGAAAACTTGAATTTGGGGGAAAACCCACCCCCTCCTTCTCCATTTTCCTTTTTTTCAAAAACATGGAGACCTTTACTTGAAGTGCATAAGAAGAAACGTGTAGAGAAGGAGTTTTTTCTTTTTCACATATGAGTCCATGATGTAAAAATTCTTGTTGAAACCAAAATAGTAGCATTTTATTGCACTCTCCACCCCTAGCATAAAAATCTTTTTCATTTGTCCAAGTGGGACTAAAAGCTTTACTATTAGTAATGCCCTTCATAGGTGATCATGTTGGACTTATTGGTCAAGTTGAAATACATTTGCTTATTGTTCAAACATAGATATTGTTAATGCCTAAACATTACCTCTTTGCATGTTTAGTGTAGGTTTTGATTAAAGCAATTTCCCTACATCTTCCCAAAGGGTTTGCAATTTGCTTCTACATATGTTACATTTTTTATGTAATTTTTTATAGAAATTTTCTGCTCTCTAATTTATTTTGTTAATTTATTTTGGGAAAACCAAGTTTTTTTCAAATAAATGCATTTTGTCAACAAATAATTGCCACTTTTGTGAAAGTAAAAGTTGTAGGAATTTTTTTTAATGTCAATTAGTGTCATTTACAATTCACAAATGTTGTTAGAAAAAATCGTTATATGATGGATAAGTGAATATTCGTGTGTGACTGTTGCACCCCTCACATTAAATTGAATATCATCCAACATTATACTTGTTTTTCAAGTTTGGCTTGGGTGATTGGCCCAAGTGTGAACCCAATACCAAACTAGTTTTTCTTTTCAAGAACCAATCTTTTATATAAAAAGAGTTGAATTTAAAATGAAAAAATAATCAAAATTCAATGTTTATCACACCTTAGGTTTAAAATTTACAAAATTGACTCCACAAAAAACTACTCATTGAAAATTTCTCAAAAATATCAAAAGCACACCCTAATTTTGCCAAAATGTTTTTATTTTATTTTATTCCATTTTCAATGACAAGATTATTCAATATTCAATCACTCTTGCACCATAGGTCTAAACATTATGGAACCAACTTGTTGCACCCCTATTCATCAAAGGCTTGCCATGAATGGTACCATAATGGGACCCATTATGTTTTGGGAGATATTAACATGACAAACAACCAAACAAACAAACAACCTTCCAAAGGTGCAACAAATATTGAATTTCGAATAAACTTTGTGATTGGAAATTCAATAAGAATTCAACAAGATCAAAATTAAATATTTTATAGTTCTCATTTGGGCCAATGACACAAGTCATATGACTTATAATGAACCAAACATCAAAACATGGTGGCATGGAAAAATAAACCAAAATGTAGTGCTAGCATAACTTATCATAATTATAGTAGTGATCGCACAATTTCTATTATTCAAGTGTTTGATGTTAGGCATTTTTGCTCCTTGTTAGGCAAATTCTAATCTTGTTTGAGTGTTTATTGTTTCATATTTTCCTAGATTTTTGTTTTATTTGCAAATTCTTCTTGTTGCAACAAATGTTGAATTTTCCTCTTTCTGATATTTTAACAATCAACCCAACCTCAGATCCTACCTTGAAAATTTGTGTAAAAAACATCTTTAGCATCCAAATCATAGCTTGAAAATTTTTGTGCTCAATAATATCATCAACCCCTATCAACTTGAAATTTTTTGTGTTCAACAATATCATTAGCCCCCCAAATTAAATGGAAGAAATTTGTTCAATATTAACCTTGAATCAAGTTTAAATCAAACTTTGAGTGACTTGAAAAGTTTTTGTTATTGTACTTTGAATTAGGCTTTGATTGATTTTCAAGATGGACCATTGGTTGTAGGAATAAAGGGTTGGGTGATGGGAGAGGAGGCTCAAGTTTTACATTCAATACTTCCAATTGTTTGCACACGTGTCATGGAGTATCAATTGGCCTTCTGAATCAACCTCCATTTGTGAAAATTACGACTTTTTTCTCTAATGATTTATGTTAATCTACATTTTTTAGCAATTTGTTGCAAATGCTAGGTGCTTGTATTTTTCAAATGTGTGTTTTGTTTTGATGTTAAGTCATTTTTATTGATCTTGAGAATATTTGTGGCTTTCATCAAGCCAAAGAAGGAAGACAAGAATGTCATTCTTATAATCCTCAAAGTAAACAAGGTTATTGGGTAAATTGGGTCATTTTGAGAATTTTCAATAATATTTGTTGGATATTGTTACAAGTTTGATTCAATTTTTTTTCTAAAATGTAGTAGTTTTTTCCATGTTTTCAAGGTAAAATAAGACATTGGCTTGGAGCAAAGGGTTCTTTCCTAGATGAACCATAGATTTTCATGGCAACCTAATGAAGGAAAGTACATTGAAGTGGGTTTAAATATATTTTTCAATACTTGGATTTGCTCACACCATTTGTTTGGAATAATTTTAGATTAGCTGGGAATGTTAGGAGTTGGAAACAAGTACATGAGAGTATGGAGAGTCTAACAACAAAGCTCTTGGTATAGTGTTCTATTTAGGGAGTTGATTGAATTTTCATTCTTTGGACATGAGAGAAAGCTTTGGAAGTTGCAAACCATTGGGGGTCTTTTGGGGGTTTTTTTGAAAGGTTGGGTGGTTGATCTTCATTCCATTTCAAGGCTTTGGATTTCTTATTTCTTTTGGTCATTGGAAGTTTCCATTTTGATCCTTCAAAGAAAGCACTGTGCTTGTTAGATAAGTTTGTTACATTTTCTTCTTTCCCTAATTTTTGTTTTCTTGATTTGTTGTTTAGTGTTTTTGTTTTTTTTTTTTTACGTTCTCTTGATTCCCATCGCTTTCATGTACTTATTTATTGAACGTTGGGTTGAGGTTAAACAACTTGCTCTCATTTCCAATAAGGAATATATGCACCAATTGATCATATGTTTATTAATAATTTACACCAAATTGACTTAGTTTTAAAATTGATTTTTGGTTTTGCCACATGACAAGTCCTTGATTGAAAAGCTCCCCTTGGGATCACCATTATTTTTAGGGTTTATTTTGTAATTCCTTGATACTTATTCCTTGGGGTGGTAAGGTGAGGAATGAAGTGAAACCAAACACAAAAACTCTTTATACAATGGCAATGGAAGTTATAGTGTTGGGCATTTTTTCACATATTCCAAATTGGTTAAAAGATTTGTTTGCATTTGATGTGTCCCATGTGTTCTTTAAACCGTATTTAACATATTAGTTTGCTTCATTTCAAAATATTGAACTTGGTAGTTTTATGATCAAATGCAAGTCTTTGGTTGGACATATGAATGGGTTTTGCTCATTCAAGTAATTGCATCACCTTCTTTCTCGTCTTTTTTCATTTTGATCTAAGTCTTCACACATGAGTTTCTTTTGAAAATAGGTTCTATTACGATGAACTTGTTAATTTCATAACAACATTTTGGTTGAAATTGTGATGAGATTCATGAGTGTTGAAATAGGTCATTAATTAACATTGGGTGAATGATTTAATATTCATGTTGATTTTCTTGGTGTGGATATATGGTAGTAGGCAACAAAGTGGTATGGAGATTATGAACATAAAAGAACAAAAAATAATTTATGGCTTTCTCCAGATGACAAAACATAGTAATATAGTAGCCCCCAAAAAAATCGAGTTTATGTCAAGTGGACATGAATGTGCAATTGGTTCTATCCTTGAAGGAATAATGCAATATGTAAAATCTTTTGAAAGGTTCATTGATATATGGAAAGACATTGGGACGTAACATATTAACGAAGTAAATCATGTTCTTGTGACAAACATGGATGCTTGTTTGTTGTGGAGGTAAAAGTGAAGGTAAGTTTGAATTAGTTTATGAGGGGAAGTTGTGGATATAATTATTAATTCCATACATAAAATTTGGTGAAATATGCAATAATTCACTTCTTCAAATTGTGTAGGTCATGATTTTGAATCAAGACAAGGAAATAAGGCACATTAAATTATCCACCAAAAAGTTGGAGTTCACACCTCATGATATGTTGCATGGTCAGGCCTTTGTGTATTAAAAGGTACCTTAAAAGATCTATACATTAATGAACTTTTTTTATGTTTTTTTGAGATTTGGTTATCGTATGATAAGGTTCTTGCAATTTTCATAAAACAAGTTCCATCAATTCATTTGTAACAAGCAAAAGAAGATGTCACAAAATTGAAAGGAGGATTCCATAACATTTCTAATTAACAACTTGAGTCTAGCAAGGTAATCCATAGTATTATGATTTCAATTCTAAAATTTCTTTGTGTGTTTACAATGATTGACAATTTTTATTCCTCAAACTGATCATCTACATGAATTTGATGTGTTTCTTTGCATGGTGTGATGATAGAAAAAAGAAAAATTATCTATGTTTATTGATGAACATGAAATGGTTGTGGTTTTATCGAATGCATGTAACTACTATTGTATGTGTTGTGGGAAACATCTTTCCATAAATATAAAACATTTTGAAAAACATAATAATAGCACTAGTCATCTTCAATTTGCCACATTGCAAAAAAACATGCATATGCACAATTATTTCACATAGGTAATCAATGTTTAATACTTGTTGATTTCATGTTGGAATTTTATCATTATTTGAAGGTTTAATTTTTTTCAATGGGAAATAGAGCATGGTGGACGTGGTGATTGCATGGTGTGCACCATTTGTGATGTGACACTTCATGATTGCTTTGAAGACATTATGATGCATGTTAGTGGTTTGAAACATGTTCAAATTAATCGACACAACTTTTGCAACCACTTTTTCAAAATGCATGTGAATATTTGAATTATTTTCCGATGTTAATTGAAATAACAAATTCAAATTTGTTTGAAAGTATACTTGTGATTAAAATTGCATGTAAGGTTCCAATATGGTGGGGAGTAACATTATTTTGACACATGGAAAGGGTGTTTACCACTCGAACTGAACTATTTGGATGTTTTCAAAGATTTTTTTTTTTTGAATTGTCATTATATCCAAAATTATGATCTTCAACAAATATCAATATGATTTCAAAATGTAGAATCTTCAACTGCATTGGTGGAGAAAGAAATTTTTTTTTGTATTACAAGACTTTTGTTCTATGATGTTATTCTGATCAAGGTTGCAAGAACTTTGTGGGAAGAGGCATAATGGTTGGACTTACATTTGGACAATTGTAAACATGGGCCCAAGATGGGTAGTTCTAAGATGAACATGTTCGGATGGAAACAAAACAAATATAAAACCAAATCTGAATCAATTGGAAGGTATAATATACTTTTCACTTAATGATATCTTTTTGGATTATTGTGAATCCATTGTGCTCATAGATACATGCATGCAAGTATAAACATCATGATTCAAAAGTGGAAGCAAAGTTTGTCAATTTGGTGAGCAAACTCCAAAATGTATTATTTCGTATATTTCCAAAAGTAATGGAAAGTTTGGAGGACAAATGGAGGAGGTTCAACATTATGGATGGGGAGGGACACCTTGTGGATGGTTCATCATTCACTACATATGCATTTTTCAAACATTATGGAGTAAATTTTCACACGGATTTGAATGATGATGATGTGTGTTTCATGATATGGTTGAGGGAAGGTATATCATCAAATCTAGGGTGATTTTCAAAAAAATTGAGTTATTGTTGAGTTGTAATAATCCTTTATTTAATTGTGATGGTGTGTGGTTGTGATGGTGTAGAAGATGAGTTAGAAGCATATGCAACAAGGACACTTAAAGTCAATTTTAGGACAAGAAATGGTGGCATTTTCATGTTCCATGTAAATAAAGTTTTACATTACAAAATGAAGAATCAAAATGGCAACCAATATGGTGTGGCATTTGTTAAAAAAACTTCTATGTTCAAGTATTTGATGAACTTGAATGAGTGATAATGGTGGGGGATTATTTGGAATTGAAATGTTATTATTTTTTGGGGAGTGTTTAAATAGTGTTTGGTGGCATGGAGTAATTACATGATCAACATGGTGGGAGTTATGTATTGGGCACTTGAAATGCTTAGACATTATTCTTATGAAAATTTTGGCATCGCACAATGATTCTATTGTCAATTACCTTGTCTTTGATGAAATTTTTTGGTGGCATAAAATAACCGAGAAAAATCAATGTGGTGGGAGTAATGTATTGGGCACCCAAAATGCTAAGACATTATTCTTATGAAAAAAATTACACCACACAATGATTCTATTAACATTTGATTTCATATTTGATGGTATTTTTGGTGGCATAAAATAATTGTGTGATTAATGTGGTGGGAATAATGTACTAGGCACCCAAAGTGATCAAACATTATTCTTGTGAAAGTTTTTGCATTTCAAAGTGATTTTATTGACATTTAATCCCATATTTGGTGAATTTTTTAGTGGCATAGAGTGATTACATGATCAATATGGTGGGAGTAATGTATTGGGCACCCAAAGTGCCTAGACATTATTCCTGTGAATATTTTTACACTACACAATGAATTTATTGGTGGTTGATCCTATATTTGGTGAAATTTTGAGTGGCATAGAATGATTACGTGATCAACATGGTGAGAGTAATGTATTGGGCATTCGAAATGCTTGAACATTGTTCTTGTGGAAATTTTGGCATCACACAAAAATTGTTTAATCGTAAACAACTTGCAACTAAAAACTTTATCCCATATGCTTTAGCTTTCAATCTCATCTTGAAAAGTATATAATTAAGTAGGTCAATGACAACTAACTAATTGACTAATGAATTAATAAATCAACTAATTAACTAATAAAATTACTAATTATTTAGTGAATAAAATATAAACAAATAAACAAATAAACTTGGTACTTAATTAATTAACAACTAAACTAAAAACTAACTAATTATTTATAGTAATAATCATTGATATATTATGATTATTCAGTTAATTATATTATTAATTATTATTAAATATTACTTAATTTATTAGCTCGATAAAAAAATTTAAATTATATATTAACTATAATTATATATCAACCATTTTAATTAACTAGTAATTGGATAATATTTTAATAATTAAATAATTAATAATAACTAATTAATTACCATTTTTAACCAAATAATTTCATGTAATAAATGAAATATTTGGTAATTAATACTTATTAACTATTAATTATAAATATTGATTACTATTTTTTAATTTAGTAATATAATTAAAAACCTAGCCTAGGCTTATTATCTTATTATAAATATTCCCATTATTATTTTCATTTCTATAGTTAGTAATAAATGTAAATGTAAATATTTAATATTACAAATAACATTAATTCAATTATTATTGTAGCTAATTGGTAGCCAAGGTTAACTATTTTATTTTTATTATTCATATTATTATTCATTCATTAACTATTTATGAACTATTACAATAAATATTTTCTATTTCTAATAAGTGTATTTTTCCTTTGAAACTAATTTCTTCATTTGTATAATAATTTACTAAATTTCCATTCTAACTACTACATTGATTGTTGTAATATAAAAAATAGTAAAACTGATTTTATATATATATAAGTAATTTATTATAATCATAAAGTAATTCATAATTTACAAAACC
This sequence comes from Sphagnum contortum, assembly GCA_963920785.1. NCBI lineage: Eukaryota > Viridiplantae > Streptophyta > Sphagnopsida > Sphagnales > Sphagnaceae > Sphagnum > Sphagnum contortum. The sequence goes on from OY987281.1 coordinate 2,637,621, forward strand.
AACGAAAAATTAAAAAATAAATATGGAAAAATAACCATGACTAAATTAATTATGGTTCAATTAACATATGTAAATAAATTAAGGTTAAATATATAATGATTAAACTAATTTTGGGTAAAATAATTATGGCAAAACCAACCATGCCTAAATTTTAAATGGTTAAATTAACTATGAATAAAATAAATATGGTTAAAGTAACCATGAATGAAATAAATATGGCCAAGATAACCAATGAATAATAGTAATAAGGTTAAATTAACAATGAGTAAAGTAAATATAGTCAAACTAACCAATGAATCAATATTTTATGGTTAAACCAATCATGGCTAAAGTAGAAACAACTAAATTAATTAATGAATTGTTTTATGACTAGATTAGAAATGGTTGAACTAACCATGGTAAAATTAATATGGCTAAACTAACCGTGAGTAAAATTAATATGACAAAAATAACTAATGAATAATTATTTTATGGTTAAACTAGTTGTGGCTAAATTAAAAATGGTTAAACTAACAATGAATAAAATTAATACGGTTCAATTAACCAATGAATATATAATTTTCGGCTAAACCAACTATGCATACATGAATTATGGTTCAAATAAAAATGGTTAAATTAACCATGAGTAAATAAATTTGACTAAACTAACCACTAATAAAATTAATATGGTTAAACTAAAAATAAATATTTTATGGCAAAACCAACCATGGTTAAATTTAAAATAATTATAGTTATATTGATTATATTTTAATTCATCAAGGTAAAATAACTAATATTTGAAAAATAAATATAGCTAATTTAATTATGGTTATAATAACCATGGTTAAATTCATTATGGCAAAGCCAAAAATGGCCCAATTAGTAATGGTTAAATTAAATATGCTAAACTAATTATTATGGCTACATTTATTACGGCTAAACCAACTATTGTTAAATTGAATATGGTTAAAATATTTGTAATTGTTAAATTATTTATGGCTAAACTAGCCATAATTAAATTAAATATGGCCAAAAAATGATGGAATAATTCATTATGGATAAATGAATCATGGTTAAATTAAGTATGGTTAAAACATATACAACTAAACAAACTATGGTTAAACTAATCATAGTTATTGAACATGATTAAATTGATTATGGTTAAATTAGTTGTGGTTAATTTTAATTTTAATTAGTTTTTCATAATTAGTTAAACCATAATTAATTCCATTATAGTTAATTTAACCATATTTAGATTAACCATATATATAGATTGTTAGTTCAACCATAATTAATTTGGTCATGGTTCATTTAGTTTTTCAACTTTTGTTTAAGTAGTCAAACATAGTCAAAATGTTACATTTAGTCCCAAGATACCCAATTAGTATTGGAATTTGTAATTGACCCTTTTGACTAGGCCATTGGCAATTTTGATCAAACCTATTTAGTTAGCCCTATTGATTGAGTATAATATGTAGCTTTATTGATTGGGCCACTTGCTAATTTGGCTACATTGGGTGGTCTTATTGACCAGGCCATTAGTTAATTAGACAGGGTGGTATTATAAAATCCAATTTGACTAATTATCAAATCGGTCATTAGTCAAATTGATTAGTCAAAACATACCCATTGTCATTCAAGCCTTTGGCGTCTAGTAAAAAATGCATGTCCTCTAATAAAAATACCCATCTAATCAACTTTGTTAATTTGAAAAAATAAAAATACTAATAGTGTTTGTAACTAGATAACAACATTTCCAAAGAAACAAAAGGTCTATTTCAATTTTCCAACCCTATACCTTATTTCATGGTTCTTGTAGACATACATATTGTTGAATGGATCATACATGTAAAAGATTAGTGGATATTGGTGCAACGACATGTTTTGTTGATGAAAATTTTGTTAGATTATACCTTCAATTACTATGAAAGGCAAACCCAACACCTTGTGAAATAATCAATAGATGTACCCATCTTTTAAATGATATGGCCCATGAGACTCAACCTTAGAAGGTATATGTGAATAAATTTATTTCTGACGTCATGTTCAATGTCATCAAGTTGCCCTTGAATCCAATAATCCTAGGACTTTCATTGTTTAAGATCCATATCCCAAATGTCAATTAGTTAGTTGAAAAAAATTTCTCCACTTCATCAATCAACACCCAATGAAAATATTTATTCAATTGGTATTCATTATAGCAAAAGTTTTTTTGCAAGCAACAAAAACCTAAACAACTTTTGTGGTTTATGTTATCCCAACAATAAAATTTGAAGACAAAAATGCAAACACATCACAATATCAAGTTTTCAAGGACATTTTGAAAAGAAGAATGTTGCTGCTAAAGTAAATGATGAGATTCAAGATTTTTAAAAATTGGTTATTATCAATGCATTTGATAATGGTGACACTTGAAGGAGTTGAACACATGATCATAATCTATATCGACCACAAAAACCTTGAGTGTTTTATGAATGTTCAAGTACTAATTAATTGTCACCAAGCAAGATGGAACATGTTTCAAATAGTTGCTTTGATTTCATAATCACTTATTGTCTAAGAAACTAAGAAGGGAAACTAAATACATTATCACATCATTCATATCTTGCCTTGAAACAAGGAGATGTTTCCTTCAACCAAGAAAAATTAATCCTTTTAAAGCTTATTGTGTATGTCAATTTTTTTAAAAAGTCCTAAAGACAAAAAGTTCCTTGAACAAATACAAAGCAACCTTCAACATGATTTTTTTGCAAAGAACTTGACACAATGCTTATGTCACAAAAATGATGACGATGACCTAATTTATGACTTTGAAGAATCTAAAGGTTTAATTCATTGTAAGGGAATTTTTTAATGTTCCAACAAGGCCAACACAACTACACGTCCTTTAAACACATCATGACCTTCCATCTATAAGACATTTTGGAATAGAAAAAACCATCAAACTTATTTCAAAGGATTTTTGGTGGCCACAAATGTGGAAGTTTTTGAAAGAATTCATCCACACTTGCAATATGTGTGCATGAGCAAAAGCACAACACCATCATCCATATGGTTTATTACAATCACTACCAATTCTTAAAAGTCCACGGCCATTTATTTTTATGGACTTCGTTATAGATCTCCCATGTTCCAAGTCCTTTAACTGTATTCTTGTTCTAGTTGATCTATTCACAAATATGTCATATTTTATTCCAATCACCAAGATGGTGACCAATGAGTGTATCCTGAAACTTTTTTTCAATATATAAGTATGATGGCTTGCCATTAAACATTGTTTCAGATCATGGATCTCGGTTCATATCTGCAATTTGTAAGAAATTATTCAAGCTTTGAGGGGTCCAAATTAATCTTTCTTAAATTAATCATCTTCAAGCAAATGGACAAATTGAAAGGGTGAATCAAATATTTGAACAATGCCTTTGATGTATGATCAATCACCACCAAGATGATTGGGTCAACCTTTTGCCCTTCTCTAATTTTGCAAATAACAATACATATCATTCATCATTGGGACACATTCCATTTTTTGCAAACTATGGCCAACACCTTAAGTTCAATACTTTGGCAATGGGTAGGATGAATAATTGGGAAACAAAATTTTTTATTAAAAGGCTAACTACCATTTGAAACAAATTGATTTCGAAATTGCAAATGGTTCAAGAATGATATAAAGAATAAGGGTGAATGCAAGTTATGGTGGCTCATTTTTGGAGTCATGGTAATAAGTTTTGCGAGGTGTTTTGTGTTTAAATGTTTCAAGTGAATAATTTAATTTTAAATAAAATAAATGATGACCCATTCTACATTAATAACTTGATTATGAAGACATTTGCACAATTTCTTTTGAAAATAGTGCATTCATTATCTATAATGGACTTTGAAGTTCAAAAATATGGATTGGTCGATTCAAGAATGGGTTTTGACCTAGTTTTAAGAAGTTTCATAAGTGAGTGAAATTTTAATAATCAAAGATTACACTAATGAAACTTTAGAATATAAAATCATATCCATATGGATAATATATAAAAACTTGTTAAGGATTCTTATGAAAGTTGTATCTACAAAAAATGAACCATTAGATTATGCATACACCCACAAACCAACCACCATCATAATTAACATCCAAATTATAAAATTAGAGATTGATTCTACATATTTTGTCAAGATTTATGGTCCACAAGGCTTTCAAAGAAATTGGAATACTAACAACTTAGACCATTTCGTATTATTGGCCAATTAAATTAAATTACATATTGATTACAATTTCCAAGATCAATGAAAATCCATCCAATATTCCATGTTTCAATTCTTAAACCTTTTCATAAATTTAAAATTCCTAGGAAACATATTTGACGACCTCCAACAATAAAAATGGATGACTTAATCAAAAATTTGAAATCAAAGAATTTTCATATTCATAAGTTTTTTGTGAATGCTTGGAATACCTAGTCCATTGGCTTGGATATGATGTTAATGAATGTACATGAAGACTTGCTTTTAACCTAATTAATGCACCTTAAAAGGTTTGAACAATATCCATCTAGGGTGAAAATCCTTTAAGCTGAACCACATAGGACAAGAAAGGCCTAGTCCTTTCTATAGTCCTTTTTTACCTTATATCTTGATCCCCATAAAAAGAATGAATCAAAAGTTGTCAATATTTCAAAATGACTATATTTTAGACCAATACAATCCTAGATTTCATCATAATCATCCATAAATTTGGTTTTACATGATAAAAAAGGACTAGGTAAAAAAGACATTTAAATGTGACACTGTGACAAGATTTTGGTACATCTTAAAAAATTTAGACCGTTTAAACCATTTGATAATGAACAATAATTATAATTTTTCTTAAACGAGACATAATGCAAGTTAATCATGAAATGAACTAAAAGTACAAAGGTTATAACTTCATTGGCAAGATTGAGGGGTGGTGCATATTGACTTTTTTTTATGCTATCTAATAGAACTTTTTAGAAGATCATCAACCTTTTAAGCTTTTTATCAATTTATATTAAATAACCTTTTAAAAATTTGTGCCAACCACATTTTTTATAACCTTTCATCAACCATGTCTTTTAGAAGCTTCTATTGACTTTATCAACTTCTTCTATAAGTTTATATTAGTTCTATATTTTAAAAACACTTTAAAGCCTATTTTTCATGGATCTTTTTGGAATTTTCTAAAAGCTTCCAAGAATAAATTGAAATCTTTTAAAAACTTCTAAAAATATTTGTCTAGGATCTTTTGAAAACTTTTAGAAACTTCCTTCATAGTTTGTTGTCCACAACAATTTGTACAGTTCATATAATCTTTTCCAAGTTGTGTATTTATTTTATTCCTAACACCATGGTACAAATCACTTCTCAATGTTTAAGAGAGAATTAAAAAAATCAAATGTTTATAATTGAATGTCTCACTTATAATAACAATTCTCTTGTATCAAATGTGATGATGTTGAATGCATCCTTTCTTTCGTTCATCATTTAAGATGACTTGCATGTGCCAAAAGTAAAAATGTACAAAATATTCAATGAAAAAATTACTTTCTGAATGAGAATACCATGTCAATGAATAATAAAAAACTTTTAAGGGATGGCTAAAAGAAGACTATGAAGAGATTAAAAGGATAAAGAAATTTGAGTGAGCAAAAATTCAAGTGAGCAAAGGGAGGATGGATTTGTTTAGTTAAAGTTTTATAATTTTGATATGTCCTTGGACCAAGTTTGTCAAAGGTTAATTCTCTAAGTTGAAATGTTGACTAATTTTCGACTATGCAAGTTCACAAAATCATGATTGGTTGCAACTATAATTCAAAATTTGAATTTACCACTAAACATTGCTTCATGTATTGCATTCATCCAATTTGGAATTTATAGGAAAAAAAATGAAAGTTACCAAAATAGTTGAACATTTGACAAATGATTACACCATGATTAAATAAAAGTTGTAAGTATCTACCTAGCTTGGCTACTTACTTACTTAATATCTACCTACCTATACCTACTTAGGTTTAACTAGCCTAACTTGGCTAGCTAGTTATTACCTATGTACATACATATTACAAAGGCAAATAATATGTAAATAGATAGTAATAGTTTGCTTAGTTTAGTTACCTACTTAGCTTGTTTAATAATTGCCTTACCTAGGTCTAACCTCACTAGATAACTAGTTAACATACATGGGTAACTAATTTAAGTAGGCAGGTTGGTAGGTAATATGCACCTAATCTCAAGGTAATGATAATTTACTTATCTATTGGGTATCTTCTTATATACTTACCTCCACCCTATTTACATATTACCTACCAACCTAACTATCTCCTTGTTATCAAACTTGAACCTATTTATTCTTGATAAAGTTGAAACAAAATTGTAATAAATTTGAAAAAGAAAGTTGCAATAAAAATCATAATAAAGTTGCAAACATACTTTTAAACATTTCATCCATCCATTTGTCACTCTTTCATCCATTTGCAAAACAGGGTGCACCACAATAATCAAACTATGACTTTTGAGGACTACCTTTGTTCTGTAAAAGACTTCAATTTATTAAAATAAACCTTATGGGTCTAGATCTGGTCCAGACTCTAACTGCATGTTTAGTTGTCTAATTGGCTACCTGAAAACCTATAAATTCTTAAAAATGGTTCACTGACATTCGAGGTCTTGGCCAATACACCTTCATAAGTGCATGGGTACCTAGTTGCATTGCAGTTTTTGTGGCTGAGGTGGGTGGAGAGTTTTTGATATGCTTCTTTAATGTGAGAACTTTTGAAGATTTTTGGTTGTTTGGATCTTGTGGTGGCATGGAGGAAGGTTTGTTAATATGAGTGAACAGCTCAATAAGTTTAAAAAAAGGCACAAAACAAGACCCCCCAATAGCAATTCCAATCAAAGAAAGAAATACCCCTAATTATAGTTTAAAGGTAAACCTGAAACCCATATCAATTAGTTATTTAAAAATAGTTGTAAAGCATTTGTAGAAAATTTCTAGTGTTATATATGTGGATCTTATGGGTTATTACAAAATTAAATAAAATTATGCCACAATTAGAATTCTGTGTTTTTTAAAGAACCAAGCCTGGAACCAGATTTGTATTGTAGTTCCATCTCCGTGTGAAACCACAACTTGAGAGTTTTCAAAAAGAAATTAGAACCAAGAACCAGAGGTTGTTCTTAAAAGTAAAGAAATTATGAGAAGTGATTTTTTGAGGGCCTTAATCACCAAATTTCAAAATAGAAATAAAAATCATCAGATTTCTAAATTAGGTTCCAGTAAGTAGCCAACCAACCATATACAAAGGATGCTTAACTATTTGTGTTTTCATATCTCCCTCCCTCACAGCCAAATTTGAGTAAACCTTCTTCTTATGGATCTGCAGCTACATCACAAGATTGGAAAGGAAAACACTGGAAGCTCCTACACCAATCAACTGCCCAACAATAATAATAAGGCAACCCAAATAAGCAAATCAATTTTTGGGTTGTTTTGCAACATTCGCATAATTGTCACTTTGCCACTGGGCTGTTGAAGGCCTGAATTATTTTTTATGGTCTGCCCAAAAATTTGCCCACTAGTTTTTAGCTTTGATGGTGGGGGACAAAAACTATGTAGAGGAATACATAACCATGTGGTGCTCCAAAAATAAGCTCAGACAATGCACCAAATGGAGCTTGTTTAGTGGTGTTTAACATCCCCCGATCTTTGCTAGGAACCCCATTTCATGAACTAACTTTATTCATGAAAGTTCAACTTTTTGCACATGAAAATTTGTCCATAAAATTTCATCAACAAAACTTCATCCAATACTCCATCGAAAATGCACAAATGATATGTCATGAATGTTCATCCATGGAATTTGAATGATTTTTTATGCAAAATTTATAATTTTGAATGAATTGCACTTCATGGAAGAAATAAAATTATAGATTGTATTTCTTGGATGAATTTCCGTTCCATTAGGATGGCTTCAAATCTAGATCACTCATCAAAATTGATGCAAAGGAAACAAGAACATTGAAGTCAAAACCTTTCAATCTGCTCTCGGTATGTTCAAAAATAATTTACAACATAGTTTGAATTTTGAAGGGTTCCTCTGAAGCTTCAAAGACTGCTGAAGAAACAAACCATATAACACATTTAATTGCTGGATTTCATTGGCCATAACAACTTTCCTTCACATGTAGGTAACAAGCCTATTCAATACCCTCTACACATTATACACTAACTCTATATATTGGTGCCCTAAATATTATAACCCTCTCTGTATTGTCTGGGTTTTTTTTCAAAAAAATGAGAGAGTGAGAAGGAAGGGTGCCTGGAAAGGGTACTAGCTAACTGTGATACCTTACCCTAAGGTTAGTTTCGTCATTAAATAATCCTCAAAATAGTGAAATGAAAATTTGTGAAAATATGAAGTTGAAATGTTGAAAATCATCATAATTATCATAGGCTACACTCTGAATAATTTCACTTACTCCTATCACAATATTATAATAGATGATGGAAAATATATATAATTTCAAAATTAAAAAATGAATCCATTTTTTGAAAAAAAATATTATTCATTTTGTCAATGTGGAAATTGACCCTAGGCTACAATATACATTTTTGGCCTTCACAAGAGGAATGCAACAAAGGGTATGTCACGCTGCAGCCTTGCCATTTACATTAAAAAGGATCTTAAGGCAAAAGAAGAATTATGGAAACTCAAATATTTCACCATGCAAAAATATATAATCTTCAAAAAAATCCTCTAAAAGGTATACTCTATAGATAGTAGCTTAAAGGATTAGCTACTGGTAGGCAAGGCCAATCAAATGAGCACAATGGTTGGAACTTGGTGGGTTTCAAAATCTGGTTTTTGGGAATTTATTTGAGTTTTCAGGGGCATAAATTAATTAAAAATCAATATCTCCCACATTCTGAATCCAAATCTTACCAAATAAATCCTTTTAAACTCTGCTCATCAAGATCTTTCCAATGACACCAAAGGCACATTCCAATTCCTCCGAAATGTTCAGCTATGATTTAATTTAATTTTCAGTGAAGAAATCATTCAATATTCAAGAACTTTTGCGCCGCAAGTTGAAACCAATAGAACCAAGCCTATGTACCCCTCCTCATTGAGAGCTTTCCAAAGACACCAAGAACACAATCTGAAGCATCCTGGTTTGGTGGTTCTCATAAGTACAAAAACAAAACAAACTACCTTCCTTCATAGATAGACTAGTGTGGCCTGTGCTGTTGGCCCAAGTGTGAACCCATTACAAAATAGGGAAACTCAATATGTGAACACTGTTTTGCATGTATGTATTGATTTATTTGAACAAACAAATATGAAAGGAAATGATGCTTGAATTGAATGGTTAGCCTTCAAGTGTTAGCATGTTCTCAACTGATTTTTCCTTTCAAAACCTGGTTTTTTGGAATTTATTTGAATTTTCAAAAGCAAAAATGACTTTAAAATAATATCTGTCACGTTCTGAATCCAAATCTTATCAAATAAATTCCATTAAATCCTCTCATCAAGACTTTCCAAGAACACCAAAGGCACATTGAAATTCCTCCGAAATTTTCAATTATGATTTAATTTGATATTTAGTGAAGAAATCATTCAATATTCAAGAACTTTTGCACTGCAAGTCCAAATGTCATGGAACCAAGCCTGTGGACCCATTCTTGTCAAGAGCTTTCTAAAGGGACCAAGAATGCGATCTGTAGCATCTTGGTTTGGTGGATCTCATCAGTACAAACAAAGCAAGCAAACAAACAAACAAACTTACTACCTTCCTTCATAAACAGATATCAAATAGTCAAAAAGGTCTAAGGTACCTCTTGACACTCTAAAAGCACTTATGATGGAAGGACCCAAAACCTTTTGGATGTTACACATTTGGAAATTACATGGATGGACAATGACAATAAATCTGTTAGAGTTTTAGCTTTTTTATGAAGACCACTGCTCTTATATATAATCAAGTGACATAATTGAAGCAATGCCATAACAAAAATGCTTCAAAAGATATTATGTTTTTGTGGGGGTGGTCAAATCAATGTTGGTTGGGTCTTGTTTTTTTTTTGTTGGAACCATCATTGGGTCTAGTTTATTTAAATGACAACCCTCCACTTTGAGAATTCTAAAAAAACTAAAAGGAAAGGGAAGGGTTTGGCTTTTTATACAACCATCAAAAAGCTGAAACCCTAAGGATTTAATAGTGTACAATCATTTAAAAACATACATTAATTTTACAAATGTACATTAATCTTAAAAGACATGATGGACATGCCTATAACCGGTCATCATGTATGAGGTCGTGCATATGGGCATTACAATTCTCTTAGTGTTTAAAAAAAACAAAACTCATGAATTGTGAGATGGGGTCAAATTTTCTTGATTAACAATTTGGTGACAAATCTAATTTGTATAATACATTTTAGTTTTGATTTTAGGATGGGTTCAATTTCAATTATTACTTTATTTTTAATTTTTTCATTCCACAATTAGTCACTTGCCCATGAACATTGAACATTTTTAATTTTTTTTGGTTTGCACTTGCATAAGGGGTAGAGCCATTATGCAATGAGCTACTTATTCATGAACTCAAGAATTTAGTGACAAGAAAATAACCACACCCTAAGCAACCAACTCATTTTATTTTTCTTGTTCAACACGAATGTGGATTTGAAAAACAGCCCAACTTAAGCTTCTAAGCCAAAAATGATCATCAATTTTGTAAAGCAACCATATTAAATGTGACCAAATTACATGTAAGTACCCTATTAAGTCCTACCCTAAACTACCATAATGGGAATCTTATTATTGCCATGGACTCTCTTAGTACATTTTAAAAATTTGTTTTACATATCAATTATAGTATATATTATTTTTCCGTTCCACACATCAATCATGTGACTCCTATTTTTTCATCCCATGGCATGCAACCTCCAATAGAAAAAGCCTCAAACCTAAAGACTTAGGACCCTAACCCTTATCTAAACTTATGGCCTGGACCTTGTAATGATCCTAAGGTAGGATTTTTGGATAATTGCATGATATTGAATTCTTAAAAAATTAACAATCTACCTGGGTGACCTGATTATCATCCAAGTAGGTTATCAATCTTTTATAAAAAAAAACTAAGAAATAAATAAATGTAATTTTAAAAAACATTATAACCAGTTAACAACCAAGTGGTTATCAGCTGATTATTTCATGACCTACCCAAAAACCAAAAAAAATATTGATATTGATAACATGTTTGATTTTCAAAAATTAAAAATTGAAAAGAACTTACGTGGTGGTTATTTTTAAAAATCAATAACTGGCCAACAACATTGGTCAAAACTCAAAACATTTCATGTCTTGTTATTTAGAAATAATGAAATTGAATTTTGAGCCATATTTCCTCATTAAAACTAGATAATGTTTTAGGAATATCTTCCATGGCACATGCTTCATGGGATACGTTGGGACCTTCATTAACAATTGTATCTGTAAAGGGTACAATTATCAAAGTACTCATATCCAGAACTGTGAACATAAAATCATCTTCTTTTTCACTTCCATGGAAGCTTCTTGCAAAGAAAAAGTCACCAACATACGCCTACACTAGGTATGTGCCTTTTGAGAGTAATCTCCAATACCATACTCCAACACCCATTGAATATTGAATTGTTCAATGGCACATACAACTTTTGTTGGGCTCTTGCCAAATGGGCTTGGGCTATTGGATAGCAAACTATTGGGTCTTTCTAGAGATTTGGTGACATGATAGTAGGAATTTTTAAAAATTCAAATGACCAATAATGAATTCAAGTGACTAACCTAATTTAGATTTAGTCATGAAGGAGTTTAAGTTATCAGGTGAAATTTGGTTAATCCGTTCTTTGTTTTAATTTAATTTAATTATCAAACTTTAGATTTGTGTGTATCCTTCCACTTATGAGCTTCTCCATAGTTACTTTGGTCCATTTCTATTTGGATGTGGTGATCTTTTTATCTATATTTGTTGCTCAACAAGTTGATTATTGTGTCGACATATGAACATCCAATGAACTTACATCCAATGAACTTGGCTTAGTGTGTTATGTTGTTAAAAGTCGTGTGCAAGGATATTATAGGCTGCCATGTTGATAAAAGTGTTAGAAAGTTCCTATCATTGAAGTTGTTGAGAAATAGTGAGAATCTCAAATTTCTTTTAGTTTGCACAATTCATGTCTTTCTAAATTGTTGGGCAAATCATAAAGTTTGAAGTTTAAAATTAGTTGCAACCCCCAACACTTTAGACTTCTTATGAAACCTCCATGAAAATATATGGAGACAAGATCCATCATAAGTCTAGCCCTAACACTAGGGTTGGTTACCATCTCATTTCCACCCCAAGGGGACCCACTTCCCATTTGAACTTTGGATTTATGATTTGTTGTTGGTAGTTGACTTAGGACAACATGTACTAGATCATGGTATTGACTTAGGATTTTTTATTTGTAATCCTTTTTCTTTTTGTTGTTGTTTTTGGCTAGAACCTTTGGAAATTGGTATGTTTATAATGAATCACAAAATAGAGCTGAGGATAAACAAACTCAGAATAGCCCAATCAAATCTAAAGTTAGCCCAAACCCAAAACCTTGCCTAATTTTGCACACAAAAAGAAAACGTTTTTGAACTAATAGAAGTTGGTATGATGGAAAGCTTTTTCTTAAATCACACTTAAGGTTATATATAGGAGATGAGTTTATATCATGTGGATATAATGCTAGAATTATTGAATGCTTAAACTTGTGAATTTTGATCTTAGTTGTGTTTCCAATCTTATTAGGTTTGTTAATTAATACATTGGAAAATCAATATTTTATGGCAATGTCCAAAAAATCCAAATGTTCATTAGTTTTAGTATGAATGTTTTTCAATGAAACATATTTATGCAAATATATTTGGATGTCCCTTATATATGATATATCAAATCATTTCAACATTTCAACAATCAATAAATATTTTCCATTTGGATTAAATTTTCCCATATCCTTTGAAAATGAGTGTTAAAAATGAGTGTTTTGGCTCCAGCTCCGGGGCAAATCATGAAAGATACCTTGTCAATGTCTTGTTCTGGGCACGACCATTTTGTCTTGGGCCTTAAGCTACCTAGGGTTTTTGGGAACAAAAGGAGAAGTTGCATCCAATTTCACCACATTTGATGCAATCAAGTTGTTATTATAAGAATTGAGGTTTATTACAATTGTGTGCAAATTCTATATCCATTTAGATTTGATTTGTATATGTGGTGTCAATCAATTGAATATGATTAAATTTTCACACCTTGTTGACTCAATTTACACAAATGTTATTGTTTGAATACAAGGACACATTAAAAAAAAGAAGTTAGTATAACACAAAGTGCACTTCATGACTTGTGTTGCTTGTACATAGATTGTTTCCTTAACCAAGGCTATGAGATAAAATGGTCAAATGAAATTATTCTTATGAAATGTCACCCAAAACTTTGGGTTGTTGTTAGTGATTGGTATAACACTTTCCATATTGCATTTGATTGTACAAGTCACACCTCTTAAAAGCTTTATGTTGGTCATTGTTGCCTAGATGTGTGGGAATATTGCAACTTTAGGACATTCTATGATAACACCTTTATCCCCCTCCCTTTCTTCAATAATCAACCTTTCCAAGTCAAAAAAAGGTGACACCTTTTATGAAATATGGGTAGACAAAGCTTCGCAAAAGAGAAATAGAAAAAGACCAAATGGGACTCCTAGGCATGGATGGTCTTACAAAAGTAGATGGCACCAAAACCCTTGCACCCCACAAGTAAAAGCACACAAATAATGAATGATAAACACCTTTGCAACATAAGAAAAATTATATCACCCTAAAACTTGTCCATAATCACAACAAAGATATCAACACACAAAAATAAAATAAAATATCTAATCCAAAGAATTTTTGTGCAAAAAAAAGCACCAACGTCGCTAGAAGACTGGGAGGAAAAAAGGTTCTGAAATCGCCAAATTTAGACAATAACGTTCCCGAAGGTCTCGCCAAAATATAGGACGATTATTGATTTTTTTTGATTTCTTGTCGAAGCTGCAGCCAAATTTAACTAGGTAATTTCGTAATTTCCTCTTTGTGGATGATTACCAAGTGTAGCCTAAATCTGGCGACTTCTAAGTTTTTTTGGTCAAGATATGGCGAATTTGTTTTTAAAAATCTTAAAAATACCTTTGTTGGACTCGGCAGCCCTTTTTGTTTTGGTCGCCAGGTTGCGAAAATTCGCCGAAAAAAAACGAAACACTGCTGCGGACCCCCATTGACGATACACCATCAATTAAATAAACAAATCACAATTTAATATTTTGTACTGACGTTATCGTCGCTTTTGGTATGTTCCAGGCGGCGTACGGGGACGGCGGGATCCCTAAATCGCTGGAAACTTCACGATTTGCAGCAGTCATTTTTTTTTTTTCATTTTTTAAGTGTCGCAGTACTGGCGAGTAGCCCGACGCAGATTCAGTCACAATTCACCTAACTGGCGATACTTTACTCCAGGAACATTAAAACTGTAGCCAGTAAGCATACTTGTGGCCACTCGCTCCTTAAAAAGGGGTGCAGTCTGGCGAATTGATTTTAAGAAAAAAAAGGGGATTTTCGCCAGATAATTGGTTGCAGTCTCGCCTTTTGGCCTTTTTGGTCAAAAAAAAGGGCTGCTTTGCAGCAGTACGTTTTTAAAAGAAAATTTATTTATCTTTATATCTAAAAGTGGCGAACCATTCCCAGGAAGATTTAGCCAAATCTATCTGGCTATGAACCAGAAATAAAGTATAAATCTTGAATCATCCTTCTATTATGTTTGCGCTACACAATGAAAAACACATACATGAATCTGGAGATTTAAAATTCGTTATTTCTCCTCACTTCTGGCGATTGAAAACCTCCATATCAGTTATTTTTCGATTTTTTTAATCTTTTTGATTTCTCATTTTGGCGATATATTTTCGCCAGTAAAGAAAAAACGCTGCAAGTTTGCGGAAGCGTCTCCTGTTGCTTCCGACACGCCAATGCACACGAGGTCCAAGCTCTGCGGTTTCATGCGGATATCCGCCGGCATCAATCCCTGCCCCCGCTTCTGCGCCAGAAAATTCGCGGTATATTCTGTTCTCTTCCTCTGACTTGCACCCTCAGCCTGCTGCAACCGCACGCGTCTCAAGTATTGCGTTTTTTGCTTCAAAGCCAAGTCCCAGTTGCACGCAAATTGTGGTGTTCTGCGCTTCAGTCGGATTCCTCCGGCCCTTCAATCATCGACATTGGTTCCATTCTGTTCCATTCTGTTCCTTCGTTTTTGAACTTTTTTTTAGGTTTGTTTTTGGTTCCCTGTTTCCTCCGAACTTCATTTGAGCGGTGGAGGAGATGTAGCGTGAAGTTTGTAGAAAATCCAAGAATCTAACAAGTTTCAAGAGAAGGAAGGACATCAAAGGAAGGGTTTCTGAGTCTCTCGGCTCTTTTCTGTAACCCCGGAACTGATCTCCGGTGTCGGATTTGTTAAATTGATGTGACAGGAGGGATGATGCAGTCCAAATCTTCGTTCCTTATTGGTTAGAAAAGATTGCAACCGCGTTGTTTTTGTGGTAGCAGAGTTGCAGTACTTGAAGAGTTGGAAGTGGTGACACTTTTGTTGGATTTTAGCACAGTTTTTTGTATTCCGCTCTGTTACAGAGATTTACACCTGGTGCAGGATTGGCAACCAGCAAGTATTTCTTGAATCTTGTAGATCGAGGAAGATCGGGATTGCTTTGTTTTTTTTGTTTTGGTGTAATATAGGAATCATGGCGAACACCAAACCGTTGCCTGCGGGGTTGAGATTGCTGAAGAGACTGAGAGGAAAGGATCTTAATTTCAATGCGTATAGGACATCGGTCTTGATCATAACTTTCATTTCCTATGCGTTCTATCATATGTCCCGAAAGCCGCCCAGTATTGCCAAGACTGTGTTGGATCCCGAAGATAACATGGAGTCCGGTGTTTACTCTCCTTACGTTTTGCCTCAATTTCACACATGGCCCGCAAATTACTTGTTATCAGCGAATTCCAATGCCAAGAGGGAAGCATCCAACGTTTTTGCTACACAAGAATCGAAGAATCAAACAGGAGGATGGAGAACCCTGGAGGACGGAGCAGCGGCGACATTGCAAGGCCGTGGCTGGCCGCCGTTCGACGGGAAGACGGGTAAGGCAAGGCTAGGGGAGGTAGACGTTGCCTTCCTTGCATCATATGCTATCGGGATGTATTTCGCTGGGCATCTTGGAGATCGTCTGCATCTGCGTCTGTTTCTTACAGTAGGGATGATGGCGAGCGGGCTCTTCGTGTGCCTCTTTGGCCTAGGGTACTGGCTCGACATACACTACCTTTCTTATTTCATTGCCGTGCAAATCTTTGCGGGGTTGTTTCAGGCCACCGGCTGGCCGTCGGTGGTGACCATAGTGGGCAATTGGTTCGGGAAGAGTAGGAGAGGATTGATCATGGGGATATGGAATGCACACACATCGGTTGGCAACATTCTTGGCTCTTTGATCGCTGCCGCCGTCCTCAAGTACGGCTGGGGATGGTCATTTTTGCTCCCTGGCCTTTTGATGGCCTGTGGTGGCCTCATGATCTTTTTGTTTCTTGTTGTTGAACCAGCGGATGTGGGCTTGCCATCACCACATGCACAGAATCCTGCTGAAGGTAATCCAGCCAATCTTTGTCTGCTAGAATTGTTGAACTGTGGTAGTGCACAGTGGAGAGACCCATGATACCTTCTTGATTTCCGAATAGGAAGGAAAGTGCTTGTATCAGAATTCATATTTTGCTCACTGTCTAATTATCCTCTTTCATGCTCTGCCAGCATCAGGCAGGTTGGTTGTTGAGGATGTAGGTCACACAGTGGATCTGAATGTGACATTGAAAAATACTGCAAATGGCCTGCCACAGAATGATTTGGAAGAAGGGCACCAGGACAACCAGAAGGAAGAAGAATGGTTATTGGACGTGAAACAGGCTGAAAAGAAGCAAGCAGCACCTTTGTCTTCTGAGACGGAACCTGCCATTGGCTTCTTTGAAGCATGGAGGATTCCAGGAGTTGCCACTTTTGCATTCTGCTTATTCTTTTCAAAGCTTGTGGCATACACTTTCCTGTATTGGTTGCCATTCTACATAAGACATACTCGTGGGTGCTCTTTGTCCTCATACCCCACACTTGATTGGATAGATTCATTCAAAAAATGGACTTGTATGTTGCTCTTGTAGCAGATCTGGGATTCTTTGTAACATAACTGAGATAAAGCATTCAGAGATAGAATATATATATGAATTCATCTATAGGATGGTTTTCTTCATTCAAGTTGATTGAGTCTCATGAAGCTCTTTCTGTTGCAGGGATTGCAGGGGAGTTTCTTGACGATAAGATGGCAGGGAACCTTTCCACCCTTTTTGATGTGGGGGGTGTAGTTGGAGGTATTGTGGCGGGATATGTGTCAGATCACCTGAAAGCACGGGCCATAACAGCAGCTAGCTTCATGTTTTCTGCCATCCCTGCCCTCTACTTCTACAGATTGTATGGGGGCATCTCACTTCCTGTAAATATTGGACTTATGATGCTTGCTGGGATGCTAATAAATGGGCCTTATGCCCTCATTACAACAGCTGTCTCAGCTGATCTTGGAACACACAAATCTATCAGAGCAAACGGGAAGGCACTTGCTACAGTGACAGCTATTATTGATGGAACTGGGTCTGTTGGGGCAGCTATTGGGCCATTGCTAACAGGCTACATCTCAAGCCAAGGTTGGGGTGCAGTGTTCAAAATGCTCATGGTTGCAGCCTTCTGTGCAGGAATTCTTCTCACTAAATTGGTCATTGCAGAGTTTGCTGAGAAATTTGGAAAGAAACCAATCATGCCATGTGTCGAAGGTGAAGTCAAGGGCAATCCCAATGGTAAATAATTCAGTCTCTTTCTTTAGATATTGGTATTTATCAGCAAATGCACAAGGATCAGTCACTCCTATTGATGGTTTATGTCTTATCAATTTGTCATCGAGTAGATTGCAATGTACGTGTGAACTGTTTTTCAACATGCATTTTTGAATCATGGGTCAAATGATTGGGCTAGTCACTTAATCCTCTTTGTGGTATGCCCTGCAGGTTTGATTCAACCATTACTGGATGGCAGACATTGACACACAGGATAACTAATGTGGCATCGGACAACCCAGTGCCTAAGTGATGACATCTTATGAAGTTTTTTGATTTGAGAATTTTGGTGTTCGATGTAGGGAGCATCAAATGTTTCTTTCACATAATGTTGCCTGCTGTGGAGTGATCATGGTCTGCCTCACATCAGAGTTTACTTCTTCCTCTCCAACCTGGCAATGCCATGTATCTTGTGCTTCAACACACATGGAGTGCATCACTGCCATCAAATTGCAGTTATGAAGGAAGAGAATTCCTAGAGCAGAGATGGCAAGTGGGTATCTTGCCTCATGTATCATGGGGGAACGTGCATCAGGATGTCAACACTGGACTTAGTTTTTATTATGGCCCAGTTAAGTAGCCATCTATGAGAAAGTGGCAGAAATAACTTGTTTGACATGTCCATTGCTTATGATTGCCAGAGATCTAGACCAATACAGCCCTGGTAAGATAAATCTCAAGGGTTTTGATCCCATGCCTTCGAGGGGAAGGCTAAAAGGTTACAAGCTGGACAGGTGCTGGTGGACAGGTCTGGCAGAGTTTTGCAAGTTTGAGAGTAGGAGGAATGTGAGGCTCAGGGGGCTTGTGTGAGAATAGCAGAGTTGCAAGTTTAAATTGCAGGCTGCATTTTGTCTGCAAGTAAGAATTGTTTTTCTGTGAGGAATCCGGGAGTCGAAGACACCAATTCATCAGTTGTGAGCAGCTGTAAACAGCTGTTGATGCACATACTTGAGGAGGCTCTACACCCTCCAGAGTAAGGAACATGCAGGACCGGTAAGAAGTTGGACTATCTATACACAGGATTTGAGTTAAGCTTGGCCAGTAAGGGGCAATTGACCCTTTTTCAAGGGCTACATATGCACTCCTATTTATCCCTTTTGCAATGAGTGTTTATGTGCCCAAAATGTTGGAACAAAGTTGTAGCTTACAACACAAACGGAATCAAACTTCAACAACAGTTGACATAGGCATCAAGGTGCAGTTTTTGAACTGGGTGCCTTCACCTGTGCTTCCTTGTGCAAAGCAGAGTTTGCATTGTCTGAAGGACCTGGAGGAGCTGCAAAGATGACTGATGGTGGTGGCAGATAGGTACTTCATTATTCTCAAAGACAACTCATGAATCTGGGTTGATACCTAGCTAGCAAAGCTTGTGGGGTGCTTTTGGGCGTTTAAGGAATGAGGGCTAAATGGGTCAACCCTGAACAATATGCCAAATTTTCCCTCATCTCAAATCTGTTGATTACCCTTGATCACCTCCTTTCTTAACTTGCTTGTAAATTTGCAAAATGATGCAATCTTTTGGGGATGAAGATTCCCTTTGTCTGATTAGCTAGTGTATGCAAATTTCCAGTTTGTTTAATTTGTGGTACTTCAGTCTGTGCTCATATAGGTTTCTCAAGAGTTCTAATGGTAAATTGTTACCACTATGCGATCATGGAGATTTAGAGAAGCAACTGAATGTGGAACCTATCACAGAGAGCAAGATCATCCCTTCCTGACCTTGTTGATAGGAAAATTCCAGAGTACCATTTTAACCTCAGAACAATTTGTCAATCCAAAAGCTTACCGAGCTTTCCTATTTGGTGACCCATCTCATGGATTCTAATTCTATGTGAATGCTGTTGGCTGGATCACCAAGTCAAAAGATTTGTCAGGCTTAACTTGTGGTTGTGGTACTTGTTTGAATAGTGAAACTAGTAATTATGAAATTGCCCAATGCTGCTAATGTCTGTTGCTTTAGTAGAGAATGCAAATCCTATTGTAATGCTTTCAGTAGAACCCAACATACTTGTTGAAAGCATGTTGTCACAAAAAAGAAAGGAAGTTGTTATTTGATGAACAGTAAGGTTGTAAAAAATTAAGCAAAAATATTTGA
This sequence comes from Sphagnum contortum, assembly GCA_963920785.1. NCBI lineage: Eukaryota > Viridiplantae > Streptophyta > Sphagnopsida > Sphagnales > Sphagnaceae > Sphagnum > Sphagnum contortum. The sequence goes on from OY987281.1 coordinate 2,657,721, forward strand.
TTGTTTAGCATTGTAGTGCAGAAAGTAAGAGAAGGGCATCAAGTTGTTGGGTTAGAGCAATACATATTAATCTTTGATTTGCTAATTTATGAAATCTTTAGTAATGACACAGTAAGCATTAAGCTATTTTAAAAAAAGGTTTGCTGAAAAGAGTATGTGGCCAGCATCCCAAGGTAGATTCAGTATGTATTTATGACAGTTTTAGGAAAGCTGTCCAAAGTTTTCTCCAAAGTGGCAATGGTTTTTTTTGGCAATTAGGAAAAAACCAGGCAAAATATTCCAGTTTGATTTTTCTTTTTCATTGCTGCATTAACAAAAGTCCACCATAGAAACAAGCACTGATAGTAAGGGGGAGCATGTACAGATAGAATTGTCAATTATCCATGTGAAAGTCATGAAAAAGAGGGCATATTTGACTAGACAAAGCATATGAGAAACTTCAAAACTTGAGACATTACTCTAGGTTACGACTAAGATTACCAGAATTGTTGACTTGAAGTCTTGGTATTGTGGATTCATAAGGGACAATAAAATATTGTTAAGTTATAAGGTAACTAGGACAATTAAACAAAATATAGAGGATAATATTTGCGGGCAACACTTGTAAGACATCTTTACATGTGCTGAATGATCAAGAATGAATTTGTATGGCAAGAGGAGATGGAAGAGAGGGGATATGAAAAGTTTATACATTCTGCCACATTATCTAACTAACATCATTTAGGGAGGAGAAACTTGCTCTTCAATTCAATTACCTGCAATACAATGATTGACAAACAAGGTGAGAATGATGAGTATGATTGCTCCTTTTACATCCATAGTAACACCAAAATGTCATGAACAAAACAATTTGCAAGTTAATTAATAAGTACTAATTAGGCGTAAAACCTTGCACCACATAAAGGATGACGTGCTTACACTACAATAGAATGTGGATGGTAGTACACCTTGTGTCAAGTTAAAATATATATGTGGTGTTTACTATAGTTTGATATTAGTGGGTTGGGGTGAACTAGCACCTAAACTGGTACCTTTGTGATCGGACATGAAGGTAATCGAATAATGTTTTCATGTGAACATAGTAGGTTTTTAGGGTTTTGGTTTTTGTTTTCAGTGGATGTCAACTTTTTGCATGTTAACGACAGAAATTGTTGTTTGTTAGCTGTAACAATTATGGTTTCAAGAAAACTTGTGAACATGGTTAAGAAGTCTTGTTTGTTTGTGTATTATGTAGAACTGATCGACATCGAACTATGGATGGTTGAAGAAGCTGCGACATTGAATAATGATTTGGAGAGTAGGATGGTGGAACGCAAGATAAGAAGGAGAATTCAAAAGCAATATAGGTAGGTTTTTCTTCTTTCATCATCAATTTTAGGAGTTAGTAAGTTTGACTTGTTGTGATTAGTAGTTGTTTCCACTGCACCAATGACTACACTATGGCAAACAATATGTCTTTAGCAGGAATAGATTTTATAAAGGGTTGATGCTGAGGGTTGATGACAAAAAGAAGGAAGTTCGAGTTGTAAGGAAAGGGGCATGTAGAGGGATAAATATGCATTTTGAATGGGGACTTTTGTTGCATCTCTTTTCAATCCATGTTGTAGGGCATGTATCAGAGTGAATACTAGAAACCCCATTGGGGTGTCCTTGGGTAGGGTAAAACAAAAGAAATGAGGATAGAAGTGGGAAGTCAACAAAGATCTATTTGCAGCCCATACTCGCAAAAAAATTAAATCTATCTTTCTTGAGTGGTTCTAAGTCATCTTGGTCTACATCATTCATACTTTGGTCCAAACATGGAAATCAAAATGTCTTTGAGATTAAGGTTTATTAGATAAGGAACTTAATGTTCTTTTGCATTGTTGCATTTAGTGGAGAAGGGTTAGCAACTCACATGGACTGACCGAACATTGAGTGTTTTGACCTCAAGTTATACCTTAATAGATTTTAGACTTTTAATGAATGGTTTTATACATGGCAACAAACTATTTGTTGCCACCATAACAAGTTAGTGAGAAATCACCATGTATGTACTAGTTGGTAATGCGCACATAGTACATTGAACCTTGTTATGATAGATCAGTAACATTAATGGAATTTCTGGTAACACCAGGTTTGCAATCTCAACAATGTAAATTGTTGGAATTGATGGTGTTTTAGAATTCCCAAGGTTTGTGTTTGTACTATTAGTTTTTATGCACAAAAGATTATTTTTATTCACCCTTTTTTTGGTTACACCTTTCACCACCTTATAAAACTTGGAGTGCTTTATCCCTTTTTGATGATGTGGTCAAGTCATTACAGAAATTTAAAAACGTTGGGTTTATTCAACATTGTGAAAAAAAATTGAATTTGGATCAAGATCTTGTTGGTGAATTCTTGAACTTTGACTAGTGCATAGCAAAGTTGGAAGATGGTCCCATGTTTTAAAAATAACATCATATTCACATGAACATATTAGATCACTCCAACGAACATGTGGGAGCCCCCAACTTTGTCAACTTCAAATTTTGTTTTGCCCTTAATTTTGACTAATGAAGATGGTTGTGAGTCCTTTAAGAAATTGCCCATTCAACATAAGGCTCAGGAATAAATGCATGGAACATTGGGTGGGATTTCATGTTATTCGAAAGTTGGAAACCAATAGTTGTTATTTGACCAATGATGGTACATGGCCCAAGATGTTTGTAATATAATTTCTTATTGAAAGTTTGTTTTGGTCACAAGTCTTGACAATGAACCCATATGCATTTGATCTTATATTTTATTTTAAGTGTTTTACTTTTATTTAAGTGTATGTTGATTGCAATAAAGGATCCTTATTTCAATGTGCTTTGAAAAAAATGTTGGAAGTTATTTTCAAAGATTGGTTAAATGTTGGGCAATATATTTAGTAATAAAAATATTATTATTATTTTTCAATATTGAGATCATTTAGGATGATGTTGATAATTTTCACAAATTGGAGTGTGCCAAACTAATGATTGAAAGGTATTTTTTTGTGTAAACTTAGTCTAACAAAAGAATTAAACCTAATCATCTTGATAGTAATTGATCGTGTATCAAAAAATATTTATTACACTTGTTAGTGATACACATGGTAGTGATACAAATGCAAATTGGTAAGGACCTAACATAAAATGTCTTGTTAGATGGAGCTTTTAAGTAAACATTATCACATAAGGAAAAGTTATGGTTAATTTTATGAAAACTTACATCTTACAATTGTGAATGGTTGATTCATTTTAACTAGTGATTGATAAGGGATTTTCAATTCCATATTTCTAGCACTCTTTATATGGTAAACCTCATAAAGAATTTTAAAAAAATCTTGGATTATGAATCTTATTCAATTTCATTTGATAAACCATGGTTGAGGGATGCCAAATTGTCCAACAATTGGAGTACTAATTTTGATATCATGGAAGAAATGGTATTACTATTTATACAAATGTTGGTACAAAGGTGATTATGAAATAATACCAAACAATTGAAGGTCGCTTATGCGATGCCCTTGTGCAAGGGTCGATTGATGAAAAAAAAATTGACATTTTGTAAACCAAACTTGTTTCCTATTGAGATTAGTCTTGTTTTTTATTTTTGTGATGGAGCACTAGTTGTGATCATCTCAAAAAAACTTTAGCATTGATGGTGACAAATTATTAAAAAATTCTCAAAATAGTAAAAAATCTAGTAGAAAAACTTGATTAAAAAAAAGAACATGTCTAAATTTAGCGAACTCCTTTATGGATGTGATCAAATTTAGCAATGTTTTGAAGAATCTATGAAAAAAATTCTTCTTTTAACTTTGTTGGGTGCAATTTTGCACAAGTTGCTATAAAAAAACATTGATGGGGATGATAATTTTACTATTTGTAGGAAAATCGGAGGAAGTACAATCTCTTAACCCCACTTCCATTCGTATGGTAAGTGTTGTTATGTAAATATCACACTTGCATGAATTGAAATATAACTTGTAAAAGTGGACACACAATATGTGCAATTTTAACAATTTAACATGGGCACCATTGTGAATGCATGAATGAGTGGACTAGTAATATTTTGCACAATCAATTTGTTCAATTTTTTTTGTAACATATTAAAATCAATCTTGCATCCAATGGACATTGGTATCAAGTTATCAACTATGAATACATATATACAATCACATTGCAAATGTATTTATATGTGAAGAAATAAGGTAGATATGGCTAAATTTGATATTATTTGGAATTTGTAGAAGGGCCGTGGTGGCTTTGGGTCGTGGTAGATCAAAATAACATGAACAAGACCAAGAAGTTTGAAAAATTAGAGTTTAAAACTCAAAATTCAAAATACTTATGCACAAAGTTGTGGCATATCAAGTCAATTAGGATCAAAGATGATGGAAATTAGAAGCTTTTAGTTAACAATTGAAATGGTCAATCAAAGTATGGAGTTTGGAGTCCAAAACCTTAGAAATTTGAATGATCCTAAATTTGAGGTTTGCGCCATGGACCCTAGCCATTGAAATTTGAGTGACAAGTTTTGATTCCCAACTTTCAAGTTTTGATAATGACATTTGAAGGTAGAATTTTGAAAATCATTATTTGGATTGAACATGAAAGGAGTTTGGAGTTGCATGACACTAAATGATATGTAAGTGAGATCGACAAAACAAAAAAATTCCAAAACTATTAAAACCTCTAAATTTCAAATGACTACAACTTGTAAGCATTTCCAAATTTCAATAGGGATCATGTTGTTTGATGCATTCCCAACTCCTCAAAGGACCCAAATGTGGGCCCAAGTGGAAAATAGTGGAAGAAGAAGGACGAGCACGTTCCCTAGCTCACAACACTTTGAGGGGTAGAGGGGCGTGTTAGAGCTCCAGGATGGGACTAGGAAGAGTTGACAAGCTTCACTCACTCACACAGGCCTGCACACAACCCACACAAAGTGGTTAGTGCATAGTTGGAGCACCCTTGGTGCCAGAACAAACCACGGGCAACACGGACACACAAGACTCACCACAGCCCGGACTTGGGGGAAGCCACCACCTTCCCCCTTATAGTATACTTTGTAGCTTTCCACGGAGGCTACATCCAAATGGCTCTTTTTCCCGGGACTCCCAAGTGGGCGTCCTTAAACTGTCCCGGGACTTTGGGAGCTCATATCTCCCAACTGTAGAGTTCGATCGCAACGAGGTTTGAAGCAAAGTTGTAGCTCTCATCGAGAGCTTTCCAACGCCGTGTATTATAGAATCGTACATCTGGAAGAGGTCGATTCCCGACTTTTAGTGGTCGGGAGTCAAATTGCCAATTTGACTCCCGGCCCTTCTTTTGGCCATAACTTGTGTTTCAGATGTGCAAATGAGCAATGTGAGCCCATTTTAGACATCTACGTTCCAAGAGCTTTCCAATGATATAAAAAATGCCACGAGCCATTGAGTTTTGACCCCTGAAATCGCTCTCTGAAGTTTTGGGAGTCCATCAGGACTCCATCTCCCAAAATGGGAGTTGCCTTGGGAGTGTGAGTGTTCACTCCCTCACACTCCCTCGCACTTCCTTAAACTCCCGGGAGTATGTGGTGATTCCCAAGCTTCCTCTTGGCCTGCACCCTTCCAATGCCTTTGCCTTCGCTCTCGTGCTTCATTCCTTTTGGCTTGCAACCTTGCCATGCCTTTGCTTTGACTCGCGGGCTTCCTTCCTCTTGGCCCGCAACCTTGCAACCCCTTGCCTTGGTTGCGAGCCCAAAGCTAAGGTTGCAACATTGTCACTTCATTATTTTTCATTTTCACTTGTACACCATTGTTAAGGGTAAAATTTCTTAAGCCAATTAATGTCATGGGCATTCTAATAATTAAAGGGTTATTAGTATTAATAACTTATTGTTTTTTATTGAAGGATGAAGTTAATGGGATTAGTTGGATGAATGGTTGGTGTTAATCCACCAATCATGTGGGGATTTTTAGGATGGATAAGGATTGGTAATTCAACCAACTAATGAGATGTGTGAAAGGATTAGGATAAGCATAAGGAGGGCTCATTTTTATGGAAGGCATGTGAACCTTGTGTGGTATGGGAGAAAAAGGATTAGAATGAGAACAAAAGGGGATTGTGGATCATTCCCTTGGAGTATGGGAGATATTATGATTCTAAATTGGATGTGGTTAGAAGAGTTCTTTTGAGGAAGAAGTGTGTATGTGACATTGAAGAGAGATGATGAGAGTATGGAAGCAAGTTGTACTTCAATTATTGTAATGGAAAATGATTGATGGATTCTCATGTTTCTTGTTAATGTTTGGTTCTACTTACAATATGAAGAGAGAGGAGACAATAGTTCATATTAGTATTATAAATTTTTTTTTTATGTTTATGTATTAGTTCTTCAATTCTCCTATAAGATTTATATGCCATCCACTTTCTATTTTAAATTCTAAAGTAGCAAATATCTTCTATTGCAAGATGGTAGTTGCCATTGGAAGGTAGTAGCAAAGAGGTGGACTTAATATTTTAAGCCTAAAGGGAGTGGAAAGTTGATGTAGATGGTAGACAACAATGACAAAAGTTTTATAGGTGCTGCAAATAGTAGGAAATAGTTAGAAAGGGCCTATAAGCATTGGAGATGATAGACAACAATCACAAAGGGTTTACATGCCTATAAATGGTGAGCAACAACCACAAAGGGTTTATAGGTGTTGTAGATGGTAGGTAATAGTCACAAAAAAATTACAAGTGCTATAGATGGTAGGTAGTAGCTACAAGAGCTTTGTAGGCTGTCATGAATTTTTAAAAAGTCTACAAAAGATGGTAGCTACAACATAATGATGGGTAGACTCAAAGCAGTTCCTATCTTCAAGTCTTTCTATTATTATTATTATTATATTTGACATCCCTTTTCTTGTTGATAATTAGGTTGCCAGATCCCACAATTTTACAACCATATTTGCTCAAATTGCTCCAATCGAACCATAAACTCTCAAAATTCATGTGACCACCAAAACAAGACTGCAAACATACACTTCAAATTGGATATTGCAATACCTGGCTCTACCAAACTACTACTAAACCTTGCAATGGTTACATCATGGTGGCATTGCTGCCACTTACTTGGTGTCAAGAGGATTAGGTGAACGGGCCCACATTTTGTCCCTATTTCCCAGGGATGATGTTGCAGGTTCAAATGCTGCATCTCCTTCTACTGATATTCTGCCCCAAAAAATCACCAATTATGATTCACAACAAATGTAAACTGCACATTTACAAAATTCATCTGTTGTAGTTGGTTAAAATTTGTTCACAAAAGGTACAAATTTCGTGATGGATCTGCCAGGCTTCGTACAAATAAAAACAAACGTTCACCTATGCACGAAGTGAGGGTAAACAGAAATCATTTACGCATGTGCATTGGTAGCCGAAACCATTACTAGCCAGATAAGGTAAACTTATACCTACAAACTTATTCAATGCCTTATTTTCTACCTTCTACCTTCAGATGTCAAAGAAAACACAGATAACATGATAAGGTTGATGTAAACTGACTGCGGTATCCTGAGTCCTGACTCGTTATTATTGTACCTCCTGTGGAGCCTATTGAAGTGGGTTTGGAACTTGTCTGATATGGAAGAGCTATGGTCGTGTCTTGTAAGTAGAGCTAAGAATTTTGGACATCTTGAATTGACATTCAAGAAAGAAGTCAGGAACAATTATGTCTGGATACTCTGGCCATAGCAAACATGAAGTGCAGTCTGGTATGGTAGAATCGTGTGTAATGTCAATACAACATCTATTCAATGAGAACGGCTCTGAATAGTACATACATGAGTAGATTACTTTTACTATACCTTCCTTCCAAATAAAAGTGTCTTTTTTGCCTTCAGAAGAATATGCTCTCAAGTATGAATACCTATGTCCCAGAATTGATGCCCTTGCCATTAGCTTATGCCAAAAAAGGTCAAGGAACATAGGTGCCAAGGCATAAAAATTTCTTACCAGCCAATCAGGCGTGCCAGCATGTACCCAAGGGGTTGGGGTTTTTTTTTGGGGGGGGTAGGGGGAGGGTGAGGGGCTATTTCGATTTTTTTGGTTCATCTCAAGTTCTCATTACGTTGTCATCAAGTTCCCAATGGGTCCCCAACATGTTCCTCAAGTTAACAATGTGTTCCTTTAAATGTTCTCAATTGCGCTTCACTTTCTCCCATATGCTTTGCCCAATCTTGTTTTCTTGGAAGTTATATAGCTGGGCCAATATTGAGACATATGTTTCTATGTTTGGAGCTAATACTTTTAAATTGGGGAGTCTCTAAAGTTTGAGAATTTTTTTGGGATGGGCCAATCAAAGAAGCTCATGCAATAAATTTTTTTGGAACTTGGAAGGCACCTATCAACTGATTAATATGAATCATGCAGCTGAATCATCGGCCTGTAACTTGTAATAAAGTAGCCACTCTGTGTGCTACTTGCACAAAAGGAGAACAGTTATCATCATGTAATTCCTCGTTGTGTTGAAAGTGTGCTATCACACACACTGGGCCATGTATGGAGTTTTGTTAAGAAGTCACCTCTAGCCATGACTTTATGTCATACCTCCTCATTTTCTCATGCCCTTCCATGCTCTTTGACATAAACCTGTCATACACTTATTGCAATTGAATACAAACAGTAGGGTGGTGAATCGCATCTGCTGATGGAAGAAGCCAGAAATCCCTCTGCCAATCAAGCTTGATTTGGGGGTGCCAAAGGTTCCTCAAGTTGCTTCAAAACCACCAAAAGAAAAGTAAAGAAAAGAAAAAAGCAGTGTTGGGCGGTTCTCACTTTTTTGTGAAGAACCATCGGTTCCTGTTTTGGGGGCAGGTTGAGAGAGAATCACCTCAGTTTAATTTTCCATTCTGAGGATTGCCTCGGTTTTCAGAATTAAATTTTTTTTTCCAGTTAAGTGCTTTTCAGGGTCAGTGGTTCTCACATAATTTTGAACTATTGAGTTTTAGAATGAATCATAGTTTGCTTCAATTTTTTTAGAAAATAACTCTAGACCACTCTCAAGGTCCAGCTCCATATCTTCCTCATTTTGAGTCTGTTTTGAATGATTTAAAACATCATGGGTGCACCAACTACTGGATTTACCAAATTTCTTTGTATTCTAAAAACAAAGATGCAATGATCAAGTTTTAATTCATTCATCACCAAACACTAAACCCGTTTACAACAAACACCCCATATTTTCCTCATTCTTTTATCGAATTCAGCAATTTTTGAAATGTTGGAAGCTCTAGGTGGAAGGCTACAAATTTCCTTTAAGCTTCAGAAGCAGAGAAACAATGTGAGGATTCAAGGTCCTCCTTTGACTCTTTAACTGTTCGCTCACCAGCCTACTTACCCTACCCAATTGTGCATACCAGATAAGTAATGAGAACAGAAGGTGGGGGTGGTCGCCATTGCAAAGGCACTAAACAACAATAACAACCTCTGGATATTAGTAAACTTATGCTGCAATCCCAGCATACAGGGTTTAAAACACAGCTGATCGGCGTCGCTCCATCGTCCTCTTCGTCTTGCCGACGAGATCATCTTCGTCGCAATGTAAGTTTTACGACCTCTCTCTCCATTTACCCTTCGCCTCTTGCAACTGATTTTCTTCGTCGTGTCCTGTTTTTTGCCCTGGGGGTTTTCGATTTTTATTTTGTTTTGTGTTCCGTGAATGTTTGTCAAGGTGGTTCTGCTTCTGTGTTTTTTCCAAGCTCCGGCATGCGTGAAGTAGTAAATAGGGTTATTCTTAAAGAACCTCGATCAATTCGGATTAATATGCGGAGTTCCGAGAGCTAATTTTGTTTGTTTAATAGTGTCTTGGTGAAGGATGCTTATCTGTTCTCGGTTTCGGGATTATTGTCTTTCTTTTCATTATGTAACAATTTTTTAATTGATGTTTTTATTTTTGGTAGGATTTTTTAAACATAAATTATAATTTTTTTTCACGCAAAAAGCCCATACATTTTCCATCTTATAATCCCTAATCCCTAAATGTTTTTTAAGAAGTTTATAACTATACATATACATATATTTAAAATCTTAGAAGATAAATTGCAATTTGTAATTATTTATAAATGTTAGTTTTTATTCTTTGATAAAATCAAAAAATTGTTTAGTTTTTTTCGCTACTCATCAAGGCTGTAATTTTTAATCAAAAAGCAAATTAATTCTTAAATCACATATCTAAGTAATAATGGAACAATCTTCTGAAAAAAAAATACATGTGATGTGTTTATGAATGAAATAAGAATAGAAGATGAAATGTTGCTAGAACTTAAAGAAATGGGTAGTTTTTAAACAAAAGGAAGTAGGCATCTAGAAATGAATGAACAAAATTTAAAGAAGTTGCATGCATAGAGAACATTTTGGAGAGGAAATAGTAGAAATGCATTGTGTTGGGCATTTTATTGTGTTAATGATAACAAAGAAGTGAATGTAACAATTCCTCAAACTATGCATTGTATTCTTTGTCACAATAATCCAATATTGAATGTAAATCCAAAAACGCAAGCTAGGAAAAGATTAATCACATATATTTAATGGCATAGTTGCATTGAGGAAACATGTCAACTTAGATCATCTTAATATTTTAAAAAAATTTGAAGAAGAAATTAATTGTCTTTTGAGGGAAGATGAAATATAACCTTCCAAAAAGAGACCAAATGTTTCTTCTAATTCCATATCTAAATTTTTTGTTGCAAAAAAACCTTTTAAAAAAAGTGATATGCAGCAAAAAAAAAAAAATTGGAAGATTTGACCCTTTTATTATTAAACCATCTTCTTTTACAATTTGTAGAAAGTAGTTGGTTAAAAAATTTAGTATGCATTTGTGTCCTAAAATTGTTTTTCCTTGTAGAAAATAAATTTTTAATGAATTACTGCGAGGACTAGTGGAAAAAACTAAACAATTATAAGTTTTATTAATTTTAAAAGAATGTAATTTTGCAACTGTAAGCTTTGATTTGTGGATGTCACAAGTTGGAAATGATATTTTTGCATTGTTGATTAATTTTTTAGGATAAGACTAGTAACCAAAGCACATTACGTTTGGTCTTTTTGAGCCAATAGACATTACTAGACAAACTTTGGCCAGAAAGTTGACAAAATTGTTGGAGAATCATGCATTGAAAAGAAGAATTATTGTTTATGTCAAGGATGAGGATCTAATTTCAACATTATGATTATAGCTCTAAAATCAATTGTAAGTTGTGATATGTTGGGTTGGGAGGACAATGTTTAGGGCACTTGTTTTGGACATATAGCCAAGGCTTGCCAATATGCTACAATAAAGGAAAAAACTAGCAAAGACTTACAATACGTGTCAATCAAATCTGCTCAAGGAGATTTGCAAAAATGCATAATTTGGCCAAAAATTTGGAAAGGGTAGGCAAAAATGGGAAAAGGCATGTGTAAATTCAAGTCTCAAAAATTGAATACTTTAGTGAAGACAAGCTAAATTTTTTGTCTTTAAGACTTTTTTATGTGCACATTTTTGTTAATTTTTACTTTGCATAACATTTCTTTCATTTCTTTCAACTGGTATTGTGCATAAATTAACATTTTCTTTTGTTGTTGTAGATTTGCCAAAAAAGTTATCCTTTTCTAGGAAGCTTTGTAGTTCAAAGAAACTATTATATTATATATATTATATTATAGCATGCATAATTCTGAAAATGAATGCAAGAGTACCACCTCCTTTGACATGATACATTTGTGGCATCATTGTTGATTCTCTTGGTTTTGTTAGGTTTGCTTGTATTTTAAACTAATCTAGGTGTCATTGGTTGTTAACTAATGCATTAAAAATTTCCATATCCATGAGTCTAAAATGTAGGGGTGAAATTGATTCTAAAATGTTCTTCAATTTAATGGGCATTGTTGCAAATTTTAATCTCCTTTGATCTTTGAAGGATTTTAACTATTTCGTAATGTGCAATTTAATTCTTCTCATTTTTTGTGTCTTTTAAATTATTTTTTTCCCTTTATTTTTCAATCTTATGCTTGCAAAGGACTAATTTCCTTTTCTTAGGTTCATCTCACTTGTATAAGCCATGTAGCTCTTTGGGCATTCCTTCAACATTTCTAAGCTTGTTTGATCTTGTTTTTGAGATTGTAGTTTTAAAAATTGTTGTATGTTATATTTGACTTGCTAACTTTTCTTATTGTATAGGCTTTGTAATAGATATATGGCTTTTGGATCATGTGGAGTAGCCAAAAAAAATTTGTTTGCTTAATTTCACATTTTTTTGTGTAGTTGTTTTCTATCTTTATTTATTTTATGTAGCTCTTCATGTATGTCCCTTTTTCTCGTTTTTGACATAGACAACAAACTCAATTTTCAGTTTTCTTAATTAGTCAAACACATATTGATTATCTAGTCTTTTGTAGCTTAGTAAGCTTTTATTTAGAAGTTTTCTATTTTCTTAAACAATGTTTTCAAACTTTTGAGATATTAATTTAATCAATAATATGTTTATTTGGAATAAAGGCTTCTATAACATATCAGTTTAGGAGTTTGCATAATCAAAAAATTCTAAGATTACATTAATTTCTCTTTTTTATTTTGCATTTATTGCATCAATTTGTCAATTTTTTACGTTTTCATTCATCTCTCAAAATGTACCCAAAAGTTGTATATATGCTACATTTGATATCTCACAAAGACTCTTTATACAACATGATCCCATCTAAAAGTTTTTGTGATCCATTTCAAAATTGATGAAATAAATTACCCTTCTATTAACAACTAGGTAAACAATGAGCTTCTTTTGTGATCAAGAACATTCATATGCACTCCTAATACCCAATTCTTTCAAGATCAAGTTGCATTCCCAAAAAAACATTACACCCGCACAACACTGATTTGGAGCCTCGAGGCTGGGTATGGCAATCGTGAGCAATATCAACCATAACTGCTGTCGATAGTACATATCTGGGTAGCTAATGTATAACCTACTGCCTTCCATAACAAGGTCTTTTTGCCAAAAAAGGAGAATGCCCATTGCCAATAAAGAAAAAACCAATTGCCTGACCACAACCAAGCAGCATCACCCAAGGGGAGCCGGGGCATAAAGAGGAATCACACAACAGTCCCACACTTGGGTAGTTGGAGGCTCCACATTACATTCAATAAGAGTTTTCTTGTTGGAAGAAGATGCTTTTGGGGAGGGTGGGGGGTTGTTGGATTTTTGTTGTTCCTATCAAGTTCTCACTGTGTTCTCAATATGTTGCTCAAATTAACAATGTGTTCTCAACATGTTCCTCGAGTTAACGATGTGTTCCTCACCATGTTCCCAATCGCATTTCACTTTGTCTCATATGTTTTGCCCAATGTTGTCCTTGTAGAACCTATGTAGGTGGGCCAATATTGAGACTTCTGTTTACATATTTGGAGTTAATAATTCTAAATTGGGGAGTCTTCAAAGTTTTGGACTTTTTTTTTGTGATGGACCAATCAAAGGGGCTCATTGCAAAAAATAAATCTGAAGTTGGAAGTCCCCCACAAACTAATTAACATGAATCATGGAGCCAGATCTTCTGCATGTAACTTGTAAAGTAGCCACTCTCCATATACTTGCACAAGAATAAAACAATCATCATCATGTAACTCCTTATTGTGTTGAACTCCTCATGGTTGGACTTTTGGTAGGAAGTCTCCTCCTCCTCATTTCTCATGCCCTTAGAGCATCTCCACCGGTGCTCAGTATGTGACTCAAGACAGTAATAATTTATTGCAAAAACGACAAACTGTGCCGGTTTAGCTCAGGAAATTGGTTTTTTTCACCAAATTCGTGTAGCTTGCGCGTTGCTGGTAACAACACAGTTGTGCACCCCCAAAAAAGAGTGTAATATATTGGACCTGATTGTGGCTCAGTAATTCTAATTGGTCGATCATAATGATTGGTCCAGATGCTTTGCTATTAGTAGTTCCACGAATGTGCAGTTCCAGTTACAGTTTTATTGGTGGGGGTTGCCAAAAAAGAAAGCTAAAATTAGACATTTAATTTTATTATCCAGAGTGAGATACTGAGAACCGGTAGAGATGCTCTTAGATGCTCTTTTACACAAACTTGTCATACAATTATTGCAATAGGACACAACAGTAGTAAGCACTAAGTAGGGAGTGAAGTGAAATAAGGGACAACAATCTTGACTTGAAACTCCACATCCAAGGGTTCATGTGCCCCTGGCCCAGGCACCACCCCTCCCCAACTTACATTCAAAATCTAAGCTCAACTACCCAATTGTGCATAACAAATAAGTAATGAGACCTGGAGGTGGGGTCTGCACTGGGTGGAAGTTGAGAGAAGCTATCATCACTATTATGGCTTTTTAGACTTTAGAATATGGAAGAGACATGCATCTTTTGAAATACAATATTAACCTTTTGGTTGAGAAGAAGTGATCATGATTGAAAAGGGGACTCAGTGATGGTGTAACAAATTCCGCATGGAGAGAGCATAATTGTTAGGTGAATCTATAACACGCTTACCAGAAGATGAAGATGAAGATGAATATGTGAATGAAATTTCCTCCAAAGTCATGCTGTTGGAAGTATGGAGCCCAGTGCTAATGAGGACACTTCTGTGGGATGCTCAGCTGCCAGTCGGAGAATGGAGATGGTAATAGAGTACATATTTGGCTGCATGAAGGTGGTGGATGGTGAAGATCTATATGAAAGCTCAAGTTTTAAGGATGTCTTTCTAACAAAGCATGTGGCCCCGGGGTAATCCTTGTAATCATCAAGTTGGTTACATATCCTGTCCTGGAAGAGCAGCCAGCCTTATGGATTAGATCATAAGCCACCGTCAGCATTGAACAAAAGTAGAGGTCACACACCCCAAAGTGGAATAGAAAATTTTAGCACTGAGTTCTCCAAAAAACCATCAAATACCAAGCAACTGATAAAATTTTGCGGCTAAGGTCCTGAAAGGGGATTTCAGAACTAAATTTATTGTCTATTTAATCTCATTTGATTTCACTTGTCTTGTTCTAGACATAATTTTGCTCTTTTCGATGGCTTTACCGATTTCAAACAGATTTAATGAATTATGTGAAAAACATTTGGTTGCTAGGACTATGCTATGTTGCTGAGTTGACCAATGCGCATAGTTTTTCTTCATATGTGGTAGGATTGATCAATTTGGGTTTTCCATGCACTTGATTGTCATAGGGTTGACATCTAACTCACAAGATTAAGCATTAATGTTCATTGCATGATGTGAACAAGGTTTACTATGAGGGTGATTATCATGTGCACAAGGTGATCAAGGGGCCCACCGAAGTACTTATGTGTTACAAATAAACAATTCATTGCTCAGAAATTTTGCATTCAAACATTGATTTTCTTTTGTACTTGTATGACACCTTGATTGAGTTAGCATGAGTGGCTAAATACCTATGTAAGGGTGGTGTTCATTTTTGGTGTTTTGACTTCTTTTGTTGTGCATCCTTATGAATTTTTTTCTTTATTATGTTTGTTCACTAGTGTGCACATATTTTCATACATCTAACCACTCTAAATAACAACACTTGGACACCAACAACAACTTTATTGATGTTCAACACCCCTCAAGAAAGCATTGAATAAAATTCTAAATAGCAACAAAATCACATGAGTTCAACAACCTTTTAAAACATTGAAAATGGAGGAGTTTTTCTAAAAGCATTTCCCACCATTAAGTCACAGAAATAACTGTAGGAACAAACATGTGAGGAAAATATAGCAACAAAAAAAGTTTTTAAAAAAAAGTTTGGTGTTTCAATTTGCTCCCCATGCCAATTTACCTTATTAGTTGCAAGAGGATTAAAACATTGGAATTCAAGTTTTAGTTTCATCCAGCCAATTGGAGTTGCATCTCTTCATATTGCATGTGAAGAGATGCATATGCTTCCCATTTCAATGTTGAGCATTGCACAATAAAAAAATGTGGTATGAAAAGACCCATCTTAGGGTTACATTTTGCCTCAACTACTTGTGCTAAAGTAAATATCATGATGGTATCATTGCCAAAGATGGCAACTAATGGTGATGGATGGGTGTGAAGGAGTAGAGATTTTGGCAATGTCTTGGAGTGTTGTGTGGTACATTTGTGGCGTGTGTCTTTTGTTTTTATTGTGCATGTTTGGAAAGAGCTCAAATAGCTATGTGAAAAGCATAGGATTATTTGTTAAGTTGAGTGATGTGCTTAGGATGGTGATTAGCTAAAGTGTGATGTGCATAGCATGGTCTAATCAATAAGAGGCACTACTGCTTCTATGGAAGGCATTCCAAGCTTAGGGAGATTCTCAATGTTTGAGTTGATAGTTGATTTTGCATGTTGGTATTTGTAGAGGTGTGTGAAAAGCAAGATATGAAACTTAAGATTTTCATGAAGTCACAAAAAATGAAGGTATGTGTTTTTCCAGTTGCCTTGAAATTGAAAAATATTTTTATATTTCAAAAACAGAATATACGAAACATGTAATGAAATACAACACATGTACATTTTGAAAAATGATTTTATTCTGTATTATAAAATAAATTTTGGCATTAATTTTTTTCAATTTGAATTTTCATCTTCGTTTAACCATTTTACAAATGGATCCTTGTATTAAAAATCAAACATTGTGTCCTTGAGTTGTAAACTACTAAATACAAAGACTAAATATGATGCATTTTCTATTTCTAACATATTTTGATGTTCACTTTGAATAAAATCAAAAAGTATTCTAATTTCATTCATAACAAACTTTTGGAGCTCTAATGAACTTTTGCATTCATATGAATTCCACCAAACATGTGTCATGCAACAAGAAAAGCTACAAGATCTATAAAAAGACCTTCCATATTTTTATATGATGTCAATTTCTTTTAATATTAACTTGATCTCAAATGTTTGAATAGATTTTGTCTTGTATCATTTTAATACCTCTTATTACCTCTTTGTCTTTTTCTTGATCCCTCCCTATCCATTTTGGATCAAGCACTATTCTAGCAAAATGAATAATGTATGTATAAATAATCAATGTTCTTGTAATTCTTATTTTATTTTTTGTCCAAATGATATTCACCCATCAATTCCATTATCTTCTTCTATTAATTGATTAGTTTATTCAAAAAAATTAATCAATAATTGGTTTTCCAAAATTAGCAAAGGATGTATATATAGGTTTTGTGATTTTTAAAATGAAATTTATCATTTCCCAAAATTGAATATTCAACATTTTCTCTTTCCTTCAATTGTTACAATTTGAATTGATGACCATCTACTCAAGAAGGGCTTTTACTTGTAAAAATCTCTCGAACATGATAAAGTTAATACCAAAGCATGTATCATCGGGATGTAAAAGTTCCAATCTTCATTTTTTTGGAAATTTTTTGTAAACATTATTTGATTTTTATGGTGATTATTAATGAATTTCACATTTTTTTCGATTCATTAACAATTTTATTTCTTCAATCTAGCTTACCAATGTCTTCTTAAATAAGATCCAGATATGAACACTACATGCATTAAAGACAATGTGTGGATATCTCTTTTCAATTAAACACCTAGCTCATCTACAAACATCAACATTCTCCATCACCAAATCTACCACACTTGATGGCCCCACTTCATCAATTGCAAATCATATATTGTTTGCAATATATTTCATTTCCACATGTATGAACAACTTTTTTTTAAATCTCCCCTTTAAGAAAAACATTCAATATGATTATTGAAGGTCTATTAAGAATATTTGATCATACATCAAAAGTTATTGTACTACCTAAATCAACCCAATTTTTTTACAATTTCTAGACCTTGCATTAAATCATTTTTCATTTGAAAAATAAATGTAGTGTGCAATTTTTCTAAACTAAACACTACTTAACTAAGACCATAATTTCTAATCTCTAAAACCATATTTTAAAAATGCTAGCTTTTTACCACATTAATTGGATGCCACAAGAAAAAACAAAAAAATTATAAACTTATCAATGTTTCCTTTCCTTTTTTGTCTAATTGCCAAGCAATTTTTAATGAGATTGAAAAGTATTTACAAATTCCTTGGAGGAAATGTTTTTTTTTTCTCCAATTGTCTTTCTTTCAAGAGTTTTACAAGTGTTTATTTTATGTTATGGACTGGTTACAAACAAGTGGAGAATTACAAGATAAGACAAGTTTATTGATCCATCAACTGGTGTTGGTCTGCTGAAGAGTTATTCCCTAGACTATCTCCTTTTATAACCCTAAACCATACTAGTCCCAAAATATCCTAGGCCATGACATTGCCAAAAGTATCCCAAAATATCCTAGGCCATGACATTTTAATGGCATGAGACGGTCCTCTAGAATACTATAAAAAATTTCAATATTAGGTTCAATTTTTTATTAATGTTTTCTCACGTATATAACCTAAGAGGCTTTGAATTGTTTTGCACAAAACTTGAATTTTAGCTTCCAAGGGCTACCATGTTTAACAAGAGGAGAAATGCATTCCACCGTATTCCACTTTAAAGATTTTTTGGGTGGCCATCCCTACATAAAATTGTTAGAAACAAAAAAACAAACAAATTGTTCACATTACTTTTTTTGGGAAGACATTTAAAATAAAACTTTTAGTTTTTGAAATAAAAAATGCAAATGGAATTGGGATAGCTTGCAAGTCGTTGCAACTTTGGAATATATGTTGACTAGTGAAAGTCCAAAATCCTACCCAAAAAACAAAGAAAAAGAAAGTGAAAAACTCAAGAAAAAAAACTAGAAGAAAAGGCAAAAACTCAATACAAAAACTAGAGAAAAAGAAAGTTAGAAAACTCAGAAAAAAGAAAAGGAAAAAAGGAAAAAACTCAACATTTAAAAATAAATTGAAAACAAGATAAATCTAAACCACCCTTAAAACTTTCAACCAATCTCAAAGCTTTACTTTCTTGCATTATAAGTAACAAGCTAGAGTTGAAAAAGAAACTTCAAGAAGGCAAAGTTACAATTCAAGAGAGAAGATGAAAAAAAGGCCTTTGTCATTCTTTAAAATAAAACATTATATTTACAAAACTATCCTTGGGTGATACAATTAGGAACCACTTCAAAAACTAGTTAAAAAACCAAAAGTGGCCAAATTGTTTTCCTGGGCCCTTTCTTTTAAAGGTTTTCACAATTATGATTTTTTTTTTCTTGTTTATCCATTGCATGTTCTAATGTATGGCTTGAAATTTATTTTAAAATTAAAAAAATTAAAAAAATTTAAGGATTTGTAATCCTAGTAGTGATGATCCTTTTTGGAATCACATTCCTTAACTTTGGAAATTCATAATTAAATTATAGTTACTCAATTTATTTCCCAATTTTTTTAAAAAATGACATCAAAATTACCTTAGGAAAACCATTCCCAAGAAAATTCTTAAATCAAGTTTCAAATATGTGTTCTTAACCAAAAACTTCGATGAAAGACTAGTGTTACATTTTAAAAACTTTTTATAAATGCAATGATTAAAAACATCAAAATACACAATATTTTTATATTATTGAAATTTTAGATTTAACAAAACTTAATAAATGTAATTATCAAGAAAATTATGATAATGTTTTGTATTTCTTATATTTTTTAAAAGTTCAATGGGTCCAATAAATCAAGGTGTGATGTTCTTAATGATACCACCCAAGCATGAGTTTGCCAATTTATAGATCTTTTATGAACCTACTTATGAGGCACATGTGATGCCTCAATATGCTTCTATGTGGTGCCTTTCTTACACGTTAGTAATATATATGTATTTAGGTTTAAGGTTTTCAACTTTAAGGCAACCATAAGTTTAGTGAAGTTTAGACTAGGACTAGGCTAGGTTTGAAAAATTGTCATTTGTTTCCTATTTTTGTACTTCAATGACCTTGAGAATGCAAAGAAATTGTGTTTTCAAGGTGTTGGATAACATATTCTGGGACCGAAGATTTCCATTACACGAATCTCCTTGCATATTGTAACACATATTCAATAAAGATCTAAAAAGGAATGAGCTAATGATGGTGAATTTCGGAAGCTCTAGGTTTTTGTGAAGATATTAAAACATTGGGGTTGGGCAAGATCAAGAGAGTAGCTTGATAATGGAAAATTATTAAAATCTTATATTCTTGATTTACCCATTGGGTAAGGGTATGTTTTAATGTTGTGTGGATGTATTGTTTTTGATATATCCTAAGGTAATGGTATATATAAATTATTTATTCAATGGGTAAGGGTATATTATGATTTTTTTTTCATTTGGGTAGATTCTATTGTTTTGGGTAGATGGGTCGGGTTCGTGTACCCTTGATCATATACCCTTGGATAGGGTAAAAAAAAGAAAGGATAAATAATTTTATCTTATTTAATAAAAAATGATTTTTTTTTCACATTTTGAACTTTGTATAGACAACTTTCATGGGATTAAATCTAGTGAAACAATGCGCAGATGCGATGTCAAATTAACATAATGAAATTGTATAAAAATATTTTTTATCTTTTTTTCTTAAACATACATAAAATGAAAAGCCATTGAAATTAAATTGAACAACATGCCACTTGCCCTACTCAACATAAATGCAAATCTAAAATTCATATTCTATCATATCAATAAGCATGACATAATGACCTAATTTGTTTTTTAATTTCTCTTCAATTTGTTTTTAAAAATTTGCTTCAACATCCCCAAATTCATCAAAAGACACATTTTTCTCAACATTGGAGACCTTGTTGCACAACAAGCACACATAAAAAACAACGACAATTTTAGAGTTTAGATGAGACTTATCCTATTGAGTTTTAGCTGGGTTTAAAGACATATGTAACTTTCAATATAGGTATTTTTGAGATATATCTAGGATTATGAAATGGATACATTTTTTCAAATTGATATATCTTTGAATGTGCATTTGATTAGGGTATATTGATCTTGAGAAAATAATTTAAAATAAATTATACATTGTGCTTCTACCCAACAAATATATATGGGTAAATGATATATTCGCAGAACATTAATATATTAGCATTCCAAATATCCTTTAGGTTAAGTTTCGAATATACAAAAGTTCTTGTTTTTTGGTAAATGGGTTGGGTTTGGGTACCCTCATACTATATACCCTTTTTTGGGTAAAAAATGGGTACATATTATTATTTAATTCATGAAATATGAAGGAAATGTCCACACTTTGAGGAAAAAGAAAAATCCAATGGCAAAACTTAAGAATCAAAGTGTTTTAATCATTCTTGCTAGGATAAACATTTTCATGAGTGAACACTTAGTCTATGAGAAGACAATGACATCATGGTGGACATTTAGTTGGTGATGGAATGTAACTTAGCTTTGGGTGCTCTAGTAGGCTTTTTGAATCCCTTAATTTTGTTAAGTAACATGAAAGTTATGACTTTCCAAAGCCATAACTTGAAATATATCTTTACCACGGGCCTATCACTCCTCATATGTGTACTTTTATCACATGTTAACAATTCTCAATTTTATCCCATTTAATTTGCTCAAAGTTCTCACCTCTATAGTTGGGCCATACGATAGACATTACATATTCATGTAGAAACTTAAAATTTGGGGAACTTTCAAAGTCATTACATTTCAGATTTTTTGGTGTTTGGCCAATTAATTGGCTAAAGCAAACCCAAAAAACAATTAAATTTTCGCGGAAGCAACCCGTTTAATTATTGAAACAAACAAAGTTTAAGGTTTAGATTATGTACCCTTTTGTTTTTACCAGAATGTCAAAACAAATCTGCCTTTGGGTGTGAGTATTTCTTGCATATATTCAGGGTTATGAATAAGATATAATTTTCAAATTTTCACATCCTTTGAGTGTAGGTTTCATTCAGGTATGTTGAGTTGAGATAAATAAATAAAGGTAAATAATATACCTTATTCATACCCATGGGTATATGTGGGTAAAAGGCATGCCCACACAACACTGGTCCAGACTCCAATCAGCATTTCATGTTTACTGGAAGGCCAGAGCAACAGGACATAATTTCAGCTGATGTTTTATGACGGAATCTGAAGCTGATGTTGGAAATTCTTCCATATTCTTCCATATTAGACAAATTCCAAACCCACTTCCATAGGCTAGGCCCATCAATAATAAGGAGTCCAAACTCCAGAGTGCCCAAGCAGGGTTTCTTTTTTTCAATTTTGTGATGTGGTCAAGGTGGCTATCATCTCGAAAAGCGATTTAGCCAAATTTGGCCACATTTACTAATATGGAAGTAGGAAAAAATCAAATTTTTTGTATATTTTTGGCTACCTATTGGAACTAATAATAAAAATCTGGCGATTGGTAGAATTGTTTTTTTGAAATCTGGGGAATTTGGGCCATTTTTCTCATGGAAAATCCTTCCTATAGGTTGAAATCATATTTTTCAGGTAGGGATTTGGCGAAAATTCGCCAGTAAAAGAAACACCGTGCAGCCCCAGTTTACATTAACCTTGTTATGTGAGCTATCTTTTCTTTTATGTGGGAAGGAATAAATTAGGTACCTATTTAAATTACGTGCCACTTTAATGGAAAAATATTATTTTATTGTATTAAGTTTATATGTATTGGAATAAGTTTACCTTATCAGGCTAGTAACCGTTCTCCTTACCACTGAGTAAATATAATTTGTGTTTAACCTTGGTGTATAGTGAGTCTCTTTTATTTGGGCAAAACTTGACATATCCATCACAAAATTTGTACCTTTTGAGGAAACGTTTTAACCAACAGCAACCACATATGAAATTTGTAAATGTGTAGTATAGATTAGTGGTAAATTGTGATCCATGATTTTTTTTTGGCAAAAAGTTAATAACATGTGACACACAATGTTAATTGTTGTTGGACATTATGGTTTCAAATATGTTTGTCCAAGTTATGAAATTTTGTGAACAATCTTATTAAAAATTTATAAAGGAAGTGAAAATTGATTTGATCGAGGAATTGAATGTTGTGAAAGACATCAAAATGATGAAACCATGTCAATCATAAATAAATCAAAGCACTTAGAAAAGGGGGGATACAAGGAACAAAATGGAAAGACCCAATTCCAAGAAGACCACTTAAAAGGGTGAACCAGAAAGGGGACATCAAGTTCTTGAACCCCTTCTTGTCACCAAAAACATATCAAATAAGGAGAGGGGAGGATGTCCTAAAAGCACACCTAGCCTAGAAGAACCTTCACCTATTGCCATAACACATTGTAAAATAGAAACTGTTTACGCACGCTATAACGTCATTGACACCCTCTACCTATAAAATGTGCACAAAAATGAAAGAAAATGGCCACCATTGCCTTCACTCCCCATACCATGTTGCCACATCCATGAAGAAATTTGTTCACTTGTTGCTATAAACATTCGAAAACCTTCACAACTATAAGGAAAGACATGTTCACTAAGAATCAATTGCGATAAAAACCATTGTTTTGCTTGAGTCACAATTGTCATCGTAACCCATGAAAAAAAACATCTCATGAAGCCAAATCAAATTGAGTGGGGTTGGTGATGACAACATTTGCCAATGTGCGAACACTATTGATTGATAACACAATGTCGATCCAATGACACAAAAATAATAGGGTAAGGGTGAGAAGGACATAGGTCTCTTCTTGCATGACATGAAATCCTGCATTTTTTGCAATGGTCGCAAAAACATTATGTGCGATCAACCTCTCTTCACCATGCACACAACAAAGAAGGTGGATCCCAATAGGATCTAAAGGCTAACTACAAAGGAATGTGATATCCCAAGGATTAAAGGATGGGAAAGACCTAATTTAGTGGGCAATGTGGTGGAGAAAACATTTAAAGGTAAGCATAAGAAATGAATGATTAAATGGGATAACAACCAAGTGCTCACACCCAACCCTACTCACAACTTCAAACGTGTTCAATGTGAATTGAAAGGTAAATACAAAAGGATGTTAGTAAAAGAATGGTTGTGCAATTTCTTTGAAATATTCTCTTGAAAACAATCTACGCTTTTATCAACAAACTATTCAAAAAGGGGGGACACGTGGTGTAACCCCCAAAAGAAGAAGCTTTCACATTGACTTTAAATGCACTTGGAAAGGGAGGGGCCATGTGCTGCTTGCACCTATTGCCTCCAACAAAAAGGGGTAAAAATCCACAAAAAATTGGAAATTATGAGAGCGGCTACTAAAACCCAACTCCCAAGTTAGGCAATTGGAATAATGGTCTTTGAGAAAATCAACCTTATGCCCCTACTAGAAATGGAGAGAACCACTTGTTAATGGACAAAAGGGGCTTCAAGGCATTGCAATGAACTTGAACCCAAAAGCTTTTTAAAAACCCCATCAAGGTGGGGTGAAAAACAAGTTAACTCCAAAAATTTGGAAGGGGAAGTAATGAAGCAAAAATGAAAACCTCAAGGTGAAACATCAAGAGAGGATACCAAAAGCCACTTGAACATTCTTTAATCTCAAGAGCATGTTTACATGTTGAACATCCTTGCTTAAAGCTTTCTATAAAATAAAAAGGGCAAAAAAGACAAAACCAAAGTGACACCAAAAGCCTTAATGCCATTAGGAAGGCAACAAAACTTAGTAAGGGGGATGAACTCAAGAGGTAAGCTATATGGAACTATTAAAATCATGTTATACATGATTTAGAGCAAATTTCACTATGTTGGAAACTTGTTGCAAAAAAGTAAAACACAATTTAGCAAATGATTAATATGCAATTTTGGAAGTTCTTAACATTAATTATTAAAGTGACAGAACCGATTTTAAACCTAATGTGACTTGTTGATTTTAGAAAATAAATAATGAGTAATTTTTATGAATATTATGGTCAATTAATTGAGAAAATCAATGTAATGGAAGGAAAATTATTATATATATATATATATATATATATATATATATATATATATGATGATTAACAACATTTCATCCATAATCCAATGCATTGTGTAGGAGTAGGTTTGGATCTAGAATGGAGAGGGAAATGATAGGAAAAAGCAAAAACAATCATGATGAGATTTCAAAAAAAATTGAGACAATTTTGTTTCAGGTCTATATCAAGTGAATATTGAAAATTTGAGACAAAATGGATGGATTTTTTGTAGACCAGTCAACGTTTTTAGGTGTCACGGAAATGAATACCAATATTTGGTGGAGTTCATATCGATTAGAAACTCTAGGCTTCCAAGGGTTTGGGATGAAAGTGACAATAACAAATGTCAAAGAAATTGGAGTACCTTTGAATTCATTCATGCCAAAATACAAAATAAGGTTGACTTTGATTGAAAGGGATGTAAATTTAGGGTTCTCCAAATATAAAAAAAGGAATTCATGAGTATATAGAAAAACTCATAGAATGGGCAAGTGATATGATGGAAATAGTTGGTAAGGGTAATGTTGGCCTTCAATGAGAAGGTGTATTCAAATGATTCTTTTAAATGATTTATCATTTTTTTCTGAGAAATATTTCTTTCAAATGATTTTTTATTTGATTAGAAAGGTACTGTACACATCAATGGTTTTTTTAACATTAGAGTTATCCATAAAGTCAGGAAAAGACAGCACCAGTACCCGGAGTTTGGTCATAAACAGGGTGAGATTGAAAAAAACCTGCAAAAAAGTACATTAGCCTTCTAAGGGCGGGGGGGGGGCTCAGAATAAGTGTGTTTCACGCTATCTTTCTTTTTTCCTGAGCGCCTCCACTGCTGCTACAGATATTTTCACTGCTCCTAGTCTCCTACCTGTATAGCTATTATAATTCCTCTGGAACCTTGTGCATTAAATACTGAGTTTCAGCATTTCACACTGAGTTTTAATAAAATTTTCCTTACTTTACGGATACCACACTGAAAGAGGGGTTAAGGGATGAGAGGAGGCCCAAAGGCAGGGTGAATTTACGAAATTCTCTGTGGCCTTAAAAAAAACACGAGATATTTTTCGTATTTTAAACATTTTTCAAGAACACCATACTCCATTTGTGATAAGATTGGTTCATCACTGCAGTAGTGTCTTATTTTGAAAGTTGCAACACCATTCACTTAACAAAAAGGTCAAATTTGAAAGCCAAAAATATTGCAGCCCTTCAAAACAAATGCCAACTGAAAATTTCACCTTACAAATGAAAGTCAACACTCAGGCTGCAACACTTAGTTGTAATATTATATATATCATGGGACCTTGGGATTAACACTAGCAGCACAAGAATGTGCTGTGTTTTGGTGATGTGCACAAAAATGTGATGCTTATTTTTTGTGTGATTATTTTTTTGATCTTTTCTTTGTTGGGAAGAAACACCCCAAATCCGGTTTTTTAATTTCTTTTTATTATCTTCTTGCTTGTTTCCCCTAGAACAAAAAATACCAACAATAGGTAGAAACTTGGGTTTCTTTTCAAGTTTCCTTCTTTATTTGTTGCTATGTAGCTCCATAGACTTTTACTACTCAATCTTTTGATGATCACTATAATACACATGGCATTGAGATATGAGCCTTGGGCGCTTCAACATTTTGTTCTTCACATGAGTTTTTTTTGGTTGCTTGGCCTACATTAGTTAGCCTGTGGCAAAGGTACTTCTCATTCCAACCAGGACAACTTTTTTTGAGTGTGTATTTTCAAAATAGAATTGGGTGAAAAGTGATCTTAGAACGAGGTTTAAACTCAATATTTTCAATGCGTTGATGTGGGTATCATTGTGTGAGAAAGAGGTGGAAGCCATAGATTAGCTTAACATCTTTGATGTCTGGAGTGGCATGAAGAATATTGGAGTTGTGTTTTCATATGTAGGCTAGACTCAGATTGATTTTCTTTCAATATACCATAGTTGAATAGCAAGTTCAGCAGGCCTTGGCTGAATAATTATTTAATTTTGAAATTTTCATTTCAACAAATATGATATTTCAAAATATTTCAAAAGATGCTTCATTTTTCATCACAAACAGAATTTCTTTGAAAAAAAATATCTTTTGAAAGTTTCAGCATGTCTAAAATTAATATAATTTTTGTCAAACTCTTGACTCCAATATTATACTTTTTTTTTAATGTTAAATAAATCATCTTCTTGTCTCACACATATTCACCAAACATGCAAAGACAAAAAGTGAAGGGCTATAAAATTCACAGCCCTTCAATTCAAATGAAAAGTTCTTTTAACCATTCATTACAAAAGTCCAATGGACCCTTTAAAAAGCCTATTGTGCTGGAAATTGAAAATAATGGTCCCTTTTACCATTTCAGTTTTCTCACAAACCAACCAAAGTTCCCCATTACACATTTATCCATTATTTCAGTCAAGAAAAAAAATTCAGATCACCAAATCCAGCAATTTCATTGGTGGTAACATTTTGCTTCACCACCCACACACAAGCCTACACACAAGCCAGGGCAAATTCACAATCATGTTGGGATGTTTACACAGACAGAAGATGGAGGATGAGATTGCTTACTTTGTTCCCATGCCTTAGAATTTTTTGGTGAAGAATTTTACAATCCATATATGTTGGTGGTGTTGCACAATGTGTTGCAATACCCATTTCCAAGGTCTTGCACCATGGTTAAAACTGTTACATGTTGTAATCCCGGGGTTTGATCCCAAGACCTCTTGATTATAGTTGAAGTTCATATCTTGGCCTATTACCCTGCATAGTCCCCCTGGCAACAATGTGTTTTAATAAAAAATTAACAACCACCATCCTGGGGAATGGCTATTGGGAAATGCAGTGAACCAAAACGGCTGTTGGGGGATTGGATTGAGATGGCCCTTGGGGGAAAACAGTGAAGCAAAGAAGCTCTTGGCCATGGGGGACTGGATCAGATGAGGACCTTCATGTTAAAGTGCCCAAGTTTTGTTTTGGCTGGATCCCTCACATCAGGACTTCTTTTTTTCCAATTTTGTCAAGTAGATAGTCCAGAAGAGGAATGACCCAATTTTCGCTAGAGGTCAAGATGATAGGAAAGCAGATTTCTTAAATTAGAGTCCTGCTTTGTTTGGGGAACTCATTTGTCAAAATTTGACAACTTCAATTCTGACTTTTTTTGTCATCAAAATATCGATCCATGGAGGTTTTTTGCACATTTTTACCAAATAAAAAACACAGCCCCACGTGGTCCTCTTGCTGTATATAGATCATGTATCACATAATATATCATCATGCTGTAAGAGATCAGCCTTTACACAACTCAAACAGTAACACTTCTATAAACATCAGAGTAGATTTAATAAATTTAGATTATTCCTCCACTAGGAACCACTGTATGCTCTATGGGCTTACCCTAGTTGTAGGAAGCTTATGATGTAAGCTTTCTGATTAATTTAAGACTTTAACAATAATATATACTTGTTCACAAGCGTCTGAACAATTTGTGAAAGGTCGCGTACCTTTTGTAATTCTACACAAGCAAGTTTGTAGTAGTAGGCTAGTAGTCAACAGAAGCTCCACGATTTTGTGTTGGGTTGTTTACTGACGGCCTGAATCACAGCCTGACTCACTTGACTGACTGCCCCTGCAACTGAGACAATAGGGAAGAGGCAGGAACAGTAGCAGGAACAAGAGCAGCAGTGGCACTGGCAGGTATCATCGTATGCTATGCCATTGTTTGGAGAGCTCAACCATGCTCCTAACTTGGATGACCTTCTAGCTGCATTGGCTGATGAGTTTCCGTCAGCAATAAATGCCGCTGGAAGCTTCGATCCTCCGGAACCACCTGCCTGATCTGTAGGAGGAAGTCTTAGTTTCGTCGTCTCGGCTGGTGCATTTGGCTCCTGAGTTCCGTCCTCAGGAATCGAATCCAAATTTAGACCTAGGGCATCGAAATCCCTGTCAAGATCTCCAGCTCCGTCATCATAAGTCCGTAGCAGACCTTCGAAGCTTAAGCCCTCGGGTTCTTGAATGAACTCAGCATATCTCTTGAAGATCACGTCGAGTATGACCTCTATCTGCTCTTTATTGAACGTGACGCGGGGATTGACAGCAGTCATGAGTGCCACCACTTCAATTCGATTGAGACAGCCATCTTTGTTGCTGTCGAACGCCTTAATGATTCCGCGAACTTTTTGTGCCCGAATGCTCAATCCTGGACCGCTTTCTGACATTCTCAAGTGTCCAGAAATTCTGGGAGGGAGCGTTGGTAAACCAATGTATAATTTGTATAGAGATATTCAGCGACCACAAGCGTGCGCAAGCTTCCTCACCCAGAACGTAGTCGGCCTGAAGAACGACCATAAGTTACAAGCATGCACAAAGTTGTGCGACAATACAAGGAAGGTGTAAATTGTTGAAATGAATGTAGTCGAGAAAGCGAGGAGTGCGCCACTTGTGCTATCATGTACATCTTTTTCTTGAAATGTTCAGAGAACTGAAAGGAATAAGAACGCAGATTAAATCGGAAGACAAGAACAGCTGCAGATAAAAGATGATTCAAGGGAAATGAAAACACCAATCCCAAAACCAAGAGCAGAGAACCATCCCTTCACCAAGACAAAATCAATTAAACACAACAAAATCAGCTCTCTGAACTCCACAATATAGAAACCCGGATTTTACAAATCATGAAGAATGCCACAAGGAAGACCCACCGTTGATCGACGTTCGTCAAAACCTGTTAAGAAGAAAAACCCTAGGTACTTATTATTACTTCATGCATGTCGGAGCTTTTGAAAATAAAGCAGATTCACCAAACCCACCTTCACAAACATACACCAAACACCCAAAAAAACAAAAAAAAACAAAAAAACAAAAGAAATCGAAAAACCCCAGGGAAAAACCAGGACAAGACCAAGACAATCAAGTTTGCGAGAGGCGAAGAGAAAAGAGAGAAAGAGGTCGTGGAACTTATATTGCGAACGAAGACGATCTCGTCGACAAGAAGACGACGACGAAGAAGAGGACGATGGAGCTCAGTGTATTTTTTTTGGCCTTGCCTACTACCAAGGCAAGGACATTGTGTTCAGATTAATTATAGAGTATATAGTAGCTTAAGGGATTTTGGCCCCATGGTATAGTGGGTCTACTTTTATACAAGGATTTTTGAAAAATGATATTTTGGCTTGTATGGAAACTTGAGATTAAGTTATAGAGTTATGATATGTTGAAGGATTAAATTGGTTTCTTTTAGAGGATTTTTTTTTTTAAAAATTTTGTTTTTGCATTGTAAAATATTTGAATTTCCATAATTCTTCTTTTGCCTTAAAACACCTTCTTTTTTATAAAAATGTAAATGGCAAGGCCACAGTGTGACAAACCCCTTTGTTTTAACACAAACAGGGGCTATTTAGTATTAGTTTATTAATATAATAAAGAGGGTGTTGAATAGGGTTGTGTGTGGAGGTGTGAAGAAAAAATGATATTATGGGCCAATGAAATGAAATTACTAGATTTGGAGCTCTGAATTTTGTTTTTCTTTAGTGAAGTAATAAACAATTAAATGTGTAATAATAAAGTTTCTTAGGTTTGGGAGAATTTCAGAGGATCAATAATGGGAATGGAGGAAAAGGAGCAATAATGAAAATGAAGGAAAAGGAGCATTATTTCCAGTATTTCCAATGGTTCCTTTTCAAATAATGCTCCCTTTCTACCATTTCCATTATTTTCAATGATTTGCAAAATAGAGTTGTGTAGAGGCCTGAAGTCGGAATTTCAGGCCAATGGGATTTCTAGATTTGGTGGTCTGCACTTGTTTTCTTAATTATGTTTAATGAAACAACTATTTAAAGTGTAATTAATGTCTATTTATATATATGGTTCTTTGCACATAACTTGTGTACTTTGTTTTGTGAAGGTGAATTGGCCTTTGGTGATGAAGGGCTGGAAAACCCAAAAAAAAAAAAAAAACCTTTTGGATGAATAGTATGTTTGTAAAAAGAATATTGTTTATTTTATAACATACATATTAAAAATGAAAGTACAATATGGGTGATTTAGCATATTTGGGGGGGAAAAAAAACCCTTTTGGATGAATAATATGTTTGTATCAAGAATATTATTTATTTTATAACGTACATATTAAAATGAAAGTACAATATGGGTGATTTAGCATATTTGGGGGGGTCAAGATTGTTGTCACATTTTACCCTTTTCAAAGGGTACCATGTTTGAACTTCAATTATGTCATTATTATAACAAATTTTCATAATGGTTTTTGCACAATATGATAGGTCAAAGTTCTTTTAAGTCAAATGTTAAAAACATTAAACATTTTCTTATTTCATAGGATGTGTTGTTAAAATATATAATTTGCACAAAAAAATGTATGTCACAACATTGTGAAAATGCAAATATACTCAAACAATGATTGAAATGATTTTTTAATCTTCATGAAATTTATAATGTCTATTAAGCATTGTAATTCTATATAATTAGAATAAGTTTACGAGCCGTGTGAAGAGTTTGATAATTATCATATTACAAATTGATTTTTTTCAAGGTGATGATCATAATTATGTGATGAATTAAAATTTGACAAATAATCGTTTTCGAATGGAATATGACAAGAAACATGAATAGGGCCATTTTTTAAAATTCTAGTTCAATTTTTTTGATTGACTAGTTCAAACCAAAACCTAATGCAATTTAAAATAAGAAATGGGTTTTATTATATTGCATATATCATAAATATACTGATTATTCTTTGAATTTAATCATTTAAATTTATCTATTTTAAAAAATAATACTATATAACATTAACTTTGTTAAAATCAAAATGTAAAGCCCAAACATAAAAAAAGAAACCAAAATTAGTTGTAACACATTTTATAAATATATACTTTACACACATATCAAGAAACTACGTACCCAAGTCGCACCCCCCCAAAACAAATTATGTGTTTTCACCCATATATTGAAAGTTTAAAATTTACAAAAGTACATTCAATAAATAGAAAAGTTAATTTGAGTCTATATATCTAGAGTCATTTTACAATTTTTCTTATCATTCCAAAATATCAAGATATGAGGTCAATCCATTACCTCCACCTTTTTCCCACACCATGATACATGTATCCATGCATCTAAAGTCTTGAACTTAATGTATTTGTACAAGATTTATTTCACCCAATTTTATTTTAAAAATTTGTATGGGCCTATTCAAGGTTGGGGTTCTAGAAAAAGGAAAAGGGACTCAAGGACTTTTGTAAGGCTACTTTTTGCAAATAACATTTACTTAAAACAAATTTAAGTGAAAAAAATTGAATAGTCCAATTTAAGATAATTCATGTGATGGTGGTGATTTTCTACATGCATACATAATTGTGTTTGTATATAATTTTGGTTTATAGCTAGAAATGTACAAAATCCCAAAAATCCCAAATTGAGTTTCAATGGACAACCAAACATGGTTTTTGGCAAGATTATTTCTTGTGCACACATGTGATTTGAACTTAAAGCTAGACATTTTGAACCCATTGTCTTTTGTTTTGCAACCTTTTCCTTCAAAAGACATTGAAATCTTTGTATGATTTTATTTTTCATCAAATTCACCAATCAACATGTACTTTCATAAAAGGGACATGTTTTTATTATAGAAAAAGCTTGAAATCAATTCTATGACTTTATGCATTCCTTTTTATTACTTTAAGAGAAAGTGAGTTGGGACATTTGATGTAGTGAATTTAAGGACTCAAAATGGCATTTGCATAATATCCAAATTATTTTTAAATTTTGTATTAATTTAGTAAAACATCATTTTATCTATTGGCAAACAACAATTCACTATAACTACAAAATGTAAGATTAAAAAAAGAATTGAATTCATCTTTTTCAATCCCTTAAAGATAGGTCATACCTTTTTTGTACCCCAGTCATTAATGGACCCATCAATGTTTGGTGGAATTTGGTACAAGATATTCTCAAGAAGGATTTGCAAACTTGTTTGATGAACACAAAGTTGCTAACGGTATAGGAGAAAGTTCAAAGTATACAAGGAAATTTTCCTTGATTTTGTTTATAAGTCCCTTCCTTTGACCAATAAGACAATTTTACAAAGTTAAGCAAGGAGCAATATTAAACAGGTTTTAATGGGGAACCACTTAAAATATAGTCTGACGCACTTGAAGAGATGAAAGGTGCAGTGGATTAGAGGACGTCCTTGTTTAACATTCTTTTTTATTACTATAAAAAATATAGTTTAAACATTTGATATAATTAGTTTAATGGACTTGAAATGACATTAAGATAATATCCAATTTTTTTTAATTATTAATTTAACAAGACATCATTTTATTTATTGGCTTATAACAATCCACAACAACTATTATAATGGAAGACAAACAAAAATCTAAAGTTGTCCTTTATAATCTTTTAAAAAATAGGTTATTCCTTTTTGGTACCCCAATCGTGAATACACCCATATTCACAAATATTTTTGTTAATTGGAATGAGAACATCTTTTGTAAGAAGGTAATTAATGTTGGCCAAGCATAAAAAAATTCTTTTGAATTGGAACAAAATATTTAAACACCAAAGGCCCAAATCCCAATGCCACAAGGAATAAGAGATTTATCATCAAAAGATTGAACATGAAAAGTCTATAAAACTACATAGTAGCAAATAAATAAATAAACTTGAAAGGGAAATCCAAGTTTTCACTTTTGTAGGTTGTTTTCATTATAGGGCAAGGAATAATAATAATAATAATAATAATAATAAACAAAAAAAGTTTTGAGGTCTTGTCAACAAAGAAATGAAAGATCTTTGAGGTTCAATTAGAAGGTTCATGGGGTACCTTCTTGAATGCCTTTTAACCCCATTGTTGAATGTTGCTAATGTGTCAGGCACTACAAGATTAACACCTAGCACAATTGAAATTAACAAATTCGCACACATGAAAATATGCACACAAATCACCCCCCTAGTTGGAGTATTTAAGGTCTTCCTACACCAATTAACCAAATCTAAGATCAAATATGACATAATGTGGTAAGGTAATCCATGAAAGGAGTTTGATTCTAAACATGATGAAATTAATAGGTTGGGTGTAATGTGAACCCCATTGTTAGTTGCCCAATTGCAATCCTTTATGTTCACCCAAATTACTACTTTCCAAAAATCATTGATTGTCCCAATCAATATCACATTTATGTCCTAATACTAAAGCCTAACACAAATAATAACATGTCTATTTGGTGCATCATGGACACACCCAATCATCTATTGGAACCTTTGAAAGTGGTAGTCTAAGACAATCCATATGTCATCCCCTAAAACAAGCATAAGCCAACATGGTTATTGCTCCTCATGATTTTCCACATAACATGCATTACAAACATGCTAACATTCTGGCCAATGTCAATGAATCCACTTGGTCATTGACATGTGGAAAATGATGTCATGCACAATTATGAACATGTTAACATTATGGCAAGTGATGAATCCATTTGGCCATTGACATGTGGAAGGTGACATGGTGCACAATTTTTCACATGGTATTTCCATGTTTGACCATCTCGACCTTCCAAAAACAAAACCCTAGAAGGTAAGGTTTTCTTCAAATGTAGAATGGCACAATCGATTATCACATCCAATGTAATCAGTGTTTTTGCTACAAATAAACAATCAAGTTCAAACCTTTGAACCTTAAGTTGATACCCACATCCACAAATGGTGGCATACTATAATGTATTTTGATATTGTGAAACCAAGTTCTCCATTTCCATATGCATGATACTTTTGAAAAAGGCTGCATTTTGCTCACAAACTTGAATGTGCACATTAGGATCATCAAGATAAATCACATTGGCCACATCCTTACAAACATATGCTAATAATTGGGGTTCATGCTTGAAAAATACAAAGTGAAGGGAAATGGAGGATATGGATGTTTGCTTGTTAAATCAATATCCCATGGCCAACCATGACAACTATATCATTACTATGAATTGGCAACCTAGGTCGCTATACATTCCACCCAAGTTATCTTACATTTCAGCTCTCTTTGGTTCATTTAGGTTGTCCTTGACTTAGTTAAATCAACCTAGGTCAATGTAATTAGGCTACCTTAAACATGGGCTTACTTACATTAGAAGAAATCTTGTTTTTTAAATAATTTTTGCAACTAGTTTTTGACTTAAACAATTAGTTTTTGGCTTATATTGCAACTACTTGTTAGTTGTGTAAGTAAAACTTTAGTTGCAAAATCCAATTGCAAAAGAGAAGATTCTTTTAGTGCTAGTCTTCACCTATAGTAACCAATGTAGAAAAGCAAAACTAGGTTAATTTAGCTACATAGGTTGATTTAGTTATGTGTATAGGACCTAGTTTACATACATACAACTTAATTTAACCTAAAGGCTTAGTATAACCTAGCCTAAAGACCTATGACCTATGTACAACATAACTTATATAAATACAACCTAACATATGTACGACCTTCTAACTAGTTAGCCTAACCTTTGTATGACATAGCTTTAAAATTAAGTTATAATCTATGGATGACTATGTATGATCTCGTTTACATATGCACAACCTACATATGACATAGCCTATCTACAATTGAAGTAAGTTACATACAATTACATTATAGCTTGGTTACATACAACGTATGTATGACCTACATATGACCTAATTAACATATGAATGACCTAGGTATAAACATGTAAAGCATACCTATGCATACCTATGGGTAACGTACGTGTACCTATGTGTAACATAGGTGTACATATGTGTACTTAAACATACCTAGATGTACATATCCATACTATGCACCAATTATATAATTTGTGGCACATCATCCATTGATGTGGTTTTGTATTGTTTGATTTAATGGTTTCAATTTGTTGGTATGGCCTTGTATAGTAGAATTATTCATGGTATCTTCTCATGGAGTTCTCTAGTGGTTTAGAATGTAGTGTCTTGTATTATATGTCTTAATCACCTATATGCCCCTTTTGTCACTACAACAAAAGAGGGGTATATTGCGATCCAAATATCATCGCAAACAACAAAGAAAAAAGTTTCTGAAAACCCACAGTTGCGAACCACAATTTCTCGCAAACTCTTAAGCTGTTATGAAACCATAACATTCGCACCCGTACAATCGCAAGTTCTTCGCAACTCCCGAAATTGATACAATCACAAAACTTTTCCGATTATAATTTCTTCTATACATCATTTGCAATTCCCAGTACATCGGAAATTATTTACAACAAACCCATCACCGCAACGACTTAGCGAATCGACTTAAAACTGACTCAGTTTTCGATATAAGATCTAACACAAACATTTTCCGATTTTCAAAATGCCGCTACCTGTTTGCGATACACATGACATCGGAAACTATTTGCAACAAACTCATCACCACAAAGACTTAGCGAATCGACTCAAAAGTCTATCGGTTTCCGATATAAGATCTAACACAAAGATTTTGCGATTCTCACAATGCCGCTAAAAGTTTGCGATTAACATTACATCGAAAACTATTTGCAACAAACCCATCACCGCAACGACTTAGTGAATCGACTCAAAAGTCTATCGGTTTCCGATATAAGATATAACGCAAACATTTCGGGATTCTCAAAATGCCGCTAAAAGTTTGCGATTAACATTACATCGGAAACTATTTGCAACAAACCCATCACCGCAACGACTTAGCGAATCGACTCAAAACTCTATTGGTTTCCGATATAAGATCTAATGCAAACATTTCGAGATTCTCAAGATGCCGCTAAAAATTTGCGATTAACATTACATCGGAAACTATTTGCAATAAACCCATCACCGCAATGACTTAGCGAATCGACTCAAAAGTCTATCTGTTTCCGATGTAAGATTTAACGCAAACATTTTGGGATTCTCAAAATGCCGCTAAAAATTTGCGAAATCATAGATTTCGCAAACCTATTCTGGAATGATTTTACCCATAAAAATGTAGCTATGTCTGTGACATGGTATATTTGGTCTTTTGGCTTTTACAGTGATTCGAAAAATTATGATTCGCAAATGGTTTTGAGATCCAATGTGTATCGCAAGAGCATGACATTGTATTTTTATTTTGGAAGCAGGGTTTATATTCATTTGGAGTCACTTTGGAAGGCAAAAATAAATATTTATATCAAAATTTACAATGTAAAAGGGTTTGTAACCCTTGGGTATCGAGGAGGTGGCTCTATGAAGTGTTGGATTGCACAACTCTCAGATAATGTTACTAGATCCTTCCCTTCCATAGCACACCTATCATAACATATCATGACAGACTTCCATAACACACCTATCATAACATATCATGACAGATTTAAGTGTCTTATAATATTCTTCTCTACCCTACAAAAAGCACCCAGTTTCAATGCAAGTGTTTAGACTTCTTTAATCTCCACTGTGTTTTACCTTGGAGGATTTCTGCACCATCAACTTGCAACCACAACAAATGTGTAAACTGTAAGTGTGGAGGTACACACTTGGCAACATCTAGAATTGATGTTTGAGATCCAGCTATGTATGAACAACCTGCTCCATTCACCTCTACTTCGGCTTCCTTCTCTAACTTTGCAGTACAAGATGTAGGACTGCACATTGACTGTAAAGCATCAGATTGGCTGCACTGTCTTTTGTACTTGAGTGTCATGCTTGAAAGTTCATAGTTTTCAAAAACTGCAACTGGAACATTCTGCAGCCAAAGCCACATTCTGAATTAGCCTTGTGTCCACATTTCCTATTGACCAGCCAAACAATGAAACAAGTATCCTACATGAGCATGGCACTTAGATAACAGAAAATAATACCAAATCTCCCAAACATCAGGTAGAAAAACATAATTACTCTTGAAGCCAAGTGCTCTCAAAAGGAGCTGTCACACACCATTGGTCATCACAAACTAAGGTATGTATGTAAGTAATCAGTAAAAGAAACAGGTATCTTTTATTTGACTTTTGAGAAAACAGGCTAAGAGAAGTTTACCTCCATCACCCATCCAACATATTTCACATTGTTGACATGTTGATTCATGTCCAAATCACCACGTTTTGGCTGCAAAGAAAACTAGAACAAAGAAAACAAAGACAAGCAGCGAACAATATGAACAAACTAAAGATGTTTGAAACAAAGTAGGTGACTCCTGATTTGACAAAAAACTTGAACCCTTTTTTTTGTCCAAGGGCCAGAACCAATCTCATCTCTGGACCTTGGACAAGTCATCAAGATCACCAACTCTGTTGCACCCACCAAAAATGCCACAGTACACATACAGAGCACACCAATGTCGATAGCAGAAGCAGCCAGGGTCTTTCTAAACGTAGCCACTTTGGCAGCATCTATTGTTCTCCCACTATACATGGCCATGAATTACCCACTGAGCCCCTTTGCTTGCAATATCAAATGGGTAACTGGATGATTCCACTGAAGCCAACAAAGTCTCATCATTTGCATCACTTGCAATATCCTATCAAGTCACAAGGCATCACACTCGATTCATCTTTCTGAGATTTGAAGAAAACTCCATAAGAATTATTCACAATCACAAGATGAGTCTAGTGATTATCTTTTGGGTGCTACTCACAAAGTATGAAATCATGAACGGAAATCACTCCTTACTCACTATTTCTACCCTACAGTCGCAATGGTAGGAGCTTTTGCAGCCTAGAAGGAGAATGAAGCTCAAAGGAAAAATGTCCTATTCTGCCCACAAGATACAGACACCCAAGCTAGGGACTCAGATCCTTTTAGACTATGATGCTCTAAGGAATAGCTACCTTGTATGTTGCGAGCTGAGATGTCCAAAAAGGTTTCACAAATTTGCAATGCCACTAAGGTGACAGTCTTGGGTACATTTGACTTCAATCGGTTTAACTCCTTCAATGACTAATATCACAGAAAATTTTAGGGTCCATTAAGGTTTAATATGGACACTCGTCAAGCAACTTTGTATCAAAAATTAGGGAGTTAAAAAAATCATGGTTCAAGTGGTTCCCATGATGGGAAAAACAACCTTGCAACCTCTGCAACTATCTTTGGATTTGCACCAAGGCGGTTGGGTTGTGTAGGCAAGGGAACTTATGAACTCGGTAGTACAATTTGGCATACCTCTTTCAGCTCCAAGGTCATTCCATTCATCTTCTCCTCAAGCTCACATATTCGGGCCTCTAATGCGTTGTACTTTTTTGCCCAATTTTCACTACCTTTGTTTTGGATTGTAGTGTATTGTATAGGTGGTGGGTGGTTTACCTATCAAGACCAGCCCGAATTAGATCACAGGTCTACTACTAAAGGCAAAATGTGCATATAGTTTTACCCATATGGCATATTTGTCACAAAATATCAAGATTGAAAAACACCCACCTCTTCTTTAACAATTGCCTCTAACTTGTCCCAGTTAGTCCCGCATTTTGTGTTGCACCCAAGTTGCATCCAATGAATGTTCGTAGCCTTGACAAGTTTGATCTCCAACTTGGTTTTCAAGCAGGCATATTTACACTCTACAGGGATCACCTGCACAATCAACGTGTGGGAGTTAACCTAGTGAGCAACCTAGGCACATTAGCAATGTGCTTATCCTTCTACTGTAACACAAATGGCATAGTTATAATTAGTCACCTTGCCAAACAAGGGGAGTTGTAGCATGCACGACAATGGCTCCCTGAGATTAATGACCAGGCCTAACTGCCAACACACATTCCATCATTTGTTGTAAGTGACATTAAATCACAACATCCATCATTTTATATGACCTTTAATTATCTACATATTTTCACCACACCTGTAATTCTCCAATGGAAATTGACTGTCCCTGAAGTAAGAAACAAGATGCTAATATGTCAGTGGTTTTCCATTAGGCTACTATGATCACAACACACTGTGTGTAACTGTGATCACAGCAGCCTAATGGAAAGAGACCCTAACACTGGCCCGTCTATCACTGGGCCTTCAGAAACACACAGTGACCTGATAATAGAGGCCTGGAGCCATTCTTTTAGATAGTTCAATGCAAGGTGAAGAAACTGCTATAAAAATTGTGCAGCTTATCTGGAAACACATACAAGTCATTAGAAGCCCAACTAACATACAACCAAACTATTTGAGAAACAAAATCAAGGTCTGGGAGTATATAGAACTTGGAACATACAATGTGTTCACTGAAATGAACTTTCAGATTTTCTTCTTCAGCTGCCTTTGCCAAAATACAAACCACAACCAAACTGGTTGTTTGGTACCATTCATACCTGCCACAGCCAAATAGATGCCTAACCACTAAAAGCAAAACAGTCTTAAAAGGAACTTTCTACTCCTACATTGTCCCCTACAGGTTATTCCGTGTTTGATGGAGCATGGACTCCTGTTAGGAAAACCTAGAAACAACCATTGTAACGTAATGCAACTAAATTAAGCCCACAATAACCATATGCAAATTCGCCATATAAAAATCACCGAGCAATGGGCTTTGTTTTATACAACATTTGGATTCTACAAGAGCCCTTGCTATAGATGCTTACTTAAATTTGGCCGGTGGAGCATATGGTGGTGCAGGGGACACCATGTCAACCACCTTGGTGTTTGAATTGGCAGATGCAAATTGTAAATCCTTCTTGACAACCTTCAACTCCATCTCAACACCCATTCGTGTGTCCATCTCACTTTAGCAAGGATTAATAACTCTTAGGGTTTCTTTCAAGCCTGTCAGGTTTCTCTTCGAGCTTTGGCCCGTGGTAAGGACCTTGCGAATTGTGACCAAGACCAAAACTCACATCAACACTGCTTAATACCTGTAGAGTCCCCCATAGTCCCTCCATTAGCAACTAGGTTGTTAAAATCTATTGACCCATTGTGTCAACTCTGAGCAATTGTGCATTCTAAAAGAAACATCGCTAGTTTGTAAGATAAAAGTTAGAGGTAGTCGAAAAGGATCTAAAAATAGGGGAACAACTC
The DNA here is from genome assembly GCA_963920785.1 of Sphagnum contortum. Taxonomy (NCBI): domain Eukaryota; kingdom Viridiplantae; phylum Streptophyta; class Sphagnopsida; order Sphagnales; family Sphagnaceae; genus Sphagnum; species Sphagnum contortum. Next base: position 2,698,531 of record OY987281.1, read on the forward strand.
TATATCACACCTAGAAATTCACTTCTGTGAAGTTGAGCTTCTGAACAAACAACAACCTTCATGCTACTCGATCATTCACAAATCTTGGGATATGCTTGCATTTCAATTTACCATGAACACCATACCAATCTAGACATATTTTGTGCCTTCTGAGATATACCGGATGCTCATGAGAACATCGACAACAAACATCTAGATTACTTCTGAGATGTTCAATCCCTAAATCCTGGTGGTACCTCTGAACTAGCAACTTTACTGTGACATTGCTTGAAAGCACACTTGATGTAAGCAATAATCTTTTCTTTGTCGCATCCCCATACAGATTTCGTCATTATAGGTAGTCGTCATTTTCATAAAGGGTTATTTAAAAGACTATCCAGTACACTAGAATCAGGTGTTGTTCGTGGGCAAAATTTTGTCAGGTTGAGGTGATAATGGAGGTGCATGTACATTTGGTACAAACTACACTTATTCTGGACCCTAATGACTTGGCTTTTAAACCCTGAACCCTTCGAACCCCAAATTGATCAACCCCCATATACCTCATAAAACACTATTTTTTTGGCCATATACCTCATAAACAATGTTTTTTTGGGGAGTGAATTATCCCTTTCTTGTATAAAAATCCAAGAAAATTTGGATAATGTTACTTTCTAATTTAATTTCAACCAATTTTGCTATTTTGAGGCAAATTTCGAGGAAATTATATCATATATATGGCACACTACTATGTTTCAAAACAAAACAACAATTTTTAGAGGGTGAATTTGCCTACCGTAAGTTAGAAATTGGAAATATATGAAGATAAATATGAAAAGACTGGAAATCCTTGGTTTGTCTATGTCAATTCTTGAAGATAAGAGCACCAAAAAGGAAGAAGCCAAAGTTTCTAGACTAGATCCCTGTGGTTAGGGAAAGAAGCTATGGATTAACCTAACTGTTTTAATATCAATCTAAGAATTCTTGTGTGAATTCAGCTAATTTTGTTATGTCTTGAAAAAATCACCAAATTTTCAATATGACAATTTGAAGAAAAACATTGGTCATGCCATTCCATTGTGCTCACATACTACAGTAGAACCTGTCTAAGTTAATACTACCGGTTTAGATTTAGATTGTATTGATTTATTTTTGGTATTGTTTCAATGATAATTGATGTAACACATAACATTTGCGGACCTGTTTAACTTTGGTATATTTGGTGGGAAATAGATGATATTTTTATTCCCATCATTCAATAAACATTAATTCATCCTCCATCCCAACAAATCCTGCACGCAGAGTTTAACATGCGATGTTTGTGATGCCATGCTCCCTCCCGACATAACATATGCAAAAAATGATAATTCAATTGTTCACAGTTCGGATGTTGGGCGAACCATGTGTAAAAGATTCCAAAATGGATCGATGAATTTTACATGGAGATATATGTTGTGTTGCTCACCCGAGGAACAAGCGCTTAGTGTTATACATTGTTATACTACACATACAAAATAGCTTTTGGTTTTTCAAATCGTGGGATTTTACATGACATATTCCTCTTGCACACACAAGAAAATTGGAAAAAAATTAATATCTACCCCCCCTTTGTTTGTCACGTGTCGTACCTTTTTATTGCCGTCCATGCATATATATGTTATTTATTTGGATAAATGGAATTTAATTTTGAAAAAAGGTAGATTACTTTGTGTTAGATTTGATATGATTATGTATTCATTACAATATGGGTGCCACCTCTTTCAATACACTTGGGAAAATGTTGAACATAATTTTAAGTATTTAATGTGGCCTGTACAAAAATCCCGTGCACCATATATGAAACATATTTTATAATTTTTACATGTTAAATAAACTGACCCGTATAACGTTGGGATTGGCCGTCCACAACCAAATGGGAACGATGTGGCCATTTTGGAAGGAAATAGATCTTATTCTTATTCTCATTGTTTAATAAACATTTAATTCATCTTCCATCCCAACAAAGCTTTGTTACAATGAATGTTTATAGATTAAAAAGGATGTGTGATATATTAAACTTTGTGCAAGCGTGAAAACTCTAATACTATTTACCAAAAATGTCCTAGAATATTTACCAATTAAAATTAATCGCGATTCGCCACGATGACATACTTTAGATATGCCCTGCGGCGTTGCCATAATGTTCCTTTTCCCAAAACAACCCTAATTATTATTTGGTTAGATATGCCCTGCGGTGTTGCCATAATGTTCTTTTTCCCAAAACAACCCTAATTGTTATTTGGTCGTCATAAAAAGAAATTCTTGATTTATTTTGTGATGCGGCTTGGGTTGTTCCAGACAAATTCATATCAAATACCTCTTTTATGGTATAGATTTTTAATTTTACAAATATATTTTCTCCCTTTTCTCCAAGCTATTTATTAATTTTCCTGGGAGAAAAATTTCTCAACCCTAAACCCTAAAATGAGATTTGTGGATGGGGCATTGGTGGGTGTTGGGTCATTCAAGCCCGGGAAACAAAAAAAAAACCCCGGGAAATTTCATAAGGCACGATTTTCTTTTCCCATTCAATCAAGCTATGAACATCCTTGGAGGGCACGAGTCCTACAACACTCCTGCTAAAAAATGATGCAAATGATGACGATCTTCAAACGAAATACCTCTTTACACAACATTAAATATTTATACCCTGTTAAATGTATTCGTAAAACAAAAACAGACAAAAAGAATCCTCAAGGGGTTCCCATGTATTTTTCAAAAATTTGAGGGGTCCGATAAAGCGGACTCTAGGCTCTCCGCGTTTACATTCGTTCGTGGAGGGAAAAAGTTCAACAATTTTAACCGCTAGTAAAAAAAAAACATCTTAACAAAATGAACGATTCGAATGATCGAAAATCGAATAAGAAGAGGGTGAAAACGAGTGTGGCTTGACGAAAAATAACAAAAGGCGACCAATTGCAAGTAGAAGAGGGAAGAGGGGGGTGCGGCAGGGGGGGTTTAGGCTGGTCGTCGAACTAGAGCTCAGACAAGAGTAGGAGGACCGGGGGTGCAGGGAATTGAACCTTCTTCCCCTCCCCCCCGGGTCTTGACAATCCAGGTTGAACCATTGATGTGACGACCCACAATGGAGCAATCAACGTAGTGCTTACTGTTTGGTTCGTTCCCAACTATGCCATTGAGAAGTTTTGCAATGACTCAAACATCGGGCTACCCATTTTGTTGAACCCTCCTATGGAAAAAATAAAGTAATTGTTTAAGGAAATTAATATGACATCAATTTAAGTAAATATCAATTTTCCCCCGCTCTGTTACCAATAATTTAATATTAGTTTTCATTCTCGTGACCGACGTTTGTATTGTAAACCAGTACGTCTCACATCAAATCTTCATTCATGGGACCAATTTGCCTAGGTTTCGAGTTCAATTTCATCCACCACACAATTCAGCCAAGGTTTATCCGAACGACACATGTTCGCCATCCAGGACAAACAAAACACGACGGGCACGGCATGCGTCGCATGGTGGCCCTACCATTTATGATAAGAAAAAAAAAATTACTTAAAGGGGATATTGTTTAATTTTTCTTACAAATGACAGTAAAAGTAAACTAGATCGTATTTACAAGATTTCTTCTCCTGTGAAATTAGGTCACATTGCAAGATCCTATATCCTATATATCAAAGCAAACGTGGTGTATGTATGTATGTCTATGTGTAACTTGAGGTTCCTTAACCATGTCCCCACCTCCTCCTCCTCCTTCTTCTTCTTCTTCTTTTTCAAACCCTAGATTTAGGGTTTGAAGTCCGGATCCACGGTTGCACCTTGAAGTTCCCAAACCAGGTCTCAATCTAGGTTCTTTGAAGCCAAATATTGGGGTTTCAAGTCCAGCTCCAGGTCCAGGTCTCGATCCATGTGCAGCTTGAGGTTCCCAAACCAGGTTCTTCGAATCCAACGATTAGGGTTTGAAGTCCAGATCCAATTTTGGGTAAGAGTCAAAACTATGGATTTCTCCATTTCTGAAATGGATCTGTCTATTTGTGCACCCCAAAATAATCATATTAATTGTATTATTATTATTATTATTTTAAATTTTATAAACCTCTCCTTGAAAGAAAATGTGATAATAAATGTATTTATTTGCGAATTGTTTTTGTTTATAGCCAAAATGGCCATCCTCTGTAGGAAGATGTGGAAAAAGTGGGCAATTATCTGAAGGAATATTTAGCCAAACTTGGCTACAAATCCAAACATGGAAGCACAAAGCATTGGGGGTGGCTGGAGTGGCGTAGCCACGGGTTACCCACTAATATTAGAGCAAACATGGTGGTGTCTGTTTGTCTATGTGTTCCTCATAGACATTCGCGAATTGCACCCAGGGCAGTGGGATGAAAGAGCTCTACGTACGTCCGTCTTCCTTTCTTTCTTTTTTTCTTTCTTAGTTTGTGTCTATCTGTTCGTCCGTCCGTCAGTCCTTCCGTCCATCTGTCCTTTTTTCCGTCATTGACCTCCCCATCATCCCTTGCCCCATTTTCCGTTTCGCTTATTTATATATTTTTAGTTTTTTTTTCGGGCATCCACGTGATTGGCCTACTCAATATGCATAGTAATGTACATACCACTGCCTATGTGCAGCTACTTGATTTTTTTATTGCCAGATTTTTTTGCCAATTTGCACTTGAAATATATGATTTCAAATTTCAACCTATTTGAAGGATTTTTCGTGGGAAATAAATGGTCCCAAATTGGCTAGACTTTGTGGGAAAAAAAAGTTGCTGAAACATCGGACTTTTATGGTAAGTTCTATTAGGTAGCCAATACTACGGAAGGACCCCCTTTTCCTTCTTTTTTAAAAAATAAAACTTCCGTAGTTGGTGATGTTGGCGAATTTGGCCCCTTTTTTTCTGTTTTTCTTTCTTCTTTTTGGGGATGATGGTCACTTTGGTGACATCACAAAATTGGCCATTGAAGACACACAAAAAATAAAAAACAAGGAAAGAAAAAAGGGAAAAAACCACTATTACTACTGCTACTTAACTGGTGTGTACACTCGCAATGTTGTTCCACACACACACACATACATCGCTTTCCAGACCCTCATGTGAATGTTGATGTTCTCAGAACATTTGTACACAAATATAATTAAAGTGCAACAATACCAATTTAATATATTAATTGTGGGTTCATCATTCTTGAACATGCACTTCCTAGTCACATGGAAAAGAATGAATGAACAATCAATAGATGCACCAACAAGTCCACCGATAAGCAACAAACAAAATTTTTAATGAAAGGAAAGAATTCAGCAAAGCGTTATTTAAAGCCTAACACGGAGTACGTGGATCTTCGATATTGTGCACTTATCTGAACATTCACAAATCCAACATTCTGAGAGCCTATTCAAAAGGTAATTTGAGTTGGGTTGCAATCTTGGTAATAATTCTAACATATGAATGCTAGACATCATGCACAATCACTTTCCCAAAAAACGTTCATCATTTTTTTTAATCGTTTATGGATAGGGTAGATCATTTCCAAACATTCGTGGATTTCGTGGATCATTTTCAATCACCCGTGGACGAAAGAGATGATTTATATTCACTCCATAGGGTGGATCCTTTTTTGGTAAGGCATGGATGATGTGGATTATTTTTGGTCATCCACACATTATTGAGATCACTTTTAACTGCTTGGAAAAACACCAATTGCGCAGATCATTTTCATTTTCCCAATGCCCCTAGATCACATCCATCGTCGATATATAACCCCAATATGGGGTAGATTATTTTTGGTCACCGATACATGGCCTGTATTGGTATTATTTTCTATACCAGGCCTTAAGGTATGATCCGCTTGCATTTGAAAGGGACTTGAAGTCCGAATGGGTGCCAAATATGATGGCGGAACCAATGCAATTTGTTGGAATGTTGACATCATTGCCAATGAAAAGTTGACACGTCACATCAATTTTTGCCCCCCTGTTGGCTAGATAAGATTGTGCCTAGTTGAAAGTCTTATGGAAAATCAAAATTGCTTCGTGGGCCGTCGGTAGGAACAAGTGTGTCAAGGATCGGTAGGTCGAAGGCAAGTAGGTCAATGCTTGTAGATGGTTGGTGTTTGTGTAACATGCACAGATGGCACATTGGTTGGTGGGTGGGGGCAAAAAGGTGCTCAGCAGGCCGATGCAAAGCTCATCGAACTGACTTGATTATCATTATATATTGTAAAGGAAGAAAGTTCCTTCCCCTGAAGTTGTCCAAGGTACTAAAATAGTGTAAATTAAAAAGACCCAATCAAATGTCACCTTCTGGGTCAATCACTGACATTAGTGAACCAAAGGAACTTTTTTCATCAAAAAAAAAAGATAACATCCCAAAATAGAAGAAAATGTTTTTTTTCTCCATCTTTTTGGGTTTCTTTGATCCTTTTTTTTTTTTAAATAAAAAATGTAGGATAGTTTTTATTTAAATGGTGTGATTAGTGTTTCTTTCATTCTAATTTTGTGGTGTAGTTGAAGGGGTGATCCTCCATAACAAAGATTTAGCCAAATTGGGCTATAAACAATATATGAAAGTGGAACAATTTAAGCACTCTTCTATATTGTTTCCTAACTACGGGCACCCAACATAGAATTCTTGGTATTTCTTTCTTTTTCTTTTTTCCCCCAAAACTTGGTGATAAAACCCGCAAATTTCACTTTTACTCAGTTTATATTTTCTTCATCAAATATATAGTCAAAACATCCCTATAAAAAGTCGTTCATAGAAGGATGGAGTCATTTTTATGAAATTGTTACATTAAAAAAAAACTATAAAAGGATGTTCATAAAAATAGGGAGCTAGAAGTGATGATTCATAAATTATTTGTTTTCAACTTTTGTGATGTAGACAAAACCCCAAAGCATACATAAAAAAAATGGAGACAACCACGATAATAATCGTCTTTTTTTGCCTAAGTAACCAAAAAATCTCACAAAATTAATGCCCATGGATACTTCTAACAATAATTTGATTCCCAAAAACCATTGAATTTTAATATTTAATGTTTTGAATTCTCACCTCAATGTGTAATAAATTCCTTAATTCATTACCAAATTATGAATATCGATACATAACAGAACATGGACATGTGAGAAAACACAATCAAGATAACTTACGTGTCTCAATAGCAAGTGTATTTGGGCCGATGAGTAGGCATCACACTATGCAATGGCTTTTTGTGACCTTCAACATCTTCAAAAAAAATGTTCAGCCCAAGCTATTCTTAAAATAAAAGCCCTATTCTGACAAATTTTCACTAATCTTCATCCAAAACATGTTGGACAACTTGATGTTCAGGAATATGCTTTATTTTAAGGGTAATATATAAGGGTAGAAAATTAGTGAAAACCTACTACCAAAAAATGGTCCTTAAAATCAAGAGCAAATTCAATGAATTCCTAAATATTTTGCTAGCATGACCTGAAATGCAAAGCATATCCTTTTGCATGTAGAATAAATGTTGGAGGTCCATGTGTATTAAAACCTACCTTAAAAGTATCACATAAATGAAAGCTTACCTTAAAATTATTCATCCATCTAAATATCTCTCTCTCACTACTGACGTTGACAATGTATCATTCATTAGATGCAAACTCAATTGACAATCACCATTAAAGAGTGAACTCCTAACATGAACACGTCCAGCAAAGGTGATAGGATGGGTTTCCCCATGTCCATAGACAAATGATGTAAACCCACCAAACTTTCTGACAACAAAACACAAGAAAAGAGGATGGGAGTGAAAAGAAAGAGGGTTTAGGGTCAAATGGTCATAAAGCTCAAAGGCCCGAAAGAAAAGGGGGGGGGGGGGGGGGGGGGGCAACATTTTCCCTTCCATTTGAGCTATACCTATTTGGTTTTTCCCGTCACAACTCTGGTCAAGAGCCAAATTTGGCCTCACAAAGAGTTGGCCAAAAGCCCATTTTGAACTACCCAGATTTGATGAGAAGCAAAGGCTTGATTGCCAACCCCCAAGCCCCTTGACGTTGCTCGATGCCGAGTTTTAACACGTTTCACATTCACTTACCATAAAACGGCACTACTCAAGAACTAGCAAGTGTAACAAAGGCAATTTATTCATGAATGGGGTCAAAAAGGGGGAAAATAATGGGAGATGGCCAAAAGTGATGCCAATAAAACTAACTGAAGTGGCAGTTCATAATTAACCCCAGTCCATCAGTTGAAAAAAATTTGCCCTCATCATCTCTGTGTTCCCTATGTGCGAATTCATAAGTATTTGTTTACTTTTTCGCGGGCTTTTGATTTTTCAGCCTTTTACACCTTTCGAATGGGCAACCTCCCATCTAAGATGGCGCCAAAGGGGGGTCTTTTTTGTTGATTTAACGCAGGTTGATTGGCCCTCACCCTTAAAAATGATTTTTTCCCCTAGGCCATGAAATCCCAGGATACCCGCACTTTTCCGTTGAGTAAACTAGTGGGTGCCCGTGCCCTTCGGACACTGTGAAGTCCCCCGAGAGCATTTTCTTTCCTTCTTTTTTTTATTTATTAATTTCTTTTGCCTTCACTTCATTAATCTGCTCTAGTCTGTCACCCTCCAAGTAAGCAACTTGCATAAATTCAAGCAATCTTCCAATGTTGGAGTCTTTCTTCTTCACCCATTGGCTGATATTATGCTAAAATCCAAAGATAATTTGGATTAGTTTGGCTTGACCTAAGTTTCCAAGTATAACCTGTTATTAATTAAGTTTGCCTCCATTGGTTAACCCTGAGGACCTATGAGTTATGACTGAATTAGTAATTCTGGCCATTTTGGGGGCGGGGGCTGCTGCATTTGGCTCTCAGGACCTGGGTCTCAGGACCTGGGTCGCTGGTAGCTGGTGGTCATGGTCTCTGTGGCCGGTTCCGCCATAGAAAATCTCTGTGGCCGGTTCCGCCACAGAAAACGTTCCCAGAACGTCGTCGGACGGACGCAAGGACGCACACATAGTTTGTAATTATATATAAGATTGCATGCCCATTCCAGGGCACACTTACCTACCCAAATTGAATGCTAAACTATTTGAATCCCTTTTCACACACAGCCAGCAAGGGAGATAGAAACCCAACGACCTAAAAAAAGCCCATTTGTTCAAACCTAGGTGCCGACTTCTCATTAATGCCAGTCTGGTGGACTCCTCGATCTGGAGGTGCACAACTTCTTGGCGCGTTCTCATTGGGCGATAAAAGTACACAAGAAGCCAAAAAAACAAGTTCAAACAAAAAGTGAAAATCAAAGGAGCTCCCCCCAAAATGAAAAGGGCAACGTATGAATAAGCTTAAGAAAAAACCTTATGTAGTAGAGTCTCAAGTGCGGGCCAAAAGTACTGAAGTTACCACAAGTGAAAATTGGAAAAACCCACTTATATAGTTCCATGTAAAACACACCTTCAAAAACATCCTATCTAATCCACAGTGCAAAGCCTATAATAACTTTGTAATGATTTTTAAAAATAAAAAGCCTGAAAGTGCAAGCTTTAAGAAGTCCCTCCAAAGTGCATGTTTTAAAAAAAAAGTCTAAAAAAAATCAAAGAAGCCCTTCAAGTGTGCCCTCAAGAAAGTTTCAAGGGGGCCCTTAAAGTGTGCCCAAACAAAGACAATATGTCGGAAAATCAAACTCAGCTAGGCCTCCAAACCCAGGAAGAGCTCAAAATGATTTCTTATATATGAAAAAGAAAAAACTTTTGAAAATTTTGGAACCTTACGGAAATTGAAGGTCCTTTCCAATTCAAATGAGGATCTTCCATGGGTACAAGGATTATGTTGTGAGGTCCTCCCACTAGGACCTATACCAAAAGCCCTTGGCTCACAAACACTCCAATGCAAGAGCTCATTACCGTGGGCAAACCCTAAACACTTCAACTCACCCCTCAGAAACCATTGCTTGGACCAGGGCTTCAATATTATCCCTGACATTTGCACCATCATGAAGAAAGAAGGGCATGGGCAGGCGGTGCACTTTGCATGACCCTATAGTGGATGGGCCATCACAGTAGCATTGCCCCTATACCATGATGCACCAAGGTGTAGGCACCGCTTGAAAACAAAGGCACTTGTAAGCACTTGCCGAAAGAGCATTTTGCAAGGTTGGTAGTTGTTTGTAAAGTGCTTTGTAATCCGCTCGGTCTCTCTACTGGGCACGAAGTTCCAAACAGAGGGTACAATAATAATACATACAAACCACTTGCCTCTTTTTGCCTTGACAAAATCACACACATTTCATTATGTCAGCCCTGGGGTAGAAATAGCTGTTTTTTCTAACATTATTATAGTTATGGGTACCCCACTCCAATTTGGGGCACAATTGTGTGGCCATTTGATCAAAACTAGGGACTAAATGAGGAGTCAAGATGAAAACAATACACAGGAAAATAATTGGTGACCAAACTAGTTTTCTTTCATCTAAATTCGTCGGTCCTCAGGGGAATTTCAGCCCCAGTTTGGGATTTCCCTTAGCTTTGTTAGATGAAGAACACCCTTATTAGAAACACAAATTCCTTTGCAACCAATGAGACGAGGCAACAAGCAGCCAAGAACCTCAATTCTTTTTCCTTTGGCGAGGGCTGGAGGTTTGGATTCTAATGTTCCCAATGTGTTCCCATCAAGTTCTCAGTGTGTTCACATTACGTTCCTAATGTGTTCCTGATATGTTCTCAATTAGTTCCAAACTGGTTCTGCAAATTCTCAATGCGTTTCCCAAGAATGTTCCTGTTCACACTACACATGTCCTTTGCCCAAATTTCTATCCTTGTAACCTCTGTAGCTAGACCAAAGGAAATGGCTACATAATTATTCCCTATTTAGGAAGTGTTCATTTGGTGAATGTTTCCTTTTTGATGATGGGCCTATCAAAGAGGCTTGATTGGCCCATCACAAAAAGAAAAAAATTCGTTTTGAATGCACCCCTCCAACAGTGCTTCAAATTTGTGACTTTTAAGGAATTTTAAGGGTCGGTGTAATGACGTCTTGTGACACGTTAGGGATCGTCAAATTAGGGACAAATAGGGTCACACAATTTGTGACTTTTTTCGCCATTTTTCGAATTTTTTTTTAATGAAATTAACCACATCTAGACCTAGGCACTTCCTAGGTCGCCACTTGTAGCGGCATTTTTGTAAAGGTGCTACATGCCATTTAGGACAGTTGCCATTTAATGGCTAATTAATGCTGGGGATCCTCGCCATTGGACCTGCTCGAGGAATTTGAAAAGAAGAAAAAAACCCTGCCCCACAAAGTTCAACTAGTTAGTAGAACTAACAATAGGGCCCCATGCTCATGGGGGGGGGCTGCAATGGCAAGAAAGAATTAAAGAAAGCAAATGGGCAAATGCAAAACCTGGTGAATTGACGAAGAAAGGAAAGTGACGTTTTAGGAATGGGTTTAAATCCTAACTACGTAGTACCTAAATAGATTAAGTAAGAGAGAAGAAAAAACACACGCATCCCAAGCATGTTTTTTTTTCCACAAAATAATGTTTCGATTTTTTAACACCCAAAAAAATTGGGAAATTTTCGGAAATTTGCGTTTTTAAAGTGTAAATTCGACTAATTTTGCGAAAAAATTGCCAATTTTGTTGATATCACAAAATTGCAAAAAAAAACCCTGATCCCAAGTCTCCAGACGAAATCCCGGGCCAATTCTAGGCTCGATGATTGGGGGCCATGGGAACCCCCCCCCCCCCCCCCCCCCCCGGGCTCGCTCCCTCCCCTGGACCCCATCCAAAATTTGACCCTACCCGTCAATCTCAATCTCTTGTTTCTGCCCAACAGCTGGACCAGCTTTAGTTGTGATTGATCACCTAAATTCGTCTTGAATGTCCGGAAACGGGCACGTTTCGCACTGAACGTCCCTGACCATTGCCAACGACGGCTTCTTGCCCGATAGATTAGAGGCTGATGAACACCTATAGTCGACAACCGAGAGCGGAAGGGTAGTCGATTTTTCGTCCCTAATGCATCGATCGGGGAATATGCATTTATCGATTATCTTCATCTGCATATCTCATCCCATGTAATCGCTTTCACGAAGGGAAACGAAAGGTTTTTGAATTCTCATCTGAATTTGGATGAAATGTAGTTGGATGAGAAAAAAAGACAAATCGGTCGGGGAAGAAGAGAAACGGGGGGCAGAAGAGATCAACACCGCCTCTTTTCACTTTTTTCTCTCTCTCTCGCAAAGAAACTCACTTCCTCACTCGTTCTCGAGGCCGTGCATATTCGTCAGGCAGGTAGCTGCACCATCGTCGTCTGTGCAGCAGTAGCAAGCTCCAGACACTTTGTTGGGTCTTTGTCTGACATTTTGGTACGCATAATCTTCTGGGGAGTGCTTTCAGCGCTTTACAACAAAGACAATAGTTGCTCAAAGGTTTCTTGCACGCTGCAACATTGTTGTAGGCTGTTGAAATCATTCACAGTGTCTTGGTTTGTTTTCTCTTTTGCTCTGTGTTTATATTTCCTCTTGCTTGTCGGCTCCTTTTTTTTTGGCCTCTTCCGGTGCAACCACAAGCTCTGTGTTCATTCGCACTTTGTGAAAAAAGTGAGGGAAATGTGACGTCTTCTATGAAGTGGTGGTTAAGGGTGGCAAAGCTGCTGCACCTGCTCCTGTTCCAGCTCCTGCACCAGCAAAAAAAGCCCTTGCACTTGCTCCAAGCAGTTCTGAGGCTCCAACATCTGTGCTCGGAGTGCCAACACCAGCTCCTTCTCCTGGTCCGTTTGTAAGTAATTATTTTAGGATGAAACCTTTGGTTTATTCTGTTGCTAGTGAAACATGAAGCATTTCTCTACTTGATTGTTGGTGGAAAACTTTTTCCATGGTGGTTGGTTCAGGGATGATATCACCAATAAGTCTTGCTTTTGTTTAACTATGGGATGATCAACAGAAGGGTGCTGGAGGTCTTTCTTCTATTCTTGCACGGACAGCAATCTTTATCTTGTTAATGCTTGTGGTGCTTGGTATATAAGCACACAAAACAGGTTCATGGGTACCAGAAGAAGCTTTGTGAGAGCTATCCAGCTTTTCATGTACAATTGATGATCAAGCCAATTTGTGTATGGGCAGTAGCAACCTGACAAGAAGTCTTGCCCTATTCAACTAGATGCCTGAGCACCGTAGAGACAATGTTGTTGTGATGATGCCCTACTCTCTGACTTTCATCTTGCAAAATGATCACAAGCGTAGATTGTGACAAAAAGTATCAACTAGATATGTGCGGAAATAAGCAGGAGAAAATAGAAAGAGTTTGCAGCATGTTTGCCTGTGAGGGACATCTTATCTAGGTATGTGTAGTAAGTATCATCGAGAGAAAGAGAGAGAGAGAGAAGAGCAGCAGCAGGAATGAGTGTTTTTTTAGGTTTTTGGATCGCATCGGTGAGTGTGGACGATCTATGATCATGGCGTGTGCTGCTGCTACTACTGCGGGGCTTCCTCAAGGTTTGCCTTCTCATCTCCGGGAATATTATGTTGTACTTAGTTGTGGATGCTCAGGGAGCTTTTAGTGTACAACCTGATCGTATTGGTAAAACAGCTGTCGGCGTCCTTCCTCGTGCCAGATCCTGTCATGGATGCCAAGCTCTTGTTGTCTGTAAGTCCACTCCTCCTCCTGCTGCTTTTGCTGTTGCTGCTGCTGTGCAAGCCTGGCCTGTAGTGGAAGGATTACAGTTGGAGGTGATTAGCAGGACCACCAAGTGCATTGCATTGCGGAGGAGATTCTAAGTGATGTTCTCGTCGTCAGTGATTACAAGGTCGTCTCCACTTCCCAGGTTTAGGCCTTAGTGCAACCGCTAAGGTTCGCATTCTCTTTGTCTCTCTCGCATTGCTTGTTTTCCGTCTTTTGCTTTCCGGCTTTCAATTTGAGTGCAGGGAATGGAGCTTCAGCCGAGGCAGTTGGAGGAGGCTGTGGGGTCAATACATAAGGAGATGCTCTACTTGAGAGACAGGTAGGATGGTACAACATTCCCATCTAGCTGTTTGATTTCTTTTGAGTTTCCTGTCAGCTGCTACCATATGATTGTGGAGCTGAGAGAAGTCTGCATAGTGTCGAGGGTGTACGTGAGCAATGCTTCCCACTTGTGGTTGCATTGGAGAAATGCATTTGTAAGGCATCTTGACCTGCAGAACATTGATTGCTCAAGTTCAAATTTAACAGTTGACGAAAGTAGATGTGCTGGTTTTATTAGCTCGTTTCAAATAGTTGAACTGGCTGGTAGTCGAGGGAGGACAGCAGCCGGCGAGATATCACGATGAGCTTGAGGTTTTAGGGGAAAATGTGAGTTGTTTCTGCCCTCCCTCTTTTCGGGACTTCTTCAATACTACCTATAACTTTGTTGAAAGTCTTTGGCAACACTGGTGAAGGTGGCCTCACCAGGATTATGTGAAAACAGAGACTGAGGTGAAGCTACACCGAAGTATTATTATAAGAGTGAATCTGGCATGCTCTTCTTCTTCCTCCTCTGTTGTCCAAGGACCCATTCGAACCCGTGAGGAGAAGTAGGGTTGGGCATTTGATGATCCCAGAGCTTTTCTTACAGTGCCTGGTATGTGACCTCCATATTTGTCAACCCCGTGTTCCTGAGGGAAGGTCAGGTTTGCTTGATCATCCAGCTCTCCCCTTTTTAGTGTGTCCTTTTCTGGGTTTAGGGTGGCATGTTTTTTGGTTATCGCGGATGCAAACTGACGCGCTCCTTGGTCCCAGGGTGAACCCACTTGAGGGTTCCCCAAATGTCAAGTTGCGGAAAGTTGGGACCGAGGGCACGCTCCCGGCTTCCAACTCTAGAAAGGGGTAGAGGGTCGAGTTCGGAGCCCCGGGATTAGACTAGGAAGAGGGACTAGAAGATCAAGTTTGGATCTGCATTCAAAAACCAACCACGGGAGGTTAGTTTAGCATTCGGGACACCCTTGGTTGTTGGGACTTACCACGGGCACTTGGACACACAAGACTCACCACGGCCCGGACTCGGGAGTAAGCCACCACCTTACTCCCTATAGTATTCCTCTGCAGCTCGCCGTGGGGACTACATCCAAATGGCACAAAAATCCCGGGACTCCCGGAACTTTGAACCGCCATAACTCCCGATTGTAGAGTTGGATCGCGACGAGATCTGAACCAAAATTGTACCCCTCGTCGAGATCTTTTCAACGCCATGTCGCACGCTCAAATCGCACGTCGGGAAGGCATCGATTCCCGACTTTTAGTGGTCGGGAGTCAAACTGCCAGTTTGACTCCCGGCCTTTCTTTTGCCCATAACGTGGGCTGCAGATGTCCGAATTGCCAATGCGAGGGCATTTTCGACATCTACATTTCAAGACCTTTCCAACGACACCAAGAACACCCCAATGCGAGGTGGTTTGCCCCTTTCTGTCGAGCTCTGAACATTCGGGAGTCCCGGAGGACTCCAAATTCCCAACTTTTCCAAGTGTTGGGCTCCACCCCCACACTTGGCTAAGTTAGGGTTGCGACACACACCTCCTAACCGGTTGTATGGCATTATAGACCGCTCGATCAATAACGATCACGGTCTATAAGGGCCAATTGGCGTGGGCTGTATGGCAATGCAGACCATTCGCGGTTTGTACGGGCCAATTAATGTGCAAGAGGTGTTCACCTTCGATTCTTAAAAAATGGAACCTCATGAACCCGTGACCTTAAATTTCTCATCGTTTGTATGGTTCCCCTCCGTATTTGTCAACCCTGTGTTCTTGACGGAAGGTCGGGTTTGCTTGATCATCCAACTCTCCCCTTTTTAGTGTGTCTTTTCTTGGGTTTAGGGTGCCATGTTTTTTGGTTATCGCGAATGCACACCTCCTGACTAGCTGTATGGCATTACAGACCGCTCGATCAATGACGATTGCGGTCTATAAGGGCCAATTGGCGTGGGCTGTATGGCAGTGCAAACTGTTCGCGGTCTGTACAAGCCAATTAACGTGTAGGAGGTGTTCACCTTTGATTCTTATAAAATGGAACCTCAAGAACCCATCGTCTTAAATTTCTCACCGTTTGTATGCGTCCCCTCCATATTTGTCAACCATGTGTTCTTGAAAGAAGGTCGGGTTTGCTTGATCATCCAACCTTCCCCTTTTTAGTGTGTCCTTTTATGGGTTTAGGGTGGCATGTCTTTTGTTTATCGTGGATGCACAGCTCCTGACCGGTTGTATGGCATTACAGACCGCTCGATCAGTGATGATCACGGTCTGTAAGGGCCAATTAGCGTGGGCTGTATGGCAGTGCAGACCGTTCGCGATCTGTACGGGCCAATTAACGTGCAAGAGGTGTTCACCTTCGATTCTTAAAAAATGGAACCTCATGAACCCGTGACCTTAAATTTCTCACTGTTTGCATGGGTCCCCTCCATATTTGTCAACCCTGTGTTCTTGAGGGAAGGTCGGGTTTGCTTGATCATCCAACTCTCCCCTTTTTAGTGTGTCATTTTTTGGGTTTAGGGTGGCATGTGTTTTGGTTATCGCGGATGCACACCTCCTGACCGGCTGTATGGCATTATAGACCGCTCGATCAGTGACGATCGCGGTCTGTAAGGGCCAATTGGCTTGGGCTATATTAACGCGCTCCTTGGTCCTGGGGTGAACCCACTTGAAGGTTCACCAATGTGAAGTTGCGGAAAGTTGGGACCGAAGGGCACGCTCCCGACTTCCAACTCTAGAAAGGGGTAGAGGGTTGAGTTGGAAGCCTCGGGATTAGACTAGGAAGAGGGACTAGAAGATCAAGCTTGAATCTGCATCCAAAAACCAACCACGGGAGGTTAGTTTAGCATTCGGGACACCCTTTGATGTTGGGACTTGCCACGGGCACTTGGACACACAAGACTCACCACGGCCCGAACTCGGGAGTAAGCCACCACCTTACTCCCTATAGTATTCTTTGCAGCTCGTCGTGCGGACTACATCCAAATGGCACAAATTCCCGGGACTCCCGAAATGGAGTCCCGAAATTATCATGGCGGGACTCCCGGAACTTTGAACCGCCATAACTCCCGACTGCAGAGTTGGATCGCAACGAGGTCTAAACCAAAGTTGTACCCCTCGTTGAGATCTTTCCAACGCCATGTCGCACGCTCAAATCGCACATCGGGAAGGCATCGATTCCCGACTTTTAGTGGTCGGGAGTCAAATTACCAGTTTGACTCCCGGCCCTTCTTTTGCCCATAACTTGGGCTACAGATGTCCGAATTACCAATGCGAGGGCATTTTCGATATCTACGTTTCAAGACCTTTCTAACGACACCAAGAACACCCCAATGCGAGGTGTTTTGTCCCTTACTGTTGAGCTCTGAACATTCGGGAGTCCCGAAGGACTCCAACTCCCAACTTTTCCAAGTGTTGGGCTTCACCCCCACACTTGGCCAAAGTAGGGTTGCGACATGTATGGCAGTGCAGATCGTTCGCGGTCTGTACGGGCCAATTAACGTGCAGGAGGTGTTCACCTTCAATTCTTAAAAATTGGAACCTCATGAACGCGTCACCTTAAATTTCTCACCATTTGTATGGTTCCCCTCCGTATTTGTCAACCCTGTTTTCTTGAAGGAAGGTCGGGTTTGCTTGATCATCCAACTCTCCCCTTTTTAGTGTGTCCTTTTTTGGGTTTAGGGTGGCATGTTTTTTGGTTATCGCGGATGCACACTTCCTGATCGTCTATATGGCATTATAGACCGCTCGATCAGTAACGATCGCGGTCTGTAAGGGTCAATTGGCGTGGGTTGTATGGCAGTGCAGACCGTTCGCGGTCTGTACGGGCCAATTAGCGTGCAGGAGGTGTTCATCTTCGATTCTTAAAAACGGAACCTCATGAACGCGTCACCTTAAATTTCTCACCGTTTGTATGGTTCCCCTCCGTATTTGTCAACCTATGTTCTTGAGGGAAGGTCGGGTTTGTTTGATCATCCAACTCTCCCCTTTTTAGTGTGTCATTTTCTGGGTTTAGGGTGGCATGTTTTTTGGTTATTGCGGATGCACACCTCCTGACCAGTTGTATGGCATTACAAACCACTCGATCAGTGACGATCGCAGTCTGTAAGGGTCAATTGGCGTGGGCTGTATGGAAGTGTAGATCGTTCACGGTCTATACGGGCCAATTAGCGTGCAGGAGGTGTTCACTTTCGATTCTTAAAAATTAGAACCTCACGAACCCGTCGTCTTAAATTTCTCACCGTTTATATGGTCCCCTCCGTATTTGTCAACTTTGTGTTCTTGAGGGAAGGTTGGGTTTGCTTGATCATCCAACTCTCCCCTTTTTAGTGTGTCATTTTCTGGGTTTAGGGTGGCATGTTATTTGGTTATTGCGGATGCACACCTCCTGACCGGCTGTATGGCATTACAGACCACTCGATCAGTGACGATTGCAGTCTGTGAGGGCCAATTGGCGTGGGCTGTATGGCAGTGCAGACTGTTCGTGGTCTGTATGGGCTAATTAGCGTGCAGGAGGTGTTCACCTTCGATTATTAAAAAATGGAACCTCATGAACTCGTCACCTTAAATTTCTCACTGTTTGTATGGTTCCCCTCTGTATTTGTCAACCCTGTGTTCTTAAGGGAAGGTCGGGTTTGCTTGATCATCCAAGTCTCCCCTTTTTAGTGTGTCCTTTTCTGGGTTTAGGGTGGCATGTTTTTTAGTTATCGCGGATGCACACCTCTTGACCGGCTGTATGGCATTACAGACCGTTCGATCAGTGATGATCGCGGTCTATACGGACCAATTGGCGTGGGCTATATGGCATTACAGACCGTTCGCAGTCTGTACGGGCCAATTAGCATGTCGATCAGGATACATCTGTGCCTAAGCCATGCTCAAGAACCTGATATTGATCAATATAACACCTTGATGCTACTGGTAATTAGCATACAACCAAAAAACAAAGGAAAGACCCACCACCGTAATCAAGTGAGATAGTGTAATATTTGAAACATTGGTATTCACACCTGTGTTAGGCAGATAATAGATGGGTCTGATTGGTCATTGAAGGTCACAAAGCTCAATGAGAAAGAGTTCAAAAAACACCAGGACTGTAGAAAATGTCATATTTGGGTGTGATGTCGAATATAAGGCCAGTAAATCAAAAAATGGGAAGAGTCCAGCAGCCTTAAAACCACTAGTAGTTCTACATGTCATTTCTTTCTTCATAACAAGTTGAGGAATGACCAACCAAGACCATGAGATACTTTGCTTTCAACGCCCACTTTTTTAGCCAAGGACTAAGATTCAAACAACATAATCAATCCTTTGTTGTGTGGCTAAGCCCTCATACATGTTTTGTTTATCACCTCAAGGGGGCATGTCAGAGTAGTGAGGGAGTGGTGGAGCAATGGAAGATCCTTTTTGTCTAAACATGTTACAGCACCCTCTAGAAACTTCGATCCATATCTGCCTGTTCAACCCTGCTAAATAAAAAAGATAAAAGTTTTTAAAAAAACTAAAACATGAACCAAACATTGTTGAAATAACACACATGTGCATTAGGCACGGGGTTCAAACTAGTAGAAGATTATATATATATATATAACGTGTTTTTTAAGTATATATGTATTGAGTGAAGTTGGGGTTCAGATAGAGCTTCTTATTTTGAGATATTCTTTGGGTAAGATGTATGGTGATGGTGTTGTTTGAAAATGACATTTTGTTCTAAGACACTTTAACTTCTCTCACAATGGTGTTCTTTCTTTCTATCCACTTATGCTTGTTATGGCTGAAACAGTGGAATCTGCCACTTGCAAGTAACGTGTTTTTCAAGTATATATTTGATTGGCATTATGAATATACCACCACTTGTAACCCTTTCCAGGGTTTGCATATTGTCTGGTTATGGTTGTTAAGGGGGACAATAGCATGTATTTTCATGTATGGTTTCTGATGTGTGCTTTATTCACATGTCTACCCATCAGGACTATCAAGGCTGACTTTGGAACTAATTCATGCATTACATGGACTATAAGGTGTATATGTGCCATGAGACCCTCACTTGTACTCGATAATTGTTGGAATAAAATAGATTATTTCCACATGTCAAACCCACATATTGTAATCTTGAGGGGATTAATTGGACCTTCTTGTTGAATACACATATACATTGTTTTGTTTCATCAAGTGATAAACTATTGCAAGTAAAATTGATATCTTCAATTGTCAATTATCTTCTAAATGTTTGTGGAGCAAGCTACTAAAAGTTGGGGATAGATACATTATTTTAGGTGTGGCAAAATAAATTAAGTTATTTTTCACCTATATCTTAAACCTTATCAATGGGATTGTCATTTGTAGGCAGCCCTAATCCTAGACATGCTTACAAAAAATGTGTACCTAGCTTACCAAAACACCATAGTTGGCATAATTTGGTTACACATGCAACTATGAGTATATGCATATCAAATATATAAGATGATATATCACAAAAATCATCCAAAGGTTGGGATGAAGGTGATCATAATTGTACCATAGTTACATACACACCCAAAAAGGGGGCAAAAATCCATTGTAGTTGCATAAAAAACCAAAGATAGTTGCATGCGACCGACAGTTGCATCCCAGTTGCAAACATGGTGGTTGCATATGACAAAATTTCTAGTAGTGGAAGAATTATGACTTGCAAATGGTTTTGAGATCCACTGTGTATCGCAAGAACATGGCACTATATTCTTATTTTGGAAGCAGGGTTTATATTCATTTGGAGTTACTTTGGAAGGCAAAAAAAAATATCTATATCAAAATTTCAAAATTGCATTGCAAAACCTTTTGTGAAACTTCCTTCTCTAATAACCCTTTCATTAATTTTCGAGCTAACGCACATCACAACTTGTAATACGTACACCACCAGAAAGTTTTGTAAAAATTTGTGATGAGGTTTGCGATACATATTCAAACATAAAATGTGAGGCGCCGAATAACGCAAGCTTGTGATGTCTTGTGACTCTCAAAGTTTGTAGCGATACTGTGTGTATTATAAAATGTGCGATGTTTTGAGTATGATTAAACATTGCGAAGTGTGGAATATCGCTAGGGTGGACGGAGACTTAGCGAGTCGCAAAGTTTTGTTTGTGGTATATGTCATAAAAGTGTTGCGATGAAATAAGGTACATTATAAATTAGTGATGGGTAGTGCTACACAAGTTGTGATGCGTGTCGCATCGCAAATATAGTAGGTTGTTTTTGCTTCGCAAACCCTTCAGGTTTTTTGTTTGGCCCTTCACAAAAAGGCACAATATGTAGTAGTGCGAAACTTAAGATTTCGCAAACATGTTTTGGAATGATTTTAACCGTCAGAGTGTCGCAACCCTAGCTTTGGGATCGCGACCAAGGCAAGGGGTTGCAAGGTTGCGGGAGTCAAGAGGAAAGAAGCCCAGGAGTCAAAGGAAGGAAGCCCGGGAGCAAGGGCAAAGGCATTAGAAGGGTGCGGGCCAAGAGGAGGACGCCCGGGAGTCATCACATACTCCCGGGAGTCTAAGGAAGTGTGAGGGAGTGTGAGGGAGTGAGAACTCACACTCCCAAGGCAACTCCCATTTTGGGAGAGGGAGTCCCCGTGGACTCCTGAAACTTCAGAGTGCGAGTTGAAGGGTCGAATCTCAATGGATTGTTGCGATCTTGGTACCGTTGGAAAGCTCTTGAAACGTCGATGTTAAAATGGGGTTGCATTTATCATTTGGACATCTGAAACACAAGTTATGACCAAAAGAAGGCCCGGGAGTCAAACTGGCAGTTTGACTCTCGACCACTAAAAGTCGGGAATCGAGGTCTTCCCGAGATCCGATTTGAGAGTGCAACATGGCGTTGGAAAGCTCTCTACGAGGGCTACAACTTTGATTCAAACCACGTTGCGATCGGACTCTGAAATCGGGAGATATCGGCGTCCAAAGTCCCGGGACTCCAACCTGGGACAATTTCGGGACTCCCACGCGGGAGTCCCGGGAAAAATAGCCATTTGGATGCCACCTCCGTGGAGAGCTACAGAGTATACTATAAGGGGGAAGGTGGTGGCTTCCCCCAAGTCTGGGCCGTGGTGATTCTTGTGTGTCCGTGTTGCCCGTGGCTCGTCCTAGCACCAAAGGTGCTCCAACTATGCACTAACCACTTTGTGTGGGTTGTGTGCAGGCCCATGTGAGTGAATAAGCTTGTCAATTCTTCCTAGTCCCATCCCGGAGCTCCAACATGCCCCTCTACCCCTCCAAGTGTTGTGAGCTAGGGAGCGGCTCCAAGTTCCAACTCCTTCCGCATTGCCACATACTTGGACCCTCAAGTGGGTCTACAAGGAACTTGGGAGCGCGTCATTAGCGATGTCTGTGAGATGGTATATTTGGTTTTTTGGCTTTTGCAATGTTGCGAAGAAATATGACTTGTGAATATGTTTGAGATCCATTGTGTATCGCAAGAGCATGGCACTATATTCTTGTTTTGGAAGCAGGGTTTATAGTCATTTGGAGTCACTTTGGGCCGCAAAAAAAAAAATCTATATCAAAATTTCAAAATTTACAACGTAAAAGGGTTTGTAACTCTTGGGTATCTAACACACTAGCTGTCTATCTAGACCTCCTTCCCCTCTTGGATTTCTTCCTTGAATCTTTCTTCCTAGTGTTCTCTGGTGGAGGGGGAGGTTGCTCATCCTCCTCCCTCTCTTCATCGTCCCCTTGCCCCTCCTCCCTATCCTCGCCCCCTGCAGAACCTACATTTCGATTAGCAAATGAACTGGGTCCACTGCTAGTGGTAGCACTGGGGGGAGCAGTGGTAGCGCCTCTCTCCTCCTCATCACTACTGCCCTGGGAGCTCTCTTTCTCACCCTTAAATGCCTGCATTTCAACATGCAAAGCTTAGTCAACACCATAAATGAAAATCTTGATTCAAATGAAAACAATCTCAACACAAACAAAAATTCAATCCCAACCAACCCACTCACCAATAGTGCATCAACATGTTCAAAAAGATGATCATTGCCATGCTCCTGGCCCATTGTCATTTCTGCAGTTGTGATCTTCCTTTTGTACCTTTTGTATTATCCCCATAAAACAACAGGTCAATAAAAACGCATATATGTGAAGCGCAGACCTTCGCATATTGTAACTTGCAAAGAAGTTTGTGATTTGTTCAAGTCTATGACCTCTTTTATGAAGCGTAGACCTTCGCATATTGTAACTTGCGAAGTAGTTTACGAATTGTTCAAGTCTACAACCTCTTTTGCGAAGCGCAGACTTTCGCATACTATAACTTGCGAAGTAGTTTGCGAAACAAATAGCATCGTACCTTTGCGAAACAAACGCCATTTGACCTATCTTTGCGATGCAATTCGCATCGCAAAGGTATCCCAAACAGTCCTATGTGACTCGACTGAAACCAATCTTTGCAGAAAAAAATGGAGGAGAGGGAGAATACTTACAAATGTTGCTTTGAGACCGGGAATGCCACCTTGCCCTAGCTTGTGGGTGGTGGGTGGAACCAGTTTCACTCGCTCTGCTGCCTTGAGGAACTTCAATGGTGGATTACCAACCTCGTCCACCACTTATTAGCATTCAACAAGCTTCAGCTCCAGTGCCTTCAGGTCACGGTCAGACCTCCTAGACTCTCTTGCCTTCTAAGCCTTGGCTAGCTGCTCTGTGATCTCCTTTAGCTGCCTTGCTGCTTTTAGCTGCATCTCAGACTGGTAGAAGGCATTCCAGATGTCTTCTGAGAACTGAAGCGGCCTCTCCAAGTTCCTGTACACATTCAGGTCTTTTAGGTGAGCACGAATCTTCATCTTGTCATGGTATCTTGCTTGAGACATTGAATTGGAGATCTTGTCTATAATCCAATGTGAATCAAGCTCTCTTCCATTTTGAAATGCTCCTTTGACCTGATTTATCACTCTCCTTTGCTCTGCCTTTGAGAGAGCGCCCCACTCAACTCCTCGTGCAAAGTTGGTGGAAACAATGTGCCTAATGGTGTTCTTGGCCCCAATGTATGCTAGCTCGGTTGGAATTCCCTCCTCTGCCAATGTTATCAGAGGGAGCTTCTTCCTCTCCTCCTCCTTCTTCTTCAGATTGAGCTTCTCCTTTCTGATGGCATCCCTCTCATCCTTCCTCCTTTTCTTCTCGAACGTTCTAGGTGAGAAAGCTCCTGTTGTTGCTTTCTCATCTCTCTTTCTCTTCTTCTCTGCTGCCTTGGCTTCTGCAGCCTTCCTTACCTCCTCCTCTCTTTGTGCTTCCCCAGCAGTCAGCCCTGCTTGCAATGCTTGACCTAAGATGGCTGTCAAGGATGCCAGCCCTTCAGGTGTCCTAGTATCGATTGCAAACAGCTCTGAAGCTCTCAAGTGATCAGCAACCATCTTCCTCAACCTTTCCTCATTGTTGTCACCTCCTCTAGACCCAAAACCCCCTCCACTAGTCCCAGCCATTACAATCCGCCCCCTCCTCTCTGCCTAAGTTTTCCTTCGAAAATTCTCGAGAAATGCCGAGAATGAGTTCAAATTCACTCGCCGTCCTACTCTAGTCTAGAGCCCCAGAAAGATTTCACTACACCTTATTCTGTTCTAGCTTAAGGACTTTCAGAAATTCAGGGCTTGCGATGTAACCCGCATCTAAACCTACGATACGGTATTGCTCGCAACGACCGTGCAATGCTGTTCGTTTCGCAACATTAGAGGGTTGCGAAGTCGGGGGCTTCACTAACGTAGGAGGAAGTTAAAGGTTTTAGGGCTTTGGTTTAAGTAACGAATGCAGATGCGAAAAGGGATGCGATGGTAGGGGGTTCGCAAGGGGTTCGCAAAGTTTTAGGTTTAGGGTTTCTTCTCGAGAGTTTTAGGTGAGAGAACTCATGTTGTGCATATGGCAAAGGGTTTCGGGCAACCAGTCCTATAGGCATTGTTGAACCCACATTGGATGCAAGTATGCATTTCTTTTTGGTTTAGGTAGTCTCAATTTATGAGTTGTCAAGGGTTTATATTGTTGTATCACATGATTTTTGAAAGTCTAATCTGGTCTTTGCCTTACATTTGTGCCTTATTAATGTGACAGATGATATGTCTTCCTCTTTCGTTGTCTCCACTAGTGATTCATCCTCCTCAAATGAAGGCACATTAGCTCATATGCAAACAGAGGTGTCCCATTCTCCTCGTGGTCCACCTCAGTAACTTTGCCAATGCACCAAGTGTGTTGGTCAGATTTCACAAAAGTCATATGTTTGTGCTCAACACATTCAGCGATTTGGGCGTCATCGTGGTCTTACCCCAGGAGCTTCTTCATCTCATGTGGTAAGTGTCATTTTACCATTGTCATTTTTCCTCTTTGATACATGTTATTTTTCATGAAATCTTCTTTAAAACTATTTTCACTTCCATGGTTTGTTGTGGTTTTTTTAATGTAATAGGGTTCCCGTATGACACCACCACCCTATGTTCTATCACAAGGGGTTTTAGCTACCATAGGAAATGCACTTTCGCATGCATTTGCTGTAGGGATTGGTGCCTCTCATGAGGCCAGTAATCCACATCATGAGGCAAGGCCATGTCTGCCCTCCGTTAGACAACGATCCAAAGCACAACATCCAAGTGAGGGTCATGATAGGACTATTGTTGAGGGCAGATGGGGTATGTGTGAGTTCATTGGCAAATGTGCCAATATTATCCAGTCATGGAACCCTGCAGTTCTTGGGTTGCTTGATAGTTTGCCCTATGATGAGGAGGTTGTGGTTTGGGGTAGACTATGGATTGTTAAGACCTCTACACTTGGAGAGAGGCATGGCTATGGAGTATATGCTTGTGAGGACATCATTGTAGAGGATTCAACTAGTTGTCGTAGAGAGGGTCCTACTTTGTTCCCTTATGGTGGGCTTATCTATAAGAGAAGACATTGGAACATGATCCTCAAACAACATCCTGAGTGGAAGACCTTTGCTCTTGAGATGGACACCTTTGCTGGTAGCACTAGGAGGCATAGTGATGTGAGGGTGATAAATGGAGACCCCATACGTTCTGGAAACATTGCTGGTTTCATCAACAGTACGGTGGGGACTCGGCCTAAGCGTAGGGCTAATTGTGAGTGGGTTTTTGTTGAGGGACCTCCTCCAGCACCATATGGCTAGACTTATCATGAAGACCATTGCATGGTGTTGGCTACTAGGACGATCAAATCAGGAGATGAGTTGTTTACACACTATGAGTGGAATTAGGATTCCACCATTTTTGAACTATGTACTTTGATTAAGACATAACATACCATATCTATATACATGCATTTTGGCATTTTTTATTTATAATGTAATATGCAACTATGCTTGGTATATAGTTAAAATCTTCTGGATTTGGTATTGCATAGAATATTCGACCTTCTGAAGACATGCTGCCATGGAGGTTGAGAGCAACATATCAGGAAATGGGCATGCCACACAAATCAAACTCTTCATCAACTCATTCTTCATCAAATGACTTGTCTGCTCATGATGAAGGTGTATCTCAACCAGTTCAGGAAGCACCACTACCTGCAAACCAAGAACAAGCGATGGATGACTTCACGATTGACTGGTTTGGACTTGACATAGTTGATGATATGTCTAGCAACCCACATGATGAAGGAGCCAATGCAAATGATCCATGTCATCAACATACTGCCCAGGGACAACGGCAGTGGCAAGAGGCGAAGGCACATGCTCAAACACCTATTTTTCAAGGTGCAAGGTTAAGCCGTTTAGCAGCCATACTGGGGTTGTTAAACATCCAAGCAAAACACAAGGCAAGCAATACTATGTTGTCAGACATTTTCCAGTTTTGTCATAGCCTCTTGCTACCTAAGGAAAATGTTTTGCCAGGATCTTGGAAGGAGGTTAAAAAGATCTTATCCTCCATAGGCATGGAGTATCAAATTGTCCATGCATGTGTTAATGATTGCATGTTATTTCATGGGAACAATGCCCATTTAACGGAGTGCAATACATGTGAAGAGGCTCGATATGATCCTCACATGCTTACAAGAAGGTGCCCAGGAAATCAGTAAGGTGGTTTCCCATTATTCCTCGCTTGTTGCACATATATCGACCCTAGGCATGTGAGGTTGGGGTTAGCATCAGATGGTGTTAGTCCACATTCACTTGGAGGAAAGGGACGACCTACCTCTGTTTGGCCAGTTGTTGTCATGAATTACAACCTTCCTCCGTGGTTGTCTATGAAAAATGGATTTTTGTTGCTTTCTCTTATTATCCTAGGGCCAAGTAAGGTGAAAAACCTAGACACCTACTTAGCATTAGTGGTCGATGAGCTCAAAACATTGTGGGATGGAGTATGGGCATATGATGGGAGGAAGACCACTGGAGGAATACCATGTGTATTCAAGTTGAGGGCAATCTGCATGTGGACAATGCATGATTATCCTGGTAAGAAATCATGCACATGCCTCTATATATTTATTTATTATTTTGTTTTGTGACTATTTGTTGTTTTAATATTCCGTTCTTCTACAATCAGGGTTTGGTTTTGTAAGTGGGCTGCAAACTCAAGGCTACAAGGCCTGCTCTACATGTGGCCCAAGTTTCGAGGACATGGCTAAATACTCAAGCCATCTTCGCAAAATTGTTTACCTTGGCCATACAAAGTTTCTTCCACTGGGACATGATATGAAATCAGACCCACTTTTATTTTCATCTTTTGACATGCCTTATGGTGATGAACGTGATATTCCAGAAGCTACCACTTTTGCATATTGGAGGGATGTGGCCAATAAAGTTATTGACCTAAATGATTCTATGGTGTTTGAGGGTAGTGGATTGACAAGGTGGGGTATACTCAACAGCTTGCCTTACTGGGGTGAGCTAAAAATATGTCATCTCTTGGACCCCATGCACATTGAGGGAAATGTGGGAAATTGAGGGAAATGTGGGAAAGGCTATTATAAAACAGCTCTATGGAGAGAAGGACAGTAACTTTAGGGAGGCCTGTGAGGATTTTGAGAGGCATCCCGATGTGTGGATTACTGTTGATCCTAACACATGTATTGAGCAGTGACCATCAGCTCCACAGACACTTACTACACAGGAAAGAAGAGACTTTCGAAATCGCATAGGAGAGATGTGATTCCCTACAGGTTTGAACTTTGATGGCAAGGGTTGAATTTAGAAGTACTCTATTGCTTTTATTTATATTTAAATTTGTATGCCTTATACTGGAAAAAGAATTTGAAGTATAGAATGTTATCTGTTGGATGTCTAGAATACTTTTGTATAATTTTATGGTACCTTGTTACAGGTTATGGAGCTAATCTTCAAAAAGCTTTTGGTAGGGACGATGACCACAAGTGGCCAAGGTATCTCAAGACACATGACTATCATCGTTTACTGCAACACATATTGCCTGTGGCAATAATAGGCTTAGCTAGTGCAGAAGTACAAGATGCTCTTTGGTCATTGGGAAATCTGTTGAGATGGGTATGCTCAAAGGAGTTATTTGTAGAGGAGATTCCAAGAATGAGGGTAATAGCAGCAGAGGTGGTATGCAAGTTGGAAAAGGCTTTCCCTCCATCATTATTTGATTGTCAAGTGCATTTACTAGTTCACCTTGTGGATGAGATAGGCATTATTGGTCCTGTGCATTGTCGGTGGATGTATTGGCTTGAAAGATATATGGCAGTATTAAAGGGTTATGTCCGTAACCATGCACGAGTGGAGGGAAGCATGGCAACAGGACACTTGGCAGCAGAGAGCATGTTTTATTGCACCAACATCTTGGCCACTATAGATCCATTATGTCCTCATGTCTAGATGGAGGAAAGAGAAGAGGAGGAAGACCCTTTGACTGGTGCCATCAAAACACGTATGTTATTACCTACAGAGTTAATTCAGCTGACCACATTCATGTTGAATAATAGTAATGTCATGGAAGAGTGGAGGAACTTCTATGAGAATGCCAAAAGTATGAGTGGGAGATTAAGGATTTTTCCTACGTTTCATAAGTACATGAAAGAGAAGTTGGTTGAAGTGGATCAATTATTGGCACAAGGAGAAAATATAGCATGTTTTCCAGAGATCACAGATGATGTTCGCACCATGGTTCATGGACCACTAAGAGTTGTGACAACACGTTCAGCAATGTGGACACAAGGAAAACATTTCAGGTATTTATTTTTTCTATTTCATTAAGCATATTAATTCATCTTCATATTCCAGACAAGTTTTTTAGAATGTTCTAGGATGATTTTTATGGGCATGAAGTTTCTATTATCATATAAGTTTAAGACTCATAATGCCTAACACAATATTAATTTCAGGATTTCTAGTTTGGATGAAAAGAGGGGCCGCACCTTTGACTGTGGAGTTCAAGGGCAATTCATTCAGGACTTTAGAAGCAATCGGCATGACATGAATATTGTTCGAGATATTGTGCCACATTATGGAAAGCTGGAAGAGATCTTGGTGGTATCTTATGATGCACATTCAAAGTTTGAAGAGTATGTGTTTAAGTGCAAGTGGTTTAAAGTGAACCTTGCTGGTGCAAATTGCACTGTAGTTCAGGATGAGTGTGGACACACACGATTAAAGACATCTGCCACCAGTTATCAACCATCTCATTGGCAAAATTCATAACCATTTACTTTTCCCAGTCATGTAGAACAATGTTTTTATCTTCCTTATCCCCCAAACCCAAAGGAGTGGTCACTTGTTGTCACATATGTGCCACGGTCCCGTTCTATTCTAGGTGAAAAACCAGAGGTTGTGTTTACAACCTTTGAGGTGGATGATGACCACGTATAATGTACTACTCATTACTGCAAATTGCCATTGAGGCTTGTGGTTATATATTACTGCACAATGTTCATTGTGTCATTTTCTACCTATTCTGCTCCATTGTGTAATTTTATTTTCAAGAATAGGAGCACTGCTATGCGTATTTTATTGATATTTTCACTCAGTCTACCAAGGTAATATAGATTATAATAATGGTTAAGTGGATTTATAGCTTCCATTTGGTCTAAAAAAAATTTTATTTTTTTATGGCGTTTTGGGAATTAGATGACATTGCGAAACCCTTTTGCAAAACTTCCTTCTCCAATAACCCTTTCACTACTTTGCGAGCTAATGCACATCGCAACTTGCGATACGCCCACCAAAGGAAACTTTTGCGAAAATCTGTGATGAAGTTTGCGATACATATTCAAACGCAAAATGCAAGGCGTCGAATAACGCAAGTTGCGATGTCTTGTGAGTCTCAAAGTTTGTAGTGATACTCTGTGTATTGTAAAAGTTGCGATGTTTTGAGTATGATTAAACGTTGTGAAGTGCGGAATATCGCTATGGTGGACAGAGATTAAACGGGTCGCAAAGTTCTGTTTGTCGTGTATCTCGCAAAAACGTTGTGATGATTAAAGGTTCATTATCAATTTGCGATGAATGGTGCACCACAAGTTGCGATGCGTATCGCATCACAAATTTGGTAGATTTTTTTTGCTTCGCAAACCTTTCAGGTTTTTTGTTTTTCCTTCGCAAACCCTTCAAATTTTTTGTTTGGCCCTTCGCAAAAAGGCACAATATGTAGTAGTGTGACATCCATATTTTTGTAAACCTTTCTTCAGCATTTGTACCATCCTTTCAACTAGGCCATTGGCTTTAGGATGATCACAAAAATTAGTCTTGTGGTCAATCATGGCTTGTTCACACAACTTCTAGAATCCTCTTTGAAATTTCATGCATTAAGTTATGAGCACTTTTACTAAGGCACCATATCTACTCAATACCCAATCCAAAAATGCAGAAGCAACCCCCTCATTACTTAATTTGTCTCATAGTAAGGCCAACTTAATCCATTTGGAAATATGTTCAATCATAACCAACATGTATTAGTTAAATGAATAATTAAACTTAATGGCCCAACAAAAACCAATCTACATTAATACCCAGACCTTATGATCAATAAAGGTTATAAATGTGGGGTGGGTGCATTAAATGATGCACAAACTTGATCACACACCATTTGTTGTGAAACAAATTATTGAACCTTTAACTCCATACCTTTTCACCAATATTGGCCTTGAAGCAAATTATAGGTCCAATGTACCCCAAAATGTCCCAACTCTTTATGGGCATGTATCATAACACCTTCCCACACTTTTGGATGTGGTATTACATGTACATGCCCATCTAGCCATAGTTTGAAAAGGTGTTGTCTTACCCAACAATATTTTTTGGCCCTTTGAGAGACTTGATCCTTTTCCTTGGATGTCAATTCGACATGCAACTCCCTAGTTTGTAGGTTAACAAGTCTTAAGCATCCCAAAAAATATCCATAGGTCTAATGTCATCAAGTTCCACCTCTAAATTCCCATAAATGCATGAAGAATCCACTTCAAATACTTTAACTTGGAATGATATTTGCTGGTAACCTTTTACTAAAATGTAAAGGAATAAAACAACATGCCAACCAAATATTGTTTCCAAATTTGTTTCCCCATGCCAATGTGCATTATCACAAAAACATGGGTTTTTCATTATTAGCACCATGGGGTGTAGTCACAATAACATGTACCATAACAAATGTAACGATTGTTTGGTTCTTTCATGTTTTAAAGTTGTAATTTAATTTGCTGTTGAAATTGTAATATTTGTTTATATAGTTGTATTTTTAACATATCGTGAAAACATGTGAATTAATTTGAAATTAATCCAATGAATAAAAAATTAATAAAAACATTCATTAAACAATGTAACAATTTTTTAAAATAGTAAAAGAACTTGTAAATGGATTTCAATTTTTTTGAAAATGACATTGTTTACCAAATTTTTAACATGAACCTTAACAAAATAATATGAAGAAATTTTCTAAAGTTTTTAAAAAAAAATTCAAAGAATTTTTCAAAAATATTTCAAAAATATTCTAGGAACATTTCCCCAAAAGCAATCACAAAAGCAGTAAAAAAGTAGGTAGGTGTGGCTTATGTTATCCCATTTGTGCCTCATGATTAAAATGATTGTAGAATCAAATTTATTTGTTTAAAATGATTAACAATGTTTGATTTGATCAAAATCAAAATTAAATATGTTTGCTTCAACTTAAGAAATTAACATATTTTTAAAAAATGAAAACCTAATCAAACTCCATGAAACATTTCAATGGTTAATGATCAAACACCAAGGTGAATGGACTACCAAAAAATAACACTGACATACATTCAAAATTGGTTTACCCTATTATGAACCACTTTTAGGACATGCAAAAAAAATTCAAAATTTATTCTGAGGGTTTTTTATAATCAATTTTTCCATTTTTATTTAAAATTTTGGATATTTTACCTTGATTTTAATTATGGGCTTTAGCTTTAATGATGACAAGGTATTTGTGCCCTTCACAACCATAAAATGACCAAATTTACTAGTCCTTAACCTTGTGGTTCTTATTCTTTTTAAAATTTTAGATTTTTTGGAATTTGTTGTTGTAAATATGAATCCATGAATTATTTTAATAAATTAAATATGTAAATATGCCCTTCATACATTATATGAGTCCAAAATCTTGAAAATGTAATTGTGTTTAGTAATCATTTCATGTCTTTAAAATATTTTTGTTATGTCATTATCAAAGACACGAAAAACTACGAGAACAGAGGCTAAAGGAAAGGTTTAAATCTAACTTCCAAACAAGGAACAAAACAAGATTATGTGATTTGAAAATAAAAACATAAGAACTAAGAATAAAAACACGAGATGTGCAAAACAAATGTGAAAACATATTTTTATTATGCTAACATATGCAAACATAAACATGAAAAAAAAATGACAAGGCTATGGTGCAAGATCATGCCTAAAACTAATGTTGAATAAACGAAAGGAAATGAAGGGTCCTATTTCTATTTATACCCCTTTGGGGACCTAGCTCAAGGAAGCTTCCAAGGAGGCTTCTATGTGTACATCAAGTAAGGAGGCTTATGTGTACATCATGTAAGAAAGCTTCTTGGAAACCTTTTTAATTAGGAGTCGATTATGAGTTAATTAAAAATTAATTAAAAATTAATTTCGATTTAACTAAACTTAAATAAGACATAACTAAAAGTTAACTAAGACTTAATTATGAGTTAATTAGGATTCAATTGGGACTCAACTAAAAATTAATTAAAAAATAAACTCGGACTTAACTAAAACTTAATTATGATTTAACTAAGATTTAATTGAGCTTTAACTAAAATTTAACTAAGATTTAACTAAGACTTAATTGGGACTTAACTAGGACTTAACTAAAACTTAACTGGGATTTAATTAAGATTAACTAGAACTTAACTAAAAGTTAACTAAGACTTAACTAAGAATTATGGATGAACATTATGGATGAATTCCATCTATTGGAAGATGGTGTCTAATGTTCGCATTTGTCACATCACCTCCCTTTTTAGTGACAAGTTCCGCAAGGAATGAACTTGGGCTTATTTGGATATCGTCGATGAAACTCATGCATCTTCTCCATGGCATTCAGTAGGTTCTCAATTGGTTCACTAGTGTGTTTGCTCACATCATACCCATGTTAATGAACAAGATATTGGAGTTGATAATTAGAGATCCTTGAACCTAAAATGTCTTCCATTTCATATTCTTGTTCACCATCAACTTCAATAGGTGGAAAGGGATCATGGATTCTTCTTGAAATGGTATATATGTGGTAAAATTCCAACAAGGAAACATGAAACACATGATGAATTTTCATAAAACCTAAAAACGTGAGTTGCAAAGTCATAACATTGATTTGTTTCACAATGAAGAATGGTCCTAACCTTTGATGACCCAACTTTTACGATGGCCATGTTTTTTTGATATGTTGTCGTTAAAGCCAAACTTGGTCCCTAACTTTAAAGCTGAGTTGTTCTTTTCGATGTTCATCAACATTCTTTTTGTATCATTTTTGCACTTGTTCAAGGTTGGATACAAGCTAAGCTTGAACATTTGCTAACCACATGGCTCAATTCTCAACTACTGGATTCATGACTTTATGCACACCTTGAATGTCAAACTTGGGGTGCAAACCATGATTTACAAATAAAGGTTTTTAATGGGTTGATGAATGCACTATGTTGTTGTAAGTAAACTCCACCATGGCCAAAAATTCTAACCAATTATCTTAATGATAATTGGTTGTGCATCATAAATACTACTCTAAAACGAGATTGACCCATTCTATTTGCCCATTCATTTAAGGTGAAAAGTTCATAACAAATTCACCTTCACACCTAAAAGTTCAAAGAGTCACTTTTAGAACTTGGATGCAAATTTAGGCCCATGATCAAAAATGATATTTTTAAGAAGACCATGATATCAAAAAACATGATCAATGAATAACTTGGTTGTTCCTTTGCCAATTATTATTTTGGTACATGGAATGAACCATCTTCATTAAACCGTCCACCACCACCAAGATGGAATCATAAAAACTAGAAGGTGGAAGGTTTGTGATGAAGTCCACGGAAATTGAAAACCATGATGTTAATAGCAAGAGGGTCATTTTTCAAATTTTCATGAATTTGACAAAGAAGGGTTGAGTCATCAAAAATTCCGATAATGCTTGAAATAAAAAATATTCAAGTTTGAAAATGACATCACATTGTTGTTCATAGACGATATCTCCCTCTTTAGGCGTGAGGTACGAGTGATGGGAAAAGGCATCAAATTTCCCTTGGTGATGTCTGGGCTATATGTGATGATAAACTAGAATCAAAACAAAGAGAATGCCCACTGAACTTGGCATTGATTCAAAATACAAGTTGTCATGAAATACTACAAGTTTTTATGGTTTGGATACATAATGATTTCATGTTGAGTTCCTTCAAGTAAATGATGCCACTCTTCAAAGGCATCCATGATAGCTAAAGTTTCTTTATCATGAATCTCGTAATTAATCTCCATAGGAGAAAACTTACAAGAACAAAAGTCAACAAAATGAAAAAGATTGTCTCCCCAACTTGAAAAAACACGATGTTTACTACAAAGTCGAAAGTATTCGTTTTTAAAATAAAAGGTTTGGAAAGGTATGCATGAATCAAGAATGGGGCAGTCGTGAAAGAAGCTTTCAAAGATTGAAAAACATTTCAACCCCAACTCCCCCAAAAAAAGGTTAATCCTTATTAATCAACTGAATAAGAAGGACTATTAATGAAGAATAGTGGGTAATGAAACGTCGATAAAAATTAGTAAATTTAAGAAAGCTTTGGACATCTTGAATAGAAGTTCAAATAACCTAATCAACAATGGTTTGAACCTTGCAAGGATCCATGTGAATGCTATCTCCAAAGATGATGTAACCCAAGAATTCCATTTCGGATTCATGGAATTCACACTTTTCCAATTTAGTGTAAAGTCCAACTTCCAAAGCTTCTCCAAAACTAGACGTACATGGCATTCATGGTCCTCCATGTTATTTTTAAAAATGAAGATGTCATCGATGTAGTAGACCATGAAATCATCCAAATACTCACGGAAGATATCGTTCATCAAATGTTGGAAAAAATAGTCACATTAGTAAGGCCAAATGGCATCATAACATATTCAAAATGGCTATAACAGGTTCTAAACGCCATTTTCCATTCATCACCTTCTCAAATGCACACCAAGTTGTATGTTCCATGTAAATCAATTTTGGTGTACACCTTAGCATGACTAAGCTAGTCCAACAACCTTGAAATTAGGGGCAAAAGGTATCGATTCTTGATGGTGAGTTGATTAAGCCCATGGTAATCGACACACATTTGAAAGGAGCCATCGTTCTCTTTAACAAATAAGATTGGGGAACCAACTAGAGATTTGGAACGTCGAATGAATCTTTTTTTAAGGTTTTCATCGATGTATTCACGAAGCATTGCAAGTTCGTCTTGTAACAAATTATAGATGGGTCCGAATGGAGGTTGTGCTCCTTCCACAAGTTCAATGGTGCAGTCATATGGTCAATGTTTAGGCAAAGTGTTTGCATTTTTGTTCGTATTAATGATTATGATTAAAAGCATAAGACATAATTGTATGATTTATGGTTTGATAATTGTTAAAACAACAAATGTTTTTGCTAATGTTAGATTATGAACTTTCAAATGCCACTTTTGAACCACCTAAC
Organism: Sphagnum contortum; assembly: GCA_963920785.1. NCBI lineage: Eukaryota > Viridiplantae > Streptophyta > Sphagnopsida > Sphagnales > Sphagnaceae > Sphagnum > Sphagnum contortum. The sequence goes on from OY987281.1 coordinate 2,734,561, forward strand.
CATGCTTTCACCCTAAACTGGTAGTTATAAAAATGGTTGATTTGAACATGAATCATAAACACAAAATGGGTTTGTATGGACAAGATTTTATTTATTTTTTTCTATGAATGAATTGAAAGGACCTATGTGCAATCACAATCAAATGAGCCAACATTATCAAAGGATTCAACCACAAATGGGCCTTTTGTGGTCATTTTGACTTTTTCATAAAACGGAAATTTTGAAGGACTTTTTTGGTAGCATGTTCTTAATAATATTTACAATTCCCCTGTAAATTATTTAATTTGTGTTAACTCATTTAGGGGTGCTACTAGAATCAAATGAGCCAAAATTCTTGTTAGATGATAGCAAAATTATCAATTTATTCAAACATATTTATGTAATGTCATTTTAATGTCATGTTGATTAAGGAAATTTATAGTAAATGATTTATATGAATGATGACAAATTCAAAAAAAATCATTTAGTTTAATAAATTGAGTTTTGGTTTTAGTAAAAGTCTCTTGAACACCCAAAAATCAATTTTATAAAGCAGTAGGCTAAAGACTCTTTTAATAAATAAAATTTGATGGGAAAAAAATTGAAATGATGATAACTTACCATCCACATATGAAAAGCATTCATACTTAAAAATTGTGATACTTGAAAGTTTTAGAAATTCAAAATATAATTTTAGAATGTTTAAATGTCAAGGGTCATTTACTACTTGTAAATGGGTCATAATGTGTATGACATTTGAACAAAGTTGTGGCTTATGTTACAAAAACTAAAGTTTAAAGTAGTTATCATATTTTAACATGATTTAAAATTATGATCATTTTTAAAAACAAAACATAAAATTTGGCACATTTTGTAAATTTTTAGAAAATTTATATTCAATGAAAAAGAGTTAACAAAAGTAATGTAATTTATTGGGGGAATTGTAAATATTTTTAAGAACATTTTGCAAAAAAATCCTTAAAAAAATTCTTTATATGAAAATGTCAAAATGTTCAAAAAGGGCACATTTTGGGTTAAGTCTTTTGTCACCATTGGCTCGTTTGATTATGATTGCACCCTTTGAATAAATTAATTATCTAAAAGTGTTTAGATTTTACTAGATTTTTCATTTTGTCTTAAAAAATGATCATAATTTCAAATCATGTTAAAATATGCAACTACTTGAAGCTCTAGTTCTTTGCATCACAAGCCACAATTTTGTTCATATGTTGTGCACATTATGACCCATTTATACTTGGCAAATGATTTTTGAAATTTGAACATTTTGAAATTATATTCTCAATTTCTAAAGATTTCAAGTATATTAATTTTAAAATTATGAACGTTTTTCAAATTGATTTCTTTTTGTTAAAGTTCAAAAGTCTTTTACTAAAACCAAAACTCGAAATTCAATTGTTTATGATTTTTTTTGAATTCATCATACTCATATAAATAATTTAGCACAAATTACCTTGATCAACATGACATTAAAGTGACATTACATAAATGTATGTGACAAAATTGACAGTTTTTTGGTCGTTCGACATGGTTTTGGGGGTTTTTGGGTTTTTTTTACTAAGATCGCATTCATTTCTAATTACTTAAATCACATGCAAATAATAATGTCACATAAAAATTTAATCAAAAAACCTTTCAAATTTAGAGTTTTTATTATATGAACTCCACAAAATATGGCAAGAATTTCCTTAACAACCAAAATTATTGTTGGGTTTGTAAAATGTCCTTTCATATTCCTATAATGGACAAGCCACTTTTCAATATTCATTTGATTGTATATGTTAGGAAAAAAATTGTTTTGATTTGTTTAAAATCTCACCATGAATTCTTTGTTTTTTTTTTCCTTATATCCTTTCATTTTCCATTATTGATTGAAAACTATTCTTGCACAATGCATTAGACTATGGATGAAATATTGTCAATCATTTAGTATGCATTGAATTTTATTTTCTATAGTGATAATCCTTCCATTGCACTGATTTTTTCAATTAATTGATCGTAACATTCATAAAACATCCATTTTTGGTTTTCTAGAATCAATAAATTCCATTAGGTTAAAGATTGGTTCTATCACTTTTACAATTCAAGTTTAAAACTTCCAACATGGATTGTTTAGAAGTGCACATTCTACATCATCTTTTTCCTGTAAGGACCAACCCAATTTTTCCATTCTACACTTACGATCAATAACCATTTGTTGAATTGGTGTTTGAACTTAAGTTTATCATTTGCAACCTTTCAAAATATTGAATTTGTTCCAAATTGTGTGTCCCCTAGTTTTAATAATTCCAAGTTATTTTCATTACTTAACAAATCTCTTAACAATGCTTGACTTTTATGATGATTGGTTATAAAAATTTATGTTATAATTGACTTTTTTGGAAATTTTATAAATCCATTCTATTTTTTCAATGTCTTCAAGGACAAGATGAATGCCATGACACTACAATAAAAACATGTTATTTTCTCTACTAAATTGTAACTAAGAAACCATTACATTGGAATTGTTGACATAAATATTTTAAATCAATGTCATGTCTTTACATTTGAAATATAACCATTGCTTGTAAATTAAATTAATTTCATTTATGAATTCAAAAAAATATATTTTAGTATTCTAATGTTCAAATTCAAAAGTACAAGTGTTTATATTTATATGATTATAAAATTTGTCACCATTAAAAATGATAAGCAAGTGGTTAATTAAGACTTGCCATATGGCTTTGGAAGTGAGGGTTCAAATCTCACTCTTGGTGTCTTATGATCTGACTAAAGCTAGTCATGTTGATATGATAAGAAAACATTACACACACACATGGTGTTGACAATGTGTCATGGGTTTGATTAGTTGTTAACAATCTAGCTTATTCAAAAACAAAAACCTCTAAGAATTTACAAAATTAAAATAGTATTAAAAAATCTAGGCATTTGTAATGAACCATTAAAAATTTCACAATTTTTCAATTTATATAATTTTTATTTTAAAATATATATTGGCACATAAATTAACAACTTAGTTGAAACAAACAGGGTTGATTTTAGTCATTAAATACAAGGAAAAAGACATGATTTGTTATAATGTGAACTTTGCAACCTCTATAAGTGATATAATGATATTTACCTTCTATGATGTATCTAACATTTTTTCACATTATTAAATTAGTAATCACCATATGCGCAATGTGTTCAATACCCATTTTTGAATTGCTTGAAAAATAATGTCAATAATATATGTAGCCACTTTATCCTTCCTTGTATTAATTGCCTAGGGAAAAAAAAAACCTTTTGGGCACATAAACAATGTGTTTAGTAATGGTTGGGTTATTGATGCTTATCCAACCATCACATGTTATTGTAGATTATGTTTCCTTCCAACTTTCTTTCACAACATCCAATTCTTTGATTTGAAAATTGATTTTCATTTCATTTAACAAAGTCAATGTTCACAATTTTTCATAAGTTGGACAAACATATTCAAGGCCATAGTGTCCAAGATTAATTAACATTTATTGAAAATAATTTGATTTGATGACATTAAAAAGAGTACCACAATCAAAGAATAATTTTACAAATTTTTAATGCATTTTTCACAGTTTTGAGAATTCCAAGTTGTTTTCAGGTTGTGTTATGTCAATGATTGTTTTACTTACCAAAGGCACTTCAATTTTTTTGCCTAAATCTTTTTGCTTAGAAGATCTAGCAACTTCTTTCAATGGTTGAAGCATTTCTTTGTGGGTTGCAATAGTTTGGTAGGTTGTAGCAAAGGTGAAAGAAACATGGTGGGCTGTAGCAATTGCATTGGAGTCATAGGAAGGAGCAAGTCAAGTGTAAGAAAAAGCAAGGTAGGAAGATCAAAGTTGCAAGCCATTCGGAAAAATAGGTTGATTCATTGGTGATAGTAGCAACAAGACAAGAACATAATTGCCCTTTTTTCATGCACTTTTACAAGTTGAAACAAACAAAAAATAAAAGAAAGAAAGAAAGTTCCCTAGATCTTTTGGTGCCAATTTGTCAAACTTCTTTAGAACCAAAAATGGAAAGAAAAAAACAACATGCCAAACCCAAAGAGTTTTATTTCTTAGTTTTTGTGCTAAAAAAAATAAAAATGTCAAAAGATAAAACCTTCCCAAGACTCACAACAAGTTACAAAAAAGAAGAAGGATTCTAACCAAAGATTTAGCAAGTATTGTGCAAAAAATGAAAAGAATCAAAGATGAAAAACAATAACAACCTCCTAACCTCTCATATAGAACTTGAACAAAAGAAGAAAACAATGAAAAAACGAGAAAACAAAACAAAAAAACAATATGATGACAAAATGTGAAAGCAAAATGAAACTTCCAACAAAAACCATTGTCGGGTGGGAACTTCTTTTGTTTCACATAATGGCCAAAGTCAAATTTCATTTTTCTTTTTTGTGATACAAAAATCACATAAATGTAAAAATTGAAGTTGCGAACAATCATCATTTGCGCATGAAACATTATTGAAATAACAAAAAAACAATTATAAAATTCCAACCAATGCTTAATTCATGACTCAAAACCAAAGACTACACCTTTTTTTAAAAAAACAGAAAGATGATAGATTTGTTTACAAACCTAGCAAAGGTTGGCAATGGGTGTGTCAAAACTGACACATCATAAGTTCAAGGTTGGTACCTACTAGCTAGTGGCTGGTACCTTCTAAGTGGTAGCTAGATTATGGATTTTTGATAGTTTTTTGAGGGTTAGAAAATTTTATTTCATATTTTGATTGTTTTCATATGTTGGCTTGAAGTACACATATGGAACATGTATTTAAAATGTTCCAAAACATTTTTGGTAACACTACATGATGAACACAAGGACTAAGTTCATTTGCGAGAAACACACACCAAATTATAAATGAAAAAGATGGCAAATGCTTTTGAACTTCTTTTTCCTAGGTACTAAGAACCAACAATTAGCACTAAACTAAACATAAATTAATATTACTTTCTAATCACACAATGTGTAAAATTGGATAATAAGTTAACTACTAGTTAAGGATTAGGTAATGAAAGGTTGTCAATCACCAAAAATAGCTATTAAGGTGCGTAGTGCCAAAACCATTTTGGGGCAATTCATGATTTCAAGTCAGTTATTTAATAACATACTCTTTAAAGCCCCAAGAGTGACAATGTAACCCTCCTATCAATAGATGAAAACTCGTGTAACCTTCTTCTCAATTGATGAAAACTCATATCCAACATTATGTGTGGATGATGCATGTGTACAGGAAATGAAAGGCAAGAGGTTGTGCATGTGAGGCCCCAGTGGAGCATGAATTAGAATCTCAAGAACCTCTAGATGGTAGGTTATGTTAATCTTACTAATTGAAAGTTGATATCCCATTAATTCAACCCAAAAGGATTTGAAAACATGAGCCTTGAAATCTCAAAAATTGTAAAATGACAAGAAGTGGATGAAAATTTGTAGCTAAGATTTTGAAAAGGGCTTTTAGAAGAAAGTTACGCATACCTATCCCTCTAAGTTCATTTGATTTTACTTCTCTTGTGAACTCTAAGTAATTATGTTCTTTTCAATGGCTTTACCTATTTGAAATGGATTTGATGAATTATGTGGAAAATATTTGATTGCAATGAGTATGTTATGTTGTTGAGTTGGCTAATGCACATTGTTTTTCTTCTCATTTAGTAGGATTGATCAAGTTGGGTTTTGTCTAGTCCATTAAATTTTCCTGAAAGCATTTCCCACCATTAAATCACGAAAATATCCTTGTGAACAAACCTGTGAGGAGAACACAGGGACAAAAACAGTTTGGTGTTTTGGTTTGCTTCCCACCCCAATTTAGTTAACCTGTTACAAGTGGATTAAAACTTTGGCACTCAAGTTTGGTTTCACCCAGGCAATTGTAGTTCCATCTCTTCATATTACGTGTGCCCTCACATTTCAATGTTGAACATTGTGCAACACAATGGCTTATGGCAAAGAGACACTGGTGCTTGAGGTAAAGGAATCCTATGTATATTTCTTGAAAATGGTGACAAAAGCTTGGGGAAGAGAAAGGAGAGCAGACTGCCAAACAGTGTTGGAGATTTGGGCCCCTAAAGGACCATGCAGTTAATTAACAAAATTTCACAGTCCATCTCTAATCAAGGCCAAACACCTTATGAAAGCATCCCAAGGGTGATGGCTTAGTAGTATAGCCCCTCTCTGGGACCCCGGGACCTCTAAAAGGGGTCTGGGTTCCAAACCCAGTGGTGTGCAGGTGAAAGTCCTGCCTGCCCTCTGCCACTGAGCTTGACTTGGGGGTGCCAAAAACTTGTGGGTCTGGTCTGCCAAAAAGAAAAGAAAAGAAAAGAAGAAAAACCCCTCATGAAAGCACCTCTCCTCACTCTTCTTCTCCACATATGTAAAAAAGCCAAGCAAAAAGACCAACCCAACAAAATACTCAACAAAATGTAGGTAGAAAAGTTGGAGAAATTCCCAAAAAAGAGGCCAAAGTAGAATTGTACTGGACAAGCAAGTATCCATCACTTTTCCAGATTGGCCACTATGATGATTTGCCACTGAATGGTGGTGAATAACTAGTGCACAAGTAAGAAAATAATTCCCCTTTGTTTTTTGCATTGGGGGGGCACATTCCTCGAGTTATTCTAGCTATTCTTCATGATGTCCTTGGGTTGAGCTGGTTGGTAGAACCAGCATCCAAAGAAAGGGGGAAAAAAAAAAGAAAAAACAGGAGGAAGAAAACAGGAGCAGCCAGCATCCAAAACTACCTAGAAATCCCCCATGTCATATCATTTACCTACTCCAGAGGAGACTTGTTATCCCTGATGAAAAACAAACAAACAAACAAACAAACATTTCCCATACATACATTTCCTTCTTCTTTGTTGTTTTTTTCACTAATTTGTAATAAAAGTTTGACAGGTTTACAATCCCGGATTGTTGGCATGCTTTTTTTATTTTCATTACCTAATACCTTCGAGCTTGTAAGGAATTTGTTTGTACTTTGGTTGTTGGTTTGGTTGTATTTTATTTGGCTTGGGTCCCCCACATATATCATGCAAATTTGTTGTTATATATAGTAGTCAACAAAAGCTCCATGCTATTGTGTTGTGCTGTTCCCTGACGCCCTGAATCACAGCCTGACTCAATTGACTGGCTGCCCCTGCAACAGAAAACAGTCGAGAAAAAAACAGGAACAGTAGCAGGAGCAGCAGGAGCTCTCTCTCTCTCTCTCTCTCTCTCTCTCTATCATCACCACACTTGTTGCCATCATATCTCCTCAACTTTACTTTAATCATATAAGCTGCTTTGCTTGCTTCTCCCAAGTTCCAACCTCCCTTTCTTTCTTTCTTGCTTGCTTGCTTCTCCCAAGTTTCAATCTCTTTTGTTCTTTCTTGCTTGTTTTCTTGTGATGATGTATTATTATTAGATTTTTTTTTTCTTTGCCTTGGCAATTTGTCTTGGTGCTGATGTTGGTTGGGTCTTCTTTGGGGATTCTAACTTGCTACCCAAGTTTTAGTCTAGTATTGATTTTACTGGAGAATTGGGTGGAGCTGGTTGCCTTCAGCTAGTTTCCATGGGTTGGGGTTGTTTTTGCAGCAGGGTTGACAGCTTTGATGCGAAGTTTGTTTGGGTGGAGGTTTGTTTTGTATAGTTTTCGCAACTCTTGTTTTCAAGTGTAGAATTGATAGACTCTGTTAGCTCAGCTTCTGAACTAGGCTCAAGATTGGATTCTACTAGCAATTTGCAAGCAAATGCAAACTTGAGCTACTGGTGATGGCTGCACAGTTGGTGGTTTGAAGTAACTGCAATGGAGTGTTCAAGGCCAACTCCAGTCATTGCGGCGTTCAGGTTTCCAAGTGAGCCAGGAACCGGCTCACGCAAACCAAATGCGGGAATGGGTTGGCCTTTGGGGCTGAGGTCTTGTGTGGTAGCGCAGACAACGAGCCCTAGTCTGGAGAGTGCCGTTACTGCTGCTCGGACCTGGTTGCAAGCGCCTCGAGTTGAAGAAGAAGAAGAAGCACTGGCTCAACACAACAACATGGGCTTCCATTTTGCTTCTTTCTCAGATCTAAGCGTGTCATCGGATTCCGACTCCGACTTTCACAGCGAAGCGGCATCGTCTAGCTTCTTCAAAGACTCCAGGAGAATCACTCTCGGTAGCCTCATTGGACTTCACATGGAATCCACTTCAGGAAGAGCAGGCATGCATTTGGAGACGGGTTACAACAGCAACAGACGGATCAGACAGAACAGGAGGAGCTTCAGCAGTTTTGCCCTGGCTAATAATTATATCTGTGGGATCCGGGAGCTCCTGGGATGTGCCAACTGCATGCAATTAATTCTGGAAGAGAATCTCTCTGAGGGTCTCACACATCCAGCAGAACCAATTGCCTTGACCCAATCTCATGCAGGTTGCTTGGAGATGGAGAGGCATGCTGTAGTATTGGAGGCTGGAGGCAATCAAGCTGCAACTTCGGGTGGCAGTAGGACTAGCCTGGATTGGAGTGCTAGCCAGTTTGTTTCTTGCAACAATGTTCTGTCAGACGCCCAAGAATCTCCAGAAAGGTACAGAATTGACCAAGCTCATGATGCAAGTCCTTTTTCTAGCTCTACTACCATCTGCACTTCAACAAGAAACTCCAGTGCAACAAGCAGGGTCCAAAGATCTGTAAGCATGAAATCCTTCTTATCTACCATCTGTTGTCACATACATTCTCACCACCTTTGAGTTCTCTTCTGAAGCTGCACAAAATTCCTTCAACACAAACCAAGCCACTATGGCTATGTCTCCACGATTCCAGTCCCTTATATGGCTACAGCTTGGAACCATAAAAAACTAGCTCACCTAGCCCTTATGATGGCATCACTGCCATCAATCAGTATGCAGAAATTCAGACCAGAATAGAGCAACAATGAATGTTGCATTGAGTAGGGTTCTTAGGAAGTACAATCTCTGCTGCCAATAATACCCTAAGTCCATGAACCTTTGAAGCTATGATACAACCATCCACGAGGATGTTGGTTCAGGGTTAACCCTTTTAAGGACAACACAATCATTAAGACCAATTGACTGGACATCTTTTCTTGTTCTATTGAAAGTCAAGTCCTCTTGGATAGTATGAAGCTATGATAGAGCCTGGTTGTACTTGTGGCTTCACTTCTACATAATTGTTTGTGGACAGAAAGTTTCCAAAGTCAGGGAAACAAATGTATCATGTGTCTTCAAGAACTCTCCATGCTTGCATACTAAACTGCTACTCTACTCAAAAGTGAAGATGCTGTTGAATGTTTGAGCATGTTAACTCATGAGATCTGCAACAAGAAGAACATTCACTAGAAGTATGAGTCACCCCATCCACTGAAAGAACAACATTGACATATCAATGAGAGGAGTCAAAAAGAGTGAGAAATGGAAGCACGTTAGTTTCTTCATGAGATATATGCATAACTTTCCAAGTGATAGACAGGCTGTGAACTGCATCACAGACACTGTAGTACATTCAGGTTCTTTAGAACACTGAAGAAGATCAATGCCCATTAAGCTGCCATTTCATACTGTGCAGTGCCTTCTTTCAATACAGTAGTCAACATATGTGTGCAATATCATATTCATCTTCCAAGCAAATTCACAACCCTAGACCATGGGATGCAAGAAAGAAAAAATTCAGACATGATCAAGCACAAAACTGTTAGGGCAAGACCTGGAGATCACACCATAAAGTTCAGTAAATGAGGGAAGGACACAATCTCTGATTTGCAGAAGCCCCACTTTTGGGAAATCCTTACATCAAACTCCTCAAATTCTCTAGCTTCTTGAGTACTTGCAGGAGGAATCTAGTAGTCTCTACTTTCAAGCCCACTCTTATGTGTGTAGTTGGAAGACATCTGCGAAACTGCATCAAAACAATACCCAAGAGTGCAAAGCAAATTTTCCAGACACAGAAATTAATCTCAAGATCTTGCACCAGACCTCAGACCGGGTGCCAAGTACTTCCATCTGCACACCTTGATCAAACCGCAGTTCATCATACCTGAACAGGACATTCAGTGTCTATCACCAATCCCCAGCACTGCAATGCAGATGTCCAGGAAACAAACTTAAGTTGTCAGGATCTCTGGCAGGGAGCTGGACAAAGTGCCAAGTATTTTTGCCTGGGAGTCTGGGAAATTTTCCATGCCTGGAACCGCAGACACAGCACCATCACTCCCCACAGCCACTGGGTATGTCAACAAATGACCGGATAGGTTCACAACCTCTTCTCCTGCAAAAAGATCCCAGAGCTGGTCACCAATCCTGTTCACCTTGCGTATACATTCCACACTCCAGGGCTGCAGAAATGAGTTGTCCAATCTCCCCATATGCTCATACCATAGACCCATCCGGAAACCATGAATGTGGGAACGGGGAGGTTTATGCACTGCTAGGTGGAAAGGTTGGTATGCACCCATTGCAATTTCAGAATCACGAGCTCCATCCATAGACCGCTGGTTGATGTTGGCTGATCCTATGATTATGTACTCATCATCCACTGGAAAAAAGATGCAGAAATCATCAGCATTATTGCTGGAGTGAATCCAAGAGTATTTTGCTAAGGAGAACTGCAAAAAGCATTTAAAAACTAGAGTGGAAACGCAGTTGAAAAGCTGGAAAATAGACATTCAAGTCTCTCACCAATCATCATCTTGGCATGCACATAGATCATGAAGCGGCGGTTGTCCTGCGCATTTTTGTAGTGGCTGTTATCTTCTGGGCTCTGTGTAGGCACATACTCACCCTCTGTCTTCGTCTCCCGGTTTCCTAGACAGAAAAAGGTCAGATAATCTTTTGGGCTTTGATCCTCAATTTGCTGTGCATTCAAAGCATTTGCAATCTCTTTGTACATCATCTCCATCGTGCGCCTCTGCCAGTCAAGGATAGCCTGAACAGACCCACTATCAGGCACACCTTCAGGCCACATTGGTACCACAACATAGACGGCAAACCGTTCCCCTGCCTCAATTTTGCTCACAATCTTGCGAGTCAGTTCCATGGGGATCAGATGCAAGGCTCCAGCATCCTGTTCCCCATCCCAACCAAAACAGCTGCCTAGAAAGTACTGATTCTCAATGTAGATGAAGTCTTTTGCACGCCTGATTGCATTGATGTATGCATCCTGTATACTGCGGTCAATTGTATTGTCTTTCCCACTCACTAGCCCTGCCTTTGCTGCATCCTCTGGAGATTCTGGAAACCCAAATGCTGCACCTGTATCCACAGGTAAACAAAGTCATCAGGCAACATCTTGCACAGCACAAAATATTACACAGAACACTCCAACGACATTCATTGCTGCTATGCAAATAAGTTTGTCACACTAGTCAACTGCGCAATTGAGGATAAGAGAATATGCCTGCATCAATGGAGCGGAAGAGCTGCACATGCCAAGTGTCAGGATCATCCTCAGCTGTAACTGCAGAAGGGGGATCGATGCTTGGGATGTCACGGATCGGAATCAGCAGAGACGCCCGGCTGTCACCGGCCTGCTTTTGCCAGCGCTGCTCAAAATTGAAGAGCACGTCCCATGCAACAGGGCCCTCAATCCGGCAATGGATGTCATGCCATGGCTCTCGAGGTCCACCTTTCTCAATGCAGGCATCTGGGAAGTTAGGCTGGTGAAAATCCTTGTTGTGGACATCATTCAGTGTCCGGAAGAGAGAGTGATGCTGGTTGTCATAGCGACCATCGCAAAGATCAATACCACCAACAAAGCTCAAAATCCTCCTCTGCCCAGAGCTGGACCCAGGTACAGCTGCATCCACTATGATGGTTTTCTGGTGGTGAGTGAACATGGTACCAATGGTCACGCCCTGAACAATGCTCAGACTGTCATCTGGGTTTCGGGGGCATAGGTAACAGTTCACATTGGTATTTTCAAAGTAATCCTCAGTATCTTCATCATGGGTTGCCATCAACCCGTTTTCATGTAGATATTCTACAGAGGTTTTGTCATCCCAAACCAGGAGGTTCACTCTCACACCCTCATCAGCCTTTTTCTTCAGGAGCTCTCCCAATGTTACACCTTCAGAGCCTGGGATTGGCCGTCTTGGGTCTTGAACAAGGAGAATCTGAGTGTACACTGACCAACCAGTGATGTAGATTAAATGGCGGGCATTGCTGATGGCCTCAAAGACATCCTCCCAGCAGTGAGTGGGCTGTCGGGTCCTGTTTCCTGCTTGATATATGGGTGGCAGGAATCCATCAGCCATGTGTGAATCCTGATACAATGTCACCTTGCACCCCTTCCGTTGTGGAAAGTAGCAGTATGGCACACCCAGGTAACGTGCATCTCTGATACCCAGGCCCCAGTGAGCATCATGTGAAGCTTCAAAGAACTGAAGACGAAAGCGGATACGGCTCTCACCAAGCTGATTATCGTCCTTGAAGAGAGGATACCAATCTTCTACCACACTCTCAGATAGTAACTCTTCTGCAGGCACCTTTGCTCGGCCTATAAGCGCAGAGCCCAAAATGGCTGCATCCTTAATTGATATTTGCACTTCTGCAACACTATGGGCACAGTAGATCCGGAATGACTCATTCCACACAGGGTCCACGGGCTCCCCTTTGAGGACCCTTGTGCGCCCAACTCTTGCTGCTCCAAGATCAACAGTAGCATAGTACTGGCTGGCACCCTTTCCAACGCCAATTAACTCTTGTGATGACTCCAGAAACTGTAACCAGAGATTTCCCAAGAGATCAGCATGCAGAAACTGTAGAACAGAGAATTTCCAACCCTAGACACACCTGCGGTAGTAGCTGATTGTGTGAAATGAACTGTACAAACTTTGGATAGATCCAGCACATACAAGGACATGTTACAAAGCAATTCTCCCTTAACAAAGAAGCTTAGCCATATGAATCACACCCTTCTGAAAAATGCAGGTGCCCCGCCTGTTGTCCGCTCTGTATTGATGATGTTTTCTGCCTCGTAGATAGTAACATGCAGTGTCCCATGCAGGAGATAGCTCGCCATTGTCCCCCTTCTTCCTACAACCTGTAAAATCTAGTGCAACTTCAGAAGAATCTAAAGTGATAAGATTAGAACAGGCCCATGCAATTCCACAGATAGCCACATTTAAAAGTCCATAGCCAGAGCCATCCAAGAGCCAGGCTTCTCCTCCCAGTCCTCCACAGAGTTATCTCTCAGCTTAGGACACACTCCAGAAAATCACAAAAAGGTAAAACCAAAAAATGCATTTCTGTGAGCCAAGAAAAATCCTGGCACATAACAATCCTGACACTCTGCTTTATCTCTCTCTCTCCCTCTCTCTAGTCCATCTCCTCTTTTCTTCCCTCTCTTAAAGACCATTGGCTTTGGAAAAATCTGCAACTAGATTTCTGTCATATATTTAACAGAAGAGACAGAAAAACCTATTTATGCAACTAAATCTCACACTCATACAAATCTGACCCGCTCTCATCAATCCCTTTCTCACACCGACCAAGTTCCCTTCTTCTCCTTCTCTTCGGCTGGACCCTCTTTTCAAACCCAAAATGCAAAGAACACACACAAACAACATGAGAGTAACAAGCAAAGTAAGACCTCATGTCATCAACACAAACAAAACCCAACAAAACAACAAAACAAACCAAAGAAGAAAACTTCAAAAAAAACCAACAAAAGATTGCTCACCTTGATTAATATGCAACTAGTAGCTCTTTGGCTGTGTGTCTAAGAGCCCTGCCTCCGGTACACCACAACAACGAGTTCTTGTATTCAGGACTGCTTCTTCTGTCTGCCGCTGCTGCTGATGGTGGAGTGGTAGAGAGCTGAAAGCAATGCGCGTCACAAAACAAAACAAAACAAAACAAAACAAACCAAACCAATGGGCACTCCATTGCACTATAAATAACACACCAAATTGCACAGCAAATTACAAGAAGAAACTGTTATGCAATTTCCACCGCTGATGAATGAATCTGCTGCTTCCGTCCTTTGCTCCGTTGTCCATGTTTCAAAGGCCACCTGAGTTTTCATCTTTCTCGCCAAACTTTTTACCCCGGCCAACCCCCATAACCAGGGGTTTGTTTAGCGAGCTAGCTAGTGGTCTATGGAGTGAACCAGCACCCCTACACTTGTACCATGGTAAAAGCCCCAAAGTTCTTTTGTGTTTGTTCCTCAACATTAGCTATTATATCCCCTTACAGCAATAATTCAGGGTCTCCTAGTGCAAATTTCAGCGTTTCCCCAGTTAAATACAGCAACTTACAGGCTTTCATCAAGAATAGTTGTAGGTACCGGGTGGACTGGCTGTTAGTGTGAACCTTGAACCTGTACCTACACTCCAGTACTTTCTTGACTAAGGCCTCTTGTTGGGCCCCCACTTTACACAAGGAGTCATGGCCAAGGTTCAACTCACAAATCAAGCAAAAATTCCTATTGGTGCAAAAGTTGAAGTCAGCCCCAAGGGCTTTACACTATGAGTCAAGGCTGAAATAGAAAAAAAAAAGCCTTTCAATCTACCCCAAGTTACCAATGAATGCTGAACATAATGGCCTCGTATTGGCCCCAAGTCTAAAAGAGGATAACAACGAATTTAGGGAGCCATTTTGTAACCATTGAGGCCAGCGTTCCTCCATCTATTAATATCCTGATGTCAATGTTCTAGCATTTATTAGTAACTTGAGGCCAAACAACATGCCCAAAATTGCTCAAAGTTGGCCCCCAGTTTTTCCAGTCCTGAATCCTAGTGTAAAGAGGGCATACATTAATAGGCTATATATTTAACATGTTAAATTTGGACTTGCCAACCCTTATTTTGTCAGAGAAAGGAATATTTATAAAGTTTACAAAGTAAACCAAACAAAAAATCGTGGGATTTACCATGGTAGGAGTGTGGGTGCTAATTTAGGAAAGGCCTAGGGTAGCTAGCCCATGTCTAACATCCGAAAAATAATTACCCACAAGGTTTTGGGAAAAATGACTATAGAGCCATTGAGGAGTATGGAACATACCCGGGTCCAATTTTGAAAGTAAGCGCCCAGTAGGGAAATTGTGCATTTTGCGAAGTGGCAAAACAGGTCCACCAGGGCTTGGTCGGGAGTGTTAAGTGTGTCTCCAGCCTCCACTTATTGATCCAGATTACTGAATATTATCTGTGTAGTATAATTGGCATCTCTAGGGGTCATGGGAACTAATTAGCCTACCTACATAGTGGACTGAATCAGCGAACTGCCACAACCCCACTGGGCCTGGGGAAAGACCCAGACCCACCAGACACAAAGTACCAGAGAAAACCCTCAAAACCAGTTCCCAAATGTGAAGAACTGGACATACTTTATGGCAAGAGGCCCTGAAGTCCTCGTTTAATGACCAACCAAGTATATTTTTCCAATGTACTATTGTGTACTATTATGTACTAGAAGGTACTATTATGTACTATTAGGTCTTGGACTCACCAATGGTTTGGCGTGTAAGTAAGGTCCATCCTTCCTTCACTTATGGTTATCAATGATGATTATATTGGAACACTAGCTAGCCAACAACCTCTTTTCTTTGGGAAACTGCACTTCTGTTGACACTAAAAACATGGCATAAAATAAATTTTCATCCGCTATGCACATTTAGAGTATACATCATCAGCACATAATTTTGTGCTACCTATCATGGAGTGTTTTTTTACTTTGACATTCATCAATTGAAGGTTTTATTATATGCCCCTAGTGTGAAATGAGTAGGGTAACTCTTGAGGAGTGTGGCATTCCGAAAATATTTGCTCGTCTGAAGCAGAGCCAAGGGGTACTTATTTTGAAAACACCAGCTTTAAAGTTTTAAAAAACTTCATTTTTCCTATGGTACCCAATGGATGCCAGGGAACAAGAAAAAAGGAAAAAATGAACCGGCCTCCAAAGGGGGGCTCAAAACACCTTGCCCTCGGTGGAGGAAAACTCCCACTCCATAATGTGCCCTTCAGATACACTAGAAATTTTGTGAGGATACTTTACACCTCAGTTATCACCTACCCACATCCCCACCCACCAGCAATCTCCCATTTTCCTTGCACTTGCAGAAATGGGATATGGCCCGGTGCAGACTTCAACACCTGGAATGCATTCTTTACTTCTGATCAACAAATCTTCTACACTTGGAATGCATTCATTGTATGAAATAAAGAAATAAATAAAAGAAAAACACCCGGCAAGGGAACAAGAGAAGAAAAAGGAAAGGACAAAAATCCAAACAAAAATCATACCCGAAAGTGCAGAATGCACATTCTTTACTTATGATCAACTTTGTTGCAACAACGAGGAAGAAGTGGAAAGACCTAAGTCCTTAGATCAATTGCCAGCAGCAACTAAAGTCAAGTCCAGTGGGCAGTGCTGGATGATGCCGGGTCTCCTTGAGGCATAGGTTTGTACCTTTCAGTGTTGGTTTTTTTTCCCCCAAAGAGAACTTCCAGTCTCAATTTTGACGTTTGAAATGTTTTAAAGAAGTTTTTCACTTATAGTTTTGAGCCTGATTTTTCAAATATTTAGTTCTAGTTACAATAGAATGTGATTTTAAATAAATAAATAAATGAAGGAAAAACACCCAGCGAGAGGACATGAGAAGAAAAAAGAAAGGACCAAAGTCCAAACAAAAGAACGCACTGAAAGTGCGGAATGCACAATGGGAAGCTTAAAATACGAAACCTATGACGGAATACAAAGGATTTTTCTCACACGAAAGGCTGTGGCTTAAGGCTGTGGCTTGACTCGACAACTGATGGTTCAAGGTACAAACCTTGAAAAAGGTTCAAACCCAGTAGTGTGCTGGTGAAAGCCTAACTGGCCCTTTGTCACCAACCTTTCACTTTGAGGGTGACAAACAACTTGTCTGTTGGATTTGCTGTTATGGTGAATCTTATATATAAAAGCAACAGTGGTGGTGTCTGTCTGTGACAGACCCCCCAGTTTCTGCAACCCCCTAAACAGATTCTATGGCAAAACGGTCCTTCCCCGGAGGGAGGGGCCAGGGGCGGGGGGAGCTCGACGGGTGCATTATGCACCGGGTTCACACTAGTAAAATAGAAATTGTCATAGTTGTGACACATGGCTGAGGTAAATTGTGTGGTTTCATCCATATGGTGGCATATATTGCATTAAAATTACAATTTGATATAGCCTTCATATATATATAATTTTAATGATAGATAAGAAAAAAATTATTGCATTGTATTGAAGAATCAGATGTTTAATATATATTTAATTACATTTTTAAAAATTCAAATACAATAAAATATTTATCCCATTTTTACATAATTTGAGTTTTGTGTTGTGATTGCTATGAGTGATGATCAATTTTTTTGTTCCTTTATGTTTTCATATGGTTTTTAACGATTCATAATTATTTATGTCAATGTCAAATTTAATTTATATTAATATACATTTCATGGACATGAAAAGACATATGTTAATTTGTATTTTCATATCCATGTTGGTGGGTAGGGAAAAGGAGTGAGGTAGTTATAAAGATGAAGGTAGTTATTAGGAAAGAAGGGAAATAATTATTAAAATAGTTAGTAGCAAACAAATTAATTATTAAAAAAAAAAGGTAGTTAGATTTTGGATATGAGACAATTGTATATGGACCAATTTTTGGAAATGTTCAAGGACAACACCGTACCATAGATTCCAATTTTTTTAATTTTACAAAACAAAGCCTACAAAAGATTATAGAAAACCACCCATATAGTAGTGCCTCGAGAATTCTCATCAATAGAATAAGATTTCAAATATTGAAAAGTAAGACCTTAAATAAAAAATTTAAATATTTTCAAGTTGATGGAGGCCTATGATGTATTAATATTCTCAACTTTTTCATATTATAATCATGATCTATCAAAATTTTAATATAAATTTATATTTAAAGTCTTGAAAAATAACTAATTTAGAGTTTTTTTTCATCCTTTTAAAAAAAATTTAAAAATCCCTCAAACTTATGTGTAGCTTACAATAAACTCAAAGGAGGGCCCTATGGTCTCATAATGAAATTTTTAAAAGTTTCAAATAGATTTTCTAATGTTTATGTCTTGACTATGACTACAATTTGAAAATAACTTTTGATATATTTTATCATGTTTATGCCCTTTTACACTTATACTAGATGAACTTTCCTTTTTATATATTTTTAGTGGGTTCTCTTCTTTTTTTGCTTTGATCTAGTGATGATTTTGGTGTATTCTTTTAATTTTATGGTTGTGGCATCACGAGCTTTGATACATGAATTAAGAACATCCAAAAGCACACTGAATGGGAGGAGACCAATAAGCTTGTGAAATCTATTTGTCTTATGAAACTTTTGAATTATTCCAATTTTGGAAAAGATTTAACAATCTTGTAGACACGATAAAAATAAATGATATGATTTGTAACTATATGAAATAACCAACTTCAAGTAGTTGGATTCTAACCATTTTCCATGGAATTCGACAATAAAGAACAAATTCAATTTTCAACTCCAATAATTAGTTCCTCATCAGTGGTTGGTAACACTTGTCTTGAAAGTTCTCTACCCAATAATTTATTTTTTAAAAAGAAATTTGTTATAGGAGTTGTGCACTTTAAGTAAAGGACTTTAACTTGTCCATTTGTTAATTCAATTGGAATTCAATGTTATTTCTAATTATGAATGAGTTGGAAACATGCATAGAATGGTGAGTCATATAATGTAAACAACTTTTATTTTAGGGTTGCCATTCAAGTACCATGTGGAATTTGTATGTTTGGATTGATATGTTTCATTGTATGCAAAATTTGTGTGATGGAGGCTAAGCTGAAGCTTTTGGTTTACCAAAAGAGAATTAGAAAAATTGGCACAAAATTGACACCCTTGCAAATTTATTTTAGAATATTTTGTTCTACTCAGGATTCAACATGGATGTACAAACAAAGTTTGACTTGGTGAATTTTTTTGGATCTTGATGCCATTGATGTGTTTTGATCTCAATATTTACATGGTTTTTTAGAAAGAGAAAGTGGTCAAAAGATTCATGATTTTCTAACTACTATCAAAGCTTAAATGTTGTGCATATGTTTTAGATCCATGCTAAGGTGTTAAAAAAGAGGACATGTGCGCAATGTAGATATTGCCATTGAGGCATTACTTTATTTCTTGTTACAAATTTTCTTTAGGTATGGGTGCAAATATGTGCAGCATAGAAGTTTTGACATCTTTTGCCATGTCATTTTGAATAATTCTTGACTAAAGAAATGAGATCCACAAGAGCTTGCATATATGAACATATTGTTCACATGTATTGCATATCAAGGTTGTACACAATGCATCATGTCAATTTTGATGTTGACACCCCTTGGTGTCATGTTTGCATTAAAATTTCTAAGACACCATATAAATATGTTTCAACAAATATGTTATACAAGTTAATATTTTACATTGACAAAAACAAATCTTCTAAAGTTACAACTAATTAATTACATACAATACCATTGAATGTAAATACATATTTTAAAGGAATGTGATCTACCTTTTGTGAGATATAAATTGAGCTTGTAACTCATTCATTTTAAAATGGTGTAATATGTTTTAAACATGTGAACAAATTTACATGGGATTGAAATGTCAATCCCATTTATGTACAAGGGTGCATTCACACTAACATGAGAAATAGCAAGAATAACTAGTGCTTAATTTTTCATCTTTTAATGTGAAAATTTGTACTAATGTTGCAAGTCATTAAAAAGCACTCATGGTCAACAATGTTTGTAATATATTATGAAAACATATGGTATGATTTGGAATGAATCTAATGAGAATAGAGTATTAAAAAACACTCACTAAACACTATAACCACTAGTATTTTAACATTGTAAATATTTTGATTTTGTGGAAATGTTTTTAACATGACATATTTTGGAAGAGATTCTTTAAGCATATCTTACATAATAATATAATGCAACATTTTTTAAAGTTAGAATGTTTTAATTATTTCTTTCAATTTATTAAATGAAATATTCCTAGGATATTTCAAGTTATATAATCCCTAAGCATGTAGGGTTGGTTCAGGGGAATTGTGGACATACCCACATTAGGATGGCACCAAAACATGGGATTGAAAATTCAGTCCCATGTATGTAGAAAATTATGTGGGCCAAAAATTTCAATCCGATGTATGTTTCAATCCCATCCTATATAAATACATGGGATCAAATTTTCAATTCCATGTTACATACATGGGATTAAATTTTTAGTCCCATCTATGATTAAACATGTGAGAAAAATTGAGATCAAAATTGGGATTGAAATTTCAGTCCCATCCTATATACAATTGACAATGGGACCAAAACTAAATTTTACCTATTTTGATCCCATATAAGATTGAACATTTTTTTGGGTACTATTTGTGTAATCTTTTACGAATTTTTAATGCCTTATATTTTATTAAATTAAATGTGTATTTTTTTATCCATACGATTAACATTGTGTTTATTCTAACACTAAAAATGATGTGTTGGATGTGACATTGATGTGACATCTAATGTGAAATTGTCAATTTTCATCCATTCAACAACCATGATACACATGCATTGCAACATAGTAGACAACATGTGGTTCCAAATGTTGGAATTGTCAAGCACAGTGGTTGTTGGATATAATGGAAATAAAATACATGGTAATGATGTTCCCTCCACCTAGTTCTTTCTCTCTTTTAATTTAAACATGTCTCCCAATTCAACCCTACAAAGTTTCACCATTTTCAAGCTATTTGCCATGGGTACCACTTGTTTAGGACAAATATTCTTTATCGATTGTTAAATGAGTTATCAATTGATCTTCATGATTGCCCAACCTTCTTGTCATTTGAAATGAGAAAAGTTTGATAGCCACTAGCAACATGTTTTATTAGATTATAAAGTCGTTTGATGTATGTTTTCTCACAT
Organism: Sphagnum contortum; assembly: GCA_963920785.1. NCBI lineage: Eukaryota > Viridiplantae > Streptophyta > Sphagnopsida > Sphagnales > Sphagnaceae > Sphagnum > Sphagnum contortum. The sequence goes on from OY987281.1 coordinate 2,755,477, forward strand.
TTTCCAAGTTTTGCTAAAGTTTACTTTGTCCTCTTCTACCTCCCTTTCAATTAAGCTATATACTCATATAGTTATATACTTTAAAGGCAACTTGAGGTACTTATTTTGCATGCTTTCACAAAAAGTGGGGATGTGGGATTAATAGATGAATGTTTGTTTTCTTAAGCTAACAAATTTATTTTCCATTCTTTGAAAAGAAAGTGCAAGATTAGTGCCTATTTTTTGTTGGTTGCATGGGTTCCAACTTGATGTTAATTAAATCTTTAGTTGTCTTAATCTTCTTTTCATAGATGATGGGTTGAATAGTGTTTTGAGTGCATCAAAGATGTATTTTTTTTCTATTACAATCAGAATAGTTTCAAATAAAAACACATCAAATTTGTCTTCAAAATATGCGATTGGGTTCTACAAATACATTGGATCAGTTCTTAAGAGCTCAACAATGAGCTTTACAGTAGAGTTGTTTATGTATGCATATAGAAAACAATTAATATTGTTGTTTGAACAATGTTGACCTAGATCTTTTGGCTGTTTTTGTGTGTGAAAGTTATGCCCATAAATCTATGGGATTATGATCCAATCATATATTCCTTGGTGGGAATTGTGTTAATGATTACCAAAACATAGAATCCAAAATGTTTTTTGGGTTGGAGATATTTTTTAATATATTTCATTTATTATCTGGGATAAGTTGTAAACTACTTATCAACAAATAAATAATATCACACAAATCACATCATATACAAAGTTGATGGAAATTCACATAGCTAAAAATACAAATATGATAGAATGTTTCAAAACGAAATCCAATTGATGATGATACTACATTGCTAATTTTGACATTTCAAAACTTCAATTGGTTCACTTTACTACTATAAACATTCCCTTTTTCTTCATGTGATTTTATCATTACACAAAAGGAATCAAAACAATATGATATTAACAACTTTAGTAGAAAATTTGAACAAGAGGATGCAAATATGGTAATAGGAGTCAGAAAGGGTGTGGACATTATAAAATAAACTACACCCTTACATCTTTGAAACAACACATTGGGGACATAATAATTTGGAATGTCAATTTTTTCTAAATAGGAATATGGTCTATTATTTGCAAAGTTGTGCACCCATACAAATTTCACGAACTTTTGTGGCATTTCAAAAATATGAAAGGAATAAAACATGTCTAAACAAAAAAAATTAACTTTAAATGTCTTTTTTGTTTTTCAAATGCATGCATCATTGATTTACAAAATTGGAACATATATTCATGTTGATGATTAAAATAAAACATTGAATTGAAATTGGTTGAAGTTTTATTTATTACATATATAACCACATTTGTGCTTTAACTTTCAAATTTACAAATTTGAAAATTTTGAATATGATTTTAAACAAAAGTTGATCATTTTGTTTGAAGGAGAACATAGATAAATTTTATCAAGGATATAATATTAGTTAAAGAGTTTTTCCCATCAATTTTCAACAGGTTTTAAATTAGTTCAAATCCCATCTAAGTTTGTATACTTATAAAATAATTTCAAGTGGTAAGCTTTTTCCAAATAATGTAAAGATCATTCTAGCATACAACCTTAGAATGTTTATTTTTGTGTTGGAAACACATTCATTTGTTATATGTAACAAAAAATCATTTTGTATACAGATTCAATTTCATGTACTTGAAATTCATTGATGAACATAAGCAAACAACATTACCAAAGTTGGATGGAAAAAAATAAAATTTTTATGGGGCCAAATGTATAAAATATGATGAGGCCCATGACTTTCAAAGGAAAGCAGTTTAACCTTGGTGCACCTTTTAAACATCCTTTTATAGTGACTACACTAAAAAACAACATTATGTTTTTCAACTCATGAAAGAGAAGGTCCAAAACTTGTTGGTTTCTTTGCCAAAACTCAAAGGAAGTCTTTCAAGGATCATATTAGACCAATAAGTCAAATAAAACTGGAAGAACTTCCACCTCAACCTTTGAGTCCAAATATAATCTTAATGTGACTTGTCACTATGGTTGAAAAAAATGCACATTGTTTTAGATTGCAAAAATAAAAGATCATGCCAAAGGGGTGTTCAAAAAATTGAGCTAATGTCATAACTTGAAGTTCATCAACCTTAGTGTGAGCCATGGATTATAGCTCAATAATTAGTAAGCTTTAATTCCATAATTTTCCTTAGTACTAATAATTTGAATGTTTATAAGCCTCCAAGTAGTGATTATTAACAGTTGAATCAACTTTTGTGATATTTCTAGGCATATAGTACTTCTTTATTTCAATTGATGTAACGCTTAATCAGTTAAGGACCTAGTAAACCTTTTAAAGTACATTATCCTTTTTAGGTTATAGAGAAGGGAAAGGGGATGTAGAATTAGATGTGATTTATTGATATATAAGGAATACAAGCCCATTTTGCATGACAAGGTTAAGTTAGTCTGTAGAAGAATCTTCAAGCACTAATGATGTACTTGTACGATTTTTAGGATGTAGTCCTAATACATCTTTATTTAGTTCTCATTCTATCAGATTCTTAAATAAAATCAAAATCAAGCTTAAGTATTAACATTTCCACCTGAGTAACATCAGGTGAATTACAACTGAATAACTGACTTAAAAGATAGATCACAGTTGTAAAAAATCTAGGATGCGACGAATGGTGCGAGCGAGGTACTTGGCTCGATGTTCCAGGGGAAGTGGGTTGATCGAGCCTCGTAGCCAACAATAATGGCCATCATCGGGAACCCACATTCGACAATGGAAACGGACATGATCATCTTCGCACTAGCACTTTTCAAACCTTTCAGGCATGACTCCACGAGCATGAACAAACTCTAAATAAATTGCTAAAGCATGTGGGTTAGGAAATAATCGATGATCCCATACCGAATGATCAACTCGAGTGCGCACCACTCTCCTAGGTGGTTTTTCTTCGCGCGACCGTTGAAAAACATTCAAACCGAGCGGTGCTTCTTCAAACTCTTCTTGTTGTACAGCGACGACTAGAGGATTTTAAGGCGTAGCGTCATCGTCCGCCATGACTAGTTGCACCTGCATCAACAAAAACCAAGAAGGTAGTACAAACAAGGTGGTACTTGCGTTCAGAAGGGGTCAAGGCCTTTTTATTTAACAAATTAAGGTAGGCGTAAGGTGTGGGAGTGACGACGAAACCTCATGAAAACTCAAACACCCTAGATCTAATGGATTCATCGAACCCTAAATTCAACAGTGGATCTAAAAGTATGTGAGAGTTTTTTTTATGCAAATTGTAATTCCAATTTACTATGTACTACATAATTAATTAATGCATAGTAAAGTAAATAGGTAGGGAATATCAAAGGAGTAAATGGTACACGGAAATGTTACTTCAACAATTGAATTAGTCAAGTAAGAACTCAAGGACTTTTCCTTGTTACTACTGATAAATTATCCTAGTAGTTAGTTACTTGAAATAATTAGGATGAAGAAGTAGGATGTGAGGGTCAACGAACGGAAAAGACAAGGATCAAGCTCAAGAGACCTCATCAAGATATCCAATATAAGGGGGAGGATGGATCCTCCAATCCCATTACTCATGAGGATTGTCATCCTCTTTGATTGGAGGATGGAATATCTCTTGTGTTTCATTGGGCCCAAGGATTTTCATTTTAATTTCAATTGGCTGGCAATTCATTCTCAAATTCTCATTGGCCCTTGAAGGATGAGGAGGCCATTGATTAGTGCAAAGGGATTTCGAAGCTTTCATTGGACAAGGGGAACAAGCTCAAAGAAGGTCATGGAGGCTTGTGAAAGGGAGGACTTATTGTGTATGGAAAAGAAAAAAAAAAAAATGAGAAGGAAGTGTGAGGAAAGTTGTTTTAGTTCTTATGTGTGGAGAGGTGCTCATGGGAAAGGTGTGTGTAAGGATTAAGTATGAAAGGAACTCATGTAGCAAGTGCTTGTAGCAAAGCCTCTGGACTTTTGGTTCAATTAGTTGTTTCTCTCAAATCCGTCGTTGGATCTATGTCAAAATTGAATCAGTTTTAGCTTGGAAGGTGTAGAAGGCTCTCTAAAAAATTCAGCATGATCGGGCTTTTTGTAAGGGAGCTACATTAGTTGGAAGTATGGGGGGTTGAATGATCTGTTTTTCCTTCAAACTAAGCAAGTGGCTCTTAGCTCCGAGGCTTAACTCTTGATCAAAAACATAAAATAAAAATTTATGAGATTTGTTTACACATGGTTTTTTTTATATTAGCTTTCCAACTCCAATGCATGTTAGATTAGGATGTTGTATGTAGTTGTTATGATGAACGGAATGGAAGGGTTCAAACTATCGAACATGACATTGAAATGAACATCAACATATGGCTCTTCAATATTCCATCATGGTGAGTTATAATTATCTCATGATGTTTTGTAGCTTCAATTTGGACACAACGCATTAGATTTTTGGTGAATTTCATTACTTACTTCGAACCACCTTACTTGTTAGACTACACTACATAGTAGTTCTACTTCCAACTGGGTTTTTATTGTGAGTGTATATCTTAGTGGTGAAGGTGTGCAATAATTCTTCACACTTAGCCTTGACATTTTGAACTAAAACACATCAACCTTTCATGGTTGTTGCCAAAGAAAGTAATATTTGGTATTTTGATATTGATGTAGCTAAACATTTGGCACCTTGAAGATGTTGGTCTTCCTCATATAGACCTTTGAACCCCTCCCTCTTTATGTTCATGATATGAGGGATAATGGAAGTTTAAAAACAAATGGTGTGGCAACAATCACCATTTGTCATTATACAAGCCACATTATTAAAGGAGGATGGCTTGCGCATGAACACAAAGCTTGAACTTGGAGTTTTGAGGTTGGAACTTAAGGTTTAATATGATTTTAATTCACCTACATGGATGAATTGCATTTATGATTTGAATTAAATAAATAAATCATTAGATGAAATTCATTCATGATTGGAAGATAAAAAAATTCAAAATTATTTATATCCATCTTCATTTGTTGTCCAAATATTAATGTTTCAAACTTGAATGTCATTTAATAATTATCGATAATGAAATTGTGATAATAGGGGAAAATATGATGGTGGGACCAAAATGACTTAAATTTTTTTGCTTAAGAAATCATTTTCATGTATAATGTTAAGCAATTCAAAACATATTGTCATGGGTGAATTAGTGTCACCCCCCCCTCTCCCCCCGCTCAATTGTTGTCAACAACATTATATATTTACTTCATGGAAAATTGGGGTGCCTTGAAAATAAGTAATTATTCAAAAAAACCCCATTGCCATTTATGATAGTAGGTTGTTTAAAAATAGCTAATTAAGGTGCCTAAAACCTGAATTTTATTTTATTTGAAAAACCCATTATTATTAATGACATTATGTAGTCTAAAAATATTTAAAACATTCAAAACCAATTGTTGTTAGCAACATTAGTTAAATTTGAAGAAAGTCATGGCACCTTTGACAAAGAATGAGAAAAAAACCCCCACATTGTTGTCAACAATAATTATATGTAGGTTTGAAAGAAGTCGTGGCACCTTTTAGAGGAGGGGGAGGGAAAAACCTAATGTCATTGACAATAATGGGTTAGTTTGCCCAAAAATAAATAAAAATAAATAAAAAGTTTATTTTTACATTAAAAAAAAAACAATGACCATGGGGTGAATGTTAGCATAATAATGGTAATATATATAGTTAAGACATTTTTGAAATAATGGTATTTTAAACCATAGCCGTGAAATGCATCTATAAAAAAAATACATTATATTATTCAACAAATGTTATATCATATATAATTAAATTATGTTTTATGAAACTCTACTTAATTAAAATTATGGGGGAAAAAAAATCCATAAAACTTTAATGATAAAATATATCATTCATCCATAATGAGGATGAATGCTTACATTCATCCCCATGTTTGCATTTAAATTTATTTAGTCAACATTCATTTTGCAATTAAGTTCTTGGGTTTTACTTGCATGTGCATAGCGGGAAAAAACATTGTACTATCCCAAGTTCCAACTCTAGGCTCTAGGCTTAGGCTCTAGGCTCATGTAGTAGCTTGCCTCCAATAATTTTCATTTTCATGATCATTACATGGTGAAAACAACAAAAAAGTTCAAAAAATAACTTTCCATTGTAATCAAAAGGATTTTTACATCCCATTGGTGAAGCAGTCTCCTCAATAAAAGTTAATTTTATTGTTGGCCATAACATCAAGATGCAAATAACATCAATTGTCACTATTGTTTGGTTCAAACAAATTTTGTGCCATGCATGAAATCAAACATAGAAATGTCATAGTCCTTGGAACTAACAACAATTTCCAACAATTACTTCACACCTTCCCACTTTGTGAGGGATGTGTTGTTGGAAAAGAACCTCAAAAAGTTCCAACTTTTCTTGAAAATAATTTTGAAACCAAAGTTGTGTTCGAACTCATACATTTAGACAAATGTGGTCCCATGCAAATAAAGTCTTTGAATGGATTTGTCTACTTTGCAAGATCTATAGATGGCTATTCATGATTCATAATAGTTTATATCCTCGAGAGCAAATATGATGTCTTTCAATGTTTTAATCTTACAAAGATATTGTTGAACTCAAATAGGTAACAAAATAAAATGGTTGTGAGTTGACATTGGTGGTGAATACATTTATAGTATTTTATCAAGTTTTGTGAAGATAATGGCATATCTTGACCATATAATATGCCATATAGATTTGAACAAAACAAGGTGTTTTAGTGGAAGAACCACATTTTTGTTTGAAGTTGCACACAACATGTAACCTACAAAATATAGCCTTTCCAAATAGCTAAACTCCCACATGCAAGTGTAAACACAATAAAATGATTCATCTATGGACTAACCAGTGGTTAATTTTACATGTTTTTAAGTGGGACATTAAATTAATGTTGAAAATGTTTTATGTATTTATACAACAATGGTTTTAATATATTATGTAACCATTTGAATTTTTTGAAATGAATGTAATGAATATAAAATACCCAAAAAACACTTTTAGAGCATTATAACAAATGTTTTTCACTACTTAAAAGAATTTTTTAAAAACTCGAAATATATTTGAAAGTACATATGTTTAAGTTTTTAAAAATATCAAACTTAACATAATACCATGATTAAAATTTTAAACATTTAAAAATATATATTTCAAAATATTCCAAGGATATTTAGATTAAACATAGGACAACGTAGGTGGGTGTGAGTCATTTAACATGTTTAGACCCATACATTTTGGGTTAAGAGGTTATTATAGTTGTTGCATTCAAAAACGATTTTTGGATGTCACAGTGTCATTTTTTTGCACTTTTATGGATTAAACTTTGTTTCATGTCAAATGTTTTTTTAATTTATGAAAAGGGATTCGACCATATGATTCTTATATAATGTAGTGTGATAAAAAAATTGAAATAATTTGAAATGGAAAGTTTTACATCAAATGGGGGACTTTTAATTGCAAACAAATTATGATGTGACAATCTTTATAAAAGGTGGAAATGGACTCATTATAATCATAGTTTGCAATGAAGTAACACAATATTTTTTAAAAAATTCATAAATGTGGTTTGCAAATCCAAAATGAGTTCTTCTAAATTATTTCAACATCATATAAAAGTTTGGTGGACTTTTGATGATAAAAAATCAACATAAATGGCAAAGTCCCCCATGTTATGATTTTGTGGAATTGAGGAAAACAAATCATGAAGATCCTAACCTAGTTTACATTACATGGTTAGGTGTCATGTATTGTTCATTGGAAATTTAGATGAATGTTAAATACAAATTCACAACTTGAAAATTTTGGCTTGTAAAAAATGCATTGTGAAGAGTATTATTCAGGAGTCAAAATTTTGGTCAAAAGTGGCTTACTCTAAAGTGCAAATACCCATGACTAAACCCCCATGACCACCCCAAGAGCATTCTTATGAGATTCCATGGGAATGGTCTCCACTTATTCTAATTCAACATACTCTTCCTACTTTATTGCAAAATCTTTGATAACTTTGCTATTACCATCCATTCATTGAACCTACTCTCCACCCCATGTTCTTACACCTTTTAGTGATCACAACATTGATGATTGATCATGACTTACTTGAAAATTCATTTGATCAAAACCTCAATCTTACTTCAAGTCCCTTTAGGTTTTCTTCCTCCCCTTATCAATTTACTTAAACTATAAAAGGGAAAATTACCAAATACACCAATTATGTTACAAACTTGGTGACCATTTCCAACTTCTACTAAATTGATGAACTAGCCATGGTTGATAAAGCTTTAATTAATTTAAGAAGGAACCATTGGAAGGAAGCTTTGGAGTCTAAATATGATTGAACATTCAAAATTCAAACATGTGCAAGCATGTAAAAACAGTTCAATTTGGGCGATTCCTATTTAAAAAACAAGAGTAGATTTTGCATTTTTATATTTGGAGCATTTTATTTTAAAATGCCATAAAATTTTGCATAGATTTGTTGTACTAAATAACCAATAATATGATTTTTTCTAATGCATTCTACTATTCTTAATATTTTATTTATTTATCACAAGCTTATTACTCTAATTGATATTTTTACATTTTTCAAATCTAACAATTCAAATGATTGTTATTAATGTTAATTGAACATTATACATCTTGATACACATTTTGATTTAAAACTTGAATTTTTGGATTATGACAATGTGAAGCTCGAAAATGTGGAATATGTTTGATTTTACAAAATGTAGAAAGGGTTTCTTTTTGCGATTTTGATAATATTGCAATTTATGGATAATAAATTGAAAGGAGATTAAAAGATTGATTGATACAAGGGTGACCCCATCCTTGGGTGGTACCATTAAAGCCCACCTCACCGACCAAATTCAAGGAAAGGTGAACTCAATTTAATTTAATTTTTAAAAATTAATCTTTTTCAATTTTGATTTTTACTATTGATTTGCATCGCATGAACTTTGTGTTTCCCACCTAAGTATACATTGTGGAAAAATTGTAAACACCTACATAGGCTACACAAGTAAAAGATTTGCATTCTTGACATGTTTGTTTGACATTTTTTGATGCCTTATCATCAAGTGTCAAGTTTCATCATTGTAATGTTTTTTGGTTCATCAACTTTAGTCATTAGGGTATGGCTCAAATTGTTGATTGAAAAGAAAAGAAATGAGAATTACTAGTACAAATCTGTAAATGTGAATGTAATGGGCTTTTAAAATTTCTTAGTCCCAACCTTTGGAAATTGCTAAAAACATTATGGTTGCGTCAATCCACTACTACTAAACAAATTAAAAAAGGACAATATGAGGCCTTCCTAGAAATTAAACACATTAAAAGAAGTGAAAAAAACATGTTCCTTTTGTGTTCTAGAACAAATGAACCCCAAATATTACATTTTTGAACCTTTTTCCTTGATCATTTATTTGGAATATTAAAATTTACAATTTTGTAAATTTAATTGAAATTTGAAATTTTATTTGACTTGGGTAATCTTTGGAAATAAAAATTGAAATGAAAAATTTCCCTAAGTGAATCCTATGTTGTCTTAAAATCGGATGGGTTTAAATTTTTTGGGTAGTGGCATTCCTATTGGTACCACCCAAGGATGGGTTTGCCCACAATATCTTTAGCTTTTGAAAACTTCTCCATATCACATTTGATACATTCATATAGGGGTTGAATATTTTGAAGTGTACCATTTAAGACAAAGAGGAGGTAATCCTTATGGAGTTTTATATTTTGATTTCCGTAAAGATGAATGAATCAATATGTTTGAACATTTAATGATAAATTAAACTATCATAGAACCATCAATGTCATTCATTTTGTCATGTCCACATGTATAGTAAATATAATTAGTAAAATAATATTTTAAAAATGATGTTCTAACACATTTTTTGTATTCTTCAAAAAATTTAGTTTGTAGTTCAAAAGGTCGATTTCACTGGGTGTCACCTATTCTCTAATATTTTTCACACAATTTTGTTCTTTTGCCTTTGAAGATAACTTTTTTGGCCTACTTTATTTTGCTTGGACCTGAAAATGCAAAATGTTTATTCAACACTACTGTACCCAAACAACGAGTGACCGAACAAGGATTCTGTGGTTGTGTATTTTGTGTGAACGCCAGAATCGCTGATTAGGGTTTGAGTTAATCTAGCCGTTTCCGTCATTAATGAGAGCGGCAAATTTTATCCTTTTTGGAAGAAGGTTAGTGCTGGTTGTGCATGGGATGCATGGAAGGGTTGCTATCTGGTTGTGTGGGATGGGATAGTAGGAGGATGGTGGCGCGAATGATGGAGAGGAGCGGTGCTGCATTGATGAGCGGTTGAGGAAAAATGACGGCAGAAAGGTGAAGGATGAAGCTTGTGTGGGAAGCCAAGAGAAGGAGATCAGAGGACGATTTTATGGAAGAGAGCAAGCTGAAAAAGAAGGTGGAAGGTAGCACAGGGTGTGTTAGCAGAGCCCAAGGATGCATAGAGAGACAGACTAGAAGGTCTGATTTTTGAGGAGAGTGTTAGAACTCAGTAATGTTTCTTGGATCATTGATGAACATTGCTTAAAGGAGGAGAAGTTCAGAGAGTAGCAAGAGGCTAAGATGGATGCTGTAGATGAGTTTTTGTCTTTAGTTTTGTGTTAGAGATGGAAGACTAGAGCTGCCGATGTTAGATGAATTCAGAAGAGTTTGGATGTGTGGCCCTATATGTCTATTTCGTGGAGAGCTTGGCTGAGTTGTTGAAACTTTCCGCTGCGTTAGCGACTTAGCTAAGTAGGATTGCTTGATTTTTGATGAGTGCATTGGAGTGAGGCAGCTTGCGTTGTCGGGGAATTCTGTAAATTATGAGTAATGAATTTTGATCTCTGAAGTTTTGCTTTGCTGAATTGTGAGAGTTGGAGCTGTGTCTGTGGAAATCCAGGGAGTGAGACTTTGCATTAGTAATGTAGGCCTATCATTGGGGTTTTGGTAGAACCATGAGACAGAAACTTTGGACTTAGATTAATGCCAATGTCATGCCATGGGTTTGATAGACGGATACCCATTCACATTTTGTCTGAGTGAGTTAGACAGAGGGGTCGTGTTGTTGTTGGACCCTTCTTTTTTGGTGACACTACCACCAAGTTAATTGGTTGTTAGTTGCAAGTGGATTTTGAGAAGGAGTCATCATATTTCAATATTGGAATATTGCTCATGGGAAAAATTCAGGAATTAGTTATTAAAATTATATCATTAAGAATAACAATTGCATGAGTAGCTACGCATAATTAATCATCACATTCACCAAATAAATGTGAAAAAAACATTCTTAAACATTTTGAATCTTAGATGAAGAAATAAACATGCTTCAACCTAAAAACTTTGTTCACCTTGATTGCCCAAAGAAGGTTTATAGTCTGTTCAGAACCATTTATGACTTAAAACAATTAGGTGAATGTGGTATGGGAGATATAGTTTTTATTTCCTACAAAGTGAAATAAAAAAATGTGTTGTTGATCCCAACATATGTATCAAAACAATTCAAGTCATTTTGTCCTTTTGCCTTTATGCGAATGATTAATTAAAATTTGTGAGAAATGATCAATCATTCTTATAAGGTGTCAAAGTTGACCTCTCTAGTGCATTTTAAATGACTAATTTATGAAACCCATAGAATAAATTGTTTTAAAATTCAAGTAAGTAAGACCATCATTTCAACCATTCCATTCACTTGCTTAAAGAGAGATATCTTGGGGATATTTTCAAACATTTTGCGATGTTGGAATGTAAGGTTGAAAGTAAGATAAAATAAACACAAAAAGTAAATGTCTCCATTTAAATTATGTGTCATTCACATAATTATAATAAAATAACATAAAATTGAGTGAAAATATGTGTCAAGTACTATCCATGATTGAGTTATTAAGTTTTTTAAAATAAAATTTAAAAAACCAAAAACAATTTGAACCTTATCGGTAAGGTAAAAATACATTTGAAACCAATTAATTAATGTGTTCAAATAGACTTTTACATTTAAATACTTAATGAAATAAATATTGTATGGACATAAGCAAGATAAAGTGAACAATTTTAAATACAAAAGTATGCAAAGTAGATATAAATAGTAACAAAACCCATGATAAAATTATCATACATTGATTTTCTTTATATGATAGATTAAAGATTAAATAATTCCTGATTACAATGAATTAGTTTTCAAAATTTGCATCATAAAAATAGATTGAAAGTAAAATTTTCAAGATATAAGTAGCTTTTATAGTCTTTTTTTGCAAAGTGTGGATTTTTGTAAATGCTAAATATGATGCAACAAATAAAGAATAGATTAGATTTTTTAGATCCTTTAGAAATATAATTATTCTTATATCCTAACATTGTATAAGTGTATTTCATTATATATTATGTGTTTAAGGTTCCCCAACCATGAATTTACCACCCATTAAACACAGATATTGTTTGTTTATTTTCACACCATATTGGGTGAAAGCATCCTTGGGTGGTACCACTAGGAATGTCACACCTTGATTTTCCTAGACCTATCAAACTTTAAAAAATCATAAGAAACACTTAAATAAATATTTTCATAAATTGTTTTAATGAGTACATTTATTAGGTTCCATAGATTTAGAATTTCAATAATATGAAGAACATTGTGTATTTTGATGTTCCTAATCATAGTTCTTCATTTTTTGAATGTAGATTATTTTACATGTAAAAGAGAGGACCAAGGGTTTTTTTAATCATACTTCCATTCATTTTGATGTTACTTTATTGTTTTCATATATAAAATACAAGGAATGAAAATGAATTTTTATTTTGTTTGTTTACTTTAATATCATGCTTGCACCCATATGTACTAAGTTAAGATATAAAGATCATCATATATTTGAGGTTGTCATAAAAACAAATTCTAATCTATCTTTGTTAAAACATATTTGACACCTACTTAAAATTAAAGTTGATTCTAAAAAGTGAAGTTCACAAATAGATGACATTTAAAAGATTTTTAAAAATATTAAAACAATGCAAAATTTGAAAATTAATGTGTCCAAATTGGGTATTAGGAACCACTATGGGACATAACAATCATTTGATTTCATTGAGATTAGCACTAATTTAAGATGATGTTAGATAGAATTTGCTATAAGCAACAAATGCACACAAATGTTGTCACAAAATCTCTTCACAAATTGAATTCACCAAGTTTGTGTAGAAAGGAAAGGATTGACAACTCCATATCCTAAAGCATGATCAGGTCTTCTTTTTAAAGTGAGGGTGTTAATGATAGTTATTCATTTAGGGTTAACATGAACATACCATACCCTTTCATACTCTTGGGTTGTGTCTGGAACTCTTAAGGGGATCTTTTATGTTTTGACATTTACTCATAATTGTAATATACAAAGCACAGTTTTGTTTATCACATTGTGTGTGTTGGTAATCCATAACATCTTATTGGGTCACATACCCATTTGAAGCACTTGGGGTCTGCTTGCAAGGAGTTTCTTAAGGACTTTGAGAATGAGGATGATCAATCCAAAAGATATTGCGAGATTAGAAGACTTGAATGGAGAGTAACATTTGGTGTGTGTCCAATGGAGCTATGACCAAGGTCTGGTGGTAGTACTAGAGACTACAGACTGTCCTCAAACCAATGCAATTTCAACAGATGTTGTTATGCCACTTGGGCTTGAAGCCAAGAAGAATTTTGGGGTGCAAGTGACCCACAAAGTAGCTCGCATTTTGGGCTGGATGCAATCAAGAAAGTCAACAGAAATTGCAAATGCCCAAGTTTTTTAGGCTGCAATTCAAAGAGGATGAGATGTATATTTCTAGTGAGTGTATCGCTACTTGGAATTTGGAGAAAAGCTCTAGTTCTGCTACACTTGTGAGAATGTGGTGGGTATAGATAAACAGGATGGCATTTTCTTGTTAGGAGAGCTGAAAGTTACTATCTATATATTATGTTATATCTGTGTTCATATATGAGAACTGGAATGATCCAAACATCCCAAGATTTTACTGTGGATCACACAATTCAAATGCAGGCCTGCTCTGCTATCCTACCTTAAATTTGAATGCTGCGCCTTCCAGTTGGAATTACTGAAGATGTCAAGGAGCTCATTCTTGAAATTTTTCTACTTACCCAAGTTTCTTGGAAACAAATTTCAACTTTGTTTTTGGTGCTGCCATTTTGTCATTGCTTTCTATCAATTTCAAAACTGGCAGGGGACTAAATGCAAGTTATGGGATTAGAATGCTGACTTTAAAATATACTGAATTTTGTTTGTACAATAGCAAGACTTTCCTGGACATGGCCAGGTGGATCATGTGGTCATGCCATCAGCTTGGGTGAAGGAGTAGTGCAGGTGGGAATTTGTGTTGTGCAATTGAGCACAATGAGGTATTGGAGAGTCAATAATCGATCAGAAAATTTGCACCACTAGGTTGACCTCATCCTTGGCTGCAAGCAACTTGAGACTTTAATTGGTATTGCTGCCAAATACTATTGGCCTTGTCCAGTATTTGCTGTAGAAATTTAGGTTTTTTGGGTAGGGTTTATTTGTTGTCGGACCCCAATATTTTAGTGTGAACAAAGTTCCAGCTTTTTCATGTTTGGGAGGGTTTGTCGCCAAGGAACCATGGAGTCCCATAAACATAACATTCTAAAAGGTACTCATTGGTCATTGTAGGAATCCAAGATCAAGACACACAAATGAATCACAAAACAAACTTGGTGTCAACCAATAACAAAACTCAGTAACCACACCTCCTATTCCTCTTTTGTGCTCTAGTTGTGCGTGACAGTCCTTGTGCAACTTCTCGATTCTCAGATGCAAATCATGCATAATATTTCAACTGAAGATTGGATGTGGAAAAAGTTGCTGTTTGCTGCAGCTGTCCTCTTCTAAATACATGTTACAAAAGTGGCACAAGGAATCAGTAACAGCATTGCTCCTTAGTATTGACTTGAAAGCTGCTGTGCAGTGGCAACAGATAACAGGGGTCATGTGGTCTCATGGACATTATCAGATGATGTCTTCAAGAACCCATCTGTACAACAAACTCAGGCCATATGCTTGTCATGAATTTGACCAGCATACAAGTAAAAGTGGACTAGGGGGATATCTGCATTTGTGTTGGTAGCCTTCAGAAGTTGCAGCCATCATAGATCTGTATTTTGTGAACTTGCACAAATTAGCCTAGAAACAAAGTATAATCTTCCATGTTTGAAGAAGGCACATCCTCTGTTCTTCTCTGTTACCAAATGAACATGAAATTCTCTATGCTAGTGTCCATGCTACTTAGCTGTAACTGCTGGTGGTTGAATCATAACTCAGGCTTGTTGCAGATTGACAACTGTGCATCTTGTCAAATTTGTCTGATTGTTGATGCCCAGAATTAGAGACATTATCACTGTCAGCACTCTGGTTAAATCTTCTGTGCACACCTGCTGCTCCACCTGATCACCTTATATTGAAGAACCTTCATGGGTAGCTCTCCACTGTACATGTCTGTATGTTATGTGCGTAGACAGCTAAACTCATCTGGTGTTGAAAAGACTGTTGACAGAGAACCTACTGCCAATGACACGGGCTGGTGACAGTGCCTACTTACTCCTACAAGTTTGTCAATTTGGACACAACAGTCTAAAGCAGTACATTCTAGAAAAGAATTCTCCAGCAGGGTGAGGGGCATTGAAATTACCCACTTTCCTGCACTCAACCCTTCAAGGCCTTCTTCACCAATTTTCTGTAGAAATTTACACTCAGATCTGTCAAATTAGACACACTATAGAATAGAATGCGGATCTATTGTTTAAATGAGGATTGTGCTGCAGGTCCAGCTTGTATCCTGCTTTGCTCTTATTGTCGCTTCAGTATTCAAACACTTCTTTTGTCAATTTGTTACATTCTCATGGCAGTTGTTGTCACTTTGGCAGATGTTCTTGGCTGCAAGTCAATTGGTTCCTTGTCGACTGATGATTTCAGTAACTGCAGTGATTCATGAGGCCTGATTTTGATGCTCTGCCATGTACACAGACCCAACAGGGTCTATGTGTCTCAACCCTGCATGAAAACTGAATTATCTATTGGAGCCAAGTTATGAACTTGATGTCCTTTGGCCCTCAGTGTTTTCAGACAACTGTTGGTTCCTCACAATGTATGTTCGAAATGGCAAACAAAAGCAGCACTTGACATTCCACCTTTCAGCTGTTGCAGTTCTTACAGGACAGACATGTGTGCTCAATGAACAAAGGTTGACTCCTGACGGACTGCCCAGGAAGGTTCTTGCGAAGGCAATTTGGAGTCCAGTGTACATGTAGAAATGAGTACTAAGTGTAATACATATGTCCAATCTTTTTGTTGCTGAGGCCACCATGTATATGATACAGTGATGAGGACCCAACTGTCCAGACCAGCACTCAATACTTCAGGTTGCAAAGGTGAGTATTGTAACAAGCATGAAACTGTTGATAAGGGATAAACTCATCTTCTTTGATGTTAAAGTCTATACTCGAACATGAAGGATAAGTGTTAAACTATGCATCAAGAAGGTCACACAAGTTCAGTGTTCAGGTTGTCTAATTTCAAACCACATTTTAAGCTGATTAGAATCATGGTGGCATGGTGAGAAACAACCAAAGATAAGGGATCAGAATTTTAACATTCAAGCATCATGTGGGATAGTAACAGATTCCAGAAGATAAGGGATCATTTTACAACTCAAACAACATTTTAGCTCTGGAATCCACAACCAAGTTGACATGTCTAATTTCAAGCCCTGAAATCAACAACAAACACATTGTGAATGGTCTTCTTACAGATGCAGGCAACAAGCTGCTGACAAACTATTTTTTTGTCTGTTCAACTCTCTCTCTCTCACCTTGGAACTAATAAGATGAACAATGCAGACACAGACTTATTGCACACCAGCAGCAAAGATCTTAAATTCACAAGACTTTTGGTATACAATGAATCAACAATACTGCCTACCCAAGGGGACACTGCATTACAAAAACCAAGCTTTTCAGCTTTCATATTGCTAGCTCATACAATAATAGTTTCACACCATGTACATTTTAAACTACTATTGCAAGTTCAAAGAGGGAATTAATTAAGCTGCAACCCCAACTGCATATCATTTTGGTCTGGATGCTCCAGAGGGGGAAGCTTGAAACACATCACCAGCTTAGGACTCTACAAAATGTACACTAACTATGAACAACAAAGGCTAGATGATCATCACCCAGCCAATGCAGAGGACATCAATGTTCATCATAACTCTTCTATTGAGCATTACAGTGTACTCAATTTGTTTTAGCGGCTGCACACTATTTACTTGTCTGGTACTCAGCAGCTTGACACGATCTACAAGCCTTTTGTGTTCACTAGATTTGAGTCTTGGTAAGAAATTGCTCCTCTACCCAAGCAGCTGGCAGCTGGCTGCCTACTGAGCCACATTACTCAGGCTATGAAATAAACTCAGGATTCATGGTGAAATGCAAGTCTGTGCAAGCAGATCTGCAAAGATTACAACATTGGACCCAGTATGATGCCCCAAACTTAGGCAATGATTTGGTGGGCCTGACTAAAAAGGGGATTGTGGTGTTGTTGGGCTCTTGAATTGAGCTGAAAACTAAGTCCTGGCTGTTTGCAGAGCTCTATAGTACTTGCTTGACTGCATCCACATTAAGCTTGCACAAGATGGTACTGTTCGGGTCTTTCAGCACCCTTGGGATGATGTTTGTAAGCATTGGAGAGGAATTCTTGGAAGGTAAAAGCTCGGTAGATTCGAGGTTGTTGTGGCGTGATGAGCTCTTCAGGTGCCATAATGGTTGCACTCAAAGGAGGGTTAAGGAAGCAGGCCATTGAGAGACGCTTGCTGGTACCATTCACAATTGCCCTGTGTAATACACTCTTGTATCTCCTGTTGCTCAAGATCTGCAAAGCAAAAGACAATAATTTTCCACATCATGAGTCCAATAGAAATTCCAATTAGCAAAAAAGGAAGAAATTTCCTCCAAAGACAGAATCACCAAAAATTTTCAAGGACTTGGATCTCTCCTACAAACAGTTCAACAACCAGCTTGTTTATAACTGTCAGAGATGGCCACACACTTTGTACTAGCTACTGTCACTGCTGCAGTGCTGCTGCATTCGGGTGTAGCATGGACTTGGTCCCCTTGCAATATCTTCTTCCAACAGATCATGTCAGAAACTTGCACATGTGACTGCAAGTTACTAAGATCCCTGCTGCAAAATGTGCTGAGTTTTTTGACTGTGATCTTCCAATCAGTGAATCTTGTGAAGATTGCTCAAACAAGAATCCCCATACATATATTCTGTTGTTTAAAATAATTGTCAGTCCTTAAAAACAAAACTTGTACAGTGAAGAAGAAGAAGAAGAAGAAGAAGAAGAAGATGATTATGATGAAGAGTGGGGCTTCATGCATGGAAGTGCTGATCACTCTTAGCATACACTCACTCACTCTTGGCCCTATTGCAAAGTTCAAAACCAGACTGTTGACTTGGCATGATGATGATAATGATGATAGAGAATGTGAATAATGAATCTACTGACAAAGTGTTTTGACTTATTGTACACGTAGCAGGGGACAGAGAATAAGAGCTCGTAGAGTCCTGTCCTGGCAGGATTTGATGTAATATTCCAGGCCACATGCAGGCAGGCTAGGCAGGGCCCACTGCAACTAGCTGGTACCGGCCTAGTTTCAGCTGGTAACCATCAGGGTTTATCTTGATAGAGGTGGAAAGAGAATGAAAGCTGATTCAATATCTAGATGCAGTGAGCGTCTGGACTAGCAAAAGCTGTTTTAGCTGCTCTGCTGCGTCTCATCATCACTCCAGTGTGAATCACAAATAGAACAACCTGGGGCCAAACTAGCTTAGCTTCTGTTATATCTTGGGAATACGTCATATTCTGTTGCAGCTTTGCAGCCCTGCTGGATCAACTTCTTGGTTCTTTGGTTCGTTGGCTGGCTGCTGCATGCTTTGGATTCATGCAAGTCGACCCGGAGAGAATCATTACTGGACCAGTAGCTACATGTACATACAACTCACCACTGCCAGCAAAAACTTGTCTGGAGAAGGTCTAGCATTTGTAGCAAGAATGTACAAAATTATTGGGAAGTCTGCGCATGACTACAGTACTACTGTATGTGTGTGCGCGTGTGTACCTGGAAGAGGTCACCAACGTTCACGACAAAGCACTCGGGTCGAGGTTTGACGGTGACCCACTGCTCGTTGATGAATACTTGTAAGCCGACCACATTGTCCTGGTGAAGAATAGTGAGGAGATGAGGGTCGGTGTGAGCGCGAAGCCCAATTGCGAGCTCGGGCTCAGGACAAGGAGGATACAAGTTCAAGCGCATGGACACCATAGCTGATTCTTCGAAGTAGTTGTTCAGTCGCGTTGGCGGCAAGCCCAGACCTTCCGCAAGAAGCTCAGTGAGCTGCCGTGCTAGCTTCTCCACTTCGCCCATGTACTCTTCCAATGTCTCTCTGCACACACAACACACGCCACCATGCATCTGCCGTTCGTTATGACATTCTAGAGCTACTCAATCTTCCAGCATCTGCTAATCTAGATCCAATAGGGACGAGATCTCATGCAAAACTTGAGGCTATGTCCACTAGCTTGCAGTCTGAAGAAAACATCATGCAATACCTGAAATCCTCCTGCTCAGAGTCGAAGAGTTTGGAGGCGTATTCGGCGATGTTGGAGTAAGGATGTAACTGTAAACTGAAGCTCTCTGCCCAGTGTCTCACAGTCTGATCAACCCATGTGTTAGCTCCGTAACCGAACTTCTCGCCCGGGGCTCGATGTGCTCTTTCCTTCGCTTCAAGCGGCCGCTCGAAGAGACGGTGCGCTTGCGCCTGACATCTCGCAATCAGTTTGAGGTCTACTCCATGGTTTGCCACTTGCAGAAATCCCCATTTCTCGCAAGCTTCGGCCATGGCACACACCACTGACTGTCTGTCGGTCTCCCCACCCGTCCACACCTTCGAGAGGTCGATGACAGGAACGTCGAGAAGCTCTGCACTCTGTGCGCATACAGACGCCCTGTCGTCTTCCACTTCCACGAACATCTCTGGGAGCTTCATTGAACCTTGTAGGATAGCTGAAATCAATACGGCGTTGGTCAATGAACCTGAGCTCGCTGCCAACATAGCCGCTAAATCTGAGGTAGCTGGAAGTCTCGTAGACGGTATCTGCTGCATACCCATGATGGCTGCCACAAATCCCAGCGGCTTGGAATTCAACAAAACGAAAAAAACACTAGAAGATTCTTGAACGAAGCCTGCAGCTGCGCACTTGGGGTCGAGAGTTTGAAAGCTAATGATCAACGATTCTGAACAGTCCAATCCAGCTCGCACATTTCAGCTGCCAGAAGATTATCAGAAGATTTTCGAGAACGGAGCTTGCAAGGTAATAGAACTTGGAAGTTTGACGGGATCTTTACGATATTCAAGGTTGTTGTGACGAACTGCAACCACATGTCTCGCTTCTTCGAGCTGCAGGAATGCTTAAAGCTCTCGACGCCTTGCACGCGGAGTCTAACTTCTACTATTGGCGGAGAACTAAAGCATTTTGTAGAATAGACATCAACTTTTCTAAAACTTCGTACAAGTGCGCAGCGAAACAAACTGGCTGACTAGGCAAGAACAAGAAGAACTGAACAAGCTTGCTATGAAAGATTTCGAACGTCGACAAGTGCATTGACAATGAAGAAGCTGTAGAGGACTAGACGTTTACAACAACATTCACAAGTTGTGAGATCTTCACAGCTGAACATGTATGTATTCTTGGAATCAAGAATCGGCAACATTCAACTCAAAACAATACTAGGCACACGCAACGACAAACTTTGAGTTAACGTGTAACCCAAGCTAGATTGGTCGAGATCGAGGAGTCGGGCTACTGCAGCTGGGAGGACGTACAAGCGAGAACAGGATCAACGACTAGCTGGCTGGAACAACACTATGACGCCATGCATCCAAAATGGACTAGAGGAAGTGGCCGGGACGTTGTATCCAGATCAGTTCGGAACATCAAACACATTAAGAACAGGCAGCTCTTGAATATAAGCGGGTGGTGATCACTACAAACTCAGGGCTCCAGCAGATACCATAAGTCTAACCGGACGTGGAGACGCAGATCAACATGAACTATCTGGACAACTGCTGGACATTAAGACATGCTCGAATTCGAAGCAAGTCTGCAACACTGACTAGAAATTAGTTACACTCTAGTATCCGAGTTTTATAAAAGCTGGACTGAAGAACAAACCCCCAAGCAAGCAAACAAGCAAGCAAGCGGTTGCTCCAACACGTTACAAATTTGCGAATTTCAAACGGCTCAAAGGATGTTACGTGGATCAGCTAAACTAGCTAGTAACTTGCAGAAGTACCCCTGAAACCAAGAAATTAAGAACTAGCTGTAGATCAACAACATTAGCGAGTGAAAGACCAAGAACATGTGTACCAACCCTTGAACCCAAGCAGCAGATGGAGTGCGGACACGAGGAGAGAAGAATATGTAGTCTAGAGAGACACTGATGAGGATGAGTGAGATGCAAGGCAAATGAAGAAGAAGAGGAACTTGTGTGTGTGAGAGAGAGAGAGCGAGAGAGAGAGAGAGTCTGCAGCAGCAGCAAGTTCGGAAGGGTAAGCGGAGTAGCAGGGAAGGCAGTGGGCGTGGGATGGGATGTTTTTGGACAGAGAAGAGGGCAAGCAGGCAGGTCTTTTATATTTAGCTCAGCAGCGGCAGGAGCCAAGAAGAAGCATCTGGTGGCAAACCCAAATTGGGCAGACAACGCCGGGGACGCTTCTTTCCTGGTACCCGCCATTCCGGGAGTGTCTGCAGAGGCAGCAGCCACTAGCTTCTGCCAGACAGTCTCCCCTCTCACTCCGTCAGTCAGTCCGTCAGTCGCAGTCACTAGGTCCACTGCATCTCGTCTTCACCCAGCTATTTGGCCCACTGTTGTACGTTCCCTTCGCTTGTACCCACCTACGTATACCTACGTATACCCACAACCAACCAACTGTTCATACACCCATACAAACATATACATACATACATACATACATACAGGCCGTGTGGTGCAGTACTGATGAAGACTCATTGCTAGCTTTCAACGAACCTCTCTCATTGCTAGCTCAATAGTTTTTGGTTCCAAGTACAAATTATTTTTGGAGCAAAAAACTGGTCTACTAATTAAGTGTTTTCAACACCTAGATTAGTTACTTAATTGGGTAACTAATTAGAGCACAATGAGATCACACATACATATCTGCTTACATGAGATTGCACCTGATGAAACTCAGTTAAAATCTAGGGATTTTACACATATATGTACCCAGGTCAAGAAATTTTTTTGTTGCATTGAGAGTTTAAACAACTCTGAGTGGAGCAAGTATGATGAGTGTTACCCAGGTTAATTTAACCCTGTAACTAGCTTGATGAGATGGATGATTATTTTCATGATGGACAAACTAGCATTTATAACAATGAGTGTAACCCAGGTTAAATTAACCCAGTTCCTAGCTTGATGAGTTCAATGATAATTGTGGTAATTATGGATTAACTAGCAAATACAATGATTGTTAACTTACCCATATTAGGTTTAGCCCCGTAACTGGCTTGATGAGATCAAGGATATTTGTTGTAATGGAAGGAATTACTAGCCGTGTTTGAAATGGACTCCTTTGTCTTTGTTTTTGGCAGTAGTGACCATATCATCTTATTACTTACACAGAGAGACAGTGACATTGTGGTTAGTTGTGGGTACCTTAGACCAATTCCAACAATTCCCCTGGGTTCTTGTGATCTCCAAAAATAACAGCCTAGCTGAGAGTACAAAATGGCAGTCTCTGTGATAAATGCACTTCACCCTTTTGAAACACAGTGAATAGAAATTTTCAGAGTAGTTAGAAATTATTTTTTGTTCTAGACTCCTTTTCTGGTGTTGTGAGCACAACTGAAACTATCCATCTTACTTTCAATCTAGACTTGGTTTCATTAGAATAAATGTTTAAAAAAAAAAGTGGGTTTTTTGTCAGCTGCTCAGTGGTTAAAAGAAGCATGATAAGCATTAAAGCACAGCACAGGGTTCCTCATATTCTTTGAGGGGCTTTTCTTCTCTCCTCCTGCCAAAACAACAACAAAATCTGCAGTCTTGCTTTGTTGGGGAACTCAAAAGTTGCCAACCCCCCCAACTGGAGGACGTTAAATCAGCAATGGGTTCTTATTGCAGACAGTACAGAATTGCAGACTGTCTGCTTCTTTTTTCCCTGACTGCCCAATTGCCCAATCAAGATGTTTCTAGTGCTGACCTGGTGCTGACCAGACACATCTTGGTGCTGCCCACACAAAAAATTGCATCCTATTATAAACACTTTGTGCATGTAATGTACACCAGAAGGCATATTATGCCTCTTAGTGTCTACTACACACCCAATGTGTGCATAATGGGACCTCTATTTGGTCAGGGCATCAACCATCCTTTTTTCAAAATGATGGATTGAGCCAAGGGCACACAAGCAAAAAAGAAGAAGAAGCAAAAGTACAAAATAAGGACCCATTGCTGATTTAACAACATCCTCCACCTCGCCCCCCAAATCCCTCTGCTGCCCTTGCCTGGCCATTACATTTAGAAATATTAATGTATTTGGGATGGCTCAATTTCACATTATTGTTGCAAACTAGCCAAGTTTCTCTATCTGTTTATTGGAGCCATGATGAGCATGATTGACCCAAATAATGTACACACCAGAAGCAAAGATAGCAGCCTTTTGTGACACCAATTTTCTCGAAGGGATTTGCCATGATCCGCAGGGAGGGAGCTTAGAGATTTGAATCACAGCTTTTGTAAATATCTCTATGATAGATATCATGATTTGTAGACAGAACATGATCTGCATTAGCAACAAGCAGATTTGAGGGTAGGGATTCCACAGTGATCATGACACTGGATTTGTCACTTGCTTGCATACGTATGATATCTGTGCTAGTCAGGAGACAAAGTAGAGAGACATTGAATATTGTTATGTTTGAAGTGAAGTGGATAGGCAATGATCTCCAGGTTAGGACTTGGGACCTCTGTTATGCAATTTTGGGTTTGCGTAACATTATCAAACTGAAAGAGAGTTCTTAAACTTATCCAATGCTATGATATTTGATATAAGCATTAATTCAATAGCTTGGCTTTATTGTTAGGGTTTGTGCTTTGACTTAGACAGCAGAGTAGTCTGCAATTTAGGTATGGCATACATATCTGATTGTCCATTCCCACACCAACTTATCATAGATTTGCACATCCGCATTAGGCTATGTTGTGATTTAAAACTTACAAGGACAAAGCCTAGGACCTCAATAGGTCAACTTCATATGTTTGTCAAATGAAATGTGTGATCAAGTCTGATCTCTGCACCAACTTTTCAGGGTCTAGTTCTTCTCCCACTAATTTCATGGTGGATTGGAGATAATGTTGAAAGATTTGGACAAGAGTTCTAGTTCTCCTCCAAGAACTTAATCTCATTAGGGATTGGAAGGTTTAAACAAAAGTCCTAAGTAAACCCGCAACTTATACATCTTGAATTCCCTTTATTGACATTTGTATTTGATAGCCTATCTCTACCAATGAGAATGTGAGGTTGTACATTTGAATGGTTCAAGAGTATTTTGATTCAAAACATAAAAAATAATTTGCATTTAAAAAAAAACTGTTTAGAAGAATTGCCACAAGTTGAGATGAAATCCATCCTTAAATATAGTTCATGGGAACTAATGGTGTTGTTTTTTTCCCTTCAATTTTGTGATGGACTTGAGCTGGTGATCATCCATAACTTAATTTAGCCAAAATGTTACTAAAAAATATGAAAAGGAAATATATATATTATATGTTTTGGCTACCTACTCGAACCATGTGTAGAAATCTCATGATATTTTTGATATTTTTCTAATTTTGGAGATTTTTTTACAAAAATCATTAAATTTGGAACAAAAAATTTCAATTTATTTGTAACAGTGTCAAATTTTGCAAAAAGAAAAAAGAAAAGCCAATGAAAACCTATAGTGTTGATGCACCATAAGTGCAAACTATGGCCATGATTCCCTTGCATCTCAAAAATGATTTATTGAAATTGTTGAAAATTTGCTATAATGTCCTCATCTTTGTCGAGTAAAGTTGGAGTGTCCCCTTCCCTTGCATTGAATTGTGTGATGCCTTGGAAGTGTGAATGAGCAATGCAAGGCCTCAAAAGTGTGACATTCGTGATCCATATCTTCATCTTTAAGGATACAATTCATCGTGCTTCACCAATTCCAAAATCTCAATCATGGATTGTCAATGATCATTATTATGATTAAAATCCATTTCGAGATTCAAGCTCTTTAGCATCTATGATCAAAGTCACCTTATTAACACCATTTAAATATTACATCCATGCATTTGAAGTTGTAACTTAGAGAATGTCCAATCAGCTTCAAAGGCACACAAAGTCATGTTTATGTTGGCTTTGAAATGTTCAACACCACATGTTGATCGCCTATGTTTTTTGAATGAAATTCAAGGGCTCATGAGTACAGACTTGTTTATATAAGAGCTCAGATTTCAATCTGCTTGGTGAAATGGAAATTAAGACATTCACCTAAGGTAGCAGCCATATCATCCAGCAAAAAACTTTAAATCATCATGCTAGTTAATTCAACATTTCATATTTCACTGAAAATGTACATGTCTGTGGATGATGGTAACAAATGGTTAATTAAATTTTCACCATTAATGACATTCCTTTGTCAAAATGGAAGGACATCAACCAAATACAAAGTTAACATTTCAAAGAATGATTTCAACAAGTAGATTCCATATACATCACATTCAAATTGTAAATGAAAATTCAAATGTGTGACAACATGCATATATTTGTCTTCATTTCAGATTTGTGGACTTCTCACAATTGCCAAGTCACAGCCATCAAATCCAAATTAAAAGGGGAGCTCAAAGTGGAGCTAAAATTGAAGGTGCACAGGCAAATGAAAAATGACAACTCAAAGATTGTAATGTTTAAGAATTTAAGAACCTGTTAGAACAAAAGGTCGAAATGCAAAGGTTGATATCTGATTTCATCAAAGCAATACCCAGCTAATAAGGGTCTTGTCAGGTGTCTACAAATCATACACTAAATAGGTTGGGTAAATGTTTGGTTCTTGATCAATATCAGACCTCCATGATAGGTCAATTATGAATAAGGGCTACCCTTACAAAATTGAAATTGGGTATAATTTTCAGAACCAGAATTGGAGTTTTAATTTCTTGAAGGACTGAACCAAGAATTGGATTTTTGATTCCATTCACTTGTTGGAACCGAAACCAAAACCAAGATAGTCCTGATTTTTATAAAACCTCAATAGTCACAGATCCTTCACAAAATGCCCATGAAATTGTCAGCCCATCAGAAATTTAACTGACCATCTAACACACCGTGAAACACACCATCTATGTTTAAGGCAGTGAAAATAAAATGAGAGAAGAAACCGTGGTTGGCTACCTGCTTGATCTCCATAGTTCTAGCAAGCTTTTAGTACCGCTTTTGGGGGAATTGCACATAGCAAAACCCCCCAAGATTTGCACTCTTATGAGGGCTAGTCCAGCACTATATGCATTTGATTATGGACCAGTACATCCTCGTTTATAATAAACCTCTGATCACAAGGACCTGTGCTTTCATCTCTTCCCACAGCACATGAGGATTCAGGAACAGAGGACCCGAGGTGGGTGGATAAGGCTGGCCTACAAAATATTGGTCGTCTTGGCAGCCACTTCCTAGAAGAATTTCAAATTCTTTGAAACTTAAGCCTCATTCAGAAAAAATTAAAAATTGCACCTGAATATTTCTTGAACAAACTAAAAGCTCTGGAAACAACAATGTCCAGCTCAACAAAAAAATGGATAGGAAAATTTGAAAAATCTGAAGAAATTAGAGTTCCAACTTCCAACCAGTGTTTTTCTTTCCAACAAAAATGATACTTTTATTTTTCTAATGTAAATTCTGATCAATTTTCTATTTTTTGGGGAAAGTGAGCCATGTAATCGATATGACAAATTTGAAAAAAAATAAAAATACACCCCTGGTTCCAACACCCATTCCTAGATTTTAGTGGAAATTATAGACATGAAATTCCAGTCAAGTTCCAGACATGTATATAGTACAGGCCCGGGACTACAGCTGTTGAAGCTCATCCCAATGTCTGAAACCAAAATGTACTTAGTTTTCTTTTCAGCCAGAGTCTGTGACATTTTGATTTCAGCTCACGCAAATTTGCTGTAATAACCAGTGTTGTGCGGGTAGCACAATTGGCACCAAACCCTGCATATTATCAAAAACATAACAAACAATCAAAGAACCATCCTGAAACCCATGGTTCTTTCATGAAAACCAAATACCCACACAACACTAAGGATGAATAAATTCCCATCTCATCCAAGGCTATACATAGTACAAGTGTTTAACCCTAGTAATTCACAGGTCTCCAGCCAAACAGCTCTAGAATAATTAGCCCACCCACGCCCTCCTTGCTTTAGGAACCCATGTGAGCTATTGCCAAACAATACAATTAAAATCTTTGAGGTCCCATGTGATCCAACTCTATGTATTACACCCTTTTCTATATATCCATTGCGACAAAGCTCTTGGAGGTTGCATTAGATGTCAGAAATTTCCATTGTTAAGAAAGTGAGGGTAAAACACTTATCCATGATCCAACATTTGAATATCTTCCTCATTTGTTTTTGTTCATGTCCATTTTGAGAGTGATCTAAATAATTATGAGTGCACCGCGTGAAGCTCTTCATAAGCTCTTTGAACTAGAGGCAAAGGAGCAACAGACAAGAAGCATTCTTTGAACTCCAGAGGCAAAGGAACTAGAAAGAATCATGGAGCATGTCCAAATCATAAAGTGTGTTTTTTCAAAAAAAAAAAGACCGCCTGATTTCCAGGCCACGAATTTCCTTCAGTTTTTTTGAGCAATCTAAACAACTATGGATTTGCCAGGAGGAGCCCTCTTTGAACTCCAAAGGCAAAGGATTTTTTTTAAAAAAACAACCAAAAACAAATGAGCATATCCAAATCACAAAATGTTGGAACATGTTCATCACCAAACATCAACCCCCTTTACTTTTGCAACCCATATATTCCTCATTTCTTGCCCATTTTGAGCAATTTAAATGGCTAGAGTGTGCCAAGAAAATATTTAGATAATCTCTTTGAATTACATAATCAAAGGAAGAATGTCCAAAGATTTTAAGATGTCAGATACACCAAGTGTGTGGTCACTAGAATGTCTACCCTCTTAGTCCAAGCTGTTTTTAACGCTTATAAGATTAAAATTTTCAGCTCCATTTTCAAATAAATTATTTGAAATTAAGGTCAAAAATTTTATCATGTTTTTATTCATAAGAATTTTGGCCACAATTTTGATGGCCCAAAATGAAAGTCAAAATTTAAACATTTCCCAAAGAAAATTGCACACCAAAATTGAGCTTTGAAAACATGGTGGCTCCTAAAAATTATGTATTTTTCAAACTCCCCTAAGGTTACCCCCATAAGATGCATCCACTTGTCACTCTGAGAAAAAGGTGCTTTTGTACCGTGCTATGTTGGTCAAACTTATCAACTAGTCCACTTGCGGAGGTGGTCCATGTCTTGGAAAATGGATACCCACAAGTTGTACAAGTGAAGGTTTTTAGTTTTAAAAAACTTTCTCATGAATTCAATGAAGTTTCTTATTTTGTTCCAAGTCCTTCCAGGGCTGCCATCTGGGTGTCAAAGTTCAAGTTTCAGCTGATAACCATGAAGGTAGAAAAAAATGTATTTCTAGGTAAGCATGTGTGCTGCCCAACAATGTGAACTTCATCTAAGGAGATGGTGGGCTTATTAGGCAAAAAGAAAGAAGAAAATCATAAACTATGAGCAAAAGAACAATTCATCGTGCATCACATGTTTATCTGAGTGCTCCCATCTTTTGGCCTTATTAGCGAGTCTCCCCGCACAGCAGGAAGAGCTTGTGTACCCAGAATTTCGGATGAAGAATAGCAATCAAATTGTGTCACTGTAATGAGAAGGGGAAGAGCTGCACAAAAAGAGATGATTAATTTTGATTGGCCAATGATAATGATTGGCCTAGATGTTTAGACTAAAATAGTCTCTTAGTTTATGTTGTTCAGTTTTTCATTAAAGTTGGTTTGATGAAACCTTGCCAACCATAAATCGATCAAAGCACCCCAAAAAGGGAAAACGAGGAACAAAATGGAAGGACTCACTCCCAAGAAGACAAATGTACCACCTAAAAGGGCAATCCACAAGCGGAACATCAAGTTCCCAAACCCCCTCTTGTCGCAAGAAACATAATAGGAAAGGGGAGGACCTTTTGAAAAGACGCCTAGCTTAAACAAACCTTCACCCATTGCAACAACATGTCTCAAAACAGAAACCACTTGCGCATGTTATATTGCCTTGGATACCTTTTGCCTATAAAATGCACACAAAACTGAAATAGGAGGGCTTTCAATGCCTTTCATTCCCCACACCATGTTGGCACATCAATGAAAAAACTTGTCCGCCTACTAATGTAAACATTTGAATACCTCTATAGTTAAATGGAAAAACATGTCTGTTGGGAACCAAACATGATACACACCATCCTTCAAATGAATCACGACTATTGTAACAAGCCCACAAGAAAGAATAGTCCACTAAACCAATCAACTTGAGTGAGGCCAACAATGATAACGTTTGCTAACATGCGAACACAATTGATTAATAACACAATGTCAATTCAACAATGTGAAGACTACAAGGCAGAGCACAGAAGGACATGGGTTTGTTTTTGCAAGACATGAAATCCAATCTCTTGCAATAGCCACAAAAACATCTCGCATAACATCATGCGAGGTCGTCTTTTCCCCACCATGAGTGCATCAAAAAAGGTAGATCCCCATAGGATCCAAAAGTAACCTATAAATGCAATGTGGCATTTGAAGGACCAAAGGATGAGAAAAACCCAACCTATTGTGTAATGCGGTGGAAAAAACATCTGAAGCTAGGTGGGAAAAAAAGGATGATTGAGTGGGTTCACAACTAAACACCTACACACAACCTCAAGCATGATAAATGCAAATCAAAAGGTAAATTAAAGGATGTTAATAAAAGAATCGTTGTGCAATCTCTTCAAAATACTCTTTTGAAAACAATATGCACCTCTTTTAACCATTTGCTCAAAAAAGGGCACACGTGTTACAACCCCCAATGGAAGAAGCTTTTGTGTTAATCTTAATGTGTTTAAAGAAGGAATGGCCCCAATTTGTTTGCACCTAGCACCTCCAACAAGAACGAATGAGAATCCAACAAAAATTTGGAAGCTATGACAAAGTCCACTAAAGCCCAATTCCTTATATAGATAACTGGAACAATCACTTCCAAATAAGTCAACCCTACGCCCCCATTAGAAATGGAAAAGCCATTTGCCAAGGATTAGAAAGGCCTCAGAATGCTCCAATGGACCCAAACCCAAAAGTCTTTTTAAAACTCCCATTAGGGTTGAGTGAAAAACAACAAGCTAATTTTAAAAACTTGGAAAGGGGGGGGGGGAGAAGCAACAAAATGAAAAGGAAGGCCTTCAGGTGAAACATTGCGAAAAGATATCAAAAGCCTAGATGTCCTTTAATCTTAGGAGCATGTGTGCATGCCAAACACCTTTGCTTAGAAACTCCCGCAAAAAAAAATAGGTGAAGGAAGTAGAGCCAAAGGGAATGCCAAAGATCTTGATGCCATCATGGGGGCAACAAAACTCAACGAAAGGGAATGAACCCAAGAGGCAAACTAGCCCAAGGTGGGCACTTGCAAGGTTGAACAAACAACCCCACAGAACCAATTGGAAAGGAAAACCCCCAAAAAACAACAAAAAATATGAAAATGAACTGGCACAAAAATAGGCCTTACAAGTAGGTCGCCTTAGTGTGTGCCAACAAAAAAAGAATAACAAACAAAACCCCCAAGGAATAATGATGACTGAAAAACAAAAGAACCTAAATGTTATAAAATGAACAAACAAAGAGGAAAAGTTAAGAGAATTGGTGTTCTACTACCCGAAGCTTTTAGAAGATGGCCTTACATGAAATGGCGTTGAAAGCATTTACAATGTCTACCTCAAGCACCACCCAATTAGGATGGGCATCCAAATTGGCCCGAATACCATGGACCACGGTCTCCCAACCTTTTTTTAACTGCCACCCCAAACTAATATGATGACAAATGATAAACAAATGCATCATGAAATTACAAGCATAAAATCCTCCTGATTAACCGATAAAACATTTCTCCCAATATAATCAGATGGATGCCACCAAAGGGCTTGGCCAAAGACAAAAATTGACTTACTCTAAAAACCTAAGCCACAAACCCAAGCATGCGGCTAATTGCCACATGGGAACACAACTAATGAAATTAAATGAAACCATTCACTGAATCCTCTAAGTTAAATTTTTTTTGAAGGTGCTCAAAAACCATGCTAGGTGGACCACCAACAAGTGAACACATGCACCAAAATGTCAACCTAAAAGTCTTATCACGAGCATAAAAAAAACTAAACAACAAGATTTTTAAACCATATGATTGTAGGCAAGTGTAGTTTTAAATCCAGGTCATGGAATAAGAAAATCAAAAGTAAAAACACAATGTGTGCATGATATGAATGCAAAAAAACTTTATGACAAAAACATGACAACAAAAAAACAAGATCACGACAAAGATAGTACCAAAATTGATGTTAAATAGATTAAAAATATTGCAAGACTTTATTTTTATTTATACCCATTGGGCACCAGCTTAAAGAAACTTTTCAAAAAACTTTCAACCTACATGTTCACCCATGTGTGGCCAAGGTTCATCCACTAGTAACTCATGTGCACCCATGTGTGGCCCATGTCCATCCATGTGGGAACTAATATTGAATTATGAATTAACTAAAAATGAACTAAAAATGAATTGAAATTTTGATTATGAATCTACTAAAAGTTAATTGGAACTAAATTAAGACTTAACTAAAACTTATCTAAGAGTTAACTAAAAACGAATGGAAGTGAATTAGAAGATAATTATAAATGAATTAAAAATTAATTAAGAGTTCATTGAAATTAAAATATGAATTAAGTACAACTTAGTTACAAGTTATAGATGAACATTCATATGAATGAACTCCATGGTGTTGGCATCTTTGATAAGTGCATGAAAAGTTCAAGGTTTGAATCTAATTAAGAGTCTAACAAGGAATTCGAATACGGGGGAATCTGTGTTCAATAGGTGCAAAACAAGCAACATGCTAACAATTTCCTAAGACACCAAAGTTGGGGTAAGAGGGGTGAGATCTTGAAGGCACACGCAAACTCCCTGACACACCTCAAAGCTAAACTATGTCCCAACCAATACGGGAGGGGTGCCATAAAAGCATAATCAAAATTGGACAAAATGTTTACATGCCCATAATTAAAGACAAAATTGCCGCATGTGCTTATGCTCACAAAAGGTGCTCTGCCTAAAGCTCCTCCCAATCACCATAAAGGAATTGTTGAAAGTGCACCTTAGTCTCTTTATATTCAATTTATCCCTCAAGAAGGAGAAAAAAGGGATACCATTGAAAAAACAACAAGAATAGGTGTTAAGTTGTCACATCAAATAGGTCACATGCTAAGTAATCAAAAGCAATGTTGTACGGTTTTCACTTTTTCATGAGAACCTTTAAGGTTTTTTTTCCTAATTTTCAGAATGAAAACCATAGGTTTTCACATAAAGTGATAACCTTTTTGAGAACTTGCGTGTCAATTTTTGCCCAAGTGAGAATCGGCTTTTTTGAAAACCTTAAAAGGTATCAATTGAATTTTTTATGATAACCTTTAAAGGTATTAAAACATGTGGGCACCAGTTTTCAAGGTTTTCAATGTGTTTAGTGTTTAAAATAAATTGGTTGGTGATCGAACACTTCAATGTTTAATGCAAGCCAGATCCAAATGGAAGGCTTTGCTATTTCTAGTGTCCAAACAAAATTTGAACTCCTCTTGGTGCATTTAACACATAACAATTATCAAAAATGGATTAAAAATGAAAAAGTTACAACCCCCCAAAATAAAAAGGGTTGAAACCTAAAAAAACAAACCATTAAACAAACACTACAAAGGCCGATTCCCAAATAACCAAGAATTTCCTTGTTTGTAGCTTTGTTGCTATCGGAGTTCAAGATGATTTGTTGAACTTCAGGTGGCACTCTTATAGCACTTAAATCATTCAAAATGGATAAGAAATAAGAAAGTTATGAGGTTTAAAAGTAAGAGGGGTCCAAAGAGAAGAAAAAAGAAAAAAATCACTTCTTCCTTTAATTTTGTGCATTCGTTTCATGTTTTGCAAGTAATTTTGACTCTGAGTTTTTAAAAAATTTAATTAAATATTGAATTTTTTAATCTCGAAAATCAGCTTGTGAGAACCGTTGTTGAAAACCGGGGCTAATAATTTTTATGAAAACTGGCAGGACTGAAAACTAATGGAACTTTTTTTTCCAAAAAACTGAAACTCTTCAAATTTATCAAAATCATTTTTTTAAAATGAGAATCTTAAAGGTTCTTTAAAATGGTTGTGATAATCGGAATTGACGATTTTCATTAAAAAGTGAGAATCACCCAACACTGGTCAAAAGAATGGTGAAAAACAAGCTGCAATGCCTGCCGAAGAATTGGTTTGGACTCACCAGGAAGAAATAATTAAAAGTGAATCATCCATGTGATGAATATCCATATAGAGGCCAAAATTGGAGCCACTTTAAGAGTATGCCCAATGGCAACACTCTATCAATATTTAGCACATCCAGTGAACCTGAAAAGATGAAATATACAAAGTGTAAGACTATTTAACGCTCATCACAAGGGCCAATCATTGTACATAAAAATAATTGGGAAGAAAAATGTTGCAGTCCCAGTTTTAGTTTTATGGGTGGAATTGGAAAAAAGTAAAGAACTAAACTTGAATGTGAAAAATATTTTTGCAAAGTGACATACTCAGCACCACCACTGGAGATTTAAACATGATTAGAAAATTTGAACACTATAATCCAAAGAGTATTACACTATTTAATAGTTGTACTTCATCCAGAATATTATATAGAGGGTGGAGATGTTCTAAAACGTTTTGTGGGCTACTTAATTAAAGGGCTTTCTCCTCTCATTTTCCTCATGGGAAATTGAAGGCAAAGTTCAAACAAACCGACAGATTTTATGGGGTCACTATTGGGGATAATTGGGAAACACTGGAGGCCAACAACAAACATCACAAACTTTGTGATATTTGTTGTCTCTTTCCACTAGCTTCATGGTTTAATTGTTTATTTTCAGGGCAAAAATTGTCGGACATGATGCAATGTGCTATTGTGAAATTCTTCTTTTGTGGCCAGCAAAACCAACATTCACAAAGCTTCCAAAGGGGAACATGCCATCTTGGAAACAAAATCTGATACTGTCAGCTGCTGCAGACAAAATGCAGTAGAGATCTTCTTCCTCAAACATTCAGAAAGGCAAAACATGTATATTGCAATGGGTTTAGTCCCCATTTTTGTTTCTTTCAAAAGCATGAAGTCTTATTCTTATTCAATTTGCCCCTTAGATGGGAAAAAGGATCAGAAGCTAGAACAGATCAGAAACCAGTTGGTGAACTATTCTGCAAAAGGCAAAACTGTTGCTGTGACTACAGTAGCACGCTGGGCAACCCACACAGAAATTATATCTGGTGTTGGTTTTTCTGCATGCAGTGATAATCAATAATAATGGGTGTTTTTGGGGACGGGATGGGGGCTCTTGCTCAGCCATGTAATAATCCTAATGGCAAATCTTACACAAGTAGGCTAGTGAAATTGTTTTCTTACCTCAGGGTTTTGTTAAGTGGAGTTCAACTTTTGTCATCTGCTTGCCAGTAAGAAAACAGTTGAGGTCTGTAAGCTCCATCCTTCTTTAGTAGTAGCCAGATTTGTAGTCAGGACTACTTTTTTTTGTACAGATTTTGATCATACTTCAGAATCATACTTTTTGTGACACTTTGTGATGCCATGTATCTCATCTCCAGGCGTAAAAAACATGAGATCTATTCAATTCATTGAACTTATGACGATGCCACATGATCTCTTGATGCATTAACCAGTGTCATGCGGTTCTAATCTTTGTCAAAGAAAGAATGTGCAGCAGGTTAGGTTCTTTGATTTTTTTAGAACCGCTGGTCCAGTGTTCTTTCGAATTTTGTAATGTAACTGAAGTGGCAATCATCCATAAGATTATTTAGCCAGATTTGACAATAAGAAAATATGAAAGTAAAAAGAAAATATGGCATCCTTCTAAATTTTTTGCTACCTACTGCGGGTTCAGATAGAATCTACCATTTTTCTTTTCAAAAATTTTTTTTCAAAATTTTGGAGACTAAAAACCACTAAATTCTCACCAATTTGAAAATAAAATTTGCCATTTGGAAAATTTTCACTAAAAAAAAACCTTGCACTGGTGAAGTTTCTTTGATAGAAAGCATAGAATCCATCAAACAACCTACTTGGAACCATCCAATTTTGTAGGAAACCCTATAGTTCAAAATTACTTTTGGTTATCTTTTAGGGTTTATAGTGTCAGTCAGCATCTACGCGACGGAAACCAACTCGTAATTTGTTTTCTATCATTAATGCAGTTGGATTTTATTTGTGGAGGAGTAACAAGGATGGTGTGACTTATTCAAAAATTAAGTCTTTGGGATATGCTTGGTTGTTTGTTTGGTTTTTTTTTCTGTGGTTGCATTTGCTTGGGTGATGGAGCAAGAGGAGTTGAAGACGAAAATAAGAGGCAAATCATCAAAATGCTAAGCACCCAAATCTTCTTTTGAAGAGTGTGGTTGCATTGTGGTTGGTAGCAATTGGTAAATGTTTTTCAAGAGTTTTGTGTGTGTGCTTAATGATGGGATGAATCCCCACATTATGTGTAGATGCAACTTTGTCTACCTCTCTTTCTTAAAAGTTTTCCGATGCGCATGTGAAAAGGTGAACAAGAGTTTAAATATAATAGAAGCATTCAACTAGAGATGATGACAAGCTCTAGGGGATCATGTGGTTGGTCTAGGTATTATTCATCTTGTTCATGTTTAGTATACATGGGCTAATATATTGTGGGGAGGTTGAGTACCTTAGCAATAAACCTATGGGAGTGTTGAACATAATACCTATTTTTTGGGAAGGGAATTATGCATAGTAATGACATTCTTCATTTTGCACTTTAAATTCGTGAAAATTCGTTAAAATTCGTGAATTTTAAAGTGCAAAATGAAGAATGTCATTACTATGGAATTATGGGTCATGAAGATTGATCATAATTTAGTTATTAATCTTGGGTGTTA
The DNA here is from genome assembly GCA_963920785.1 of Sphagnum contortum. Lineage (NCBI taxonomy): Eukaryota > Viridiplantae > Streptophyta > Sphagnopsida > Sphagnales > Sphagnaceae > Sphagnum > Sphagnum contortum. The sequence continues at coordinate 2,791,990 of OY987281.1, forward strand.
GCTTGTTAGTGCCAAGTTCTATCCAACACCATTCATGAATAAGGTTTTGCGAGTTAGATGGGCATTTGGGCTTGAATTATACGATCTATTTGTCAAAGGAAATGTACCAAAAGATCACAATAGCCTATTTGAGAGGAGCTCCAAAATGTTCTAATCCAAATCAATGCCTAAGAGTCTTGGTACGATTTTAAGGTTAAGACTTTAGAAATGATTGTGAACAAATTATGTTTAATTCGCACTCTAAAATTGTTGTAACTCTGATGTATTACAATTCATTAACAATATGCCAAAATGCATTAAATATATTTCTAACTTGTATTGCCCCATTTTTTGCTATCAAAATAGTTTTTTCTAATAAACCAAAGTTGTTTATTAAAATTGTGGACTATGTTGGGTTTTGATGGCGTAGGTAAGGAAGCATGCCAATGGCATTACTATGGACCAAAGAAGGAGGGAACATTTAAGAAAAGCACATCATAGGGATGAGATATTGATGTCATGAACACAAAAACAAGAAAATTTACAAGATTTTCTAAGCCAACATGAGAACAAGAGCAAGCATATTTCCAAATATAAATCATGAAATAAAACAAACAAGAACACAACACATGTAAAAAAAAAAATCCAATGAAATTTTGCAAAAAAGAAATAGAACAAGGCTATGATAAAAAAAAACATACCCAAAACTAGTGTTGAACATATTAAAGTTAATGGGAAATTCTACTTTTAAATATACCTATTGGGCAACTAACTCAAGGAAGTTTTTCAATAAACTTCCAACCTACATGTGGCCCATGTGTACCCATGTGTGAACTATGAGTTAATTAGAAGTGAAATAAAAATGAACTAAATGTTAATTAAAAGTGAACAAAAAATTAATTAAAAATGAACTCAACTAAAAGTAAATTAAAAGTTAACTAAAAATGAACTAGAAGTTAATTAAAAAGTTAACTAGAAGTGAATTAACACTTAATTAAAAATGAATTAAGAGTTAACTAAAAATGAACTAGAAATGAATTATTAAAAACTAACTTGTAATTAATTGAAAGTGAATTAAAATTAAACTATAAATTAGGTACAAGTTCATTACAAGACACGGATGAACATTCAAATGAATGAATTCCATGGCATTGGCATCCGTGACAATTAGTTATAAGTAGTTGACTTTTCATTCCCCAAATTTGACTTTATACTTGAGGAAAGAATAATCATTATGTGACTACAAGGTTTCGATGTGGTCAACATAATTAGAATAAATCTAAACAAAGCATGAGTAAGGGATCTAGCCATACCCATGTCTCATGCTAGATTGTATACAAGAGTTCATGTTTGATTGAAAATTAAAGATGGAGCCAGAAGTTGAATACCTATCAATTGCCATCAACACAAATATTGTTTCTATACAATCTTTGTTCAACTCTTTAAATATGGAATTGTATGAAAGGGTTGAGGTAGTACCAAAGGTAAGGGATTTGTGGTTCCTTACAACAACTACTTCACCCCATCACAGAATGAAGTTTTTTTTCCCAAGAATAGATATAAGATGTTTGTTATTGAAGAGAAGGTGGTCCGAATAAACACTCAAGAGTTGAATTTAAGAATTTGGTTTGGAGGTTGGGAAGAAATCATGAGCAAAAATGGCTATCGAATTTTGAACATAAAGAGAAGATGCATTACGAATTACAGCAACTTTCAATAAAATCCTACACAATGATTAATGATGATCCAAACTAAAATGTTGAATTATACTAAAAAGGAATGATCTTGAAATCTTATGATGAGTTCTATTAAGGATAACAATGGATGGGCAAGCATGGAATAACTCCATTTTAAACAATATTCTTGAACCTTCCATTTTTACTTTTAATTCCAAATTTGAAAATGGAAAGCATGGCCCTAGATTAAAACACATCTTGATTCCAATAGTGGCAGTCACAAAGCAACATTACATCAAGTTCTATACACCCAGTATATGGAAAAATGTTTAGAATAAAAGATAGAGTTATTAGGGTTCAACATTTTAGGACAATGTCCAAAATGTCAAGTTAGAGTCAAGATAAAGGAAACAAGTGGGTCAAAGAAAATTTGGAAAGCATTGATTTGGCTATGAGTTTAGATCAAGAGGGAGTTTATTTTGATATTTGTATGCAATAAAATTGGAAATTTTATATTATTATGAAATCTAAAAGATACCTCAAAATGATAAGTCGTAAGGGCATGGATGAATTATTTCTAGGGTACAGGGAGTTTGAAAACATTCATGATTGAGTTGAGGGATTAGAAATTACAATAGAATTGAAATGCATTGATGAACTAAAGTTGTTCAAAATTGGCAAACTCAATTTGAAGGGTAAGTCCAAGGAATGGTTCAAAAAACTAACTATTATTCCTATTGATTAGCAAACCATGAAAGGAGCCATGTTGTTCAAATATGGAATTGTGGACTTGAAGAAGAAATCCAAGTTAAATTGGATTCAATCAAACAAGAAACCCAAGCAATGGGTTTTAACCTATTATGATAGGATGGAAAAGTTGTTTATAAGGGGGAAGTTGGAAGATGTAAAACAGAAAAAAAAGGTTTTTATTTCAACTCTGCTTTGAAATAAAAAATTGTGTGTGATGAAGGACTATGCAAACATGGAAGGAATGTTCACTATACACTAAAAGAAATCCCCAAAAATGCAACCAATGCATTTGCAACTACATGTAATTAATTGTCATTTACAACTAACTTTAATTGTTTATGCAACTATTTTTCACCTTTGACCATTCCTACAACTATGCTACAACTATATTTGCAACTAATGATTTTTTCAACCTACACATTATAAAAAATTTCATCCATGATCACGCCCATATGTCCCAATAGTCCCAAATGGAACCAAACTTTGTTGCACTACTAGGGTGTCAAAATAACCCTTAGTGGTATACATAGGTGTATTGGGAAACTTTTGCAAAGTATGTGTATTTTTTCTAAGTTTTATTAAAGGTATAATGGGGGTATGTTTCCATTGGTGTATTTATAAAGTTGTACTTAATCTCTATTTAAACAAATTCACTATCTACCTACCTATATATGTATTTTTACCTACCTAACCTAATTTATCAACTTATATACTTATATGTTTACCTTCCTATCAAACCTGGGTTACTTACCTACCTAACATAAACTACTTACTTATTAATTGGTTAATATTATAGTTATTTATTTTTAAAATTTAAAAATATTTAAAAACTTATAATTAATAACTTGGTTAATTAGTTATTATTTCAATCTTTTTTTTGTATATATGATTTATGAATTAATAATCTACAAGTAAATGAATTGGTTAATTGATTATTATATAATTATTAATTAATTACTATTTAGCTTATTAAATTGTTAGTTAGTTACTTATATACTTGACTATATAATTTTCAAAATTAGAAAGGAAAACAAAAAATATGAAATAATTTTCTTAGTTCCAATTTAGTTTGCAACTGCAATTTCAATTTTTATCCCATATGTTTTGTCCTCCACTTCCATTTTGAAAATTGTATAATGAAAAGGTTTTGTCTTACACTTTCACATAAAAAAACAAATGTCAATTGGGATGAGCTGATCACAAGAGCTTAACCTTTTAAAAAATTTAACCCTAAAGGTTATCCCCAAAAGAAATTTAAAATATTTACCTACCTACTTAGTCCCACCTACCCACCTAAATATTAGTTTTAATTTATTTTGACCAAACAAAAATGCCATGTGGCATATTAATATTATGCCATGTGTCACAATCTAAAACCATTAAAAATAGATGATGAGGATCCACCATCTTTTTTTTTAAACAATTTTTTTCAAACCTTTTTCATTTGCCATGTGTCATTATTTAACTTGTTGGTTTTTATGGTAATATACGAATGACATACAATAATATACAAATGGTGAAGTATTTTGTTGACCATTGACTTCATCCACACTTGCAACTAGTGTCTTATGCAACTTGTCTAACGCAACTAAAACAATTTTTAGTATCAAATGTCTTTTGCAACTAAAATATAGTTGCAAATGGTTGTGGTTGTTTTCCAATTTTCTTCTAGTGGTATCACATGAAGTGAAACAAGTGCTAATAGAATTGGGAGAAACTCCTTTTGAGAAGGAGGAACAAGAAGATGGGATGATGAATGAAATGGTGGTGGAGAAACAAGTCAATGTTCTCAATGAATCACTAATAATTTTTTTCAAAATAGGTCCTACTTGAACCAATAGTTTTTTAACATGCCACATATGTAATTCCATGGAACATATTGCTACTATGTGCTCAACAATTGGAGATTTAAAACCCAAATGTGGTAACTATGGTCTTCATCATTGGATAGAAAATTGAAGTGTTAGGTGTGGATATTGTTTAAGAATGGGTCATACAAAAGAGAAGAATGAAAAAAAGGAAAGGATGTTAAAACACCTATGAACAATTACTACTTGGAAGTGATGGTTGATGGTGAGGCAGCTACTTTGAAACAATTGAACAAATTGTGTGGTATTAAACATGACATATTTTTTGGAACTCAGTTGCTAAGGAAAAGATTACCAATAGAAATGCAAGTACTTACAAAAAATGTAGTTGATGACCAAGCTATAGAATCAATGCTAATGGAAACCTTGAAGGAAGGTTCATCTAGGTCAAAAAAATTCACACATTTCATCAAGGGCAAGATTGCGTTATCTCCTATTGAAAAATTATTTCCATTCCCAAGGAGTTGGAATGTCTAGAAATCTTGGTAAAACTAACAAGAAGGAAATGATATGAGAACTTGAAATCAAGTGATATCATTAGGACCAAAAGAAACACCAACAATCTGCATGATTTATAGCAATAAAAGTCACCATAATAAGACATTTTATCTTCTTGTGGAAATTAGTAACCATATAATGGAATGTTTGGTTGAAGAAGAACCTCCATGTTAATCATGCTAGTTGGGGTTATTTGTAAGCTAGGGATCATGCACTTGGCCATTGGTACATAATCATACAAAATTGTTTCAAGTGTACTTACCCAAGCATTGGGGAGAGTAAATGAGATACCTATGAGGGTTGGAAAAATATAATGTTTCATGACATTCATGGTTGTTAACATTGACAACTATGACTTGCTTTTGAAATTGGACTTTTTGATCAAAATAAAAGTTGTTGTTGATGTTGAAGAAAGGACAATTCACGTCAAAAAAAATCCTAGGAATAACATGTAAGTATTACTACTAAACATGGTTAGCATGTTACAAATGGTAAAGGATAATGTCCATCCTAGTTAGATGATGCAACAAGACTAGTGATGGAGTTGGGGTTTGGCAAATACAAAATCTCTAATCCTATATTCTAGTCAAAAATTTGGACTAAAATGCATTAAAACTAATACTAACAAAGTCTCCTCATTTAGATCTACTTACAACTAGTTTTAGAATTAAATCTAGTAATGAAAATATGATAAAAACATCAAAACAACAAACTTTGACTATCGAAACAAAGCTAAGTGAAAGAAAAACGAGCTTATGTTTTACAAAAAGGAAGGCAAATGTTTATGGGATTCACTGAGGGAATTATGTATGTTAATATCAAGAAGTTTGGAAAGAAAAGGTTTTTGTAATCAAGTTGGGAAAGACCTTTCTTGTTTGTGACATATCTTGATGGAAATGGATCATTGGATGAAGATGAAGGAGGTAGAATATGTGTGATCAAGGGTAAGGACAAGTAACTTTGGAATTAACCTAGAAGAGATCTTCAACTATACCATACTACACTTTGAAAGGTGATGACTGAAGGATTGAATCCAAATTATTGGGGAGTGGTTACATATGTAGCCCAAAATTATTTCTAGCTATCTTTTGGGGTTTACAATGTGAAAAAAAAAAAATTTGTTAACATCTAAGCACCAGAAACCAACTTGTAATTTTTTTTTATCATTCAGTGGAGTTGAACTTGATTTGTGGAGGTGTTTCAAGGATGGTAAAATGATTCAAAACAAAGATTTTGGAATATGCTTGGTTGTTGTTTTGATTTTTTTCTTGTGTGGTTGCAGTTGCTTGGGTGATGGAGCAAATGAAGTTGAAGACATAAATAAAAGGTAGATCATTAGAAAGCTAAGCACCCAATTCTTATTTCTAAGAGTGGTTGTGTTGTGGTTGGTAACAATTGGTAGATGTTTTTCAAGAGTTGTGTGTGTGTGTGTGTTTAATGATGGAATGAATCCCCACATTATGTGTAGATGCAACTTTGTCCACCTCTCATTCTTAAAAGATTTCTGCTATGCATGTGAAAAGTTGAACAAGAGTTTAGATACAATAGAGTCTTAGAAGCATTCAATTGGAGATGATGACAAGCTCTAGGGGATCATGTCATTGATCTAGGTATGATTCGTCTCGTCTATGTTTGGTATATGTGGGCTGATTTACTTTGGGAAGGTTGAGTACCTGAGTAAGTGAGAACTTTGAACATAATACCTATTTTTCAGGAAGGGAATTTTGGGTCATGAAGCTTGATCATAATCTGGCTGTTAATCTTGGGTGTTAGCTTGTTAGTGCCAAGTTCTATTCAATACCATTCATGAGTAAAGTTTTGTGGGTTAGATGGGCATTTGGGTTTGAATTGTAGAATTTTTTTGTCAAAGGGAACATACAAAAAGATCACAATAGCTTACTTGAGAGGAGATGAGCTCTGCAGTGTTCTTATCTGAGTGAATGCCTAAGATTCTTGATAAGATTTTAGGATTAGGACCTTAGAAACTGATTGTGAGCAGATTATGTAGATCTCACACTCTGAAGTTGTTGGAACTTGCTGTATTGCAACTGACCAGCAGTATGTCGGAACGCATTGAATATAATCCTAACTTGTACTGCCCTCACTTTTTTGGTTACAACCAAACATTTATTTTACTCTGAATTTTGTGTTTTACAAACCGGGAAGCTGGGGGTGGGGGGCGGGGTTCTATGATTTGAAACTTTTCAAAAGACCTGAAACCCCAGGTTATGAACAGAATCAAGGAACCACTTGCAAACATTCCGATTAACTTCATAGTAGATGTTGAACTGTTAACTTGAAGCTCAGGGCAGTTTGCACAGTTAGACAAAACTAGGAAGAAAGTCAAACTACGAAACTGCCATTTTAAAAGTCTAGGGAACAAACCTTCTTAATTCTCCGATCAGCTGATCAGGCCAAGTTACCGCCAATTGGCATAAAAGGACAATACTGGGCATCCCTAAGCATAGGTTTAATGAACCAGCAGCACCCACCGGGGCACTTCTGTCCTCTAGAGAAAGACCCCCAGCAGGGGAAGGAGGCAGCAGCCCCATCAAACATTAGAGAAATCCAAGAAATACAAGGGGGGCAAGAAGCACCACACAATGGTGGCGCAATCAGCCCCAAAGATGCCTAAGTGGCACCATTCCGCCTTAAAGGCTTGACTTCTGTCCTCTAGAAATTGCTGCAGAGGATGGAGTCAGAGGTCTAAGGTTATCGAGGTCTTTGTTGTTGTAGTAGTTGCAAGTATACGATTACGTAAGTAGGCTAATAGTTTATTCTATAAGGCATGGACTGCTTGCTCCTCTCTATTGATGAGGCAGTTTGCGCTCTCCCTCTTTTACTAGACTTGGTGTTTGTGTTTGGGCAGTCCCTAAATCCAGCCCCACAATATGATAAATTGGTTGAAAAGTATGATCACATAAGTGTCCACCAGTAACTCCATTATCTTGAGCTGGTAGTAGTAAGTGAGCAAAAGCCAGTGTTGGGCAGTTGTCTTTGCTTTTCTAAAGAACCTCCTGGCTCCCATTCTAAAAACCTAAATTAGAATGATTCCAGGTCTGGTTTTTCAAAAAAGTAAATTTTGTTTTTGGTTCTAGTTTCTGTTCTAACTAAAATATGACCTTGTTTCGGGTAACCCATATTGGAATCAACAGGTCACTGCTGGTTAAACTCCGTTTAGCCTCCATTCTAATCCTTTTTTCCAAAAATTTGTTGTCAAAAAAGGGTTGATTCAAGTTCCAGTGTCAGACATAACTGGAACCAAGAACTAGTTCCACGTCTGGGTCTTCACAAATACAAATTCTGGTTCCAGTTATGGAACCAGTTCTGGTTCGGTTTGTTATTAGCTGGAGTCCTGACTCCAAACCCGGTACCTGCCCAACGCTTGTAAAAACTACTGAGATTGTATTGTAAGACAGGGCAGCTTCAATAAACGTCTGTCTAATAATTCGTTATTCCTTGACTCAAAATCTAATTCCAACCTACTCAAAGGAAATGTTATGAAAAAGGGCTCAAAGACTTCAGTCACTAGCTTTTGAAAATAAATTATAGCCTGTAGGTAGCCATAAATATAGAAGGATGCTTAAATTCTTTTGACTTTCATATCTAGTTTATGGCCAAAATTTGGCTCAAACTTCTTATGGATGATGGCAACTTGGGCTACAACATAAATTTCAGAAAAATAACCACTGACATTGGTTATATTTAGTCCCTTCCAAACTGGAGAAGATGACAGAAGGCTCAAGCACCCAGAATAATCTATTAATTGGATAAAGCTAAAGAGATGAGGAGCTTGGAGCCAAGCCTAATTGACACAAGCCTAAGTAATAGCCCATCAGGCAATGTTACATGTCTAGCTTTACCATTCTGGCTCTTCTTGACAAAAGAAATTTTCCTTTTTTTCACTCCTGTAGTAACAACAAAAACTTCTTGAAATTCTAGCACTTTCAAAGACCTGGCCATGTACACCTGGAATAAACCAAATGACCATATACACTAGGTTGAAACAGAGTTTCTAAAACTTCTGGCACTGTGGGCAGCTACTTTTGAAAAAAAATGACTTCTATTGAAAATAATTTAATTACTACCCAAATGGTAAAGGTACTAGTGTATTTACAAAGAAAGCGAAATGTTTTAAGTCATAGTAAATGACCAATTTGCCCAACTTGTTTTCTCCTCTCTACAGCAGCACTGAACATTTCCACACTTGAAGAGATTTGTAGTGACCATGGATTTCTGAATAGCAGCTCCACAGTGTATGAGAATCAAAGATACCCAAATGCTTACTTCAATACAAATGGGAAGAATACAAAAACCATGTTCGGTACATTCCATACGGAGTCTAGCCTAGGGTTGAACTTCGAAATATGCCAACCTTTTCTTCAACCGACAATCAAGAGTCAAGACAAATGCAAAAAATGATGTTCAACCTAAAAGATCTCATTTTCATTATATAAAATCTCTATAATGTAAGTTAGCTTGGCTCGAGAGCCCTAAGAGAAAGCAAATGGGTTCAAATTCCAAATTGAGATTCTTCACACTTTAAATGATCTCTCTCCTTGTGAATAGTATTCAAAACCCTAACACTTTCAGTTCAAACTTTTGAAACCGCTCACCTGTTTCTGAGATGGCCCATAACCCACAAAGTCAAGAACTAAATTATTGTACCCAAGGAACCTCACTATGCACGTCACACTATAGTCGAACATTTAAAAACATCAACAACAAGTCGTAATGTGAAACTACCTTACTTTTGTTTGAAAGTATGAGGAACCTGCCACATGGATTCTTCCCATCAAGCAAGCTAGGATTTGTTGAGCCCTTCTGTACTGGTTTCAAAAGTAATCCCATCATGTGCCAATGGATAATGTTGTTGTCTTTCTAGTAGCAAGTGAACGCACGAAGATAAATGGTATTGGGGACCAACTGCGGCGACCAGAAATGCTAGTTTGTTTTGGACTTTGATCAGATGGGCAACTTCTCGTGCAGTTTGCAAACTTGCACACTATTACTAGCAATGTGCTTCACCTTTGGGTTGCACAAAGGCCCCAACTTTAAAAGACAAAACCCAAAAAAATTTCATTTTATTGCTATTGGGAAATGGGTACCCATTCAACAATGCTTCTTTCTGTCATGTTGTTTTGGCTCCTTGTGAGAAGCAGAGAACAAATATATTCAATAGTTTTGAACAAAGTCCAATTTTCCTCTACTCAATTCTGTTGTGCCCCCTCCCCTCCCTTCTCCCCCATCCCCCCCACTCCCCCAAGTAGATCATTGTGTTTCTTGAGGGGTTGACAAACAGCTACTGTTCATGGTCCAGAACTTTGTTTGTAGCACGACGGCTGCATGATGATAGTATTTTGACCATGTTTTGTTGGACCCTCACCTCTTCCCAACATCCCTTGGCTGGCCGAGATGTATACCTTTGATTGGAACAAAGGGAAGAAGTGGTGGCTACTTCTAGGCCAGAAGAGACAATCAGTTGCACTTCTTCTTCGACTTTGTCGGCTGCAAACTTTCTTTTCCAAGTTTGACCCACCACTTGCCACCAGCAACGTTTGTTCCTGCCAGTCTATGAATCGCCGTACACTGACAACAAAACAATTTATAGACGGAGCCTGGGGCAACATTCGAAGTGACTTCGTATGGAATGCTGGAATTCCAAGGAGAAAACAGACACACAAAAAAGCTGGGTAGTGAGTGGGACTGTTAGTAAGCTCACAACTTGTGGATGGGGGGGGGGGGAGGGGGGGAGGGGGGTGGTGGGGGGCATGTATGAGTTGTGACTGGGGAGTCCCCACCTGGTCTGTTGGGACCAATACACAAAGAATCCATGAATTCTCCCTTCTCCCCTTCCTGGGAACTTTTTCCAGGCTGATTTTTACATAGTTCATCAACCATGCATGAACCCTTTGAAGTTCATCATTCAAGTTTACATCATCTTTATAACCGACAGGACATGAATATGTGTAAATTCACTTATCATGCTACTTAGCTAAGGAAGACCATCATTATTCCCCCTCTTGACCATGAAAGACTAGTGTAACTACCTATTCATTTGTTCAAATATTCAAACCTCGGAATTCTCATTATTGATTGATGTACCCACGTTTCCCCCCCCCCACCTTCTCCAGTCCTCCTCTCCCTTTCTCCCAGTTTGGATCAGAGACAGATCTGACATGGGGGGACCTGCACAGGTATGGTACCCAAGCCCGCTTCCCTTCCTCCCTTAAATGGGTCTTGGGTACGGTGATTCTTTGCCACACATGGGTTGTGGGAAACCCTAACTTTTAAAAATGATAACAATTTGTGACAACTTCACGTTACACTAAAAAAATTGGACCGAAAAACTAATCACTTTGGTTACTGGATAGATACTTTTAGTATTCACCTGTACTACTCCATTCAAATTCCTTAGATAGTCAATGGCCACTCTAGGGTTTTGGAGTGCATAAAACAGGCCAGTGTTGTAAATGTGGCAAGGACAAGTTTGCTTGGTTAGCTTGGACTCTGAAGTAGGTTCAATGAGCATTCTTTTCATTGGCCTTTCTCCTCACAAGAGCAGGATTAATAGTTGTACCCATGGGCTGCATTCCTTACCATGCCAATCCATGGCATTTATATCATGGCATGGGAATCCATTCATGTGTGCATGTGGATTGCATTTATGTCATGTCATGATATCATGCATCTGTGTTCACTTTGGAAATGCCATATTGTCCCTATGACCGATGGTTTGCTCATGCAATTTCAAAATATTCCACCCCTTACCGTATACCCTATAAAATAAAGACGGAAACTTAAAAGTTATTATTCTATAGACTAGACCTTTGTTTCATGCATAGTGTCCATTATACCATGTTTATAGGTGACACATAACCCTTGACATTCAAACATACTTTGAATTTTTACCAAGGAATCTAGTTTTTTATTGAGCATAGTGTTTTTTTTAGTTTGGTTACTAATTTCTTATCATGCACAAATTCTAGAATGTCAACAAGTTTACATTTATGCAATTAACATTGTCTTTTGTAAAATTTATCTATTAGGAAGGTTGTTTGTTTATTTTCTTTGTCAACTAGATCTCCATAAGTTCTTCAACCATCACTGTTTTGAACCAAAATAACAACATTTTACTATTCTACATTCAAAACATGCTTTTACATTGTGTGGGTGATGATACAATACATATTGCATAAATTTTATACATTATATTACATGTTGTACATTATAATATAGCTTCTATGACATATAATCACACATTAAGGATTACATTACAAAATGTTATACATGTTTAGAAGAATGTAAAGACATTTAAACATGCATTAGCACAACATGTTGCAATACTCTAATAATTTGCACATGTGACATTGAGTTTTAAGAAAAATATAAAAGTTATAGATCAATGTTACACACATGAAAACTTATTCAAGAATCATGCCTAGACATAAATTGTGCAACCACAACATACACATCAAAGTTTAGTAAGTCCAACACAATTCTCCTCACACTTAGTGAGGATAGTAAACTATCCTGCTGGTTACGGTTGAGGCTTGTAGCCAGAGTTATTAAAACACCAATCAGAAAAAAGAAAAAAGGCATGCTACTTGGCATTGCTAAGGCAATACAAATATGTTTTAAATTGCATGTATATTGTAAAGTATGGTCTTTCAACCTTGAAACATTTTGAGTTAGAAACCTTATTAAGTAGAACTATCAAGTTTGAAATTACAACATAGCTTTGCAATGATCAGATTAAGAAAATTGTTCATTCATACTTCTTACATTATATAGGCACAATATAAATATCGAGGTACAACATACTAACAAACAACATGCTAGGAGAAATACCTTGACAACATAAAAGTATAATACCATGTGTACTAACTTCTTATTTAGAGAAGCTACATATACCTTTTTTGCAACATGTATATGTTAAAAAGGATGTGAATACTAAGAAGCCATGCCTTGTAGAAGCAAACCAAAAAAGCAAAAGTGAATAGATATGAAATGTTGGTACCAACAACTAGATGCAATTGGCATACTATTGAACCCATCAGAAGAAAATGTCTTTTCCTTAAATGTGTGATGATTTCTTGCCTGGCCTTGTGTTTTACCTTGCCTTGTAGGGCATTGCCTTTAGCTTGCCTTGTAAGGTATTGCAACTTATATCATGATGGAAATGATGAAGTGACCACAGATAAAGGCTGCCAATGCCAACTTAACTAAGAACATAACACAGGTGCCAACTTTACAAATTTGTGTTGGTACATCTCATGATGCAAAATCTTCAAGGTTGATCATAACAGTGCAGCTGCATAGTTTTGTTTTCAAGTGGAATGGATAATGTGACCATTCAACATCTTGTCTTTATATGCAAATATTTTCTTTCCAAACATGGTCACAAGTCACACCACCTAATAAAGAGTCATGACTACTTGTCAAACCTTTCAATTGTTGAATCTTGGGAAACCTTTAATAGGAGCTTGGGAGTTAGAGATGAAAATACAATTACCAAATTTCAAATGTCATGTGGGTTCAAAATGTACAATTTTTTTGCCACGATAGTAGCTGAATATCCTAACTGTTTGAACTTTGAACCTCATTTTTCTCACATAATTTGGTTTTCCTGTGCTCGGAATTTTTGCTTAGAAAGAAGCACCCTATGACATGTGGGGTTTAGGTTGAGTGCTATGGAGACAGGTCTAGCTACTTACTAAAGCCAGTGTTGGGGAAGAAACAACAATAGCAAGGAAGGATAGAGGCAAAACATGGCTCGATGTTTGCGCACCTGCAGCTAATGGCAGCGAAGAAACAGCCGGCACTTCGTGGGGAAGCTGCTACACATGCAAATATGACAAACGACATACCATTCATTCTCTTCCCCCTCATGCGGTTTTGGGCGATCCAAATGTCGGCTTATTTATAGTGGGACGAGAATTAATCGTTGGCCAAAACATAGTTGCAGCCGAATTAGATGAGCTGGGAAATCAGATCCAAGCTTTCCTGTCGAGTTGAGAATCCACATGCAGCCTCCACAGGAGCTTTAGCCACATTCTGGCTGCAAAGAAAGAGGGTGGTGATGATGATGAGCGTGTTGCCAGTTCTTCCTGGATTTTGGCCGGTTCCGGTTCTCAGGCCGGTTCCCAAGTACCTGCATAAAATTTTGGAAAAAAAGGTTCAGGGATTGGAATTAGAACCAGAACCAACCTCAAAACTAGAACTGGAAACCGGCTTCTGGCTACAACCGAACCTGGAACTGGGTTCGTGGTTCCATTTACTTGTGGAACCAGAATCAAGATTTTTGAAAAAAGGATTAGAACCGGGAGTTAACCGGAGGTTTTGGTTCTTACAAGGCTCTAGTTCTGGAACTGGTTCCAAAAATCAGGCCTGATTCCATTTTGGGTTTTGCTAATTGGAACGGAAATTGACGGATGGCTCTAACCTGCCAAACCAGGTATCCGCCCAACAATGGTTGTTACTGATCTTGGGTGGTTTAGGATGTTTTTAATGATAAGGATATTTAACAATAAGAATATAAATATTCATACATTTCCTCAATAACCAACTTTTCTTACAATGGAATCTGAATTTCTTGCTCAAAGTTAAGATTATATAGTGATAGTCTTGAAATTACAAATGTAGACATTGTTCTTAATCATCAAGTTACTACCATTACATGATCGCTTTCAAAAAAAGCAAGTAACTTGCATTTGGAAGCAATAATTTGGATTCTCACCATGTGATTGTTTGGCACTTTGAAATATATTCACAAAACTCACACAAGGTATAATTTATATGAGAGTGGGTGGTGCCCCAATCTTGTTGATTAGAAAAACTTATGCTTTTTATTGCATGTGTGGGGAGAGAGGTCAAGTTATTTTGGGACTCCAACAAACTCCCACAATTGTGAAAGAGTGGAAATGGGGAGTTTGAACATTTGAAAGTGAATTCTCACATTGGGAGTTGGGAGTCCAAAGCTCATTTGGATTTCAGATTAAGGTTTACAAAGTTTGAGGATCAAACCTTCTTTAAATTAAACTCTCTTTACATAACTAGAAAGTCTTGAAGAGTAGTTAACTAAATTGGGCTCACATTTTGAAATCAAAGATCTAAAATACAAATTAAATGACCATTTGATTAAAAGGGTCAAATCTTACGTTGGTTGATACTTTTTTTTGACACAATGAAAAGATATTGGTAGCTTTTCCAAGCATGGGTTTGAACCTAATTTCTTAAATTTCTAAACTTAACCTAAATTTCTAAACCTAGGTTTGGTTTTGATTTTTTTTTTTTCAAATTCAAGAAACTTCAAGTCTGGTTCGAAAATAAGGTGTAGATCCATGTCACACTACATATTCCCCAAGGTTGGAAATTCTATAGGTATAGAGTTTTACAAAAAATAAAAAATGATCATCTATTTATAAAGTTTAGTGTGCTTACTAACTTTTAAACAAACTTCAATGTGCCTATCTTAAAACCTTGAACTCTTTTTTTTAAAGTTCATTTTCAAACTTTTGATTCTAGTTCCAGGCTTAGCAAAAAGCTAGTTTCATAGCTTAATCCTTGTACTAGCTCACTAAAAGGGGTGATGATTCAAATCTCAATCACAAGATTGAAAAACTTGAAGTTGAACCCTTCAAGTTTAACACTCCAAATCAAGGAACTTGCCAACAAGATTGAAAACTTTCCAATTAGAAGTGAAATAAGAAAGTTATGAGCCCCCAATTTGGTGGAACTTGTAAATTAGCAACATCCGGGAGTCCTAGGAAAAGTTGTTTTCAAGAAATTGCATAGTATATATCATATGATAGTGAGGACAATGTTGATTTTTTCCAAGTTCAAGGCATGGTTTGTCTTGTGAATTTGAGTTAATTTGTGGCTCATCCATACACTTTCCCTTGTTGCAAGATAAAAATATGTGTAGGAATGTGATGCCAAGTTGAGGAAGGCACATAGTTGTGCAACTGAAATTATGAATGTCATTTATAGAAACAGCCATTCAAGGCCTTTCTTGGCAAGCTAAAAAAATTCAGATTTGTTTAAAAGGCTTCAGCTTTTCTTTGCCTCTAATTAGACGAATTTTAATGGTTAAATTAGGCAAAGAAATTTTCCACACATGGTCACAAGTGTTCATTGTAGATAGCTTTTGTTGATGTATTAAAAACTTGTGAATTGCCACTCACAACTTGTTGCATGGACAAGGGTTTTGGGTGTGGCAGTGGTAGGCATTTCTTTACCTAGTCCAAGAGGATTGCATTAGCACTGCGCACCATGTTTATGTAGGCAAACAATATGGAATCATACTGTAGTAATCATGTTTCTCAAAGTTTTGAAAGGGATGACTCCAATAATTGACACAATTTAACTTCTACAATGGGCCTGGGCACATTAATTTGGATGAAGTAAAAACTTTAAATAGCATGAAACTTAGTTAAGACTTGTAAGGGCATCCCCTTGGCAGCACTAAACTGGTCTTTAAATAGTATTTTGGGTGAAGTGTAATCCCTAAATAGTGTCAAACTAAATCTTCATGCACAAATATGCACCACATAGAACAAGGTCAACAAAAGAAAATAACTGCTTTTATTTGGCTGAAGTGGTGGAGTTTAAGTAGTCTTTCACTGTATGCTGTCTACAATTACATGTTTGTGTGAGTCTGGGGAAAAAACTAACATGTTATATTGGATGTGATAAACAATATTAGAGACCCAACTATGGGGGTGTGGAAGGAGATGCTCCAAATCCAGTAGACATATTTTAGAAAGACAGCTTCTTTTTCGAGGCTTGTTCTTGGGAGGATTAACCCAGATTGCAACTTAGGAACAAACAACAAACCCTATCCTCTGAATACTGTCAGGCTTTTGCAAACCTTTTTACATAATTGAAGTAGTTTTAGAATAGTCTCATATGGAACTCCATTCCATGAAATTAATTAGCTGCAGTAATTGACAAACTAATAGTCAACAAACCACGACTTAATGGAGGGTACTCTATAATAAGATGATAAACAGTTGGGGAACTGACTGGCCAACTCACTTCAAGAAAAGCCCAACAGATAAGTAAGTGGAAATCCCCCCATAAACTAAAACAGTACCAGGGGATGCTGCTTTCAAAACCACTGCCAATGCCTGAAAAGCAAAATTATTAATATAGAGTTACTGGGACTTAATGAACTCTAGAAACTACTCAGCTACCAGAAACAAAAATAAATTCCCCCAATAGTTATAATTACATACTAAGCTATTTTAAATTTTGGGAATCTCCTTGCAGAATTTGACGACGTGCATGGCAATGTAGCTACCCAAAAATTCTACCCTAAACTCTCAGTTGCAGTGTTATTGGCTCTCTTGAGACTAGAGAACAATGCTGAGTTCATTGGGTCCCACAATATATTTGTGAGGAATGTTCGCCAACTGTGAGTTTAGGTTCAAAAAAACTTCATGGAATATTTCTTATTATAACTGCTGTTGCTGGTTTCAACTGCCCCATTGAAAGGTTTAGAGGCAATATAATTACGCCAATATTAGCTGCTGCTTGTTATTACTGCCGCAACTGGCTGTTCAGAGTTCAATTATTTGAGGGGCAAAAAATAATTCCTACCAGACCTAGATTCCCATACGTAAGTAACTCATCATTCCCTCTTCTGACGGCGCTTCCATGCAGAACAGAACGCCACTAGCGGCCAAAATGCAGGCGCACCCACTTGTCCACTAAAGCCCAATGGGGATTGGTGAAGAGGGGAACCTTTGTTGATGAATTCCCAGGTCCCCTTTAATTAGGGTCTGTCAGAGTATGCCCATCCATCGCAGTAAAATAGCTTGTAGACTTCTTTTAGTAGTGTGAAAAAAAGTTCAGGCCTGTAAATGTAAACACAATACAGTGCCCTCCAAGAGGGCCCATACAGTAACAGTTTTCTTTTATTGGCCAGGCACAATGAGTGGCCAAGGTGGTGACATTTTAAGTACTATTTCACTTTATCCTGTTTATTCGTTCATATTTATGGGTTGGGATGGGGGAATAACTAACACTTTATGTTTGTGTGATAAATATTGATAGATGCCCAAATAGGAATGTGGGTGGAGATGTTTTAGAGATACTTATTATTACCATTTACACTCATTGTCACCATATTTAGATTACCAAGGCAAGGATATTGTGTTTAGATTTATTATAGATTATAGTCACTTAAGGGATTTTGGCCCCTAGGTAATAAAAGGTCTATTTTTCTATGAGGGTTTTTGAAAGATGATATTAAAGCTTGTCTTGAAACTTCAGATTAGTTATAGAGTTATGATATCTTGAAGGATTTTGGTTTCTCTTAGAGGATTTTTTTTTGAAGATTATATTTTTGCATGGTGAAATATTTGAATTTCCATAATTCTTCTTTTGCCATAATATACTTTTTCATGTAAATGGCAAGGCCAGAGTGTGACACGGCCCTTGATTAAAATGGGAATAGCTGTAATTTTTACGTTCTCTAAAAAGTTACTTACAAACAAACCCTCAACTACAAACCTATAATGAAAGAGAAGAGGAAGTACACATTTTCAAAATGGTTGCACTTTCTAATGGAAAGTGACTCTCCTAGAGCCAGGAGGGGCAGGGATTTCAATCACTTTCCATTACCTTGCTGTCAATCCAAGTTCCTCACATTCCATGATCTTGTTGTCATCCTAGTTTCTCATGTCATGAGAGCTTCAACTCATGACACGAGAAACTGAGATGACAGCAAGGCAATGGAAAGAGACCCTAATTCACCAATTGGGTAATGACAAGTCATGATTATGAGCCATGCTAACTTTTACCCCAATGGAGTTTTGAATAGATCAGTTGTGACTGTGTAGAAGAACCACGGTTTGCAGATTTCACAGGCGATAATTTCTCATCAGACTAGTCAGGAGTTTAATTGCTGGATTAATGAAGGAGACCCATATAGACAGGCAAGCAGCCCATGATTTGGTCCTTTTTGACTGTCGTATTCCGTGCTGTGCGGCTGGCTGATCAGACTCCCTTGCCTGGTGTTGCGTGTCTGGCCTGCTGTGTGTGAAGGCACTTGGACTTGTGGTGTAAGTAGTAGTAGTAGTAGTACTGTGCACTGATCTGGCGCAGAACTCAGGGCAAGCAATAGTTCTTATTGCCCTCCTTGCGCTGCTCGACCTGTCTTTATGTCACTGCTGTAGCTGCAGGCGCTGCTGTTGCACTGGGTCGCTTGTCGCTCCAGACTTGCAGTAACGGTCTGGTATCAGGCGATTTGCATTCGAGGAAAGAGGATGGGGGCGTTCGTTCGAACTTGGGCGACTTCAAGCTTTGCAGGACGCTAAATTAAAACAGGGTCTGGCGTATTGTCATCGTAGTAGGTGACGAGGACGAGCACTAGTCCGAATCTAGTCGTGGCTCTTTGATCTTCTCGCTTTTTGCAACCAATTCGGAACGTACCATTCATTAATGTATTTAGAAAGAACTAGTCCCAGAAGTGGCTAGTAAGCACTAGGCAGAAGCTAGGAGGCGTTGACCACCATGTTTTCTTTGCTGCGCTTCAGGTATGAAGTTTGAACTACGAAGTGGAATATTGAGACTTGCGCATGAAGGCCAACTCAACAAATCATGGCCACTTGTGTAAATACCAAGTTAGGGTATGCAAGTTGCAGCAGGGATATTTTTTCTTCCAACAATACCAACTACTGTAAACGTGTAGAAGCGTGCAGACTTGAGGTGTGACGAACTACATAGAACTGTGCTGCTGCAGCACTACCTACACAACGAATGGTAGCCAAGAATGCTAGGGTTGTAGCAGGGATATTTTTTCTAAAGTGGAACTTTCATAAGTGTGTCTCTGATAATATCTTTTAGAATATTAGCTCTACCTACATGATGACAAAATTTTATTCCAAAACAAAATTGCAAAAGAGAGCTACTGAGAGGGAGATGCTAGAAATATCCATTTGTAATTTTCTTGAGGAATAAATTATTTCTGAAAATCTAGATTCTAAGAAATTATCTGACCTGTATCTTCTAAATCAATTGATGTTAGTACCTACACAGTAAAGGCAGAGAAAATGCTCAATGAAATGGCTACCAATCACTTGATGTGCAATATATATTAGAGCAACTCCACTGGTGCTCAATATATGACCCTGCAAATTAAAATTGGACGAAAAAATGTCAAAGCATGCCAGTTTGGCTATGAGGTTGGTAAAAGGCACAACAAGCCTAACACCCACTGTTGATGGGCTAGATAGTTTGATTGGTCCAGATGGGTTGCTATTAGTTGTCTCCCATCTATTTGCAGCCTCAGTTTTAGTTTTAGGGGTGGGTTGGAAAAAAGTAAATAACTAAACTTGGATGTGAGAAATATTTTTGCACGGTCACATACTGAGCACCAGTGGAGTTGCTCTTAGTTTTCTCCTTTTTGTAAAATGCCACTTGGAAAAGCATTTTGCAGGAATATTTGGCACAGTTTCATAATAAAAAAAGATTGTATAGTCTGAGTAGTCCCGACTCCCTACCGTCGCCCCTAACATATAAAGGAGTTTGGGTTTGCAGTATGGACCATCTTGACTTTAATCATCTCGGTGGAATTATTACCCTGACTTGTAGTAGGCAAATCATTTGCTTATAGCTAGGGCATTTATCTTGGAGTGCAGGAACAAGAAAAGTTAAAACAGTCTACTGGAAGGAAGTAGTTGTTGGTGGACACGCAGGCCTGTCTCAGGGCGCAGCAGCATCTTCACTACCCGTCACCCCACTCATCAATTCTGCCGTCAACTTGATGATGCCGACGGCTGCATGGTCCTTGCATGCAGGACTAGCATTATGAATGAGTGAGCTAGCTGTTCAGAACTTGACGCCCAGAAATCAATGTCCCCTATGCTATATCGACAGTAACAGACTAACATTCAAGCAGTCGGTCGCTAACTTACATATCAATACGTCAACAGTCAAGACCCATCAGTCAAAATACGTCTTTGCCAGTCCAAGAATCCTCTTGTATCATCCCTGAAGATTATCTAACTGTCAACTACGAGATCAGTTAGTTTAAAACCCTTAGGCAGTCTCCAGTCTCCACTCACTGCTCCTTTCTGTGCCTCTACTTGTGTTCACCACATCCAACATGGAGTGTTAATTATTTCCTCATCCCCATCCCATAAACATAAATAATAAGGCAACACATAAATTGAGACTATTCAAATTCTACAACTCGAGCCAATCATTATGACCAACCTATTAAAAGTAATCATTTTCTTTCTCTAGTCATTTTGGAAATTAATGTGCCAAGGGAATATTTCCAAGTTCAAACTCAATTTTGCACTATTTACCCTATACATATTTACAAATCCAAATTTAGTTTCATACTTGTTATGGTGTGTGCATATTTATATAGGTCCAAACCCAATTTCACACTATGTATCTATAAGTTACATTTCATACAAATTGGTCTTGACCCTACCTTTGTGCTTACGATCAAGGTTGAGCCAAGACAAGAGGAACAAGGTAGGAATGAAATCAAGGCATGGTGATGTTCAAACACACTCCCAAGGTGAGTGGTAAGTATTTGTGAGTGAAAGGGAGGAGCTCCCGTGATTCATAAAGGCATTTTCACTTTGCAAGTGGGAGGGTCCCATGAAGTCTTAGGAGCTATGGGATAAGGTTAGGGCAACAAATTTGGTCCACATTAAGTGATCTTTCACTTGTTCAAAAGATATTGTTGACTACTACAAGATAGTAAGTTTTCATTTTGAGAACAAACCTTTATTGCATAAGTTATGGTCATTTGAAGACAATGAATTTCATGGTAATCAAGTTGATTGAAAATATGCAAGGACAAAGACTACCAAGATGACTCTTGACCATTCATACCATCATTTAGGAACCAATTGATGTTCAACTCATGAACTTGACATATTGAAACCTTGTCTTTGAGGGCTACAAGATAATGTACTTGCATGCTCAATTTAATTAAGTTGCATAAAAATTATGGGCCTCTAAAATGATGGAATTACAAAAGTGTAAAACTTTTGAAATATAATTTTTGGAGTCTTGAAAAACATGTCATTTCAACATAGGTGTGATAGTGAAATACATAGTATATCATATAGAGGAAGGTGTAGTGTTTTCTTGTGCATTTGGGCCACATGGGGAGTTTTGTGAATGCATGTAAATAATCTATGAACCAAAATTGGATACAATTTCATTAATTGGCCTCTTTATTTGGTTGGTGAAGTTTGATATGAATGAAATGAAGTTTGACATGAGGAATCAAGTTGTTTTAGTCTTATCTTGAAGCTCACACTACCTTTGTTTAGTCATGAAATGCTAAGGAATGTGCATTGGGATCTTGCATTCCATTGCCAAAATTAAGATTGGGAAATATTTTACCATTGATACCACTTCACAATCCTAGGGGTGTGTCAAACTTACTTTGTATAGGCTATTATATTGTTGTTCATGGAGACGCTCTTTTGTGAAATTGTAACAAAATTTCAGTATGTATTCTTGGTTTGCAAATCAAAAAATAGTTTTACAAAATCCATGAATATATTTTGAGTAAAATTTCATCACGTATATTTGTAATATGACATTGATAATATTAATTACAATATGACATTACTCCAAATCATTTTCATGTAATATAACTTTGAACAACATTTTTGTAATTGAATTAGTTTTCATTATTTCCATTTGTCAAGGTAGTAAATCTCACAAGTAACCAAAATTTCCAAAAAAACTCCATGTCTTGACTCCTTAAAAGTTTAGCCTTAATCACAATCAAGGTGCCCAAAAAGAATGTGACATTACAAATGATTCCAATTCACAAAACTCAACTATGTTCTTCTTTATAGTTTTAATTCAATTCAAAATGACCAATGAGTTTTATAACTTGCAATAAACATAAGCATGGTTCATTTGTTATTTAAGTTTGGGCAGAATTTAATGTACTAGAAATTCCTAAAAAATAAATGCTATTCATTGCCATGAAAACTATAATATTGTATAAGAATAAAAAAGATTAGTAAATTACACAAAATTTCAACCTTATTTACAAAATATTGTCATTACATATCAAATGCCATGAAAAATAACCCATCTACACTTTTCAAACTCTTAATATAAAGTGATTTTAAAATGGAAATTTCAAAACATTCTAGGCTACAAACATCTAAGGGCTACTAAATGAGCAATATTTAATGTGTTGTAAAACGAAATATAACAAACATATAAATATGAACTAATGTTAAAAGATAAAAACACACTAAAAGAAATGTTGTATTATGCAATAATTCAATTTGTGATTATATGTGATTAATTGTCATTTTCAACTATGTTTTGTCATTTTTACATCTACTCACCATCCTTTTCAATTTGTTACTTTTCTTACAAATATGGTGTGAATAATTTGTGACTATTAAGTTTTTCATCTTTTCATGTTTATTAATTTTTTTGGTTTTCATTCAAGCAGAAGCTTTCATGTAAAATTAATTGCAAAAGTAGTTGTAACTTAGTAACCTTTATTGGTGTACCTACATCTTTGAAGTATATTAAAATGTTTTTAATATATTAGAGATATATTTGTAGACTTGTGTATTTATGCCATATTTTGGGCATGTTAAGTATACATTATATATAAATTGTGGGTTGCCTAAGTAGGTCAATAGGTAAATATAATTACCTATTAACTAAATATTATATTTAATATGTAAAAGCTATTAATATTTACAAGTTTATTTGTTCTAGATAATAATGATTAAATAGATTGAATTTTTTTAAATCACAATTTCAATAATAATTTATAGCTCACTAATTAGTTACTGAACTATAATTAAATTATTATCAAATAAAACAATTAACAATTATTGATCAATCAAATTATTACTACCTATTAATTAATTATTATATTTAATAAATAATAAAATACTAATAGTTAAAAGTTAATTAATTATTTAATGGTATGATTTAATTATAGGTGATTAATTAGTTATTATTTTTAGAAAATTATTAAATATTAACTGATTAATTAACCTATTTATTTATTTAATTTTTATATTAAATAATTAATAAATATGAAATAAACATAAAATTATTAATACATATTATATAATTTATTATTATTATTTTATAATATATAAATAAAATATTTTGTTAATTATTAATGTGGTAATAGTATTAATTAATTAATTTTCTAGTTAATTAGTTGGTTATATGTATATATATATAGTTAATTCAAAAGAATAAAGGATATGGACTACACTTTCTAGTTATAAAATTAGTTTGCAAATAAGTTACTTATTTGTGAACTAGACTATAATTAGAAAATTTATCCCATTTGCTTTGTCCTCTATTTTCCATCTTGTAAATTATATAAGGAAATTGTTTTGTCTTACATAACCATATTTTTAAAAATGTGTCTTGTTTGGGATGAACCAATCAAAAAGGTTCAATTGTAAAAATTAAACCCAAAATAAAATAAAAATATTTACATTCATACCCCCTAATTTAACCTCCCTAACTTAGGTGTGTAAATTGATAGGTCTACCAACCTACCTACCTAAACATTGATTTAAATTTATCTTAGCTAATTTTCAATATGTTTCATGAATTTTGCCCAAATTATGCCACATGGCAAAATCCCATTATAACATAATATGCACATGGTAAAATCCCATTATAACATATTATGCCATGTGGCATAATTCCATTAAACCAAATTATGCCACGTGATAAACCCCCATGAAAATGAATTATGCCACACGGCATATTTCCATTGATAAATGTTGTGACATTATAGGCTATTTAAAATAAATGATGAGGATCAAATTTATATTTCAAAAGAAAATTACAAGAAAATATATTATGTTACCAAGTGGCAATTAATGAATAAGTTACATTTTAGTTGCAAAAATAGGGACTAATTGCAAGTTGCATATGGATAGTCACCATATGAAATCATATATGTTGACCATCTACATCATCCATATGGATTGAGTTGACATCATGGTGAGTCATCACTTGTGCCTAAATGTTGGGTGTGACTTCATATATGTAATTAATAGAATTCTAATTGCTAATGTTCATTGTAACATAATATTTATAATCCCTAAATATAATTACAAATTGACATTTTTTTTTTAATAACATTACAATAAGGTAATGTATTTTTATGCAAAGCACAATGGTAGTTTTTTCTAGGTTAATCAAATCTTGTTAAATACAATTCAAATGCATTTGAAAAAATTTATGAAAAATGAAATGAAAAACCAAAAAAAAATGTTTTTATCCTCCCAACTTTGAAAATTTTACACCAAAAATATCAATATTTAGTGAAAAATGGACTTTACAATGTAGGTGCATCTAGTATCAGAATCCAAAAGCATTATGGGTATGAATTTTTGTGAAATTGGAAGTCATGTTCACAACTTTGGGAAACCATTTTTAGATTACTTACAATACTTAAAATGAAAAAATCAAGAAAGGAAAGGTTTTTTTTTTTTTAAAAATAATTGAAAACCTCCAAATCACAAAGTTCATTTAAATATCTAAAGTTATTTTTTCAATACCCATGTTGGTCCACCTTAATGTGCAACTACAAAACATTTACAAAACGTTGAAACATTTTAAATGCATGTAACTTAAGTTGCATGCACGTCACACAACTAGAACTAACTAAATTGCTTTGTATTTAAATAAGAATATAAAGTCTTGAATGTGAGGTACCTTAATTATGACTATGGGGTCCAAGTTTGCTTAAGTGTCTTAAAGATACTATTAAAATGATATCGTTTTTATGGGTACCATGATTCAAGGATGCCAAAGTAGCACATGATTTAGGAAATAACATGTTTACAATATAGGGAAATAGTACCATCAAAGCCATAGTAATAGTTAAACATTTGGGTAGTAATGTGAAAAGACCAAAAAAATTATTATGCTTTGACATCACAATGGCATCACAAATGAGGAAGAGGATTTGATATTCATTAATGAGCTTGAACTATTTTCTATTAGTACCATTAGTTTACCCCGAAAGATAATACAACCTCATTTGCAATCAATACAATTTAGAATGATAGAGGAATAGAAAAACCAACTTCCAATGCATTATCAAACATTGTAAACAAACATAAAGTTGTTCTTGAGGTAGTGGTCAACAAAGAACCTAAAATAGCTTTGGAAGACAAGGTGTATCTTGAAACTTAGTACCACCATAGGCCAAGCCATGTATAAATAGATGAAACACTAACAAAAATAAAAAGTGTAAGAAATGTAGATTACAAGGTGGTTCAACTAAAGAACAACAATTCATGATGATTTACTTGGGTATAGAAGATACGACTTCCGTAGACGATAAATGTCGATGCACAATTGGCCTAGGAAAAAATGAATTCATTGAAAGAACTACTAATGGATGTACAAGGACATCTTTGCATGGACATATAAAGATGTAAAAGGCATACCATTGAAATTGGCACATCATTTACTGAACTAGACACATCTATTCCACCTACACATTAGGCCAGGTCTAGAACGAATCCAAACTATGTTGTAGATGTTAAATAGGACATAGACAAATTATTAACATCAATATTTATACAACCAGTAGAGGAAGCCCCTTGGAGGTCACCAATTACAATAACATTTAAAAAGAACATTAACAAGTTCAAAATTTGTGTAGACTTCAAAAAACTAAATGCATCTACCAAAAAAGATCCATATCCATTGCCTTTTACATATGACATACTAAACACAATTGTAGGACATGATGCATATTCATTCCGAGATGGATATTATGGATACCACTAAATATCCATAACACCAAAGGAGATACACAAAATAACATTTGTAACAAATTGGGTAGCTTTCACTTGGGTAGCAATGTGATTTGGGTTAAGAATGGACTTCCCATTTACCAAAGAGTAATAAATAGAGTTTTCAAAAAATATTTAAACAAATTCATGAATTGTTTTTAGATGATTTTACTTTGTACAATGATATGGACATTCATCTAACTAAATTTAAACTATGCTTTCATAATTGCAAAAAAATTGGGATTACCTTAAATTCTAAACAAATTTGCATTTTTGGTATTTTTAGGGATGATACTAAGATTTATAGTTTCCAAAGAAGGTAAATTACTAAACCTTAGTAAACAAATCCATAATAGATGCATGTGTTCAATGGAACGGTTCTAAAACTTGATAGGAAAACATGACTAGCTTGTAGTTTATGCCTTTAGACTACTCAATAACATAGTTCACAAAACTAAAGTACCACAAAATGAGAAGCCTTAGCCATGGTATTTGGACTCCACAAGTTTAGGCATTACCTATTGGGTAATAAGTTTGTGTTTTATGTAAACTATATGGCTATGGTGTATCTAATGAACAACCCACTTGTTTCAAGTCGTATTGTTCAATGGTTACTCTTGTTCTTGGAATATGACTTTATTGTATTGTATAAGTTAAGGTGTACCCATGTGGTAGTAGATGAGTTATAAATACTACCAAACACTACAAAACCAACAAGTGTCCCTAACCAAATTACATATGTAAATCTATTCCATTTATAGCCAATTTGGTTAGAAAATAAAATACCATCTACAAACGGGACAAATGTCTAGTATTTTGGTCCCTCAACCCAAACGCAAAAACTAGCAAAATTAACAAAGTCGTTTATAATACAAGAAGGGATGTTGTACCAAATGGGGTTAAACAACAAATTAGGCCAAAACATAACCACATATGAAGCTCACAAGATATCCTGAGAACTCCATGAAGGTTTACAGGTGGACATTTTGCAATGGATGTTACTACCAAAAAAATCATAAATGCAAGCTATTAATCATTTCTAGCCTTTCCATCTTCTATTATCTTTAGTGGTGAATACCAATTAACCATCTCATCAAACACAACATCTTTACTCACTTGCAACTTTCAAATGGAAGGGTTAAAACATCTATATCCTTTTTGTCCCAAGGAATATCCAATGAAAATACACTTCTTAGCTTTTGGGTCTAGTTTTGATCTTTTCTCATCAATAACATGCACGTATGTAATGCAACTAAACACTTTGAGGATTCATGATATAGACTACAGTTGCTACCGTTTCAGCCCAAAAGTAATTTGGCAATTTCTTCTCATTCAACATGGCACATGTTATTTCTTCAATGTGCCTAGTCTTCCTTTTAGCAACTCCATTGTCACAACCCCACTTTGAAGGAGTGTGAAGATGACACTCACACTCCCGAAATGGGGACTTGAAAGTCATTTGGGACTTCCAAAAACTCAAAGTTCGATTGAAGGGGTCAAAACACTTTACCTTGAAGTGTTTTTTATACCGTTGGTAAGGTCTTGAAGTCTAGATTGTCGAAAATGGCCTCAGAGTGTGCCATTCGGACATCTACAACATAAATTATGGACGAAAGAAGGGCCAGGAGTCAAATTGCCAATTTGATTCCTGACCACTAAAAGTCGAAAATCGACCCAACCCCAGTGTGTGCAGGTGGAGTGTGACACATTATTGGAAAATTCTCAAGGAGAGTTATAAATTTGCTTTAGATTTCATCCCAATTGGAGGTCTGAATAAGGAGTTATGAACTCCCAAAGTCACGAGAGTCCAAACCGGGACAATTTTGAAACTCCTTAGGAGTCTCGGGAAAAAGTGCCATTCGGATGTAGGTGCCACAGAGTAACGCAGAGAATACTATATGGGGGAAGGTGGTGGCTTCCCTTGAGTCCGGGCCGTGGTGAGTCATGTGAGTCCAAGGTCGCCCGTGGTTTGTCCTACCACTACAAGTGCTCCCGAATGTGAACTAACTAACTTGTTGGTTGGTTTGATGTAGGTTTGAATAACTAAATAAAGCTTGTCCCTCTTCCTAGTCCCATCTTGGAGCTTCAGCATGCCCCTTTACCCCTTTTAGTGCTGAGAGCTAAGAACGTGCCCCGATTCCGTTGTTTAACTTCTTTGGAACCCAACTTAGGTCTAATAAGGGACTTGGGAGCGTGTCAATTGGTATCAGAACTCTAATTGAGCTCGATTCACTTCTTGGAAATTTTGGATGGCACCCAAGAATAATTGTAAGCAAGCATAAAAGACCATGTTGGAGGAACCCATTGAAGACCGAATAGTCCCGCCAAAATCAATTGGGGAGGAGGAACTAAAAACCTAAGAGGACCAAGATGAACTTGAAAGTGAAGAGGAGCAACGGAGCTCGGTCCTATTCACCCAGGAACAATTGGAAGTCCTCCTCAAAATGAATAGGCCCATCTTCAATGAGTTGGTTGCAGTCTTTAAAGGGGGGTCATCCAAAAATGTGGGATTCCAACTGGCCAAACTTGAGAACTTTGATGGTGCCCACGATCGAAAAGTTGTGGATGTTTGGCTTGTTGAAATGAAGGATTATATACATGCCGCCAAGGTTGAACAACATTCGCCCAATCTTACTTGAAAGGCTATGCCGCCACATGGTGGAGGATAATGAAACAAAACGAAGGGAAGAACCATGGCTACACTTGGGAGTTCTTTAAGGAACATGTTGAGTCCAAATTTGTCCCAAGGAATTTTGATTACATCTCATGGTGCAAATTTCGTGCCTTTGTGAATGCCACAAATGACAACTTATGGCAATATGTCAAGGCTTATTCTGAACTCATGCTTGAGGTCCGGCACATGCATGAACTAGATCGTGCGTGCCAATTTATGATGGGGTTTCCAATTTGGGCCAAGCAGAAGCTTGAAGAGAATTGGCCCTCTTCACTATTTGAGGCCATCATGAAAGTGGAAGGCTTCTCCAATGTGGGGCGGGGTGAAAAATCCAGGTTCAAGAAAGACAACAAGTTCCTTCACAAGAAGTCACGCCATGAGGGAGAATGGAACTAAGGGCAAGAAAGCCCAAGAAAGGAGAAGCCCAAACAATTCCAAGGCTCGGGGTTCAAACCCAAGGGAAATTTTGTGAAAAAGGGGCTCCTTTCAAAGCAAACTAACCTAAAGGAGATGTTGGGGTGAAACCCAAAGGAACATGTTTCAACTGCAACGAAAAGGGGCATTACTTCAAAAATTGTCCCAAGTCCAAAATGAGGAATGGGGGCTCTAAGGTAATTGCCCTCAATGTCAACCTAGCCCAAGCTGAATGCAATCAATTTATCTTCTTGAAGAGGAAGATTGCTGAGCATGATGTGTTATGTCTTTTGGACACAAGGGCTTTTCACAACTTCATAACTTGGAAAAACACTGAAAGGAGGAGTTCCACTTAGAGGAGTTCAAGGCACCCATCAAGGTGCACTTCGTGGATGGGGTTCCCCATCCCACTACGTCACAAGTAAAGGGAATGCCTCCTCGACTAGGAAATTGGAAAGGAAAGGTGGACTTGCTGGTTTCCAGCTTGGGTGGAATGGATTGCATTTCGGGAATGGAGTTCATCACCCAAAACAATGTGTTCATAGAAGGGCATAATAGGCTAGTTAAAATCCCATCTAAAAGTGGGATTGTGTGCGTGAACACGAATTACCTCGTGTGGGTGGATCAACCATCCACTTTATGTTAGGAAAAACCTGGGAAAGAGATGCGTGGGAGGCTATGGTATGATGTGTGTTATGCGAGTGTTGGATGAGTTTGAGCCCAAGGAAGCCACCAATTTGGTGATTTCCAACCGGCCAAACTCGGGAACTTCGATGGTGCCCGCAATCGCAAGGTTGTGGATGCTTGGCTTGCGGAAATGGATGATTATATTCATGTCGCCAAGGTTGTCCCATGCCACTTCTCAACCCTATTTGCCTTATACAAATGAGAAGTGGCATGGGACAAATGGAACTTTCTTGCGTAGGGAGAAGAACAACCTCCCCGTTTCTTGAGCCGTGGCTTCATCCTTTGTGGGAATAAAGTGTGCCATTTTGCTAAATCGATCCACCACAACCATGATGGCATCAAACCCCTTGGAAAGGGGCAAATTTACCATAAAGTCCATTGACAGACTTTCCCACGGCCCTTCGGGAATTGGCAAAGGTTGCAACAAACCTGCTTGCTTTTTGTTGAAGGTCCAGTTTTGTTGACAAGTTAAACAAGTCTTCATGTATTCCTCCGCACTATCCTTCAAGTTGGGTTAATAGTAGGATTTCTTTAGGAATGTTGTGGTGTGCTTTGCACCACCATGGCCCGCAAGCAGTCCATCATGACATTCCTTCAAAAGTGTGTCTCGCATCTTCCCTTCCAACACATAGAGTCGATTTTGCTTGTACCACAACAATCCATTTCTCAAATGGAAGTGGGACTTGGCTCCATTTTGGATGCTTGCCTTACCTCCTTGGCAAAAGCATCCCGGCGGCTCGCTAGTCTAACTTCCTTTTGAAGTTCCGACTCTCCCCCATACACCACTCTAAGTTGGTGTTTCCGGCTCAAGGCATCGGGGACTATGTTCTCCTTTCCCGACTTGTGCCGGATGTCCACATTGAACAAGGCCAATGTGTCTTGCCACCTTACTTGTTTTGATGACAACTTAGGTTGAGTAGCGAAGTACTTCAAGGTCACATTGTCGATCCACACCACCACATCTTTGGAGCCTATGTAATGGCCCTAAGTCTTGAGGCAATGTATGACCACCCACCTTTCCTTATCGTGTGTTGGACACCTTCTCTCCGTCTCACTCAACTTCTTGCTTTCAAAGGCCACCGGCCTTCCATCTTGCACTATGACACCCCCAATTGCAAAGTCGGAGGCGTCGGAATGGATTTCAAAGTCCTTGTCAAAGTCAGGCAACTTCAACACCGGCACCTTCACTAAAATGCCCTTCAATGTTTCAAAGATTTCGTCACATGCTTGATCCCAATCGTAAGTGATGACGGACTTCTTCAAGAGGTTTGTCAAAGGGGCCCCTATTTTGGCAAAGTTCTTTATGAACTTGCGATAATAGGAGGCCAATCCCAAAAAGGATCTCAAGGTGGGAACCGACTTAGGCGGCTCCCAATCCAAAATTGCCTTGACCTTCTGATCATCCATCATCAAACCGTCTTGAGTTATCCTATGCCCAAGGAAATCCACTTCCGTCACCCCAAATTCGCACTTCTCGAGTTTCGCATACAACTTGTTTTCCCTTAGCCTTTGGAACACCTTGCGGAGGTGTTCCTCATGTTCCTCCATGGAGCTACTATAAATCAAAATGTCGTCTATGTAGACGACCACAAAATCATCAAGCCATTCCCGGAAAATGTCATTCATGAGAGTGCAAAATGTTGCGGGTGCATTGGTGAGCCCAAAGGGCATCACCAAGAATTCATATGAGCCATACTTTGTGCAACAAGTGGTCTTTTTTTCATCCCCTTCTTTGATCCTTATTTGGTAATACCTCGAACATAGATCAATCCTACTAAAAACCTTGGCTTCCGAGAGACGATCAAATAGATCATCGATGCAAGGTAAAGGATACCGATTTTTCACCGTTGCCTTGTTGAGTGCTCTATAATCAACACACATCCTCAAAGTCCCATCCTTCTTGTGAACAAAAAAGACGGGTGCCCCATATGGCGACTTATTTGGTTTGATATAACCTTTGGTGAGGAGTTCTTCGAATTGAACCTTTAACTCTTTCAACTCCTCATGATTCATTCGGTATGGGGCCTTGGCAGGAGGTTCCACTCCCGACATCACTTCAATCGCATGATTAACACGTCTTTTCGGGGGCAAGTCTTCGGGCAACTCATCGAGCATCACATCCGGGAATTCTTCCAAAATTCGCCTTATGCACTTGGTAGAAGTCACCAACTTGGTGGCTTCCTTGGGCTCATACTCATCCAACACCCGCATGACACACATCATGCCAAAACCTCCCACGCGTTCTCTTTCCCAAACTTTTCCTAACATAAAGTGGATGGTTGGACCACCCACACAAGGCAACTCATGTGCCTTGACTTGCACAATCCCACTTTTAGATGGGATTCTAATACCTATTGACGCACTCCCAACTCCTCAAAGGACCCAAATGTGGGCCCAAGTGGAAAACATCGGAAGAAGAAGGAGTCGGGGCACGCTCCCTAGCTCATAACACTTTGAGGGGTAAAGGGGCGTGTTGGAGCTCCGGGATGGGACTAAGAAGAGTTGATAAGCTTCACTCACTCACACGGGCCTGCACACAACCCACACAAAGTGGTTAGTGCATAGTTGGAGCACCTTTGGTGCTAGGACAAGCCACGGGCAACACGGACACACAAGACTCACCATGGCCCGGACTTGGGGGAAGCCACCACCTTCCCCCTTATAGTATACTTTGCAGCTCTTCACAGAGGCTACATCCAAATGGCTCTTTTTCCCAGGGACTCCCAAGTGGGAGTCCCGAAACTATCCCGGGTTGGAGTCTCGGGACTTTGGACGCTCATATCTCCCGACTGTAGAGTCCAAGCACGACAAGGTCTGACGCAAAGTTGTAGCTCTTGTCGAGAGCTTTCCAACGCCATGTTGCACTCTAGAATCGGACATCGGGAAGAGGTCAATTTTCGACTTTTAGTGGTCGGG
Organism: Sphagnum contortum; assembly: GCA_963920785.1. Lineage (NCBI taxonomy): Eukaryota > Viridiplantae > Streptophyta > Sphagnopsida > Sphagnales > Sphagnaceae > Sphagnum > Sphagnum contortum. Next base: position 2,825,255 of record OY987281.1, read on the forward strand.
AGTCAAACTGCCAGTTTGACTCCCGGCCCTTCTTTTGGCCATAACTTGCGTTTCAGATATCCAAATGAGCAATGCGAGCTGATTTTAAACATCTAAGTTCCAAGAGCTTTCCAATAGTATAAAGAGCGCAATAATCCATTAAGATTTGACCCTTCAACTCGCCCTCTGAAGTTTCGGGAGTCCACCGGGACTCCCTTTCCCAAAATGGGAGTTGCCTTGGGAGTGTGAGTGTTCACTCCCTCACACTCCCTTGCACTTCCTTAAACTCCCAGGAGTATGTGGTGACTTTCGGGCTTCCTCTTGGCTCGCACCCTTCTAATGCCTTTGCCTTCGCTCCAGGGCTTCCTTCCTTTTGGCTTACAACCTTGCCATGCCTTTGCCTTGACTCCTGGGCTTCCTTCCTCTTGGCCCACAACCTTGCAACCCCTTGCCTTGATCGCGAGCCCAAAGCTGGGGTTATGACACCTATTGTGCCCTTCTATGAGCACATTGTTTTGGGTGATGAACTCCATTCCCAAAATGTAATCCATTCCACCCAAGGTGGAAATTAATAAGTCCGTCTTTCCCCTCCAATTTCCCAATTGGATAGGCACTCCCTTTGCTTGTAAAGTAGTTGGATGGGGAACCCCATCCGCGAAGTGCACCTCAATGGGTGCCTTGAGCTCCTCCAAGTGGAGCTCCATCCTTTCGGCGCTTTCCAAAGTTATGAAGTTGTGAGAAGCCCCTATGTCCAAAAGACATAAGATATCCCGCTTAGCAATCTTCCCCTTTAAGAATATAAGTCGATTGCATTCCGATTGGGCTAAGTTAGCGTTGAGAGCAAGTACCTTAGAGCCCCCAACTCCCGTTTTGGACTTGGGACAATCTTTGGAGTAATGCCCCACCTCGTTGCAATTGAAACATGCACACTTGGTTTTTCCCCCAAAATTTCCTTTGTTTTGGCTCCCTTTGAAAGGAGCCCCCTTCTTCACAAAAATTCCCTTTGGTTTGGACCCCGAGCCTTGGAATTGTTTGGGTTTATCCTTGGTTGGGCTACCTTGCCCTCGGTTCCATTCCCCCTCATGCCTTGGTTTCTTGTGAAGGAACTTGTTATCCTTCTTAAACCCGAATTTGTCACTCCGCCCCACATCCGAGAAGTTCTCCACTTTCGTGATGGCCTCGGATAATGAGGTGGGCCAACTCTCCTCAAGCTTTCGTTTGGCCCAAGTTGGAAGCCCCATCACAAATTGCCACACACGGTCCAACTCATGCATATGTTGGATCTTAAACATGAATTCGGAATAAGCCCTCACATATTGCCTCAAGTTTTCATTTATGGCATTCACAAGGTCACGGAGTTTGCACCTAGAAATGTAGTCGGAATTTCTCAGTATGAACTCTGCCTCAATGCGATCCTTGGAAAAACTCCCACGTATAGACATGGTTCTTCCCCTCCTCTTATCTCACCGTCCGCCACCATGTGGCGGCATAACCTTTCAAGTAGGATTGGGCAAGCTCCACAACGGAATTACGTCCAACCTTGGCGACATGAATATAATTGTCCATTTCCGCAAGCCAAGCATCCACAACCTTGCGGTCGCGGGCACCATCGAAGTTCCCGAGTTTAGCCGGTTGGATCCTTTCACCCTTGGTGACTCCCGTTTTGAGGGTCGCCACCAACTCACCAAAGTCGGGCCTCCCCATCTTGAAAAGTACTTCCAATTGCTCTTGGGTGAATAGGACCGAACTCCTTTGTTCCTCCTCACTTTCGAGCTCATCTTGATCCTCCCGGAACCTTGGTTCCTCCTTACCAATGGATTCCGGCGGGGCTATTCGGTCCTCGGTGGGTTCCTCCAACATGGAGTCTTGCGGTTGCTTGCGGTTCTTCTTGGGTGCCATTCCAACCTAAGAAATGAGCTTCACCTTGAGCTTCGATACCACGTGACACGCTCCTAAGTCCCGGGGTGAAACCCACTTGAGGGTTTCATTTTGTCAAGTTGTGGAAAGTTGGGACTTAGGGCACGTTCCCGGCCTCCAACACTAGAACGGGGTAGAGGGTCATGTTGGGAGCCCCTGGATTAGACTAGGAAGAGGGACTAGCTTAGGTTGTGTGAATTTGCATCCAAAAACCAACCACAAGAGGTTAGTTTAGCATTCGGGACACCCTTGGGTGTTGGGACAAGCCACGAGCACTTTGACACACAAGACTCACCACGGCCCGGACTCAGGGGAAGCCACCACCCTCCCCCATATAGTATTCTTTGCAGCTCTCCGCCGAGGCTACATCTAAATGGCTCTTTTTCCCAGGACTCCCAAGTTGGAGTCCCGAAATCGTCCTGAAATTGTCCTGGTTGGAATCTGGGGACTTTGGGAGCTCATAACTCCCAACTGCAGAGTCAAATCGCAACGAGGTCTAAACCAAAGTTGTAGCCCTCGTCGAGATCTTCCCAACGCCTTGTCGCACCTTCAAATCGGATGTCGAGAAGAGATCGATTCCCGACTTTTAGTGGTCGGGAGTCAAACTGCCAGTTTGACTCCCGGCCTTTCTTTTGCCCATAACGTGGGCTGCAGATGTCCAAATGACCAATGCGAGGCCATTTTCGATATCTACGCTTCAAGACCTTTCCAATGGCACCAAGAACACACCAATAAAAGGTGTTTGGGGTCTTGTTGTCGAGCTCCAAACATTCGGGAGTCCCGGAGGACTCCAAATCCCCAACTTTGGGAGTGTTGGGCTTCACCCCCACACTTGGCCAAAGTGGGGTTGCGACACAAATAACCAAACTAAAATAAGTAACGAAAGTAATTCAACCTTGTGAAATTAACCTAGTTCTTTTCCTACTCCATTAATTAATGAAACCTAACTAGCTGAGCTTGATTTCTCAACACTCCCCTTCAAACTCAAATCCACTTCTAGTACACTAAGCATTTTTCTAAACTTCCTTAGCTTGTATGTACCTAAAGCCTTTGTAAAAATGTCAACAACTTGATCTTTAGTACAGACATGAATAAGGTCAATTTCTTTTGCTAAAACTTTTTTTCTAATAAAGTGGTAATGCACCTCAATGTGCTTTGTCCTAACATGATAGACCGGGTTGTTAGCAAGTAGTATGCTACTAATGTTATCACAATAGATGACAACAGGAGCATCCACTAACTGTCCCAAATCTGAGAGTAGTTTTTGTAACCAAACTGCTTCACATGCAACAATTGTTCCACCTCTGTATTCTGCTTCCGTGCTTGATAATGCAATTGTTGGTTGTTTCTTACTGCTCCAATTAACAACACCACTTCCAAAACAAAACATGAAACCACTGGTTGATCTTCTATTTGAAACATTGTCAGCCCAATCAGCATCCGTGTATCCATGTACTTATAATTATCTTTTGGCTTCATAAAAAATTCCACACTGCAAGGTATGTTTTATGTACCTCAGTATACGCCTCATTGCACCAAATGTGGTTTTCATGGTGTTTGCATGAATTGACTAACCACTCCAACTACATAACTCAAATTTGGCCTTGTGATGGTCATGTAAATCAAACTCCCCACTATGCGTCTATACATAGTGGTATCCTCCACGAGGTCTCCTTCATCTGCACTTAACTTCACATTTTGCTCCAATGGAATTGAAATGGGTTTACAACCCGTCATCTCATATTCTGACAATTTGTTCAAAGCATATTGCCTTTGTAGTAACCATATCCCTTTAGGGGACTTGATTACTTCAATGCCGAGGAAATAATGCAACTCTCCCAAATCCTTCATCTCAAACTTTTGCTTCAAAAGCTTCTTCAAATCAGAGATGTCTACATCACTATCTCCCTAGATAATCAAGTCATCAACATAGATTACTATGACTACAATCCCATGATCTGTCTTTTACATATAGTGAAAAATCTACATTGGATGTTTGAAATCCACTTGTGACAAGATACTGACCTATCTTGTCTAACCAAGCTCTAAGTGCTTGCTTCAAGCCATACAGAGCTTTCTTGAACCTACAAACCAAATTAGGATGTGTTTGGTCCACATAACATGGTGGTTGTTCCATGTACACTTCTTCTTGTAAACCTCCATGAAGAAAAGCATTTTTTACATCCATTTGATGTAAAGACCATCCTTTTGTTGCTGCCATAGCAATGATTACTTTTACAGTTGTCATTTTGACAACTGGACTATAGGTCTCCTCAAAGTCTATGCCATATGTTTGGGCATAACCTTTGGCAACCAATCTTGTTTTATATCTACTCATAGATCCATCTACATTGTGTTTGACTTTGTACACCCATTTGCACCCAATTGCTTTATTATCTTTTGGTAAAGCTACCAATTCCCAAGTAGCATTCGCATCCAAAGCCACCATCTCTTCATCCATGGCATTATCCCACTTAGGGTTTCCAACCGCTTGTTCAAAACAAGTGGGTTCACCCTCTTGTATAACTCTCACCATGTATGCGTAATGATGAGCTACAAAGCCATCATATGTGAGTATTTGTACAGGGTACTTGACTCGTGTGGATCTTCGTACTCCATTGTTGTTGTCTTGACCATCCGAGCTCCAGGAGTAGTAACTGAGGTGATTCTTGATTCTTCACCCTCACTCTTCTCTAACTCACTTGATTCACCATCTACATGACAATTTCTAGATGATGTTTGAGAACTACCATGTACAATGTTTGAAGATCTTAATCTGCCTTTCCATGGAGTGCTACTGGACCCACTAATTGACGATTCTTGTGGTCCACTAATTAATTGTGATTCTTGTTCCACATTTGATGAAACATCACCATTTCTAGCTTCTTCATCTTCTACTACCTTCAGTGGTGAGTACCAACTAGCCATTTCATCAAACACAACATCTCTCCTCACTTGTAACTTCTGAGTGGAAGGATTGAAACATTTATATCCCTTTTGTTTTGAGGAATATCCAATGAAGATACACTTCTCAGCTTTTGGGTCTAGTTTTGATCTTTTCTCATTAGGAACATGCACGTATGCAATGCAACCAAACACTCTGAGGTGTGAAACATCGGGTTTCTTACCTGTGAATTTTTCTTCAGGTGTCATGCCATGAATTGCCGCTATGGGTGTTCGATTCATGACGTAGACTGCAGTTGCTACCGCTTCAGCCCAAAAGTAATTTGGCAAATTTTTCTCATTCAACATGGCACGTGTTATTTCTGCAATGTGCTTGTTTTTCCTTTCAACAACTCCATTCTGTTGTGGGGAATAACTACATGAGTATTTCCTTTGAATCCCATGCTCCTTCAAATAATCACTGAATTCATTTGAAAAATACTCTCCCCCTCCATCGAACCTTAGGCATTTAATGCTCACACCCTTCTCCTTCTCCACCATTGCTTTGAAATTCAAAAAATGTGGAAACACTTCACCTTTGTGTTTCATGAAGTAGACCCACACCTTCCTTGTGTGGTCATCAATGAAACTCACGTAGTACTTGCATCCTCCAATGGATTTTGTTTTCGTGGTCCACACATCTGAGTGGATCATTTCCAAAGGTTTGGAACTTACATGAGTTGTTTGAGCTCGGAATGCATGCCTAGCTTGCTTTCCCAATTGGCATGCTTCACAAACCTCTGACATCACCTCTTCTGCTCCAAATTTGGGAAGACCTCCAACAAGTTTTTGTTTTTCCATGAGCTTAGGATTTGCCCATTTTCCATGGACAATGGCACCTTGCCAATTTGTGTGATGGGATGTGTAGTGTCATCACCAGTTTCCACAAACCCTAGTGTCTTCAAATCCTTTGCGTCTCTAAACCATTCTCCATGGCTAGTCATGTGGTTTGAATTCCAGAATCCACATACCAGACATTGTTGTTTGATACACCTCCTATCATTGAATTTGCCATGTGCTGCATCACAAACAATTGCTCATCACCTTGATTGCTAGTTGATGCATAATTCCCTTGTTACAGCTTTCCATTTCGTGCATCATGTTCCTTTTGATAACAATTCTTTGCCATGTGCCCAGGTTTCCCGCAATAGTAGCAATTTGAATCGCTATTTGGTTGTTGACCTCGATGACTTCCACCACGACTTCCACGACTTCCTCGACTTCCTCTTCCTCCAAAGTTTCCTCGTCCACCTCCATGAGCTTGACCTTCATGTTGTTGATGTCCACCATGCGAGCTTCCGGGTCGACCTCGAAATGAGGTTTTACCACCTCTACCTCTACCTCTATTGGTATTTCAATAAAAAACACTTTCTTGTGATCCTCCATTGGATGAAGTACCAACAATTCTCATCTCTTCACTTATAAGTAGTGTTATTAAGTCTTGGAAGTTGGTTTCTCGAACTACAATTGAGGTACGGAACTGACTATAGTCGTTTCCAAGTCCATTTAAGGTCACGGCCACTAAATCTTCATCATATACAGGGGCTCCTATAGATGCAAGAGCATCTGCAAGGTTTTTCACCTTTGTAGAATAGTCATTGATGTTCATCTTGTTTTTCTGTAGATTATGCAACTCTTGCTTGAGCTGCATTTTGTGGGCTTGTGTATTGGTGCTATACATCTTCACCAATGTATCCCAAGCTTGCTTGGGTGATTTTGCATCTTGAATATGCACAATCATGGAATCGGACACACTCATAGAAAGCCAATACAAGACTTTCCTTGCTTTTTCATGCCAAGTTTTATTGGCTTGAATTTGTTGTTGTGTGGGGTTTTCTAGGAGAGGAGGTTCTTTCTCATTTCCAGTTATGAATTCCGAGTACCCTTTCCCCATCAAGAAATTCATAATCCTAAATTTCCACACTTGGAAATTGTTCTTGTCTAGATTCTCAATTGCAATTTGAGAAAGACCGTCCGCCATCTCTCAAGGCACCACTCAATGTCTTCTTAGGGTTCCACAATGATTTTAATTCTTTCCTTGGGTTTCTAGGATTAGGGTTAGGGTTAGGGTTGAACAAGATGGACCTTGTGTATGTATGTATGTCTTGAGTATTATACGAAAATTTATATTATACATAGGTTTTACGTATAGGCATGTATCTCGTATAATATTTCGTATGGTATTAAGTACATGATTACATACCACACTTTTGTACAAAGGTCTTGATAAGGTATTTGTGCTTCCCAATCTTCAAACTCCTTCCTTCAAGTTCTCTCAAGTTGTATTTGCTCCACTTCAAAACTTTGCTTTGATGTTTTCTCAAAACAAACTTCTGTCATAGCAACTTTGCAAAGCTACACTGCTCACATATGACCTTGGATCGCTCTAAAAGTTTGGTGAAACATGAACAACTATGTCTACTACCTTCTCTCAAAATTTCAGCTCATTTAACTTCATAAATTGAAAGATCTTGCTACTTCCTTGAAGTCACCACAAACTAGGACCTGAACACAAAATGACTTACAACTCACTCTTAGCAACTCCAAAATCCTTGAGATTTTGGGATACACATAAGATATATGTTTTCTATATTTGTTCAGAATTTCAGCTCTATTGATGATGACCGCAAAGAGATATCACTTTCAAAAGAAACTGACTTCAAAATTGAGACTGAAACTTTAGATGTTTGGATCTCTCTCAATACAAATCCAAATGACATGAGATTTCTCTCACACATATATTCTTATATGATCTATAAGATCCCAAAGCTGCAAATCCAAAAAAGCTTAAACAGAGGAGATATGACCAAAAAAACCAGATCTGGCACAGAGTTTTCAAAAGCTCATAACTCTCACAAAACATATCCTTTTCTTTTGAAAATTTGAGAATAGAAGCGTCCTATAGTCTTCTATAATCTCTCCAAGTTTCATTCCAAGATCGTTTCATAGTAGATCTAGATCTAGGTTTAAAGATTTGACTCCACAACTTTGATATGTTGATATCCTCTCACCTCTTTTCTTTTCTTTTCTTTTTCTTCACATTTTTTCCTTTCTTCGTTTATCTTTTGCATTTGACAAAATCCTATGATATTACTAGAGACTCTCAAGCTCTAGTTCTAGAGACTTTCTAATTCTAGATCTCTTTCAACTTTCTCACCAAACAATGTAAGCTCTGATACCATTTTAACAAATAAGAGATCTACTCAAGTGCAAACATAAATCTTTATTGAAAGGAAACTACAACATAATGCTCACAACACAAAACACAACATCAAGAACTCTCCAAGGTTATTGTCACAAGAAATACACAAACTTGTGTAATGAAGAAAAGAGAGCCAAACCATCAACACTAAGGTATTTAACTAAAAGACCAAACCACAAATAACTAAACTAAAATAAGTAACGAAAGTAATTCAACCTTGTGAAAGTAACTTAGTTATTTTCCTACTCCAGTAACTAATGAAACCTAACTAGTTGAGCTTGAATTCTCAATAGGGAAGAACCCTATACAAAGACATGGTAACTTGTACAAATCCAAGGAGATACTACGTGTTAATGAAAAAATGAAATAAGGGCTAAAGATAAGATCCATAGACAGAGGTTCTACTTGGCAATTTGCTTGACAACATTCCCATGAGGAGTGGGATGAATACTTAATCAACAATGAAGTTGAACATGCAATACCACAATATGTTGAAATGCATTATAAATAGAGGATATGGAGAAGCAAGCTTTTATAACAAAAGTAGTTTATCAAACAAGGTTGGAAAACAAAGCTAAGTGCAACACTGCACCAATAACAATGATCCATACAAAAATGAGAACCGCAACCATAGGTAATGTCCCACAAAGCAATGAGTCCATAATTAGGCAAAGTTGGCACAACATGTGAATACCTAGAGAACATGTATGGAGTAGATTTGGTCAAAACATAAATCAAAAACCAAGACCAATGACTATCGTTGTAGTTTTTGCAAATAAGAGGGCCATGCTTTCATGGATTATATTTTTTTTGAGAAAGATGTACATGATGTGATGATCAATCATTTCCACACCATAGTGGAGTTTGAGTGGAACTTAAAGGATGAACATAACCTGATGATCATTTCATAGAAATTTGCAAAAACAAAAAAACCATCGAACTATAGAGAAGTAGATCATCTTAATGAAAAATGTGAAGTACGCATGACTCCTTTTGACGTTAAAATATTTCAAACTTTCAAACAACTTCATTCTACTTTAGAGTTAATTAGGATGATTGCAATTCATCTTGCTTTGAGTGGTGCAAGACTTGTAGCTTTCAGAAATATTAAATTTGTGTTTAGAATAAGGAACAAAATAATATTAAACATTGTAATTGAACAATATGGTTGTATATCATTTCACGGTGGAGGTTGATACAATCCCATAATTTCTTCCAAGAATTAGTCACAGAATGCATGGCTTAACTATAACAATTCCATACCCAAACAAGTTTGTGCTTGTTACAAAAATAGTATATCCAATATTTGTAAAGAATCGATTTTTTTGTGTGGTATCAGTTGAAAATGCTCCTTTGCACAATTTGGTCTATTCAAAATTTTATTGTTTATTTGAAATTTATTTGAAACAATTTAAAATAAATATTAATGATGTAACTAAGTTTTAATTTGTGGTGGATTTCCACCATTTTGTAAACATAAGAAGGGCCATTAACAAAACATTATATATATAATGATATAAATCTACGATGGGTTCTAGGACTTTTAGCCAAAATAGAAAAATATTTTAATAAACATGTACCTCCTTATATGGCGTGTAACCAAAACATGGTTAAATGTTTTTATGGTTGATCTTGAAGTACATTACAAAATTGAAAAAATAAAAAGATTAAAAAGGTCATCGATCTCATTATTATTATTATTATTATTATTTATAATTCATTATTTTTTAAATAAATTTTAAAAATTCATCTCTAAATATTTAAACAAAAACCTATTACAAAACAAGGGCTGACTTGTTTTTGATAAGCCATGTTTAATTTAGGGATAATTTTTAAAAATTGATAATTTTTCATAATAATACTAATAATAGTATTTAAAATTTTAAAATTTGATCATTGTTTTTAACATGGATTTTTTTTTCATACACCAAAAAAAGTGGGGGTAAATTTAATGGTTATTTTTGGTTATTTTTGGGTGTGGCATCATGAACATTCATAATAATAAACTTGTCCATGATGTGTAAAACAAAAATAAAGGAAAAAAATACATTTTAATTTAAATAAATATATAAGAATTTAATATATGAAAAATATAATTTAGAGGTATACATGTATCCTAGATTTTGCATGCATGAACATTTTCACCTGATCAATAACACATCCAAATATAAGTGTGAAACTTCCCAAAAAAATTATACATCCATTTCAAAAAATTATGATGAGTGCAAAATGCAACTTAGGAGTAATGGATTTAACAACATTCAAATGGAATGATTCAACTCATATGTAAATGTTAATTATTCAAGAGATGCAAACAAATTCACTAATCCATTCAAGTATAAATGTGAGGCATTAAACCATTATGTGTGTTTCAATATATAGTAGCAAATATAATGTGCAATGTTTGAATAGTGGTTTCAATAAGCTTACAGTGAATGATTTGACTCGTGTAAAGATGATGATAGTTAAAAAAAAGAGAAAAACTTCACTAAATTATTCAAGTATAATTACAAAAAAATTTAATTGCATGTTTTTTTGTATTTTATAATAAGTGCAAGATGCAATTTTTGACTAATGGTTATAACATATTAAAAGTGGATGGTTCAACTTTGATAATTGAAGATATGTGAAAAAATCATTAATTCATTTCAATATAAATGTGGGGTTTTTAAATTGTTACATGTGTTTTAATAAATTATGGTAAGTGTAAAATACAATTATGAAGTAATGATTTCAACATGTTAAAAGTTGATGGTTCAACTCATATACCATGTTGATAGTTGAAAAAAGGTCAAAAAAATCACTAACCCATTATAATGTACCTCAATTTCCATGTCAACAATTTGAAATTATTAAAAAGTTAAATTAGGACCAAATTATACTCATAAATGAACAACATAGATGAACAAAACAACTATAAACAATATTGACCATTAATTCGTGCAACAAACCATTTGCAAACTTAAAATGGCCAAATGTATTTGAAATGTAATCAAATTGTGCATAGTCACAATGTGTGGGGGTGGAAAATGACAAGATTTCTTCTTGTGTCAAGAGACCTCTAAATTATCTTGAATATAAAAAAAGACTATGATTTGGATGCTCATGTACAAGTATTCAAAGCCATTATCAAAGTTAATAATGAAACAGTAGATGAGGAAATACCAACTTGTTTAATTTTATGTTTAAAGATAATGCATCAAACTAGTGTAACACTTATTTGTGAGGTCATCTAAATTATAGATTTGCAAATCTAGCACAAGCTTTTTGTAAATAATACTAGATTATGCAAAATGATGAACATGTGTCTCTATAATTGAAAATTTTGAAGTAGGAGTCAAAAGAACAAATAGAGGTGTATATTGAAAGACTATTAGAACTGGCCAACAATTTGCACACACCTACCACCACTACTACAAATCATGACATTTTAGAAGGTCCAACTTGACCAAAGTGTCCATTTTGACTAGAAGTGATGTCCATTGTAACTAATGGGTTGGGGCATGAAAGAAACATGTTATTTTTACTAGTACATTTGACTTTAAAGTTAGATTTGTGACCAGGTGTCAATTAAACATCTTGTCAAAAAGGACAAATAATAAAAAAATTAGGTCCATCAAAATTGACGCGCTCCTAAGTCCCGGGGTGAAAACCACTTGAGGGTTTCACTTTGTCAAGTTGCGAAAATTTGGGACTTAGGGGACACTCCCGACTTCCAACACTAGAAAGGGGTAGACGGTTGTGTTGGGAGCCCCGGGATTAGACTAGGAAGAGGGACTAGCTTATGTTGTGTGAATCTGCATCCAAAAACCAACCACAAGAGGTTAGTTTAGCATTCGGAACACCCTTGGGTGTTGGGACAAGCCACGGGCACTTTGACACGCAAGACTCACCACGGCCCGGACTCGGGGGAAACCACCACCTTCCCCCATATAGTATTCTCTACAGCTCTCCACCGAGGCTACATCCAAATGGCTCTTTTTCTCGGGACTCCCAAGTTGGAGTCCCGAAATTGTCCTGAAATTGTCCCGGTTGGAGTCCGGGGACTTTGGGAACTCATAACTCCCAGAGTTCGATCGCGACAAAGTCTAAACCAAAGTTGTAGCCCTCGTCGAGATCTTTCCAATGCCATGTCGCACTCTCAAATCGGATGTCGGGAAGAGGTCGATTCCCGACTTATAGTGGTCAGGAGTCAAACTGCCAGTTTGACTCCCAACCCTTCTTTTGCCCATAACTTAGGCTGCCGATGTCCGAATTCCCAATGCGAGGCCATTTTCGATATCTACGTTTCAATACCTTTCCAATGACACCAAGAACACCCCAATGCGAGGTGTTTTTCCCCTTGCTGTCGAGATCTAAACATTCGGGAGTCCCGAAGGACTCCAAATCCCCAACTTTGGGAGTGTTGGGCTTCACCCCCACACTTGGCCAAAGTGGGGTTGCGACAATGGAAAATTCAAAATCTATGTAGATTTTAGAAAACTGAATAAAGTTATGAAAAAATATCCATGTGCCCATTGTCGTTTATAGATGAAGTTGTTAAGAATAGAAAATTGTCCTATGTTGGTTAAACACCATGGGTTTTAAGAGACGATAGTACCAACATTGGATGGTAGTTACTGTTAGATAGTAAAATATAATCATATGAAAATTAGAAAATGAGAGTGATTTTTGATAGTATACCATCAATATAGTGAACTACCTTCATGGGGCAAAATAATCAAAAATTAATTCTAGGAGGACTTTTAATAAAAGTAATATTAATTATGAAAAATAACATCGTAGTCTAATTTACTTAAAAGGGCATGCATCTTAGTACAACTATTTAATTTCTAGTGATAAATATCCTACTTACCATCTTTTATTTACTATGGGATGAAACCATGTAGGTGAATTAGTCCAAGTGGATAAGGGATGGATGGATTGATTTTAACTATGATGTGTGGAAAGGATTAGGATAGGGATATTTAAAAAGATAAGAAAACTTAGGAGGATAAGTACTCAACCCTTGTGTGGTGAATATCCTTCTTGGGTTCCTTATTTATCTTTTGAAAGGAGTGAAAGATTTCATTAAATGATTAGATTCATTAGTTTTCATTAGTCATTAGCATTAAGAAGATGCTTGTGTGAGAGGGAAGAGAAGAACATGGAAGAAAATTGTACTTCTCCTCATGTAATGGAGAATGGTTGAAACTTGTATGGATGCAAGTGTATTTTCTTATATTAATGTTATCTTCTTTTACCTTGAGCTCTAGGGAAGATGCGAGAATAGTTTGGCTTTAATTTATATAGAACTTTGTTACTTTTATATATTATTATTATTATTATTATTATTTTATAAAGTTAGAATATTATCTAGTCTTTGTTCTATTTATGGGGTAGGAAATGCACTCTACCACAAGATGGTGGTTGCCACTTAAGGGTAGTACCAAGGATGACGTGCTCCTTGGTCCCGGGGTGAACCCACTTGAGGGTTCACTAATTGTCAAGTTGCGGAAAGTTGGGACCGAGGGCACACTCCCGGCTTCCAACTCTAGAAAGGGGTAGATGGTCGAGTTGGGAGCCCCGGGATTAGACTAGGAAGAGGGACTAGAAGATTAAGCTTGAATCTGCATCCAAAAACCAACCACGGGAGGTTAGTTTAGCATTCAGGACACCCTTTGGTGTTGGGACTTGCCACGGGCACTTGGATACACAAGACTCACCACGGCCCCGATTTGGGAGTAAGCCACCACCTTACTCCCTATAGTATTCTCTGTAGCTCACCACGGAGGGGGCATCCAAATGGCACAAATTCCTGGGACTCCCGAAATGGAGTCCCGATTTTGTCCCGGCGGGACTCCCGGAACTTTGAACCGCCATAACTCCCGACTGCAGAGTTGGATCGCGACGAGGTCTGAACCAAAGTTGTAGCCCTCGTCGAGATCTTTCCAACGCCGTATTGCACTCCCGAATCGGACATCGGGAAAAGGTCGATTCCCGACTTTTAGTGGTCGGGAGTCAAACTGCCAGTTTGACTCCCGGCCCTTCTTTTGCCCATAACTTGGGCTGCCGATGTCCGAATTGCCAATGCGAGGCCATTTTCGATATCTACGTTTCAATACCTTTCCAATGACACCAAGAACACCCCAATGCGAGGTGTTTTTCCCCTTGCTGTCGAGATCTAAACATTCGGGAGTCCCGAAGGACTCCAAATCCCCAACTTTTCCAAGTGTTGGGCTTCACCCCCACACTTGGCCAAGTTAGGGTTGCGACAAAGGAGGTAGTTATGTAGATGTTACAAACGATAGGTAGCATCTATACAAGGTCTGTAGATGGTAGGTGGTAGCTTCATGAGGTTTGGAGGCATTGTGGCTCTTCTTTCAAGTTTGCAAAAGTCGGTACTTGCAACATGATGATAGTTACTACTAGATAATAGGTGCTCCAAGGTGTGCTAAAACATGCCTTACCTTCATGTGTTTTCATTTTTTGTTTTATTCTTTTCTTTATTCGGCAACCTTCTCTTTAATAGTTTCAAGGTTGCCAAATCTCATAATTTTACAAAGGTTTTGAACACAGTTGTAGGGCATGATCCTATTCATTCTTAAATGGATATTTTGGATATCATTAAATATCTATAACACTAAAAGACAAATACAAAACAACTTTTGTAACAAATTGAGGAGCCTTTACTTGGGTAGTGATGCCTTTTGGAGTGAAAAATGGACCTCCTACTTACTAGAATGTAGTAAGTAGAACCTTCAACGATTATCTAGATAATTTATGAAGATTTTCTTAAATGAATTGACAATTTATAATGACATGGATATGCATATGGATAACTTTAAACTATGTTTTCAAAAATGCAACGAATTTGGGGTAAGTATGAACTTAGATAAGTGTGCATTTATGGTATTTTCAAGGATGATATTGGGGTTTATAGTCTCAAAAGAAGGTAAACTATCCAATCCTAAGAATATCCAAACCATAGTTTAAATGCCTATACCCATAAATCCGTAATGGATTTAGGTATTCAACATAACGGCTCAGTTTTATAAATGTTTTATCAATAGTTTTGCATTCATAATGGCCCTAATTATCAAACTTATGAGGAAAATAAAACAGTTACTATGGATTTCAAAATATCAAGGAGCTTAGGAATTGATGAAGCAAAAGTATATAGAAGCACCTATTCTTATATCTCCAAATTGGGATGTAGAGTTTCACATTCATATAGATGTGTCATTGTTATTTGTAGGTGTTATGCTAGCATAGAACCTAACAAGGAAACATGATCATCTTATTGATTACACATCTAGGCTCTTGAATAGTGTAAAGAAAAACTACAATACCACGGAAGGTGAAGCCTCAATAATGGTATTTGCACTTCACAAGTTTCAACATTACCTTCTTAGTAATGATTTTGTGTTTTATGTTAATCATATGGCTTTGGTCTATCTAGTGAATAAACCATAAGTCTTAGGTTATATTGCTAAATGGCTACTTTTCTTTTTGGAGTATGAATTCATTGTAGTATACAAACCATGACATACACATGTAATGGCAAATGCGTTATTTAGGCTTTCAAATATTGTAGAACCAATAGGGATACCTGATTAAACCACAAATGCAACATTGTTTCAATTATAACCAATATGGTCGGAAAAGGTCAAGGGTTATTTGTAAACATGACAGATGCTTAGAATTTTGACCAACACTCAAAAATAGAGGTTGGCATGACAAGCAAAACCTTTTACAAGAAGTATTGTACTGCATGGGCAAGACAATAGATTTTGATGTTGTTTAACCATAGAGGAAGCATAGAAGATATTGCTAGAACTCCATGGGGATGTTGGTGGTGGCCATTTCACAACATATATCACCACCAAAAAAATCTTTGATGTAGTGTATAATTGGTGGCCCACATTATTCCATGATGTTGTAGAATACTATAAATCCTATGACACATGCCAATGAGTTGGAGGTTTAGCACACATAATTTAGCTAAATTGGTCATTACTTTACCAAAAGAACCATTTATGCAATGGACCTTTGATTTTGTTGGACCAATCAAACCTATAGGACGATTCACATGTAATAAATATCGTCTTGTAGCCATAGATTATGCTACCAAATGGGTAGAAGCCAAGGCACTTAAAACAAACATTGTTGTTGTTATAATAAAATATCTATACGACACTATGAGAAATTGTGTATGTCGAAACCAAATTACCTTGCAACTATAATTTTTAAAAATTCATACAACTATTATGCAACTATCTCTTGGGTATTACAACTAGTGTGCAATTATCCCCTTAAAAATATGATGTATTAATTAAAAATTACCACGTAAAAAACTCAATTAGTTGTATTATAGTTACAAATGAGTTGAACATGGGTCTTATATATGATAATTTATACACATCCTACATACATATGTAGTCAACCATGTTTGATTTTTTTAGTAGTTGCATTTTAGTTACATGTGGCAACTACTTTAGAACTATTGCAAATGTGTCAGTAAAACAACAACTATGCTACAACTAGGTACAATGTACATACATGCGAAAATACCACATGTCCACATTTCCACCACCTTTATGGAATACATTTGGAACTAGTTCTCGATTATGATTCCCATTGATACAAATAGTACAATCACTAGTGTGCCATTATTAAAGCTACTATTCAACTATGTTATGACTATAATACAACTACTTATAACTTAAAAAATATACAATTCATTAATTATTTACATCTTCATCATATGTGTTTCATTTTGAGCAGTTTAAAATGTTATGGGAATGTTATTTCAAACTTTAAAAATCATCTTTGAAGTGTAATGGAAAATGATTAATGAGAAAATAACAAGAAAAAAATAAGCTTTCCAATTTACAAAACATATATATATTTCTTTTTTTTCCCTTAGACCCCTCCTATTTTTAAATTTCACAACTTTTTAATGTGTTATGGATTTTAAACGATTTAAAATGTTATAAGAATGCCACTTGGAGTTCTACAAATCATCTTTGAATTTTAATAGCAATATAATAACATACAAGGATTGTTTTAGGTGTTTGGGAATTGGCCTTTGTAGCATTTGGTGGTTTGTTTTTTAAAATTTTGACCCCCTTTACTTTGGGGGGCCATAAATTTCTCAATTATATTTTTTTTGACGATTTTTAATGCTCTAAAAGCACCAAATTATATTTATAAATTATTACAAAATATAATCAATATGCCATGTGGCAGTTTTTAAAAACTGTGCCACGTGTCACAATTTCAAACCATCATTAATAATCATAATGAATGGTGGAGATCAATATTTCAAAAAGAAAATAATTTTTATGTTTAAAATCTTCATAGTGCCACTTGTTAATACATGGATGATAATCAATGACATCAACATGACATCATGGGTGCAATTATAATGGAGTTGCATAGCGGTTGAAAATGAGTTGTTTTGATTGAGTTGCAATTGAGTTGCAACAAGTTGCATTGTATATATAGTGAGTTGCAAGTTTTCTCTATTTTCAAGTTGTAAGGCCAGTTACAAAACACCATTTTTTCTCATAGTGTGAGTATATTCTCACTAAGTTTAACTATCCATTGACCCTAATAATAGATTAGGGAGTTCATTTTATCAATGATGCTATCAAGTGTCTAATTAATCATTTTTTACTCGAGCATGTTAGATTTACCACCTATTATCCATAGGGAAATGGGCAAGCTAGTCAACTAATAAGTTCATTGTTAATTGCATTACGAAGTTAGTCAACGAGAACAAGGTTAATTGGGATGAATTACCTACTATACTTTTCTCATACAAAATTGCTTATAAAGTAGTTACAAGATATACTCCATTTGGTGTATGGATTGCATCCTTTAATGCCCATAGAATACGTTTTTCTAGCATTTACTAGGGACCATAGAGATGCAAATTTTGTTAGGGTACTCACAAGCAAACTAACATAGTTGGAGAAACTATAGAATGACAAATTGCAAGCATAAGAAACTTTTGGGAATTGGCAATGGAATTGTGAAGTCAATAAAGGTATCCAAAGAAGATATCCAAATTTGGAGATCATGTACCTTGGTTTCCAAAAGGATAGAAAACACATCTTGGAAAATTTACTACAAAGTGGTTTGGTTCGTACCAAATACAGATACGCTTACCCAACAACAATATGATTTTGGTCATTTTGGATAAGTTTGATCCAAACCCTATGGTTGTTAATGTTCACAACAAGTTGAAACCATACTAGTTTTTGGATGATGAAGCATAGATTACAAATTGTTTTGAACTAGTGTACTGGGAAGTATAAAAAAATGTGGATGCAAATAACAAAGACGAGGACCATGAAAGCATAAGCATGGTAAAACATGCCAGGTGGAGACACTTGTTGATTTTTCGGACAATATCCATAAAGTATACCTTAATAAGTTGAATTCATGAATATTATTTAAGTTCTTGATCAATAATTAGAAGTTTTTTTACTTCATTGCATAATATTGAGGAAACACATGTTTTAATATGCATTTAAATACATTTTTGAGATGCAAGTACATGAAAATAAAATATCAATTATAATTATTATACTTTCAAGTTGATGAAAGCTAGTGTGTATGGATATAATTCCAACTTTTCATATTATAATCATAATTTATCAAAGTTTTAATGTAAAATATTTTGGAAAATTTGAACAACCAACCAAATTAGAACATTTTTTTCATCCACTTATTTTATAATTATTCAAACTTAATGTTCAACTTACAATAAATTCAATAAAATGTTCCATGATGTCAAAATGCAATTTAAATAGGTTTTTAATATCTTTTTGAATGTTAATGTGGAAAAAAAACTATTTTTGAAATTAAATTTTCTTAAAAATATTTTTTTCACATATTTTCTCATGCTTGGACCCATCATAAAAAACCAATCTATATGGTATAGGTTGCATAGATTGAAAAAAAAACCCAAGATGAAGGTGGAAACATTTTTTGTAACAATGGATATGGATGATAGTCATTTGGATTCAATGCTAGATGGCAACCAATGATGTAATGTTTCAAATCACAAATTGAAAAGTAAAGTAACAAATCAGGGGGCATGGGAGTTTGTGGTGTCAACTTGTCATGATGATGTTTGTGAACAATCATTTTTTTTCATCTTTTTATTTTACATCATTTCTAGCACATTAGAATGAATGACAAGAGTTTTGTTGAAAACTTAAATAATTACATGCAAAAAAGAAGAAGCAGGAGGAAATTTTGTTCGTGAAAGAGAAAGGGAGTTGTAGCATCATGAATCATTTGTTATAGTAGGCCAATAGATAAAAGCAAAATTAATTTTCTTCTAGAATTGCAACCTCGACACCATTCTAGGTCCGTTTTCCATCCTATTCTTCAAATTATAAGCTAGGGAGGCATATTACAACATGTCCATGTACTTTAATGCAAACATAAATTGAAGTTGAGAAGTGATTATGTTTTCTGCAAAAATAGGGAATTTCAAGTTTTGGAAGTGTGTTGAAGAGTGTGGTGCTCACAAATTTTGAGGACAAGGACGATTTCCATTTTTTCCAAGAATTGAAAAAAACAACACCTTCATCTGCAATTCCTTTTGGGCCACATTTTATACTAGGTTTTTCAAGCTTAACTATCTTGATTTAGATAACGGAACAAAAAAAAACATTACAATGTTTCATTAACATCAATCTATTCTTTCACTAGAGCCTAAAAGGTTGATCTTTGGACCCATAAAACATGCTTATACTTAAGAGGTGGAGAAAATTATTACAAGGGTGAAAATGGGAGAAGACTTTGGGTGTTGAGAGTCGGGTTGGTAGGTCTGTTTAAAGTTAAGTGGAAAGTACCATGCCATTTACATGTTGGTAGGGTTTTTGAATAACTTTGAAATTAGGGTAGAGATGATTTATACAAGATTAGGTGAGAAATTTATAGCTATAACAAACATTTGATCATAAATATGTTCAAAATCTCCAACACTAGTTGGAAGGACCAAAAGCAAGTGGATAAGTAGACTACAAAAACTATGTTTCAACACATTGCTTTACTTGGAACTTATGTTAATGGAGAACAATGGAGTGTCGATAAGATGAAAAACCCTTATGACATTCTTTTTCCTGCACTGGTCCAAATAATATATCACAGAGACAAATTGTGGTACTTTAGTAACAAAAATGTTATATCCATCATGATGGCTATCAAAGGAAAATATGTACATTGTGCAAATATAATGTTTAAATTATGTAGAAACTGACATTATATCTGTATAATTTCTACAATTCTTTCTACACAATTGGTTAAATGGACAACATCTTAGACAAAAAAAACTAAGAAATATAGTCAAGGCTAATCCTAAACGCCCTCTTGCATCATCTAGTAGATCCCCAAGATAAAAGCCATAATTGGAGAGGAAAGGACAAGACATGGGGCAACAAAATATGGTAGACTTTGAGGATGAAGAAGAGGAGGAAAAGCCTTTGCAAATAAATAGGAGAATGCAAATGAAAGGAATAATTTCAATTTCAAAGGTATTGACATTGCATGTTATTTCAGGACAACATCTTCAAGAAGAAGTACACATACTTGCATCATTTGTTCGCCAAACAGAACAATTGGTTAAATAGGAACCACAAGTTGAACATCTTCATGAACAACAAGCTCCATAACTTGAAATCCTAGCACAACCATAGTAGAAGCAAAGATAGAGGTCTTTGTCTCTAGAACCATAAATGATTGGATGGTCTCCACAACAACAAACGCATGTGCAAACTACAACATCTCAAATTCTATAATAGGATGATAGGCCATCATCTTCAACAAGATTCTATGATTTACGAGAGGTAGGTTTGGAACATATAAGAATGCAAGGCCATTAGCAGAAACATCTAGGGGGGATACTCCAAAGTTTTAGGTCACTAGGCATACAAGTGGATCTTTGAGTTAGGAAGCAGAAGGGGGTTAATATTCAATGATGGATGAATTAAATCATATTAAGATTTCGAGCTTAAAATCTTGGATCATCACATCTTTGCTACTAAAATACAAAGAAATTTTGTAAAGGCCTAGTTGGTGCACCGATCAAGTTTGTAAATCATTCAAAACAAACTAAAAATGAAGAAGATATAGGGTTGGAACTAGAGAGAGGTCTTGAATTATTTTTTCAAATATTTTGAAGTAAATTATCATTCATCCTCTTCATGTGTTTATTGTGTTGCTTTTTTACTTTTGATGCTCAAAGAACATTTGTGGCCTTTTAGTTTGCTTATCCAATGACAAAAAAGTTGTTCAATTTGGTTAAGGAATGAGGAAAATATTGAAAAATGTTTGGTGGTAGGTACATGTTTGTTGATGGGCAATTTTACTTCACTTCCCCAAGAATGGGATTCTGCTTCTTTCATAGAACCAACTTGATTCTCCAAAAAAAATAATTAAAAAAGTAATTGATTTTCAATAACCCAGTTCTCAATTCGTGAGAACCATCAATTTGGTTTTAAAACTAGATATCACCAAATGTGATACCATTTGGTTTTCATTTTGAGAACTGGTTTGAGATTGATCTAAGAATTGGGGTCTCAGTGAGAACCACCCAACATCATACCAAACACAATCATGTAATATACATGTAACATGCCTCTATGCCATTAGTCTAGTCTAGGTAGATATGTAAGGTAGCTAGCATGTTGGGCAACATTGAGAAGCAAGCCCAGGATTCTGGGAAGCACATTGCAAAAGGAAGTTATATTTGTGTGTGCAATCCATAACCTCGTACGTCATTGGGTGCTGGCCTACCCAATAAGCAAAACAAAGCTGATAAAGTCTTGTTCATCAAGCGGGGTGATATTACAAGCTGGGGGTTCTTCTATTCGATCACAACAACAGATCATCAATTATTTTGAATGAAAACTAACAATTGATCAAAGGAGTCCATCAGTAAGCCCCCAAATTTGGATGCTCAGATTCGGAACATCTGCCAGGTCGACAATTCATCCTGATGTCCTTGGGACGTCCTATCGCGATGTGAGGTTGCCAACCCTGAGACAGAACCGAGCCTACTGTGATGGAAAGTTGACGCGACGTGTTGGGCCCCCTGAACAATCCACTACACCGCCTAAAAAATCAGGGTTAATTACGAAACACATCAGGAATTTTGCAGAAGCAAGTGTGCTGGCCATGAGACTCACAAGCCAGGTGTGGGGATTGCGGTCTTGGTCTGCGCTGAAACCGGGATGTAAGTAAGTAGTAAGTACGTGTGGACCCGAGGCAAGGAAATACTTACAAGAGCCGGCTGGCGGTCTCTGCGGGTGTCAGCGAGGGTGCAACCTCAGCGGGGAAAGGAGCTGGACAGCAGCAAAGCCGGCTGCGATAGCTTGTTTCTCGACTTTCTCTCTTGCAGTCCTGCCACAAGTTCAAGACTAGTTGCCCTCCTGCGTAAAAACTGTATCCGACCGCACGCCGCGTGTGTACCTTCAATAACATTCGAAACACGCAGCCTCATAGACCACGTGGGGTGGAATGAAGAAGGGCAATCCCATGAACTTTTGACTGCAATTCCCCTCTCACTTTGCATATGTTGGAACTTTCGTCTCTTGACTCTTGCCTCTATCATTAACAGATAGGTAGGTTTGAGGTCCCTAGTCCCTACCTAGTGCGGCCAGAATGAACCAGCACCCACCAACTGGCACACCATGCAAGATGGATGATATGTGAACATGAAACACTTTTTCATTGTGTTCCTGTCCTGTAATGCATCACAGCTCTTAACCATGTTTCAATCATCCACGTATCAACCTAGAGGCAATCACGTATCTCACCTACTTACCTACCTTGATAGTAATAACCAATTACATTTCTTAC
Organism: Sphagnum contortum; assembly: GCA_963920785.1. NCBI lineage: Eukaryota > Viridiplantae > Streptophyta > Sphagnopsida > Sphagnales > Sphagnaceae > Sphagnum > Sphagnum contortum. Next base: position 2,848,158 of record OY987281.1, read on the forward strand.
CTATGGTCCTTATCGATTTACATAAGTTATTAATTAGGTAGTGTGAGGTGGAAGTAAGCCTTGGGTGAACCAGCACCCATAAATTGTCTCTAAGTATTACAAATAACCCATTCTTACACTAAATCAAGGTCTCTCAGTTCAAATCTAAACTTTGTGTGCTTAATATGGCCACTACAAGGGCTCACTCAAAGAGGCAAAGGTACCAATGTGGGTGCTTGTTCACCCTGGCCATGGAGGTAGGAGGGTTTACAAGATAGGTACCCAAGGTGGATTCCACCATGGTTACACAGGTGTGGATGAACCACAGTTCATCCACAACTGGGTCCCTGGAGCTTTCCAATGGATGGTGCACTGATATTGGTGCTGGGTCACATGATCCTCTACTTAGATCTGGTAGATAAAACACGTACCATGTAAGGATAAGCCTTCATGGCCCAGTGGGCACCGTCAGATTGCAAAGTTCTGGGGACTTTTTCCTATGTACAGATTCTCTCCTTGCATCTGTGCAGGTATGCTTGCAAGTTACTATTTCTATATTAGAGTTCTCCGTAAAGTCACCCTCTGTTTCACCCCCAATCTCCTCTGCTTTTGGCCCCTATCCCCTCTTTCGATGGTATCCGCAGAATAAAGAAAATTCATTAAATCTGGGTATGAAATGTTGAAACTCAGCATTTAATGCACAAGGTTCAAGACTAATTATAGTAGTTGTATAGGTACGAGCAGTGAAAATATATGTAGCTTCAGTGCAGGCGCTCAGGAAAAAGGAATCACAGGATGAAACCACAAAATTGGTGGAAAGATTAGTTTGGGTCCCAGTTATTTCCTTTCATAAGATTTTCATTCCCACTTCCGCATTTGATGCCCTATTATGCCAAAACTGGCCGTTCTTTCCCCTAATCGACTGACTTTTCAGATGACTCTAATATGTTATCCCAGTTTTGCAAGATGGGATATAGTGATAGTCAAAAAGATTTGTATAGTGATGTCCCTCATGATTTACTCTAGTTTTGGTTTCTGTTGGTAGAATTTATGTTCAATCCCCCCCTCCAGCCACCTCACAAATGAACAATTCCCATATTTGTGGCCAGAAACATTGTCAGCTTGGAACATATAATTATTGCCCCTTTTGTCTTTCATAAAACTATCACTACTCTCTTGCTTGTTCTTAATGATATATAAGCCTCCAATAACCCGTTCTTGACCCCATTATTTGAAAGTTCTCCCAATACTCATCATCAAATGTGGGGTTTATTCAATCATTTCAAAACTTCAATATTTCTACAAAGATTTTTGAGTTTATTCATCTGTGTAACAGATTTAGGTTACTGGATGTTGGACATGGTCTACAAGATGGTTCTACACTTTCAACACATTGATCTAAATTGTGATATTTGAATAACATTTTAAATTATTCAAAAAATATTTTTCAAATTACCCTCTTCCTACACCAAAGGGACACATGATCGACAATAACATTTATTGCAAAACTATGGTATGTGTTCATATATTATGGCAACAATGAAATCAATAAGATAATGAAAGATTAGCATAAAACAAAAGGTATCTTATAATTTACCTCAAATGGTTTTATTATATAAGAGTATGGTAATCATGTTTCATTTTAACTTGTTCTTAAAATCAAATTGGAAAATGAAGGTTGGTTGGGAGGTCGTTTTTGCAACTAATGGAAATAGCATGTCACAAACACTAGGGTTGTCATAAATTATAAGTGTGGCAATTTCTAACAACAGCAATATTTGGATGATCATTATCATTTTGTCATTTTCTCCAAATTTCAATAAAAATCTAATGCATTCAGTGAGGGGAAAACATTTTGTTTTAAATGACAAGGTATCAAATTTTGGGTTAATCACGTTATGTGTAGATCCATGTTCGGATTTACTTTTTGGATGGTTGGAACTTAGATGATGGTGGATCTTGTTACATTCATCGTAGATCTTTATTGGATCAAAAGTATTTTCCAACTGATTTCATCCTCAATTTTGACAAGATTTGACCATATAGATAATAGTACTCATTTGAGGGTTTTAAGAATCTACATGTTTAAGATCGCATGGCCAAATCATAACTGTTGGAATGCCTCATCACTCCAAAACTTTTGATCTAGGTTAATGACATAGTGTTCAAAGCAGATAGTGGAATAAACAAGACATACTTAAATAGTTGAAATTTGTCATGTTGGGCTTTGCAATGATCGAGTACGATCAAATCTTTCAACTTCAACACCCCATTATTTACAATGTTGGTGTTGGATTAAGTAGGTCCACATGAAATTGGTGTGTCATCCACAAGTTATGCTTGAATTGAATTGTGACATTCCACTTGGCTCTTTTTAATTTATGGTGGATTTTGGCAATGTGGTGACAAAATGTTTTTGTGAAAGTTTTCATTTTTTTGTGTAAATGTGAAAAAATTGCTATATACATGAAATTTTTTGCCAAACTTTCGAAACCATGAAATTGAAAAAAAAAAACCACTGATTACACTGAGTCAATAAATTTTTTTAAAGTGCCATTTAAAATTAGCAACCCATTGCAAATTGGAGTGTTTCAAGATGTTTTGCACTATTTCCAGACATAAAACAAAAAACAATTGAGCTTATATTGATGACATGTTTTTTGTGTTTTCATTCTTATGTTCACAAGTTCAATTTGAGGATCAGTGTTGATGTAGGTGTTGTTTAAGATAGTTGGAAGTGAACTAATTACCAAAGGATTAAATATCAAAATACAAATGCTTCAATGCTACTGAAAAATATTAATAAATGTTCAACACTAACTTGAATTCCCTAACTTTTCCAAATGCTCAATTTCCTTGTGAAATACAGCCAAATTGCTTGAATCATTTGGATGCATTGAAGTAGATGATTGAACATCGAATATTGAGGATTATTAAGACTGTCATGAGATTCACACAATTGATTGTAGATGTAACCAACAATAATTACTTCTATGCATATTTTAGCTTGAGTTTAATTGATTTAAATTAGTGTAACTTTTCTATGATCTTTGGAAAAATGAACTTGACACTAATGTCATGTTGGACAAATTAAAAGCCTTTCACAAGGTAAAGATTTAGAATAAAATGTACTTTTTTTGGTAAATCTTGATATTGGGCATACAATTCTTGTCAAAATTATGTGCTTTTTACCTTAAAATCAAAAGAATGATTTGTAATCAATTGGCTCATTTTCTTACATTCTTGTAATATTAAAATGTTCTTTAACCTAAGCATATATGACATGATAAATAGGCCTAATTGGCTTTTAGATTTAATGGTGTTATCGGGACTTTGACCATAACATTTTCACAAAGTTGGGGCATTTTGATTAGAGCAAATGCTTTAAAAACACAAATTTGTTGAGTGATATGATGATCTAATGAACATCACAATACACAATCCTTGATAAGCTAGTTGACAACTTCCATCCACCCCTCAAGCATAGTATGGATGTGACTATATGTTTTCCAATTTCCATTTTTTCTCATTTGTCTTACTTAAAATTCACCTTGTTCAGATTTACACTAGTAGAAATTAGGTCTTCAATTGTTAACTTGGCTTGTGCATGCAACATGCTTTTGTGCTAATGCTTTTCATATTTTATGCTTAAATGGACATGTTAGAACCAAAAATTGAAAAATTGAAGGTTTAGAATATTCAAAATGCATGTTGAAAAAAATTATCCAAATTTGTTTTCTTACAATTTAATAACTTTCATGGAGATTTGTCTTCAATGTAATTACAACCTTGGAGTAACCAATGCCATAACCCAAATTCAAATTGGGGAAGGCAAAAACATGGCTAGAACTCATTAGAAGAAATTTTGGTTTTTGCAACTAGAGTATGCAAGTGAAAATTAATTGGATGCAACACATGCAACTAGATTTTGCCCAAGTTGTATAAAACAAATTGCAATAGACATGTAGTTGCACACGACAATTTGTATTTGACATGTATATGCATTGTTATTTTACATTTCATCCATTTGTATTTTACATAAAGAGTTGCATGTGCAACTATGTGCAACCAAACTGGTGACCTTTTTTTAATGACACATGTCCATGTTTAAAAGCAAATTATGTAATGACATGTGTCATTTTCAACCCTATTTCAATATTAAATATTAATTAATAATTTAAAGCTATTTAATTCATCCAATATAACATGAATAGGAATTTGACATGTGCATCAATATAATGTGACATGTGGCACCAAAACCCTAATTTAATCTCTTAAAAATTAATAGTAAATGAAATTAAATTTGGACCATTCAAAGTTGGGTGGACAATATTTTGCCACATGCATCAAGGAGATGACATGTGGCAATTTGAACCTTATTTCATTATTCATTATTATTACTCAAGATGCAATTTAAAATCAATAAGATTTTGACACATGTTTAATAAATAATGAGCAAGGCAAGGCCACATGTCCATTATGCATTCGCTTGTGTAGGGCTAGGTTAGTTAGGTAGGTTAAAAATAATCCAATTTTGTGTTTGGGTTTAGCGTTTAGGATTGAGCCTCTTTCATGGGCTCATTCAAAATTGCATTTGTGAACAAGACCAATGCACTTACTTATATAGTGTGTACACTTGGAATGGAGGGCAAAAAATATGGGATTAAAAAAATAGTTACAAATGCAACCAATGTGGTAGCAACCTACATCTGATTATTACATGGTACCCATTCCATACTAACCTAGTCTATATTATATAAGTAATAAACGTTAATAGGCAATAATAATATAATATTATGATAAGAATAATTGGTAATCAATAATGTTATAATATTATTACATAACTTAAACTAATAGCTAATTTAGGTCAATATTTAACCTAGCCTAGAGTATTTATAGGCCAATTAATGTAACATAATAGTCATAAATATATAATATTCATTATTAATATTAATTCTAATCCCTATTATTAATTAATGATATTATGATATTCTTACATAGCTTGGGTTACTTTGTATCACCTATTAGCCATAAACATACTAATATTAATTAATAACATTATAATAAAGCTAAAAAATAGTGATAAAAAATCATAATATTCTTATTATTATCATTGAAAATAAATAAAATAACCAATTATAGGTTAATTAATGTAGCTTATTAATGATAAATATACTACCATAATTAATAATATTGTAATAATCATATATATATATATATATATATATATATAAATTCTCCAATAATAATAATAATAATATATTCGTTATTAATATGAAAATTAATCCTTATTAGGTAATTGATAATGTATTTTTATTATTACATACCCTAGGTTAATTAATGTAACCTACTAGCAATAAATATATTAATATAACTAATAGAATTATATTAAGATAAATAATAGATATTGAATATTTAAGATATTAATACTAAAAATTCACAGATTAATAAATCAAAATACTTTAAAATAATAGTCCTAGTTTGTAAATTATAATATTAGTAATAATATGCATAATTATAATAAACATTTCATAGATATGATGGATTGTAATGATTAATTGTATTATAATATAATTATTGAACCTATGTTAGTAGCTAGTTGAGTCTAGTGCATTTAGAGGTTAATTTAACATATTAACCATAGGTATTATAACATAATTAAAAATATTATCAATATTTAGAACAACTTAGTTTAGCCATTATTAATTTAGCTTACTTATTACTTTAATTTAACCTAAGTTAGTTTGGTTAAGTTTGGTTTAGTTAGCATGGGTTTAATTTTATTATTAAAAGTATAATACTATTATACATAGCCTATGTAAATAAATTGGGTATACTAAATGAAATATGTATTAGCTTAAATTGTTATTTTTATGACATGTGTCCAATTTGTACACCATTAGTTGCATGTTAGTTGCACACAACCATATGGTTCAAAAATGACTAATCTACTTGCAAACAACAACTAGTTGCACTTAGTTACATAGTGATTGGTTGCAAATGACAAGATTTCTTCTAGTGACTTGATGTATGCAATTAACAATTTAGAAAATATATAGAACTTTGAAGCAAAAAAAAAAGTCAAAATTCATCAAATATTGGACATAATTCATCAACAAGGAATAAATTGTAACCATGCAATCTTTAGTTGGTTTTTAAAACATTTAAGATGAATTTGTATTATTTTTAATTATGTAAATGTAGTTCAACAAAACTAATTTACCCTTTTGGCATACTATACTTTGATTTCAACCATAAGAACAATCAACCTAATTATTGTGTCCATTTTTAACTCTTTGTTAAGATATGTTTATTGAAACACTTGGATGTCAAGGTCAATTAAATCATTTTATTGGTCTTGCATCAAAGAGTATGGGAGGATTTGAGAATTAAACCTTACAATTCAATCATGCTAAAAGAAATCTTGTTCATTCATTTCCATGACTATTGTCCAAATCAATTGATTTTGTAACTATAAATTTTGTTGTAGTCCTAAATGTCCTCAAGTCATAAGCATTTTTAATCATACATGTGTAATTAAATTTTGGCACATGACAATTTGTAGTTTTAAATGTGACTATTTGATGTGACTACTATGCATTTTAGATGAAAAGGTGGATGAAAAATGAATTCATAGCAACCATAATCAAACACATTTAACAAAAAAATGATAAACAAAGTTATTTTTGTAATTATTATATTTATTATTGAGCTTACGTGCCAATTTGTAATTGCAAGTGCAACTATTTATTGTCACTAAATTGTATATTTGGATGAATAGATGGATGAAAATTGAAATTTTGTCATCCAATTTGGTTGCATCCAATAATGAATGACAGGTAGGTGATAGACAGATAGGTAAGTTGGTGATAGGTAGGATGTGAACATCATTGGTAATTAATAGGTAGGTAGGTTCTCTAGGTTAAACCAACCTAGGCTAGGCTAGGTTGTTTATATATTTCATGGAGGTAGCTAGCATGATTGAAGACCCCCCTCCCCCCGCACAAAATGCCATGTGGTTGCATCATCTCCATCCACCCACAAATAGGTGGCCCATTAGTCGGTTTGGCATATTGTATTGTAAACCACAACATTTGCATTCTTGTCATGTGACAAGTGCATGCCATGTTAAAAGGATGATTTCCCAAAGAAATGGATGAAAATCCACCTTTAGTCATAGGAGGTATGTGATTACCATTATTACTAGGTGCTGTGTGGTGTCTTTTGTCATTTGTCCAAGGCAACCTTAGTTTAAAAAGACACATGACATCAAAATGATTACTTTTCATTAACTAGTTCTAATGATTAACATTGTTTATTCCTCTCCCCACCCATAACTTTAAAAACTAACATGTTATAAGGTTGGACAATGTTTATAAATGCAATCTTCGAATGTTATAAACATTGATAAAGAGCAAATGGTGCTCCATATTGGAGTTGTTCTAAGGCACCATTACACATACCAAATCAAAGAAATTAATAATTGGTAATTGTTTGAAGACATTTAACATAATTTACATGGCACTTGTTTCAAAAGCATACACATGATAATCACAATAAAATTACTAAAATATGATCAATGATTATCCCAACTGTCATAATAATTAATATCCTTCTTGTGAGGTCATTTGTATGCATCCCAATTAATTAATTAGATGTTTATTTTTTATTTATTGTTTATGATACTTTTAAAAAATTGGTTAATAGCTGATGACAAGACATGGCAATCCTTGAAGTTGCAACCTTTCCTATCATTTGCTTTACTACACCATGTTGCATGGAACATTTGGTTTAAATTTTAAAAAAATTGTACATGCTTAACATTTTGGTTTTGAACACATTTTATTAAAAATTTCATGTTAAAAGTTATTAATTAATTGTTATCATTATTTGTTGATTTATTAAACAAACCAAGGTTGTAGCATTTGGTAAACTACATTTAAGTAATCCAATTTGTAATCCTTGCAATTGTATATTGGGTAACAACATGGTGAGGTGGTTGTAAGTTGGCATTGCCACTCATTTTCTTACATTTGTTAAAACTTTGAAATATGATAATTAACAAATTATCCATCCAATAAAAACAATTCCTTATGTTTCCATTAAAAAATATGTGTGGGCATCAATTTTCTTGTGTGGACCAAAATTTGAGATGTATTCTAGGTACTTTGAAATACCAAAAAATATTGGATTTATCACAATTATTTCCTATATGGCCATTGATAAATTTTACAAATTGTCATCTACCTGACTCCAATAAAAAAATACTTTAAAAATATGAAAATCATTTTGTCCCTTTTGCGACCATTGTACAACTATTGTATGCCTAACTCCAATAAAAAAAACATGTAGATGATTAATACATATTATACCAAATACATGAATGAGAGGTGGTGGCCCCCAATGCACATAAAAATAAGGTGTTTTGCTAGGTGGAAAAAAAGTGTGACATTTCATTGCATTCTTCCATCCAAGGGGTTCTTTATTGTATGTAAATCAACCAATAAGATATTCAAAGGATGCATTTATTATGATATTATTAAATAATATTAGTTTACCTCAATTAGATGAAACATTTTCAAGGTTTTTATTTCAAAATACAATGTCCAATACTTCATAGATAATATTTTCTCCCCACAACAACAGTTTAGTCAATTCCATGAAAATTCATTAGTATGCCCTTTGATCTTCTTGTTTTGGACTATAAGATTTTCATTTTGTAAGAAGAATTTTCTTGTCATTGTTCATATTTCACATATTCATTACATTCCAAAATAGGGGGAAAAAATCCCTTAGATAGTATTTTTGGTCCATTCAACCACCACCATTCACGTAACCCCAATTGTGTACATGACTAGTCATGTATTTGGTCAAAAAGTCCATGTAAAACATTTTGAATGAGAAATGAATTAATGATTCAATATTCAACTAAAAATTCAAATTTTTTTCCTACAGGGAAATTTCAATGCATCTTACTTTAAAACAACTACAATGACTTTTTTATAAACAAATTCCCTACTATCACTACTAGAAAAACCCTATTTTGCAACTTCAATCACGACTAAAAACTAGCCTTAGATGACTATTGCAACTAAATTTTCCATTAGTTGTATAAGTGGAATTGTACCCAACATTAATTGCAAATATGACCTAAGCATGACATCATCAAATGTCCTATGGATGAAATATACATTCAAATGTGTTCTCCATAATTTTGACCATATAATTATTTATAACTACTTACCATTATTTCCAACTATAATACCACCAATTACACATTGCCATGCATAGGGGTATATATAAATTTAAATTATGAAGATTAAATAGTCTTTTGTATTTCATTCATCCAAACTGGGTGGTTTAGGATTGTTCCATGTGGACCAATCACATTTTGCCACATGAATGTGAAAATTTCAAAATAAATATAATTTAAGTAGGAAGGTAGAAATAAATAAGTAAATAGGTAGATAGGTAGGTAGGTAGGGAATAGGCAAATAAGTTGATTTTTTATTAAAAAAAAGGTTTAGCCTTTAGGGTCAAGCCTTATTTATTGGCTCATACCAATATCATTTCATTTTTATGTTGTTTGTGTGTTTTTGAATGTTTCAAATGCACCTTGCTATATCGTTCACAAGATTGAAATGGAGGACAAAAAATATGAGATGAACTTATAGTTACAACTTAGTCACATACTAATTTACAACTAAGTTGCAACTAAATATTTTTATCCCATACCTTTTGTCCTTTTTTCCAAATTTGTAAATGTATAACTAGATGTGCATAATGAAATTTCTAATTGTAAATTAAAATAAGATCCTTCTAAAATAACTACTTACTTGCCTCAGCCTTGCTTGCTTACCTACCTACTTTAGGTCTACTTTATTAACTATTTACTTACCTAATCAATATACATACATACCTACCTTCTTAACAAACCAATTTAATCAACATATATGTATATATAATTAACCTACTTAATTTAAGGTATTACCTATCAACTAATACTTCATCTAACCTACTACCTATTATCTTAGGTATTATTTTTTAGTCACTACCTAGCCTAAGTAAATCTATTTACGTAACTTACTACCTATTAACCTAACTTACTAACTAAAATAGTTTACATTACACTTAAGCTAAACCCCACATGGCATTTATGCCTAGGTCAAATATGCCACATGGGACCTAAGTTAAAGCTTGGCTAAAGCTTGGCAAAAAGTTGACATTTAATAGAAAAAATTGGTTAAAATTTTAGTTAAACTAAAATTTGACTAACTTTGGTTAAACCTTGGCAAAACATTGACATTCAATATAAGAAATTGGCTACATTTTAGCCAAATTAAAATTTGACTAAACTTCAGTTAAACCTTGGCAAAACATTGGCTAAACAAAAATTTGGCTAATCCTTGGTTAAAACTTGGCTAAACTTCGGTGAAACTAAAACTTAATTGATGTAAAATTAATTTGTTAAACATTGATTAAATCTTGGTGAAATTAAAATCTGGTTAAATTAAATTAAAATTTTGACAAATGTTAATTAAAACTTGGCTAAAGCTGGATTAATATTTGACACCTTTAAATTAACCATGATTATACATTTAAAACATTTATACAACTTTAATATACCTTATAACATTAATAGAAATTTAATATCAGACCTTAGAAATATCCTAAACCCTATTCATAATATATTATTTATATATATGAAATATAGCTTTAATGCACTCATAGAAATGTACTTCTAACTTAATATATTCTTAATAGAACTATGTTGAAAACTAATTGCAACCAACTTTTAGTTTGTAATGTGACTAATGGATTTATTTATTTTATTGTTGAATGAAAATACACATAAAAATCATCCACATAGAAAGATGAAGCTTTCAATAATTTTAATGTAATTGCAAGAGAGTCATAGACACAAATGTGGTTAATAGTTATTAGAATAGTCACATATGACACATAGTCAAATGTAATCACAAAATTGATGATTTCAAAATACAAGATTTCTATTTGTTATGTATCATACTTTTTCAATCCACATGTCAATTTTTACTTTGTGATTAGGATAATATTTAATCTCAAAAGTTCATTATGAATCCACTCTATTTTGGAATTCATCCATATTTTCCAATATGAATCCCAAAAATTTATATTAAAACATAAATAATTTTTTTTACAATGTTAACATTGGATATGACTTTACATTGCGAGTTCATTTACACTCAAAAAGATTATGATTATGATTACTATATATTTTCATTTCTTGATGTTGCATCATTGATTAACATCCAAAGAAGGATTTAATAATAAGTTGACACGTTTTTAGAACCTATTTTAATACTTCTAAAAACTAGTTTAAAAATAATTGCTACCAAAATGAAATCAAAGTTCAAATATGGTAAAAAAATTTCAAAATTAAAAAACAAATTGCATGTCTTTTACAAAATGAGAATATTGAAACATAATCTTTTTGTTTTGGGGGGCAAAATTTTGCATAAAGAAAAAGATTGATTGTGATAGTCCAAATTGTCCACCTACCTATGCTTTCACCTTATATTTACATATTAATAAGATTTAAAGCAAAGTTAAAATGGGCAAACACATCATTTTTTTGTTCAAAAAAAAATCCTTTGACGCCTAAAGTTAATAAATGATTGATGCATCTTTATTTAAAAATTGATCATATTTTCATATTTCAAGTTAATATGTCATGCCATCATTTCACATTAGATCCATTTTTTACAAATTTATTTTCTATTTGATTTAAAAATTTGATCAACTAATGATATTTTGTTAAGCATGAATTTTTTTTCACCATCTTGCCTTAAGGTATGTTATCATGGGAAAAGACCTTTTTTCGCCAAGATTGAACAAATTCAAATCAAAAGATCAATTTCAAAAACTACTACCATATGTTATTTGTTGTCTACTAATATTGTTATTCATAATTAGTTCCAAAAGAATTGAAAATGCAATAACTACCTTATATTCCATAAGAACTACCTCGTTTGCATCTCAATTGCCATCAGAACAACACTAATATATTTTGTTACTTCGTTTCTTCTAAACTTATATGTGTATGATTTACCAATTAAAGTGCAATTAGTAAAATGGAAACAATAACTTTTTTTTTTTTCAAGTTAGGGGTTTGTTAGAAGGTTTAGTTCTCTAAGCTTTTGTTCTCACAAATTTCAACACTCACCAAAACCAATTGTTCCTTCTCACAAATCCTACAAAAACTCACACTTCATTCAAACCTACCCATGTTCCAACACCACCAAGAAATAAAACGTCACTCAACATCACCCATTTAAATATAAGGACTCCACATACTCATAATCACCTTCCCCAATCTTCATTTATAACCAACAAAATTAGATCACAAAATTCAAATTTTCAAGACAAAATACTAGATAAGGTTTGTTTTTAAAAAAGAATGCCACCATTAAGTTCCTCCTCCTCCTCTCCTAACCAACCCTTGCCTTTTTAGTTCTTCTCGCCATTTATAGTATGTTGTTTCCTAATTCCTTTTAGAATTTCACTATACATCATCAAATGGCATAGTCATTCAAAGTGGCTAAGAAAATAAACATCATAATTTAGTAACCTCTTCCTATTCACTTGGACCATCCTTTTCTTTACTAATTTTTTTTTTCCAAACTTTCCCATGGATGTCATTTTTCACTATACCACCTTTAAGACCTAATGGATCCTTCTTGAACCACCTCTCCTTTACTTGCTCCCTCCCATCAGTGTGGAGGTAGCTTCTTGGAATAACTTTCCCTCTTCTCAAGATCTTCTATCATGTGTTCTCTCTAAGCTTTACTTTTAATCCTCATTATTGTCTAAATGTAGCTTGTTTAATGCCCTTCATCACTACATGGGGTTTCCTAGCCCAACATTATCTACTAAAAGGTAGTTGGTTGATTATTAAAATCATATTAGTCTATGTAGTAAACCTAATCACATTCTTTATAGTGTTCAAGAGATGATGTCAAAATAGATGAATTCAAACATAAAACTTGTCTATTTCAAATAATAGACTATAAATTATCTATTTTAACCTTCCGAAACTTTGGATGATAATGTTTTTCAAACTTTCAAAATCAAGCAACTTGCAATTACATCTTTAACATGGTTGGAATGATTTGGTGCAAATACAAATTTTTCCTTCATTCATACTACCACATGCAACCTTCGGCAATATCCACCAATTTTAATAATTAGGTATGGCATGTTCAAATTGTCCTAGGGTTGGGCTATGGACAAGCAACATGCATATGACCTATTTGAACAAATTAGTTTGTTGCTAACAAATTTGGACCTTGCTTTTGGGATTAGCAACATCTAAGGACACAATGACATTCCATTGAAATCAAATGACTTACAATCAAATAAAAGGTAATAAGGGGGAAATGACATATTTAAAGCTTGTTTGTTAAAGCAATATCCCATGGCCAATGATAGGAGTTGGAGGTCTTAGACCATAATTACACAAATCTCACTTGACCATATGCACAACCACTTTTACTAACCATATGGTTTTGGATGAACTTGAAATATAGGGGAAACCACACTAGGGTCCCCAAAAATTGTAATCACAAATGTTGTTTTGCAAAATTTGATAACGTTTTTGAAATGTATTGTCACAAATGGAATTATTCTTGTGAATTTTGAGGATATTTGATTAGCTTGAATTTGGGCTAACCATTTTGTTAAAAAATTAAATGATGAAAAATTAAAAATCTATGAACATATCATAGAAAAATATGCCTCCAAAAGTGGGGTTGTAAGTGATATTTTTGCATGAAACTTTGGGTGGTGAAAGATATTAATACAAACAACCAAATTTCATTGATATTATGGTCACTATCACAAACTTCCTTAGACAAAATTTAAAGATGATTATAATGAATCATTAGATTTATATTATTTATTAAGGTTTCTTTCACATCATTGTTGTGTATTTTTCATTCTATTATTCTATTATGGATAAAATGCTTGTTGAAAATATATAAACATAATGAACAATGATTTTGACTTATTAATTTCATGATTAACACTTCATGACATTGCCTACATTGGGATAACCCTCTTTTACCCATAGTTTCATTGTCTGACATAGTTGGAATGGCACAATTCACACAAAGCTTGAAATCCTCCCCAATATCAATCTTCTTCAATTTGTCAACAATTACATACATATAGGAGTGCCAAATTGATTCAACACTTGGTCCAACAATGAATAGGCAAAAATACATAGGATATTGTATCTCGGGTAAAGAAATTTTAATCTTGAATGATTTGATATGAAAGATATGTACTCGATACATCTTAAGATGTGACATAGAGACTATAGACTAAAACTATGTACAGTTAATATGTCACATATTAAGAGACAATCTATTATATGTAATGTGTTCATCATATTCATGACTTCACCATTTGATGGTTCAGCAAGTCCACTGGTCAAAAGAAGTCCTTAGGATGAAAATTGTTTACAAAGATGATCAGAATGATGTAGTCATGGGCATGAGTACTTGATGCTCACATGGTGGCCTTAATTGTCTCATGCACAAATTAGTACATACAAATGAAATTATATAACACTAAAACTGGAATGCATGAGAGACTGAATGTGACTTTCCTGACATTCCCAACTAACACCTAAATGCTCACTGGCCTATCACCTTGGCATTGCACTCAACACCAATTGCATACTTGTACACAAAACAAGAAACATGGTACATAATAACATGTGGTGTTTGTCATGAGAACAAATCAAGATTGAAACTATGAACTATTTTGAAGTTGTTGCTTGCCCCTTTTATAAAATGGATCACATCATGCACTAATATGAAAATCCATGTGTGTGTGGTGTTAATGCATATTTGCTAGTCTTCTATAAGCAAGCTTTGATTAGAACTGCCTCCATCATTTCTTCCAAATGAATATCTTGCTATTCAAGCTTCTTGAGCATAGACTAGTAGGGACTCCATAATCAACACTGATGGTAATGCACAATGTAGCATTCTCTTGTACATGGGATTGCTCAATACCTGAGAAAAAAACATTTTCTGCATAAAGGCAATTGCAGGAATTTAAGAAGTACTTAAGTACTACATCAATTCATGGCAGTGTGGTGACAAGGTCGATGAGTGCAATCCGAGGCATAGTGATCATGAGGTTTCCAGGATTTCAAGTTTCTCTGCAAAATGAAGGCTGCTTTCAAAAAAATCATTCTCTTGCAACAGAGACTTGGTGATCATGGAGTAGCACTGTTTCAATATCACATAGATAGAATTGCAGTTTTTGTCCAGCGTGGGGAGGATGAAGATGAAAATCTCAGTGGTTTTTTAGCAGGTCTCTGAAGTAGCATCACTACCAATCATTCTTAAAATTATTTAGCATTAATTTATGACATGTTCGTAAAAAACTGTCCAAAGTGGCAAAACAATTGCCTCAAAACTAAAGTTTTGGGCAAATGTGGCAATTTTTATTTTTTATGTTTTGGGGCTAATTTGTAACAACAGAGAATTTGTGACATGATATTCCTTCATAATTTTTGAGGTAGAAATTTTATGAAAATTCACCACCCAAAAACAAAATAATATAATCACTGAAACCCACAAAATGTTCAAGTGCCTACATGTAGCTTCATATTTGCACATGTAGGAATTTACCAAGAAGGCAAAGAATATCATCAAGCGAACTTTTTTTCCTTTTTTGGGGATGGCGAGGGAGGGGAGGGGCAGGAATTTTGGCATTTTTTTGACCTGAAAAATATGATTTCAACGCATGCAAAGGACTTTTGTGTAGAAAATGCCCCTAATTCGCCAGATTTCAAAATATTTTGAAAAAACATTACTAGATTTCTACAACAAGTTTCAGCAGGTAGATAAATCATAAAGGATTCTTAATTTCTTTTACTTTCATATCTATTGTATCTATTTCTTGTTGAGGATCACCAATTTGGCCACATCACAAAATTGGAATAAAAAAACCCCCCCAAAAAAAACTGTACAGTAACTTGAGTATTGACCTGACTCGGTGAATTTTTTTTCAATTATCTGATGTTGCATGATTGGTTTAGGATCCCAAGAGGGATTTAGCATTAAATGACGATATGTCATTAGAACCCATCTAAATAGTAAAAATACTAGTTAGAAAAATGCTACCAAACTGAAATCAGAGTCCAAATGTGGCCAAAAATAACTTCAAATTTTCTTTTCCAAACTTGGTGATTTTTTTTGAAAGAAAAAAAACAAGAATATTATGACAGAATATTCCCTTTTAAAAAAAAAAGAATTTATCATTTTTGGCGAGATTTTTGGGTCCCAAAAAATAAAACCGCTGACCTGATTAGATTAAAAATTATTTGAGGCATTCCGAGTACCCGGAGGACGTCAACAAGCTTGACCAGTGGTCAAGCAGTCGGACCAGGGTTTGACGCCAATCGTAAGCAATGTCCCGGCGTAGGATGCAGCTGGTCGAAAGCTTGGGGTCCGTGTGAGCTGGTGATCTCGCACCAACCCCTGAATTCCCAGAGAAAGCTCCGACCGGGCAGGGACTAGGGTAGAAGTTGAAGCGCATGGAGCTGCTCATCTTCGACTCCATCTCGAGGTTCTGGTTGTCGAAGTGGTGAGGTTTACGGGGAGGTTCGAGTGACGCCTCGCACCAAGCCCTCCATTCGAAGCTCCCCCAAAAACAAAGATTGGTTCGCTTAGCTACTAGATTTTTACGCTATTCATCTCAAGAGAGTCTGAAAAATAAAAATAGCTGGTGATTTTCGTCAGAGGGATCCGAGCCGCTAATCTTGCGTTCGATGATGGAATTTTCAGAAGCTCAATTTCTTCGTCGATGTTTGCGTTGTAACTCCTAAAGATTGTAATTCTGAATTTTATCCTCCTCATATCATATTCAACATGCACCTTGATCCGTGACGGCTTCCAAGTTCCCATTTTTCTCATACCTAAATTGGTTAGGGTCTGCACCCAGCTCGGCGAAGAGCTTGGCAGCCAACAACTGTATGTTGACGGTGGGACACAGCTGCATGCCGAAGCTCTCGGCCCAGTGCATTTACCTTTTCTGATTGACCCAGGCGTTGGCGCCGAACCCAAAGGAAGTGCCAAGTGGGCAATGGACGCGTTCCTATCCTGTGCGCCTTGGCGTCTCAACGGTTGATCAATACATGATCAATTCCGTGATTGAGAACCTGGACAAAAAAATCCCCACTTCTGGCACGCCTTCGCCGTCCCCTTCACAAGATCTTGTCTTTGGCTAAGCTTGCCTTCTTTCAATTGAAGAGCGACAGGAAAGTCAACGGCCCATAAACCCAGACTGTGTAACCTAAAGTCCACAGGGTCCCAAACAACAAGACCATGAGCTTCTTCAAAAGCAAACCTACGCTCCCCCCTCTGTGCGGACTCCTTGTGAGATTGATAGAACAGTACGAGTACTACAGGAAGGGTACAGCTGCTAGGGTTGACACTAGCTAAGTCAGATGACAAAAGATATGATCTGCAGGACGCCTGAAGCAGTACGTCTGGTCAGACAAATGGACTATTCACAGGAAAATCCCAGCTAGATCATTGCAGTAAACTCCCGAAACCAAGTGGTACCTTCTGATCGATCCTCATGACACGACAACCATCAAACACCACCTAATGATCGCCCGATGGGTTGTAAAGAGCTGCATTATAGCTGCATCCAGTAAGAGCTGTAATTCTGTGGAGAGTTGCAAGAGAATGAATCACCGGCATTTTTTGCTGCAGGAAATTGTAGTCCCAGAAAGTTGTCAGCTTTACGACTTTTGTGACTGGAATGATCCGTTCAGCAGCTGATGCTGCAGGACCAGGGCGGCGCCGGGCGGGCCCTAGTCTGGTCTGGGGAGCAGTTACGTACGGATGGGGCGAGGGCCAGGAGAGTGTCGGGGGCGGACCCCGAGCCCGGGGGTGGGGTCGAGATGTAAAGTAGGATAGCAGACAAGGTGACTTCTTGCAACCCGATTCCTGCTTCCCACCTACTTGCAAGCGACAGAGTTGTCTCCCTACGCTCGACAAGTTGGAAAGGCATGTCGCAGGATGTGCCTTCCAAGCAAGAGCATGTGTATAATTCATTCCATCCATCATCCTCAAATGTTTCATCAAGCATTTTAAGTATCATGGCGCATGCTGAGTACAATGTACTAAGTGTTGGGCTGTGCTTTCTAAGAGAACCTCTGGTCTTGGTTTTGACACTAAAGTTGTTTTTTTTGGTAGGTTCTTCTAATGTAGATTTGAGCTTTGAGCTTGGTTTTGCAAATTTTTTGATCGTGCCTTTTCAGTTTTGGCACAGTTTTTCCAAATTGAAGAACCTCCTCCCCTGGTTCAAAAATGACGTCTGGTTTCATGTACACATTCACCAAAATTGGATATTGTATAAGTACAGAGTTTTACAACAAATTGAAATTGAGATTGACTGTATAAGTACGGAGTTTTACAACAAATTGAAATTGAGGTTGATTTTATAAGTACGGAGTTTTACAACAAATTGAAATTGAGGTTGATTGTATAAGTACAGAGTTTTAAAACAAATTGACATTGAGGTTGACTGTATAAGTACAGACTTTTACAAGAAATTGAAGTTGGGGTCGATCGTATAAGTAAGAAATTTTACAACTAATTAAAACTGATTGCTTATCCCTAAAGTTCAACCTACTTGTCAACTTTTGAAATATGTTCAGCTTCAACTTACCTAAAGAACCTAAACCTATGTTCAATGTATAATTTTATCGAGGGTCCAATTCTGATATTGGTTCTAACAAAATGTGAGTTCCACAATCCGGTTCTTGTGCCAGTTGCACCAAAAGGGTTCCAGTTTATGTCCAAGTCACAAGAACCTGAACCCTCAAGTTTACGACTCCAAACCTGGGTACCCACCTGCCAACACTAGTACATGCCATAGGCCATTGTGCCCATTTTGGTGCGCATTTGGAATTTCAGGCTTGCTCTACTGGGTTGCACCCTCACAGACACCTTCTTGGTCTTGTAAGTAATAGGTCTAGGCAGTTAGGTGTGATTGAGCCCCACAGACCCTCCATCTTGTATGAGAACTAAAAAGAGCCAGAAATGGCCATAAGGAAACTCTTACTTTCTGGATCTCCTCAAGATATCTTCAGTAAAATTGTTTAGTATTTTGAATAATCATCCATTATGGTGGATATTAGATATTAGACATATCACAGAACTTGGCATATTGCAGGATCTGCATTATGGGTTAGTAACTGGGTTTGTTCAAAACTTCACACTTTGAAAGGCTCTTTGACACAGAAAAAAAAGTAGGTCAGCAGTTACCATTTCGCGTTCCTAGTCATGATTGTATGGTATCAAATACCAACTACGTGCATCCAATGAGGTATCACAATTGGTGTCCATTAAACCAACTGAAGGCAAGGAGTCCTCCCAGTTATTTGAAACTTGCACTACATACTGTCAAAGTTTAAAGAGGTTGTCATCTTTTCAGTGCAATTTGCCACACACAATGCTTTTTAGGTGCAGCTCCTTTTGTGGCCAGTTAATTTCTGTGAAATGATTGGCCTTATCTACTTTCGAATGTATATATACTTTATAAATGAGTTTGCAGCTTTAGATTTGGTGGCCTGGAAAAAGAGAAGCACCTCCTTGCCAGGACTAGGAAGTATAATCCTTTTTAGGACCCAAAATGAATTAAAGCATTTGAAATTCCCAATTAATTGCAAGTGTTTCTAGCATAGTCTCACCATGATGCTTGATGGATCAACATTTCCCACAAAGATGATTATATGTTTTCCCACATTTGCTTGAAGTTAAAGATGAATCCCCATTTCAACCTTTGCTCTATCAAGATCTTTGTTCAAGGTTTGCACATTTTTTCCACATACTGAAACTGCAAATAGTGTTTACGAATTTTCCCTTTGGAATTGGAATCTTGAAGTTGGGTGATTTCTTCTCTCACCTACTAGGTCAAAATTTCATGCTGCAATATAAGATTCAACCTGATTGCATATGCCTCTATGGTGTCTCATGGTGTCCTTATGGTTCATTGATGGACCACTAGAAAATGAAAAAGATGATGAATGGTTAAATACTATCCCAACCATGGCAATTTTGTTGCTTAAAATTTTATATGATGGTTATGAGTGGATAAAATTACAGTGATAGATCAGACATCGGAATTTTGGGCAAGCATTTTGAATCCATGAACTAAGTTCACATATTTGTTTTCCCAAATTTCCCATATCACTTTGTCATTGAAATCTATACATATACTTGGAAGTCAAAGCTTGGAGGAGGGTGGGGCATTGCCACTATTATTGTGATGGTTGCCTAAAGTGACCCTATGGATTGAAAAGTCACCTGGTCAATGGTCATGCTTAGTCAGCTAACAAATTGTCGCCCTTTTACACATTTGGTACACTATGATACATGACATGTATTGGAGTTCACCTTCTATGATGCTACACATACTCTACTCAACACAACTAGTGTACATCTTGTATGTTGGTGGATTGTATATGTACCATACCTATGACTCATGTTTGACAAATCTTGTCAAAATAATTGGAAAAAAAAGGATTCGGGCAGCTCCAATCTGAATATTTCAGAATTTCAACAATAGTCTCTTAGTATGCTAGGTCCATTAATAAGTTTCAAAGTTATCTTGTGTTTTGAGCTAGGTTTGATTTTATATAATTTCGACAAATTGTTCTTAGTTTTTTCTTTTTATATATAGCTGGCCCTCTCAAGAATTAATCAGTTTGGAACATGAGTAGTAGGTAAGGTATATAACACATAGTACATTGTATAAAAAAATCATACAGAAAACACAAGCAAGAATTGAGATGGCAGTGTGCACCAGATATTGAATTGCAGAGTACTCATAGTATGCAAGTGACTTAGTTGAGGCCAGAGTGAACCAGCACCCATGGTTGTACAATGCAGGATGGATGGTGTGTGGAAATGAAACAATTTTTTATACATTATTGTCTTGCACCTAACCATGGTGGTTAGCTATGTGCTAACCATCCACATGAATCTACCCACCAAGTAGTCACCAAGTGTTTTCCTCATGTACCTACTTACATAATAACCAACCACTTGCATTCCCTACCTACTTCCTTGCGGGACTTATCCACTTGTCCATAGGTTCGGGGTGATTGTGCAGTTATTTGAATTTTCAAAGAACTATTGGTTTCAGTTTTTCAAATATTTCAGAATCAAATAATCATCAGTTCTGGTTCTTTGAAAAAATCAGAATCAAAGAACCACCTGCTGCAGTTATTTCAAAAACTTTCATGAAAGAACTCATAAGGAACCAACATTTTCTTGCTTTTCAATTTTTGAGAATTGTGGTTATATACCAAAATCAGGTCTTTGATTATAATCCTAAGATCTGCCCTGATAACAGTCAGGGGTCTGTTCCTGTTTTTAACGACTGCCCAACACAGTTTGTTACTAGGTAGGGGAAGGAGGAAGTAGGAGGGTTTATGCGATAGGTTGCCAAGTTGGGACCTTTGTAACTTGGTTGTGGAGTCATGGCAAGCTTCAAGGGATGGTGCACTGGTAGGTGTTGGGTCGCATAATCCCAGCTTTCTTTACTGATAGGTGAAAAGAGAAAGTCAGTGGTCCTGAGTTTTGCAGATGTGCATACATGTATGGAAAAATGTCCTCCTCGTGATACTTAGGCTCCCAAAGAATGGGCCTGTTTTGCAACTCCATGAGTTTCAAGTTCCCCAATCACTGCAAAGTGGCCACCATGTGTGTTGTTTGAGAGACTTTGTCAAGCCTGAAGCTATTAGGTGATCTATAGCAGTTAAGACATATTTGCACATGCACAACACAAATCAATAACTTGAAGTAGTCAAATGCTCGAGATGAACAAAACTTGGACTTTGTGCATTCATATAGTTACTAACATCATAGATCCCATCCATATAGAAGGGGAGTTCCAAAGTTGCCTTGCATTGTTGAATGATAGTTCTGCATGCTAATGAAAGACATTGTGAAGAAGCTCCTAGGCTACCTAATGTCACCGGACTTTTGGTAGGTATTTGTACATGCATCTCTGAATTTGCACATGGATTACAGATAGTTGAAGTGGGCTGCAACTGTGGGCAGTTAATAGCAATTCTTCCATAGGTACCTCTTACTTGAAATTTATTTGACATTAGAACATCAAATAGTATTCAAGTTTTTTGAACCCTAACGAATTTCTACAAATTTGAATAGAACTCAAGTTCCTTCGACTTCGAATTTCACTAAAATGAATTGAAATTTTATTAAATTAAATTCAAGTTCATCTAAATTCAATTGAAGAGAAATGGGATGCAAATTGGTGTAGAAAGTATTGAAAATCTACTTCCATGATTATGGTGTTGATTAAAAACTTTGAAAAGACACAAATCCAAAAAAACACCTTTTCATTCCTATTGCTTGAGATTCAGCTAAACAAATTCCAGTTTGAAACTATCTAAAGAACAATTTAAGGAATTTTAAGTTGTGCTATGCAAACTAGTTCCAAAGAATCATCATCATGGGAATGAAGTAAATTGTTAAATAATAATATTTTTTAAATTAATCAATGGTTCATATAATAGTCATGTGTTGAATTTGATCTTAATCCATTGCATAACTTATTGTTATATTCAATATTATGATCCAAACATTAATGGGATCAAAGCACACTACAATGGACCAAAAATCATACTTGAGAATCCATCCCAAGTCCATATTTTAAGTGTATTTTAACCCTAGTGACCCTTGTAAAATTAAGTCTTAAACTAAAAGTGATCAAATGATGTTGAAGGTTACAACATTTTTTCCTCATTTTTTCACTTTATACCACCATATTATAGACCTTTCTAAATATTTTTAATGAAGACAAGTTTTGAAAAAACTTCTCTATGTAGGTAAATGGACTTTGCAAAACATGGATATTTTGAGGTCATGAAATGGAATTACAAAAAGACAAGAGAATTTTCTTTCCTTTTTTTCACCTTTAACTGTCATTGACTTTAAAAGCAACATGTCCCAAAGTTTTGAGTAATTTCCAAAAAATGGGTTTAACAAAAAAAAGTTCATATAAACTAGTGGTTGAGAACTTTGGGGATATTAGATTTTTAAAGTATGCCTTTTATTGAACATTGATGGTTTTGGTGCAAGTTTTTTAAAGTTGGAAAAATAAAGAAATAATGTTTCAATATCTTGAATCCTTTTGCTATATTTCTAATGTTTCATTTGAGGACTATGCAGTAATGCTTGTCAAACCTAGAAAAATATACACTATGGCATCCATAAAAGTTCATCATAGTCCATTATTTCAAATTATTACATGCCTTATATTATAATTAAATTGATTATTTGAAGAAAATGTACCCCAATTTTTAACTAATTAACTTATAATTTTTAGCCAACATCCAATATATTGCACCTTATATTTTTTCCATGTATTTTATAATTTTTTAAACTATTGTCCACCCCAATGGACATGTACATTTTGATTAAAGGTTAAGGGCTTAAATGACACATGTATTATTTGATTGATTGATTTTATTATAGTGATCAATTTGATTAAATATATAGTCAAGTTTTACAACCTTACTTAAAATTGTCAATGTTTTTCAGTCAATTTAAACATTTAATCAAAATGATTAATGTTCCTTTAGTCAAATTGAACATTTAATCAAGATGGCCAGTGATCTTTAAACAAAATGACCAATGGTCATTAGTCAAATGGAACATTTAATCAAAATGGCCAATAATCTTAATGAAATGTGATATAATTTACTACCCTATGTATTTAGCTTTTACCTACTCACCCACCCATTTACCTAGTTAGCTACTTACCTACCTACTACCCACCCACCTACCTACTATTTACCTACTTACCTATCTACCTATACCTTCTCACCTATCTACTTACCTACCCACCTACATGCATATTACCTACATCATACCTATCCACCCACTTACTTACCTAAGTTTAGCCACTAGGTGTAGCCAGTAGGTGTAACCATTAAACTTAGCCATTATATTTAACCTTTAAATTTACCCAAGGTTTACCCAAATTTAACCATTAGGTTTAACTTAAATTTAACCACTGTGTTTAAGCATTATGCTTAAACACTAGATTTAGTATTAAAAACATTTAATTAGTTAAGGACCTAGTAAACCTTTTAAAGTACATTATCCTTTTTAGGTTGTAAAGAAGGGAAAGGGGATGTATAATTAGATGTGATTTATTGATATATAGGGAATACAAAGCCATTTTGCATGACAAGGTTAAGTTAATCTGTAGAAGAATCTTTAAACATTAATGATGTACTTATAGGATTTTTAGGATGCATTCCTAATACATCTTTATTTAATTCTCACTCTATCATATTCTTAAATAAAATCAAAATCAAGCTTAAGTATTAACATTTCCGCCTGAGTAGCCTCAGGTGAATTACAACTGAATAACTGACTTAAAGGATAGATCACAGTTGTAAAAAATTTAGGATGCGACGAATAGTGTGAGCGAGGTACTCGGCTCGATGCTCCAAAGGAAGTGGGTTGATCGGGCCTCATAGCCAACGATAATGGCCATCACCGGGAACCCACGTTCGACAATGGAGACGGACATCATTATCTTTGCACTTGCACTCTTCAAACCTTTCGGGCGCGACTCCATGAGTAGGAACAAACTCTAAATAAATTACTAAAGCATGTGGGTTAGGAGACAATCGACGATCCCATACCGAATGATCAACTCAAGTGCATAGCACTCTCTTAGGGGGTTCTTCTTCGCGCGACCGTTGATAAACATTCAAGTCGAGTGGTGCTTCTTTAAGCTCTTCTTATTGTACGGGTGCGACTGGAGGATTTGAAGGCATAGTGTCATCGTCCGCCATGACTAGTTGCACCTGCATCAACAAAAACCAAGAAAGTAGTACAAACAAGGTGGTACTTGCGTTCAAAAGGGGTCAAGGCCTTTTTATTTAACAAATTAGGGTAGGTGTAAGGTGTGGGAATGACGGGGAAACCTCATGAAAACTCGAACACCTTAGATCTAATGGATTCATCAAACCCTAAAATTCAACGATGGATCTAGAAGTATGTGAGAGTTTTTTTGATGCAAATTGTAATTCCAATTTACTATGTACTACATAGTTAATTAGTGCATAGTAAAGTAAATAGGTAAGGAATATCAAAGGAGTAAATGGTACACGGGAATGTTATTTCAACCATTGAATTAGTCAAGTAAGAACTCAAGGACTTTTCCTTGTTACTACCGATAAATTATCCTAGTAGTTAGTTACTTGAAGTAATTAGAATGAAAAAGTAAGATGTGAAGGTCAACGAACGGAAAAGATAAGGATCAAGCTCAAGAAACCTCATCAAGATATGAAGATAAGGGGGAGTGGATCCTCTAATCCCATTAGTCATGAAGATTGTCATCCTCTTTGATTGGAGGATGGAATATCTCTTGTGTTTCATTGGGCCCAAGGATTCTCATCCTAATTTCAATTGGATGGCAATTCATTCTCAAATTCTCATTGGCCCTTGAAGGATGAGGAGGCCATTGATTGGTTCAAAAGGATTTCGAAGCTTTCATTGGACAAGGGGAACAAGCTCAAGAAAGGTCATGGAGGCTCACCGAAGAAGAGGGTATTATGTGTGTATGGAAAGGAAAAAAAAGGGGGGGGGAGAAAGAAGTGTGAGAAAAGTTTTTTTAGTTCTTATGTGTGGAGAGGTGCTCATGGGAAGGGTGTGTGTAAGGATTAAGCATGAAAGGAACTCGTGTAGCAAGTGCTTGTAGCAAAGCTTCTGGACTTTTGGTTCAATTAGTTGTTTCTCTCAAATCCGCCGTTGGATTTATGTCAAAATTGAATTAGTTTTAGCTTGGAAGGTGTAAAAGGCTCTCCCAAAAATTCAGCTTGATCGGGCTTTTTGTAAGGGAGCTACGCGAGTTGGAAGTAGAGGGGGTTGTAGTGGGGTTCATGGAATGATTTCCATGGCAAAGCCTCTGGACTTTTGGTTCAATTAGTTGTTTCTCTCAAATCCACCATTGGATTTGTATCAAATCTGAATCAGTTTTAGCTTAAAAGGTGTAGAAGGCCCTCTCAAAAATTCAGCATGATCGGGCTTTTTGTAAGGGAGCTACGTTAGTTGGAAGTAGGGGGGGTTGAATGATCTATTTTTTCCTTCAAACTAAGCAAGTGGCTCCTAGCTCCGAAGCTTAACTCTTGATCAAAAAACATAAAATAAAAAATTATGAGGTTGTTTACACATGGTTCCTTTTATATTATCTTCCAATTCCAATGCATGTTAGATTAGGATGTTGTATGTAGTTGTTATGACGAACGGAATGGAAAGGTTCAAACCATCGAACATGACATTGGAATGAACATCAACATACGGCTCCTCAATATTCCATCATGGTGAGTTACAATTCCCTCACGATGTTTTGTAACTTCAATTTGGACACAACGCATTAGATTTTTTTGTGAATTTCATTACTTACCTCGAACCACCTTACTTGTTAGACTACACTACATAATAGTTCCACTTCCAACCGTGTTTTTATTGTGAGTGCATATCTTAGTGGTGAAGGTGTGCAATAATTCCTCATAAATGCTCCTATTGTCATCTATTGTGATAACATTAGTAGCATACTACTTGCTAACAACCCGGTTTATCATGCTAGGACAAAGCACATTGAGGTGCATTACCACTTTATTAGAGAAAAAGTTCTAACAAAAGAAATTGACCTTATTCATGTTAGTACCGAAGATCAAGTTGCTGACATTTTCACAAAGGCTTTAGGTACAGACAAGCTAAGAAAGTTTAGAAAAATGTTTGGTGTACTAGAAGTGGATTTGAACTTGAGGGGGAGTGTTGAGAATTCAAGCTCAACTAGTTAGGTTTCATTAATTACTGGAGTAGGAAAGTAACTAGGTTACTTTCACAAAGTTGAATTACTTTCGTTACTTATTTTAGTTTAGTTATTTGTGGTTTGGTCTTTTAGTTAAATACCTTACTGTTGATGGTTTGCCTCTATTTTCTTCATTACACAAGTTTGTGTATTTCTTGTGACAAGAACCTTGGAGAGTTCTTGATGTTGTGTTTTGTGTTGTGAGCATTATGTTGTAGTTTCCTTTCAATAAATATTTATGTTTGCACTTGAGTAGATCTCCTATTTGTTAACATTAATGGCAATTGTGAAATGTTTTTCTAATATCATTGTGAAAATATGAACCTTTTGATTATAATCTATGAACCCAAAGTTGATTTAGTTCTAAATGTTGTGTGTTATTTGATGTTTGATAATTTTGTAGGGGTTGGTTTTGCTATTAATTTTGGAGGGACTATTCTTTTTTCATTCCAATTTTTCCTACCAACCTTATCCCTTTAAGCATGTACATATAATATTCGGAATTAAACCCTTGACCTCCTTAATGATAAACCAAGTTTTCAACCAATGGATCACACTATCAAAAGGTGTTCAATTTCTATCAATTTTTTTATTTCACGTGTTTATTTCAACACATCATTATAAGAGTATGAGATATGTAAGTAGGTAGGTTGTAGGAACTAGGTGGGTGGGTGCGTAAGGACCAATGGGTAGGTAATCAAAATTTGTGGCATCAAAGGCTAACCACTACTACATATTGTGTTTTTTTGCGAAGGGCCAAACAAAAAATCTGAAGGGTTTGCGAAGCAAAAAAAATCTGCCAAATTTGTGATGCGATACACATCGCAACTTGTGGTGCACCATTCATCGCAAATTGATAATGAACCTTTAATCATCGCAGCGTTTTTGCGAGATACATGACAAACAAAACTTTTTACCCGCTCAATCTCTGTCCACCATAGCGATATTCCACACTTCGCAACGTTTAATCATACTCAAAACATCGCAACTTTTACAATACACAAAGTATCGTTACAAACTTTGAGACTCACAAGACATCGCAACTTGCGTTATTCGGCGCGTCGCATTTTGCGTTTGAATATGTATCGCAAACCTCACCACAGATTTTCGCAAAAGTTTCCTTTGATGGGCGTATCGCAAGTTGTGATGTGCGTTAGCTCACAAAGTAGTGAAAGGGTTACTGGAGAAGGAAGTTTCGCAAAAGGGTTTCGCAATGCAATTTTGAAATTTTGATATAGATATTTTTTTTGCCTTCCAAAGTGACTCCAAATGAATATAAACCTTGTTTCCAAAATAAGAATATAGTGCCATGCTCTTACGATACACAGTGGATCTCAAAACCATTTGCGAGTCATAATTCTTCCACTATTAGAAATTCTGTCATATGCAACCACCATGTTTGCAACTAGGATGCAACTGCCGGTCACATGCAACTATCTTTGGTTTTTTATGCAACTACAATGGATTTTTGCCCCCTTTTTGGGTGTGTATGTAACTATGGTACAACTATGATCACCTTCATCCCAACCTTTGGATGATTTCTGTGATATATCATCGTATATATTTGATATGCATATACTCATAGTTACATGTGTAACCAAATTATGCCAACTATGGTCTTTTGGTAAGCTAGGTACACATTTTTTGTAGGCATGTCTAGGATTAGGGCTGCCTACAAATGACAATCCCATTGATAAGGTTTAAGATATAGGTGAAAAATAACTTAATTTATTTTGCCACACCTGAAATAGTGTATCTATCCCCAACTTTTAGTAGCTTGCTCCACAAACATTTAGAAGATAATTGACAATTGAAGATATCAATTTTACTTACAATAGTTTATCACTTGATGAAGCAAACAATGTATATGTGTATTCAACAAGAAGGTCCAATTAATCCCCTCAAGATTACAATATGTGGGTTTGACATGTGGAAATAATCTATTTTATTCCAACAATTATCCAGTACAAGTGAGGGTCTCATGGCACATATACACCTTATAGTCCATGTAATGCATGAATTAGTTCCAAAGTCAACCCTGATAGTCCTGATGGGTAGACATGTGAATAAAGCACACATCAGAAACCATACATGAAAATACATGTTATTGTCCCCCTTAACAACCATAACCAGACAATATGCAAACCCTGGAAAGGGTTACAAGTGGTGGTATATTCATAATGCCAGTCAAATATATACTTGAAAAACACGTTACTTGCAAGTGGCAGATTCCACTGTTTCAGCCATAACAAGCACAAGTGGATAAAAAGAAAGAACACCATTGTGAGAGAAGTCAGAGTGTCTTAGAACAAAATGTCACTTTCAAACAACACCATCACCATACATCTTACCCAAAGAATATCTCAGAATAAGAAGCTCTATCTGAACCCCAACTTCATTCAATACATATATACCTAAAAAACACGTTATATATATATAATCTTCTACTAGTTTGAACCCCGTGCCTAATGCACAGGTGTGTTATTTCACCAATGTTTGGTTCATGTTTTAGTTTTTTTTTAAACTTTTATCTTTTTTATTTAGCAAGGTTGAGCAGGCAGATATGGATCGAAGTTTCCAGAGGGTGCTGTAACATGTTTAGACAAAAAGGATCTTCCATTGCTCCACCACTCCCTCACTACTCTGACATGCCCCCTTGAGGTGATAAACAAAACATGTATGAGGGCTTAGCCACACAACAAAGGATTGATTATGCTGTTTAAATCTCAGTCCTTGGCTAAAAAAGTGGGCGTTGAAAGCAAAGTATCTCATGGTCTTGGTTGGTCATTCCTCAACTTGTTATGAAGAAAGAAATGACATGTAGAACTACTGGTGGTTTTTTAAGGCTGTTGGACTCTTCCCATCTTTTGATTTACTGACCCTATATTCGGCATCACACCCAAATATGACATTCTCTACAGTCATGGTAATTTTTTAACTCTTTCTCATTGAGCTTTGTGATCTTCGATGACCAATCCAACCTTGGGCTTATCTGCCTAACACAGGTGTGAATACCAATGTTTCAAATATTGCACTATCTCACTTGATTATGGTGGTGGGTCTTTCTTTTGTTTTTTGGTTATATGCTAATTAACAGGAGCATCAAGGTGCTAGATTGATCAATATCTAGTTCTTTAGCATGGCTTAAGCACAGATGTATCTCTGAAGCATCCTGATCGACATGAGTCATTCCTTGTTGTAAAATTGGAATTTGAAGATGCAACTTTCATATTAATTAAGTCTATATTTATGTGTGACTGAAATATATCATCGAGTGCACACCTCTAGCATTGCTCAAAATTACTGTTGCACATTCTTACACGGTAATCATGATTTCAAAAAATATCTCACCCGAGATGTCGAATCCGTGAGCAGGGCTGTCACAACACAAATTTATACTATAATTTCGGAAGAAAAAAACGACTCAGCCATTCTTCAATAGGAAGATACCTTTCCTAAATAAAAATCAAACAAACGGTGAGAAATTTAAGATGACAGGTTCATGAGGTTCTATTTTTTAAGAATTGAAGGTGAACACCTCCTGCACGCTAATTGGCCCGTACAAACCGCAAACGATCTGCACTGCCATACAGCCCATGCCAATTGGCCCTTACAGACCGCGATTGTCACCGATCGAGCGGTCTGTAATGCCATACAACCGGTTAAGAAGTGTGCATCCGCGATAACTAAAAAACATGCCACCTTAAACCCAGAAAAGGACACACTAAAAAGAGGAGGGTTGGATGATCAAGCAAACCCAACCTTCCCTCAAAAACACATGGTTGACAAATACGGAGGGAAACCATACAAACGGTGAGAAATTTAAGGTGACGGGTTCATGAGGTTCCATTTTTTAAGAATCGAAGGTGAACACCTCCTGCACGCTAATTGGCCCATACAGACCGCGAACGGTCTGCACTACCATACAGCCCACGCCAATTGGCCCTTACAGACCGCGATCATCACTGATCGAGCGGTCTGTAATGCCATACAGCCGATCAGGAGGTGTGCATCCGCGATAACTAAAAAACATGCCACCCTAAACCCAAAAAAGGACATACTAGAAAGGGGACGGTCGGATGATCAAGCAAACGCAACCTTCCCTCAAGAACACATGGTTGACAAATATGGAGGGGAACCATACAAAGGGTGAAAAATTTAAGACGACGGGTTCATGAGGTTCCATTTTTTAAGAATCGAAGGTGAACACCTCCTACACGCTAATTGGCCCGTACAGACCGCGAACGGTCTGCACTACCATACAGCCCACGCCAATTGGCCCTTACAGACTGCGATCATCATTGATCCAACAGTCTGTAATGCCATACAACCGATCAAGAGGTGTGCATCTACGATAACTAAAAAATATGCCACCCTAAACCCATAAAAGGACACACTAAAAAGAGGAGGGTTGGATGATCAAGTAAACCCGACCTTCCCTCAAGAACACATGGTTGACAAATACGGAGGGGAACCATACAAACGGTGAAAATTTTAAGGTGACGGGTTCATGAGGTTCCATTTTTTAAGAATCGATGGTGAACACCTCCTACACGCTAATTGGCCCGTACAGACCGTGAACGGTCTGCACTGCCATACAGCCCACGCCAATTGGCCCTTACAGACCATGATCATCACTGATCGAGTGGTCTGTAATGCCATACAGTCGGTCAGGAGGTGTGCATCCACGATAACTAAAAAACATGTCACTTTAAACCCAAAAAAGGACATACTAGAAAGGGGAGGGTTGGATGATCAAGTAAACCCGACCTTCCCTCAAGAACACATGGTTGACAAATACGGAGGGGAACCATACAAACGGTGAAAAATTTAAGGTGACGAGTTCATGAGGTTCCATTTTTTAAGAATCGAAGGTGAACACCTCCTACACGCTAATTGGCCCGTACAGACCACGAACGGTCTGCACTACCATACAGCCCACGCCAATTGGCCCTTATAGACCATGATCATCACTGATCGAGCGATCTGTAATGCCATACAGCCGGTCAGGAGGTGTGCATCCGCGATAACTAAAAAACATGTCACCTTAAACCCAAAAAAGGACATACTAGAAAGGGGAGGGTTGGATGATCAAGTAAACCCGACCTTCCCTCAAGAACACATGGTTGACAAATACGGAGGGGAACCATACAAATGGTGAGAAATTTAAGACGACAGGTTCATGAGGTTCCATTTTTTAAAAATCGAAGGTGAACACCTCCTACACGCTAATTGGCCCGTACAGACCGCGAACGGTCTGCACTACCATACAGCCCACGCCAATTGGCCCTTACAGACTACGATCGTCACCGATCGAGCGGTCTGTAATGCCATACAACCGGTCAAGAGGTGTGCATCCGCGATAACTAAAAAACATGTCACCCTAAACCCAGAAAAGGACACACTAAAAAGGGGAGAGTTGGATGATCAAGCAAACCCGACCTTCCTTCAAGAACACAGGGTTGACAAATACGGAAGGGAACCATACAAACGGTGAGAAATTTAAGGTGACGAGTTCATGAGGTTCGATTTTTTAAAAATCGAAGGTGAACACCTCCTGCACGCTAATTGGCCCGTACAGACCGCGAATGGTCTGCACTGCCATATAGCCCACGCCAATTGGCCCTTACAGACCGCAATCGTCACTGATCGAACGGTCTGTAATGCCATACAGTCGGTCAGGAGGTGTGCATCCGCAATAACAAAAAAACATGCCACCCTAAACCCAGAAAAAGACACTAAAAAGGGGAGAGTTGGATGATTAAACAAACCCGACCTTCCTTCAAGAACACATGGTTGACAAATATGGAGGTCACATACCAGGCACTGTTGGAGAAGCTCTGGGATCATCAAATGCCCAACCTTACTTCTCCTCACGGGTTCAAATGGGTCCTTGGACAATAGAGGAGGAAGAAGAGCAAGCCATATTCACTCTTATAATAATACTTTGGTGTAGCTTCACCTCGGTCTCTGTTTTCACATAATCCTGGTGAGGCCACCTTCACCAGTGTCGCCAGAGACTTTCAACAAAGTTATAGGTAGTACTGAAGAAGTCCTGAAAAGAGGGAGGGCAAAAACAACTCACATTTCCCCTAAAACCTCAAGCTCATCGTGATATCTCACCGGCTGTTGTCCTCCCTCGACTACCAGCCAGTTCAACTATTTGAAACGAGTTAATAAAGCTAGCACATCTACTTTCGTCAACTGTTAAATTTGAACTTGAGCAATCAATGTTCTGCAAGTCAAGATGCCTTACAAATGCATTTCTCCAATGCAACCACAAGTGGGAAGCATTGCTCACGTACACCCTCGACACTATGCAGACTTCTCTCAGCTCCACAAGCATATAGTAGCAGCTGACAGGAAACTCAAAAGAAATCAAACAGCTAGATGGGAATGTTGTACCATCCTACCTGTCTCTCAAGTAGAGCATCTCCTTATGTATTGACCCCACAGCCTCCTCCAACCGCCTGGGCTGAAGCTCCATTCCCTGCACTCAAATTGAAAGCCCCAAAGCAAAAGACGGAAAACAAGCAATGCGAGAGAGACAGAGAGAATACGAACCTTAGCGGTTGCACTAAGGCCTAAACCTGGGAAGTGGAGACGACCTTATAATCACCGACGACGAGAACATCACTCAGAATCTCTTCCGCAATGCAATGCACTTGGTGGTCCTGCCAGTCACCTCCAACTGCAATCCTTCCACTACAGGCCAGGCTTGCACAGTAGCAGCAACAACAAAAGCAGCAGCAGGAGGAGTGGACTTGTAGACAATAAGAGCTTGGCATCCATGACAAGATCTGGCGCGAGGAAGGACGCCGATAGCTGCTTTACCAATACGATCAGGTTGTACATTAAAAACTCCCTGAGCATCCACAACTAAGTACAACATAATACTCCCGGAGATGAGAAGGCAAACCTTAAGGAAGCCACGCAGCAGCACACGCCATGATCATAGATCGTCCACACTCACCGATGCGATCCAAAAACCTAAAAAAACACTCATTCTTGCTGCTGTTTTTTTTTTTTTTTTTTCTCTCTCTCTCGATGAGTGAACCATAGAAAAATGAACCATACAGTTTATATCGAGTTTAAGAGAATAAAGGGAACTCTTCTGTTGATGGTATACAAATGAGATGCACTTGAACCTGAGTTGTAAAGTAGAAGAATTGAAAGTTCAAACTATTATCACAATGGAATGTAAGAAGCTCCTTCTTTTCTTCTGTCAATCAAGGCTGTTGACAGAGTCTGATGAAGTCCTTAAGATTATGAAAACAAAGAAAAGCTTACCAACTTCTATGTCAATTGCTTCTTGTAATGAGGATGGTGAGGCAACACGAGTCTCATCAGGAGTTGTGATGATGACTGCCCGATCCTTCACCTTCACCTACTTGGACTCAAATGTGTTTGCAATCATCAAAAGAGCAAGTAAAGAAAAGAAAGATGGTCATGACCAAAACCAACACAAAAATTATACTGCTATGAAGGTACATCAACAACCAAATGGTATAATTCCAATGTAAACACCCTCCTGAGGACCCAACATCAAAGCAGACTGTACATTACAAACCCTCACCCAATGGGAAAGGGTACCCAGAAGCTGGACCACAATATGGTTCTTGTTCTTCTCATGTGTCCTCAAACCATTGGCACAACTCAGGGAAACAAGCTACTTTCTAACCTTAAGTTGTCGGCTTGGCAAGTCTTTGTACATGGAGTCCCATTGCTCAACTGACCAACCCTGATATCGTAGTTCTGGCAGGTTCTAATAGTCACAACATCTAATGGACATGTGAATTATGGCTAGGACAGCAGTCATTTCCATTTGTCAAATTCAATATAGATCCAGAATCAATCACAGGAGTGGGATCTACATCTGCATCACCTAGAAAAAGGTCATCAATCTCCTCTGCCACATCCAGTCAGTCTTCCTGCACACACATGAAAACAACAAAGAAGCAAGACGTGTTCAGTATTCCCAACTGAAATAGTTTACTACTATGAAGCTTTGTCAAAAACAAAGTTAGATGTAACCACTCAATAATGCATCATGGCTGTTCTTCAAAAGATACTCTTGACATCATGCAGGATGGCTATGAAATTTTCGTGCTGTAATCATGCTCATTTGATTGGCAGACTCAAGGACAATTACATGGTGAAAGAGGGACCTGCTCAATGAGGACAAGCACTACATCCTTCAGCTGCCCAACAAATTTGCTCTCCTCAATTATGAATACCATCTGCTTTGCTACTTTTGCTATTGCTTGTCCAATGTCCAAATTGTGTCAGTCATCACCCCCAAGCCCATCCATGACACAAAAGTGATCCTCAACACTTCTATGGTGGAAGCATTCTTAAGAAGGCCAGTAGCATGAAAAAATACATCCAATTTTTTTGCAGAAGGCCACTGAACCAATCAATAAGTTCATGGATAGTGTCCAGTAATGGCCTTGTGTCCAAGCATCACCATGGCTGAAACTAGTTTAGTTACAATGCCATCTATATCTGTTGCAATGTCCTTCTATATGACAATATGCTCATGACTTACTGCTACAAGGGGAAACAGAGCTCCATCACTTTCTGGAGAATAGCATACTAGAAGGGTTTGCAAAGGAATGGAGGCCCAAGCACACCTTACTTTCTCCTTGAGAATGGACTCGCGGCCTGCTACCCCCTTGCGCCCAATAATTGTAAAAAATGTTTCTTCTTGTACTGCATCCGCATCATCAAAAGCAAAATCAAGCTGCTTCAACACCCCCAATTCCAAACCCCAAAGAAGGATATTGAGAACTCAAAACAAACAATCTCCATTTGATGGAAATGGTCACGGCCTAAATTGCGCTCTGCAAGACTTCTGGGAGTTGGAACAATTAAACTGCTTCAAGGCTTTTCCTATACAGGTGCCTGCTCAGAACTCAAGAATTGTGGGAATCTTGTGGACAAATACAAACAAAACAGTATCAGGAAATTGTTGTGCTTGAAACAAGCTTTGAAGTGAATTTCTGAAGTGAAATGCAACTTCATGTACCTATGGATAATCTTGAAAAGTTGCAAGTGGGACACCTGCCTTAGCTGCTTCAACAACACTCATACTTGTCCTGTAACCAATCACACAACCCATGTTAACCATCCTGCACTGCCTTGAAGGTTCCTTTGCCAAGCAATCAGAGAAACAGTGCCCCACAGAAGAGAAAGAATCGGCTTCCAGGGTACAGTCAACAGCAAAGAAAGCACAACTTCCAACAAGGTGAGCAAAGATGAGGTTTTTTTTTCCCCAAAGTTAACAGAGTCATTCTTAAGAAGCGATTTTGTTTAGCAGAAAGCAGAAAGCTCACATGGGCACACCCACAATCTCCCGAAGAGACCCATCTTTGAGCTTCTCGCCCATGTGGCGAATAGCCATACTAGATGCGAGCCCTGTTCCTAATCCTACTGCCATTCCACTCCTCACGAAGTAATCCACCTGCGAAAAAACCCTAATCAGCTCCACACAGCGCCCAACGTATTCCAGCATCTAACAGAATGCCAAGGCACACTTTCTGTCACTCTCTACGCAATAATACTCCACAAGGCATGTGATTCACACAGACCACTTGTTTTGCAGCCTCCTCCAGCTGAGGTTTGAGCGAAGCTTACACGCACAATGGTCTCGAGATTGTCGTCCTCAACTTCCCACCAGGTGATGATGAGGTTGATATCCTTTCTTGTGTCGCCGCAACTCTCCTCCCCTTCTCGTCGAAGAAAAGACGAGAAAGGACAATAGGACTTGCACGACGAACGCTGACAAATTCTAGAGCGGTTTCCTGAAACCGATGCATGGCTCGACACTGAATTATCAACACAGAAACGAGGAGAACGGGCTTGTGGCAAGAGGAGAGGAGTGACTTGCGAGACTATGGAGGAGAAGGAGAGGATCTGTTGTGCCGATGCCATCATTGCTACGACTATGCGTGTCTTGACAGTATCAAACCCTAAATCTGCGACAAGAGACTGTCGTGTGCATACAGATGAGGCCTCTTCTTCTTCCCGCCTCGTCTCGTCCGTTTTGCGCAAAGTGCAATCTGATTCACTCACACAAAGTAATTTGCACACTGCGTAAAACAGACGGACGTAATTCAAGCTTTTCCTAAGCAGGATTCTTCCAAGAATATATCATTACTGTAAAACAAAAGCACCAGAAGCTACGGAAAACAAAGAATGGATTTGTGAGCCTGCAATGAGCGAGAAGTACCTCAGTGACGCCACAGATCGTAGGGAAACAAGACACTTGCAGCGGGAATAAAAGCCTGCGCGCTATGGAATCTGCACAAAACGTCGACACTACAAAAAGCACGCACACAAGCAAAGCAACTTCAAACAATGCGGGTTTCACTCTGTCCTAATACTACCGACAAGAAGAAGAGGACCCTGCAGCTGCATAAGGAGAAAAATACGCCTCCTCGAGGTCTCGGCTGTTGTCTTCACAACAAAAACACACAAAATATGTAGCTAGCTAGCTAGCTCTCTCTCTCTCTCTCTCTCTACCTGAAACTTTCCTTCTTCGTCTGCAGATTGAAAAGCAACAAACAAAGCGTCAACAGAAGTTACGGCAAACACAAAACGGATTTGTTAGCCTGCAATGAGCGTGAAGTACCTCGCTGGAGCCACAGATCGTAAGCCTAGACACGACACTTGCAGAGCAGCGGGAAGAAAAGCTTGCACGCTTTGGAATCCACACAAGGAAACGTCGGCAATACAAAGGCACCCACACTCTCAAATCAAGTAGGTGAGTGCGCCCCTTCACTCTTGACCTAAAAATCACCAACTCCAAAAATGGGAAAAAACCCTAGTGGAAAATTCTTGTCCAATCCAAAAATGGGAAAACCCTAAGTGCAAACCCTAAACAATGGGTGCCTACCATTTAGTATCAAATGCCCACGAACTGTGGCAAGCAAGACTAACTTAACCTTTCCTGCACACCTATTACACGAACATCTCATTCTCGTCATGCCATGGTGTTGGGCCCATTCTACCTCTCTGGCCCGCATCTTATCATCTCTAGCTACAAGCCGGAAAGGGTCATCTAACCTCCTACTACTACATTGGCCACTTGGCATTTTTTAATAGCTTGAAGAATAACAAAAACTCACTGCAATTGGGTTACTTCTACCAACTGAATATACTAGAGGATGTTTGTGGTATGGAAGCAAATACAAATTCCCATGCCTCCAAACACAACCAATGGAAATTTTTTTCCCAGTAAGACAAGCTCCTCCTTCCTAAGATCCAAGTGCTTGCAACTGAAAGCTTTCACAACAATTATCTTCTTCAACCCCTAACGCATCCAAGAGGTTGCAACCAGGACCTTGCACGAATTGCATATGGTGCTCCAAACCAGAAGACCATAAGATTTTTTTTCAGCATATGCTTCAAATACAACTTACATATAATTTAAATACAACCATTATACATAACCAGTAATATATGGGTACATCTTAGTATGTACACATATAATAATGAGTAGAATACATTCAATACACAATTGTGGACCCCTTATGCCTAAAATATGTAT
Source organism: Sphagnum contortum (assembly GCA_963920785.1). Lineage (NCBI taxonomy): Eukaryota > Viridiplantae > Streptophyta > Sphagnopsida > Sphagnales > Sphagnaceae > Sphagnum > Sphagnum contortum. Next base: position 2,886,625 of record OY987281.1, read on the forward strand.
AATACATTTGGAATACTCACAGGGCTATGACTCATTTGGTGACATTTGCAACTAATGGTAAGTAGAGGGGTCTTCTTGGATGGAAATTGTAATGAAAGCTATCCAAATGAAAGGACGAAAAAATCCATTAATCATAAGTTAGTCATAGAGTAGTTGCAAGCGCCTTCAAATGCAAACAATAGTTGTAAATATAACCATAGTAGTTGTAAATGTCAAATAGTCGCAACTAATCGCAAATTCGTTGGTTACAAAATCACATATTTCTACTAGTGTTGGGTTTCTATCTCCCTTTTTGGCTGTGTGTGAAAAGGGATTCAAATAGTTTCGCATTCAATTTGGGTAGGTAAGTGTGCCCTGGAATGGGCACGCAATTTACTCAAGGAAAAGTGCGAGGTATCCTGGGATTTCATGGCCTAGGGGAAAAAATCATTTTTAAGGGTGAGGGCCAATCAACCTGCGCCAAATCAGCAAAAAAGACCCCCCTTTGGCGCCATCTTAGATGGGAGGTTGCCCATTCGAAAGGTGTAAAAGGTTGAAAAATCAAAAGCCCGCGAAAAAGTAAACAAATACTTACGAGTTCGCACATAGGGAACATAGAGATGATGAGGGCAAATTTTTTTGAACTAATGGACTGGGGTTAATTATGAACTGCCACTTCAGTTAGTTTTATTGGCATCACTTTTGGCCATCTCCCATTATTTGGCCCCTTTTTTACCCCATTCATGAATAAATTGCCTTTGTTACACTTGTTAGTTCTTGAGTAGTGTCGTTTTATGGTAAGTGAATGTGAAACGTGTTAAAATTCGGCATCAAGCAACATCTAAGGGCTTGGGGGTTGGCAATCAAGCCTTTGCTTCTCATCAAATCTAGGTAGTTCAAAATGGGCTTTTGGCCAGCTCTTTGTGAAGCCAAATTTGGCTCTTGACCAGATTTGTGACGGGAAAAACCAAATAGGTATAGCTCAAATGGAAGGGAAAATGTTGCCCCCCCCCCCCCCCCCTTTCTTTCGGGCCTTTGAGCTTTATGACCATTTGACCCTAAACCCTCTTTCTTTTCACTCCCATCCTCTTTTCTTGTGTTTTGTTGTCATAAAGTTTGGTGGGTTTACATCATTTGTCTATGGACATGGGGAAACCCATCTTATCACCTTTGCTAGACGTGTTCATGTTAGGAGTTCACTCTTTAATGGTGATTGTCAATTGAGTTTGCGTCTAATGAATTATACATTGTCAACGTTAGTAGTGAGAGAGAGATATTTAGATGGATGAATAATTTTAAGGTAAGCTTTCATTTATGTGATACTTTTAAGGTAGGTTTTAATACACATGGACCTCCAACATTTATTCTACATGCAAAAGGATATGCTTTGCATTTCAAGTCATGCTAGCAAAATATTTAGGAATTCATTGAATCTGTTCTTGATTTTAAGGACCATTTTTTGGTAGTAGGTCTTCACTAATTTTCTACCCTTTTATATTACCCTTAAAATAAAGCATATTCTTGAACATCAAGTTGTCCAACATGTTTTGGATGAAGATTAGTGAAAATTTGTCAGAATAAGGCTTTTATTTAAAAAATAGCTTGGGCTCAACATTTTTTTTGAAGATGTTGAGGCTCACAAAAAGCCATTGCATAGTGTGATGCCTACTCATCGGCCCAAGTACACTTGTTATTGAGACACGTAAGTTATCTTGATTGTGTTTTCTCACAAGTCCATGTTCTATTATGTATCATACACGATATTCATAATTTGGTAATGAATTAAGGAATTTATTGCACATTGAGGTGAGAATTCAAAACATTAAATATTAAAATTCAATGGTTTTTGGGAATCAAATTATTGTCAGAAGTATCCATGGGCATTAATTTTGTGAGATTTTTTGGCTACTTAGGCAAAAAGAGACGATTGTTATCGTGGTTGTCTCCATTTTTTTATGTATGCTTTGGGGTTTTGTCTACATCACAAAAGTTGAAAACAAATAATTTATGAATCATCACTTCTGGCTACCTATTTTTATGAACATCCTTTTATAGTTTTTTTTTTAATGTAACAATTTCATAAAAATGACTCCATCCTTTTATGAACGACTTTTTATAGGGATGTTATGACTATATATTTGATGAAGAAAATATAAACTGAGAAAAAGTGAAATTTGCGGGTTTTATCACCAAGTTTTGGGGGAAAAAAGAAAAAGAAAGAAATACCAATAATTCTATGTTGGGTGCCCATATTTAGGAAACAATATAGAAGAGTGCTTAAATCGTTCCACTTTCATATCTTGTTTATAGCCCAATTTGGCTAAATCTTTGTTATGGAGGATCACCCCTTCAACTACACCACAAAATTAGAAAGAGAGAAACACTAATCACACCATTTAAATAAAAACTATCCTACATTTTATTTTATTTTTAAAAAAGGATCAAAGAAACCAAAAAAGATGGAAAAGAAACATTTTCCTCTATTTTTGGATGTTATCTTTTTTTTTGATGAAAAAAGTTCCTTTGGTTCACTAATGTCAGTGATTGACCCATAAGGTGACATTTGATTGGGTCCTTTTAATTTACACTATTTTAGTACCTTGGACAGCTTCAGGGGAAGGAACTTTCTTCCTTTACAATATATAATGATAATCAAGTGAGTTCGGTGAGCTTTGCATCGGCCTGCTGAGCACCTTTTTGCCCCCACCCACCAATCAATGTGCCATCTGTGCACGTTACACAAACACCAACCATCTGCAAGCATCGACCTACTTGCCTTCGACCTACCAATCCCTGACACACTTGTTCCTAACGACCGCCCACGAAGCAATTTTGATTTTCCATAAGACTTTCAACTAGGCACAATCTTATCCAGCCAAAGGGGGGCAAAAATTGATGTGACGTGTCAACTTTTCATTGGCAATGATGTCAACATTCCAACAAATTGCATTGGTTCCGCCATCATATTTGGCACCCTTTCGCACTTCAAGTCCCTTTCAAATGCAAGCGGATCATACCTTAAGGCCTAGTATAGAAAATAATACCAATACAGGCCATGTATCAGTGACCAAAAATAATCTACCCCATATTGGGGTTATGTATCGACGATGGATGTGATCCAGGGGCATTGGGAAAATGAAAATGATATGCGCAATCGGTGTTTTTCCAAGCAGTTAAAAGTGATCTCAATAATGTGTGGATGACCAAAAATAATCCACATCATCCATGCCTTACCAAAAAAAGATCCACCCTATGGAGTGAATATAAATCATCTCTTTCGTCCACGGGTGATTGAAAATGATCCACGACATCGACGAATGTTTGGAAATGATCTACCCCATCCATAAACGATTAAAAAAAATGATGAACGTTTTTTGGGAAAGTGATTGTGCATGATGTCTAGCATTCATATGTTAGAATTATTACCAAGATTGCAACCCGACTCAAATTACCTTTTGAATAGGCTTTCAGAATGTTGGATTTGCGAATGTTCAGATAAGTGCATAATATCGAGGATCCACGTACTCCGTGTTAGGCTTTAAATAACGCTTTACTGAATTCTTTCCTTTCATTAAAGATGTTGTTTGTTGCTTGTCGGTGGACTTGTTGGTGCATCTATTGATTGTTCATTCATTCTTTTCCATGTGACTAGGAAATGCATGTTCAAGAATGATGAACTTATGATTAATAAATCGAATTAGTATTCTTGCACTTTAATTATATTTGTGTACAAATGTTCTGAGAACATCAACATTCACATGAGGGTCTGGAAAGCGATGTATGTGTGTGTGTGTGTGTGTAACAACATTGCGAGTGTACGCACCAGTTAAGTAGCAGTGGTTTTTTTTCCTTTTTTTTTTCCTTGCTTTTTTTTTTTGTCTTCAATGGCCAATTTTGTGATGTCACCAAAGTGACCAGCATCCCCCAAAAAAAGAAAGAGAAACTGAAAAAAGGGGCCAAATTCGCCAACATCACCAACTACAAAAGTTTTATTTTTAAAAAAGAAGGAAAAGGGGGTCCTTCCATAGTATTGGCTACTTAATAGAACTTACCATAAAAGTCTGGTGTTTTAGAAACTTTTTTTTCCCACAAAGTCTAGCCAATTTGGGACCATTTATTTCCCACGAAAAATCCTTCAAATAGGTTGAAATTTGAAATCATATATTTCAGGTGCAAATTGGCAAAAAAATCTGGCAATAAAAAAAATCAAGGAGCTGCATGTAGGCAGTGGTATGTACATTACTACACATACTGAGTAGGCCAATCACATGGTTGCCCGAAAAAAAAACTAAAAATATATAAATAAGCGAAACGGAAAATGGGGCAAGGGATGATGGGGAGGTTAATGACGAAAAGAAGGACAAATGGACGGACGAATAGACAGCCAGAAACTAAAAAAGAAAGAAAGGAAGAAAGGAAGACGGACGTACGTAGAGCTCTTTCATCCCACTGCCCTGGCTGCAATTCGCGAATGTCTGTGATAAACACACAGACAAACAAACACCACCACGTTTACTCTAATACTAGTGGGTAACCCGTGGCTATGCCACTCCAGCCACCCCCAACGCTTTGTGCTTCCATGTTTGGATTTGTAGCCAGGTTTGGCTAAATCTTCCTTTAGATAATTGCCCACTTTTTCCACATCTTCCTACAGATGATGGCCATTTTGGCTATAAACAAAAACAATTCGCAAAAAAAAAAAACCCACCGGTGCTATTATTACCATATGGTTGAAGAATGGGTACCTTTAGAATAAATACACTTATTATTACATTTTCTTTCAAGGAGAGGTTTACAAATTTTAAAATAGTAATAATACAATTAATACGATTATTTTGGGGTGCACAAATAGACAGATCCATTTCAGAAATGGAGAAATCCATAGTTTTGACTCTTACCCAAAATTGGATCTGGACTTCAAACCCTAATCGTTGGATTCGAAGAACCTGGTTTGGGAACCTCAAGTTGCACGTGGATCGAAACCTGAACCTGGAGCTGGACTTGAAACCCCAATATTTGGTTTCGAAGAACCTGGATTGAGACCTGGTTTGGGAACTTCAAGGTGCAACCGTGGATCTAGACTTCAAACCCTGAATCTAGGGTTTGAAGAAGAAGAAAAAGGAGGTGGGGACATGGTTAGGGAACCTCAAGCTACACATAGACAGACATACATACACCACGTTTGCTTTGATATATAGGATATAGGATCTTGCAATGTGACCTAATTTCACAGGAGAAGAAATCTTGTAAATACGATCTAGTTTACTTTTACTGTCATTTGTAAGAAAAATTAAACAATATCCCTTTTAAGTAATTTTTTTTTTCTTATCATAAATGGTAGGGCCACCATGCGACGCATGCCGTGCCCGTTGTGTTTTGTTTGTCCTGGATGGCGAACATGTGTCGTTCGGATTAACCTTGGCCGAATTGTGTGGTGGATGAAATTGAACCCGAAACCTAAGCAGATTGGTCCCATGAATGAAGATTTGATGTGAGACGTACTGGTTTACAATACAAACGTCGGTCGCGAAAATGAAAACTAATATTAAACTATTGGTAACAGAGCGGGGGAAAATTAATATTTACTTAAATTGATGTCATATTAATTTCCTTAAACAATTACTTTATTTTTTCCATAGGAGGGTTCAACAAAATGGGTAGCCTGATGTTTGAATCATTGCAAAACTTCTCGATGGCATAGTTGGGAACGAACCAAACAGTAAGCATTACGCTGATTGTTCCATTGTGGGTCGTTGCATCAATGGTTCAACCTGGATTGTCAAGACCGGGGGGGGAGGGGAAGGAGGTTCAATTCCCTGCACCCCCGGTCCTCCTACTCTTGTCTGAGCTCTGGTTTGGCGACCAGCCTAAACCCCCCCTGCTGCACCCCCCTCTTCCCTCTTCTATTTGCGATTGGTCGCCTTTTGTTATTTTTTGTCAAGCCGCACTCGTTTTCGCCCTCTTCTTATTCGATTTTCGATCGCTTGAATCGTTCATTTTGTTAAGATGTCTTTTTTTTACCAGTGGTTAAAATTGTTGAACTTTTTCCCTCCACGAACGAATGTAAATGCGGAGAGCCAAGAGTCCGCTTTATCGGACCCCTCAAATTTTTGAAAAATACATGGGAACTCCCTGAGGATTCTTTTTGTCTGTTTATGTTTTACGAATACATTTAACAAGGTATAAATATTTAATGTTGTGTAAAGAGGTATTTCGTTTGAAGATCATCATCATTTGCATCAATTTTTAGCAGGAGTGTTATAGGACTCGTGCCCTCCAAGGATGTTCATAGCTTGATTGAATGGGAAAAGAAAATCGTGCCTTATAAAATTTCCCAAGTTTTTTTTTAATTTTCCGAGCTTAAATGACCCAACACCCACCAATGCCCCATCCACAAATCTCGTTTTAGGGTTTAGGGTTGAGAAATTTTTCTCCCATGAAAATTAATAAATAGCTCGGAGAAAAGGGAGAAAGTATACTTGTAAAATTAAAAATCTATACCATAAAATAAGTATTTGATATGAATTTGTCTGGAACAACCCAAGCCGCATCACAAAATAAATCAAGAATTGCTTTTAATGACGACCAAATAACAATTAGGGTTGTTTTGGGAAAAGGAACATTATGGCAACGCCGCAGGGCATATCTAAAGTATGTCATCGTGGCGAATCGCGGTTAATTTTAATTGGTAAATACTCTAGGACATTTTTGGTAAACAGTATTAGAGTTTTCACGCTTGCACAAAGTTTAATATATCACACATCCTTTTTAATCTATAAACATTCATTGTAACAAAGCTTTGTTGGGATGGAAGATGAATTAAATGTTTATTAAACAATGAGAATAAGAATCAGATCTATTCATCACAAACTTGCCCCCTCCTTGTATGGGTGCTTTTACAACACCTTAACAATATGTTCAACGTTCAATGTTGATACAATCATTGATATGATGTTAAGGTGACATTGTAACAACATGTCCTGAAATGACATTGATATAATACTAAAATATTTGACACCTTATCAATATTAAACCAATGAAAAGAATATGACCAACATTGGCACAATATACATTAATAAGTCATCAACTTGATGACTATATGTTAAAGATTCAATGCTAATATGGTCATTGATACAATATGTTGATGGCATTATAACAATATATATTGAATTAGCATTGAGATTGTTTTGACATAATTTACATTTTGCCAACACACATTCAATGAATAAGATCTTGTCAATGTTGAGACAACACAAATTGATTAGCTATTGAATTGATGTTGTTACAACTTTCATAAAGGTGGATTTTCAATGTTGTTGCGTATCACATAAAATCAACACTGTTGAAGGTGGCACATTAAAAATGTTAAAACAATGGTATTCATTGTCACAACATTAATACAATCCTATGAAATGTTGCAATATCAAATGGACAAATAACAAGCATTGATTCAATATAAATAAAATCTTGCATTTGATAAGTGTTGAAACAACTAGTAGCATTGTTTTAACATCGATTCATAACAAATCAATACAACATTTCATTTATATTGTTCCATATAAATTATATAAAATATACATGCATTATAACCATTACCACCTAGCCCTACATGGATGTGACATCATCCATAATGCAAGGTTATTCATCCAAAACTCCCAATAGGTTATTTGCTATTACATCCAAGAAGGCCCGATTTTTTAGGAAGTAATCAGACCTTTCCTTTTCTCAAAGAACTGCGATGAAAATCATCCTTGAAGGCGACCTAGAAGCTTAGATAATCTCCAAAAAACAGAAAACCCTCGACTGGTTTGCAGCAACGAGAACAAAGGAGGAAGAAAAAGAAGAAAAAGTGGGTGCAGCTGGTCGTCCCTTCCGTCAGTTGTCTCGTCGCGTCGGCGGATTCTGCCTTCGATGTCGAGACTCTAGTTTCCTTTTGTGCGTTGTTGCGATGGTTTCTGGCGTTTTTCTGGAGGGGAAAAGAAGGTGGTAGAAGAGGAGGAAGCGGGGTTTGGTCGATTGTTGAAGTGGGAAGGAAGGTGACAATGGGGGAGGATGCAGAGAGAATAGAGAGAAGAGAGCCATAGAAAGAGCGTGAATAGGTATATGCATTGTGGGAAGAAGTTTGTGGGAGCGTGTTTTCGCTTAGGGTTTGTTTAGAGCCAGTGAGTCGGCGGGGTGGTAGGGAATGGAGAGAGAAAAGGCGGAAGAGGAGGTAACGGGCATGTCTCTTAGTGGCTGTGCAAAGGAAGAAGAAATAATTTCCGCTTGTAGATTGAGTTGTTTCACGTTGTCTATTCGTCTCCTCTTCTTTCCGGAGGTGTCAAGGGATACAGGGTTTGTAGTAGCATTTTCTATAGTCCGATAACAGGCAACAAAAGAGTTGTCGTAGTTTCGGAAGGAAAAGCCGAGAGAGAGCGAGAGGGAGGTCCTTGGTTCTGAGGTCAGGGTTGGGAAAGATGGGAAGCACCGAAGTACCAGAATGTAAGAGGCGACATTTGAATTACAACAACAACAACAACGCTCATTTTGTCTCTCCGCCACTCAAGAAGCAACAACCTTTGACACCATCTTCTGATGAGAAGAAGGTACAAAGAATGCTCTAGCTGATGGTGTTGTGCAGATTTTCTTTTCTTTGGAAGTTGGAACTGGAATTTGAAGCTTTGAAAACTTCATGTTATGTTTTTCTGCTGCTGTTTTGCGTTTCAGATTTTCGCTTACCGTGGAACCAATTTTTGAAGCTTTCGTCTCCCTCTTTTCTTCTCGCATGGCGAGTAACTCCCTTTGTTTCTTGTTCCAAGCGCTCTCCGAACTTTAGCGAGAGTTTCTCTTTCATACCTTAGGAAGAAGGTTGTATTAAGTTTTCCTTACTAGGTCTATGGTGTTTTGCTTCTGTGACCTATATTTGCTCGGAGCCTTGCCGTTGTAGTAGCAGGCGTTGGAGGAGGTAGCGGCTGGTTTTTTCTAGTGTAGTTAAGGAAGTACAATGATAGAACTTGATGTGTTTTCTCATGCAGGACAGCTTGTTTCTCTGGAATTCCTTAACAGATTTTCCTTTTTTGGCAGACCTACTCTTGCTGGCCATCTAGTTGCTCTATGAGCTCAGATTTTCAAATGGTTTGCATAGATATGGATTTGTTTTGAGTGGATGGAATTTCCGGGACAATGATTATGATCACTGTTTAGAGCAGCTACTTGACTAGTGCAGGCAGGATAGCCATGCACATGGACATTGTGTTCTGGTGCATTGCAAGTTCTCATCTGTCTAGTTCTTTGCATTTAAGAGTTTTCTGAAATTATTAGATGCTCTGATTTGCCTGCAAGAACACATTGGCTCGCACGTCACATTACGAACCCTTTTCAGTCAATGATCTAGTCAATGTTGCTGAGTTTCAAGTCTTTGTTATCCTTTTTTGGCAATCATTGTGCCCCCCATCTCACGGCCTATAATTAAGCCCCTGCAAGTGGATAGTCCCAAATTTTATTATGATATTCTTCTTGAATTGTTTTGTTGCTTTTATTCAGTCACTTCAGTCTTCACAAGGCACTGCAAGAAGGAGATGGTTTTTGAGATCTCTTGGTATGACATGAAAAGGTTCTGATTCAAGGTTGATTCTGGGTGTAGGTGGATGCTGCAATGCTCAAGTATCAAAACCAGAAGCTTGCACAACAGCTTGATGTCCAATGAACTGAGATCAGTGTCTTGGAGGGTAAATGCAAGATCCTTAGAAGCAAGCAGGCCTCCTATGATGACACTCTTGTGACTATCAACCGTATCTGGAATCAGGTCTGGGTTTCCATGTTCTATCTGCCTTGTTCACTGGTTGTGGTTGGGGTCAAATGCAAGTTTGAGGATATTAGTCTTAGTTTCTTTCCTCACATTGGACAATGCATGTCTAGTGGTCTCAAAAATGATAACCATTCACAGGATTTGCCAATTTTGCACCTTGTCTATTGTTATGTGAGTGTGGAACCTAGTTTGCCATACATGTCATTCTGTCGCCACATAGTATAGCTATCATATTGGCCACTGCTGGATAACGACAATCTAGGTCACAAGAATGTTATTTTGTCATTTTTGTGCTATTTTTTCTATCATTTTCTTTGTGAAGGTTCAATTCTTTAGGAAGTTCGTAACACAACCAACAATTCTGTAGTGCAATTATTGTATTATCAAGCCTGTGGTACACACAGATGAAGTGGATTTGTTGAACTTTTAAAGGCCCATGTAGCTGAAGTAGCTCTTATTGAGCATGACAACTGTCCTACTATGGTGATGTTATCATAGAAGAATTGATAAGAATCTGTGTGTTCTGATATCATTAAAAGCAACAATCTCCCCAGCTTCTGCTAGAGTGGTCATTTAGAGGGAAGATGTCTTGAATTGCTAGGTAGAAGGGAGGAGAAAGGATTGACAGCCGAGGAAGTGGCATTTTCTGGTGAACCCTCTGGAATTGAATCTCTTTCTATCTTAATGCTGGGGATTGACTTGAAAAGCTGTTGTTGTAACAACTGGTGGATGACTTGGAGTTGCTGGCAGTGCGTGCCAATGCTGCTTCCAATGGCATTCGGATACCTGAACCTGCCTTGTTGACAAATGGTAAGTACATACCATTTCTCTCTGTTTTCTTCTTGGAGAACATGCATATTCTTGAGTGCCATTGGGGATATGATAGGATCTTGGTAGATGTCAATATTATTTGATTGCCAGGGAGAGATAGCGTGACTAAATCACAATTAGCAGCCTACAGTTTGAAAAAGAATACTGGAGAGGGTTTGTGAATTACAGGTTTCGTGGGCAGAAGACAGTGGATGCTTTGGTGGAATGGGCGGCAACATCCCTTCTCAAGTTGCCTCGCATCTTGTACTATGGTGCTAAAGGCTTGGTAACCCACAATACCCACTATCTGAGCAATAGTTTTGTGGTTGAAGTTTTGCAAGGTTGCCTTTGTTGCCTCTGTCTTGAATTTGCAATAGCCCACTTTATACTTGTGTGAATTTTTTATTAGTCAGGTTTTTGGATCCTCAGTTCAGAGAATGCACACAACAATTGATTGCAGAGTGCTTTTGGAAGGGAATCATGGCCTTGCCATGGTGAACCCAAATCATGAATCCAAGCTGATTACCTGATCATTTGTTGGGTGAAATACATGCAGATGACAGATGTCATCCAGAAAACAGGTCTTCACAAGATGTAGTGCTTAATTTCAATCCATTTTGGTTTACCTACTTTTCCACACTGAGCTCAATTTATAGTTCCACTGATGCATGAAAAGTTACAAGGGCCGAAGGAATAAGGAAAATTAATAAAGAAGGAAAATGAAGGCAAGAAGAAGCTAGAACTTGCTTACATTAGTAATGACAATTTCTTTTGTGAGCAGGTGAAGGTGATAGTGTTTTCTAACACAGGTGAAAGGGCAGCACCATACATTCGACAGGCTGCCAAGCAGTACTGGGATTATGCAATCTTTGCTATGGTGCTTTGGCAGGAGCAGAACAACACATTTTGGGAGACCAAGTTGTTTGTCTGCACTAGCACATTCTGTTTTGCTTTTCTTTATTGTACACTGTAGAACTTAGCCAAAACGTGGCGATTTCGACATGAATCAGCATGTCAACGATGTGAAATATGTTGGATGGGTGATGGAGGTAAGCTTCTCTTAGCCTGTTTTCTTAGAAGTCAAATAAAAGATACTTGTTTCTTTTATTGATTACTTACATACATACCTCAGTTTGTGATGACACTACTAGGAAAGTGGGGTGTAGTTCAGTAGACTATTTAACTGTGGAACCATAAAAGTGAATTAGTTCACTATAATTTCAGTGCTTTTACCTGCATTGGTGAAAATGGTTCACTATATGGTGTACATGTTTATTAAGGGTGAAGTTTGTTGTTTTTTTAGGGCGATAGAAGCAACGCGCGCAGAGTGCATCATTCTTCTTCCTCTTCAAGCTCTTTCCGCCACTTCGGTCATGTTTCACGGTGTTTTATCCGGTGTTTTATCTGAGAGGTTCTGTGTTCTGGGGTTGCGTTCACAGGTTTGTGACTAAATTGTAGTTATTGAAAATTGGAACAGAGCAAACGGACTAAGCAGGAGGAGGAGCAATGGGTCAAGGACAGTCGGGCGGGTTGCCGAGCAAGCAAGGAGGTACAGGGGATCGGAAAGGCGATGTTAACAATAAGAAGGAGAAGAAGTACGAGCCTGCGACACCGCCGACCTGCGTTGGCAAGAAGCAGCGGAAGCAGAAGGGACCCAAAACAGCCGTTCGCTTGCTCGTGGTTCACGCCTGCCACCAAGTGCAAGCTTCGGCTTCTAAAGCTGGATCGCGTGAAGGATTACCTGCTAATGGAGGAGGAGTTTGTGGCGGGTCAGGAGCGTTTGAAGCCGCAGGAAGATAAAAACGAAGAGGATCGGTCCAAGGTGGACGACCTGAGGTCTGCTTCCTTAGATTCTTCTTTCTTTCTCTTGTTGTTGCACCATGCAAGGTATGGCGATGGATGTGAGTCAAAGCGCGGGGGTTTGTAGAGCTCCGTCATTATTTGCTGCTCCCCCAATAGTCGCTCCTGCGGGAATGCATTCCTTTGTATACTTGGAAGATCCGAGGGCGAAAACCCTCTGTGGCAGCCTGAGTGACAATTTGAAATTAGTGAGAAGGCAGCGAGATAGTATCATGCATATTTCATGCTTGGCTTTGAATTATTCAAGAACTGGAGATGATGATATCGGTGCTAATTCTTCCTCGAAGAATGCCGAAAATGGAGCCGCGGTCGCTAACACATCGCCCATGGTAAATTCGAAAATGGCCATGTTTGTGTCGCAATGTTCTGAGCTTTTGTGTTTTCTAGGACTAAACTTCGTTACTGAGCTGCGGGTTTTCACTAAGGTTTTTAGGGTTTCAGTCTAAAGCTGGGAGAGTAAGTGAGAGCAGTGGCGAAATATCAAGCAAGGGTGGGGGGAATGCAAATGTTTCTTCAACAGTAGTTGGAGCTAATAGCAATCGTGCTAGATTGTTCCGCACTCCAATATCCGGAGGTGTGCGAAGTGCAACATCATCCCATGGCCTTCCTGACCCTGCCATTGCCGTCCGCAACCTTATTGAGCAGGTTCAATTTTCTCTTGTCATAGTTGCTAGTTTTGAATTCTGATAATTTTGAACAACATAGGGAAAAGACTTTGTAATTCTTTTTGCCTTGATCATTGATCAAGAAGATCATGGTGAAGTGATGCAACATGCTAACAACATCTCTTGGAAAGTCTGCTTCCTGAGGTTATTGGCAAATGACAACAGTACTTGGACAATATTTTGACCTAAGTCTGCTTGGACATGGAAAACAACCAGTGGAGTTGAAATAGAATTTTTTGTTTAGTGTTGTAGTTCTCTCTGTGATGCTGAGAGAAACAGCATAATGTATTGTTGATGGTGAGATTGTCTTGGAGATGATGTAACTTCAAACCTCCCAATGCCTTTCTACCCTTGTACACATTGTCACTTGTGGAATGATGGCTTTCAAGAAGGTTCAAACCTAACTCTTTTCAGGATTTTATGCAGGCACGATATGCACACTTATGTACTATCATGTCAAGGATGCATCATTGTCGTCGAGGGTACCCATTTGGCTCACTGGTGGACTTTGCAACTGATGCTTCGGGACGCAAGCATTTGGTCTTGAATTCTTGACCTTTTTGAGGAAAATTGGTTGTGTGAGTGTGTTCAGGGTGACAGAGATTTAATATTCTCTTCTGTGAATATGCACAGATCCCATATTTTCATTATCACCATTGGCAATCCACACTAGAAACCTTCTGGCAGATCTGCGATGCACTTTGGTGGTTCAGGTATGCTCCATTTACATTTTCTTTTGCATATTTTCTTCTGATAGCAGACTCTGGCAGGTCTATCTGATTAATTCTGTCTAGCATTCATTTGTGAGTATTGTTGGGGTTCTGGCACTTCCATCAGATAGGTGTTTGGATATGTCCTGTTTGGAGTTACTAGATAAGGCTTCACTCATTTTTATTTGTGGCTGCCCACCTCCAGGAATTGAGATACTTAACCTATTGGTAGAGGGAGGTGAACTGACATTTGTGGTGAAGACTCAATTGACCAACTGATTTTGAGGGAAATGGCAGATACCTGGATGGAGTGGGCTTGCAAATGCTCGGGTCACAATTTTTGGGGATGTGTATCCACTACTTGAGGATCAACAGGTTGCAACAAGATCTTCTTCCTCCAATTGAATAGTGAGAAGATTTGTTGACATAATTGTGCAAATGATGATGAGTTCAAAGTTATGGAGGACCCTCTATTCTCAAGAGGACCCTCTGTTCCTTTCTACCTTGTTTGGTTCTTGTGGTTTCCTAATAGGTCCGCTTCTTGACCAAGATTTACCATCCCAATATTGATAAGACTCTGGCAAAGAATGAATACACACAAACTCACAAACTCACAAACAGAAAAAAAAGGGTTGTCAAACATTGTTGTTGTTGTTGTTGTTGTTGTTTATTGGTGGTTATTATTGAGCTGCTGCTAGTCAGGACTTGCATTGCATTTTCTAAGAGTTTTTGAATTAGACTGGCACAAAAACATTGAAGAACTGCTTCTTCTTTCTTCACAATAGAAAGAGAAGACCAAGGCTTTGCTTTCTTGAAGTATTGTTCAAGGTCCCATTGTTGCTGCTGAGCTCCGTGGCTTTTTCTTTTTTGAGTTTGTGGGTTTGAAAGTGCATAAGTTGTTTTTGAGAGCTAGATTTAGGATGAGGAAACTCAGGGATGATTAGGCTTATAATGGAGGTGAAGAGCTCAAAGCAGCTTGCAGGCAACAGCCCTATTGTGGGAGAGGAAGGAAGTGATCATCACAGAGACAGTAGCTAAAGAAGAAGAAAGGAAGTAGCTTGTTGTTGCAACAAGGACTGTTGACAGGAATAATGTTGCTGCTGCCACTCCTTGCTGAAGCAGCTTTAGAGCTACTACTATGGCTCAGAGCCAGACTCTTGATGATGATGATGATACTCATTGTTGTACTACTGTCCTGCACCTTTGCTCTTGCACCCATTGATGGCAACCCTGAAGGTAAGCTACCTACTCAAAGAAGAAACAACAACCACAACTCCAACTCCTCCAAGGCAAAAAAACCACCATTGCTACAGATTTTGACATCATTTAGCTTGCTTGCTTGTGGCATTTGTTTCTTGATGACTACATACTACATAGCCAGTCTGAGACTTTGGTGAAGAAGGACTGAAAAATGATGGATTCTGTGTGACTATAATTGACATTGGGAAGGAAATGGTGTGTGTTTCCAAGGGGTGCAGTACATGCATTGTTTGGTGTGCGGCAAGCTCTCAATGACCCTCATAATGCACTTGCTTCCTAGGATATCAACTACTTGTCACCCTGCACATTCATGTACATTCAGTGTTCACCGCAACAAGTCGTAACCAGCATGTAAGCAGTTGCTCACTTTCTGCAAGTCGATAATTTAATTTTTCCTTTCCCTCTTCCCTACCAAGTTCTTCTCCCTTTCCTTTTTTTTTTCTTTTTTTCTTTTTTTGTTGCTTTTGCTTCTCCTCCATAGCACTGTTGTCAGTCAGGAGCTGATGATGGAAGTTCAAAGCTCAAACTCCATCCATGGGTAGCTGCTTTGATTTGTTATGTTTATTTTTCAATTTGTTGTTGTAGAGTTTTTTTCTATCTCGCTAATTGGTAGTGTTTTTTTTTTTGTGGTGAATTTGATACTTTCAAGCAATTCTGACAATGGGTTTTTGCTCAAATGTGTGCACATTGTTTTTCTTTTTTAATTTTTTTTTCTTTGCAATGACTTGTCCACTCTGAGCTTCTCGGGGAGCCTATCACCGCTCATTGGAAGCTTGCCAAACCTTGAGTATTTGTATGTCACTGTTTGTCTCTCTCCATCTCTAGGTTTTAAGTCCTTAAAGCTCTAATAAGTACTTGTCTTTTTTGTTCACCATAAATTTTACAAGACCACAACTACATTCAGAAAGCTAAGATTCAGAGTATAATAATATAGGTCAATGTGTTTGTCATAAGGGTTGTTTTATACATAGAAATGGAAATCCTAGGGAAAATAAATCAAAAAATTTCAACATGTGCATCCTTTTCTAATGTATTTTGTATATGCATGGGCACTAGCATTTCAGACTTTGTTATGGTGGTGAGTCTCTTGAAGTCACACATTTTCATCGATTCAATTGAATGTCGACATGATTCTGCAGGACAATAACATCTCAGGGCAACTGCCAGTGGAGATTGGAAACTTGACAAAACTCCTTCTTTTGGACCTCTCCAATAATTTGTTTGAAGGACCCATCCCCTCCACGTTTGCCAACTTGAAAAGTGTCAACAACTTGTAAGCAACCATGATTCTTTAGCATGAGATTAAAGTTATAATGCAAATGTCCATTTCCCACTCTATTCATGTGCTTTTTTGTGCACTTGCCATAACAGACCGCATGCCTCCTCCTCTTTCTTTCTTTCTTTGTAGTTAAATTGTGTTGCATTTTGGTAGGAAAGCTTGAACTACTTCATTCTCAAGAGTCAACAAAATCCTTGTGGACTGCACAATTTTATGATCTGTACAAAATTGATAAGAAGATCAAAGAGCTTTCCAAGTTTTGGGTGAAACACCCCCAAAAAAAAGAGAAAAAACTCTACAGAGCATGCTTGTTTTCTGATGAGTGAAATCTGATGCAAAAATGCTTTCTGGGGTGCATGTGATTATTGGGGATGGTGGTGGATTGGTTCGATGAAGACAACTCAAATTGAACCACCTCTCTGGTCCCTTCCCAACGTTTCTTTCCACCATTCCCACATTAACTACATTATATGCATTTCTTTCTCACCTCACCTCACCTCCTATTGTTGTAGCCTTTTTGTATTCAATGAAGAAGATCATTTATTGAAACTTGCTAACATACTCAACAAACAAAGTGTCATGAATTCATTCTTTGCAAAAATGAATTGATTAGAAAATGCATTGCCCAGGCAGCAGCAATAGTGTTTGACAATGATGTATGTATATAGTGGCCATTTATTTCCATGTGGTTTGTTACCATCTTTTTGTTGTAGGGATGTCTCTTATAACAACTTGTCAGGATTTGTGCCGAATCTGACATTACCCAATCTATTGTAAGGACTCTCTAAGGTACCCATTTTTCGAGTGTCAATTGGAAGCGAAACTATATAGCTCCCTGGCATTTTCCAATGCAAGTTCCATGTCTAGAATAGTAAGAGTATACCTTCATCTTTGAAGGTGAAGATGTCACTCTTTGTGGGCGATTGATTTCATAAGCTCATGACCATGCCCCATATGGTCATGCTAGAATTCAAAGTATTGTTGTGGAGATGATTTCTCGACAATCCCATATTTGGAGTTATTATGGAATGACAATCATTTGGTTTGAGCACCAAAATTGACCAAATCAGTCTTCAACGTTCTTGTTACCCTAATTTCTATTATATTAAAGTTTTTCAAATTTTGTGACACACAGTGTGCAAGGGAATCCGCTACTATGTGGTTGGAGCACAAAAAGAGAATGTCCTGGTGATCCTCCGCTACCTTTGACAGTGGATGTAAAAAACACCACACAAAGTAAGCCTTTTTGTTTTGCTGTTGCTAATGCTATACAATATCATGTTGTCTCACTCCACAAATACACATGAGCTAACGTTACCCACCCATTCTGTCTTTTGGTGTTTCTTCTGCTTGCCATTGTCTTCTATAACACAACTATGCATGCGAATGTAGCGATAGACGTAATTTCAGCTTGTGTGGATGGATGCCATTTAGCCTTTGAAAACTTTGTAGTCAGCTGGTCTCTTCAAAGGAGGGAGAATTGAACCAGATTAGAACAATGTTTTGGATTCAACTGCTTAAATGAATGAGTGAATGAATGAATGCATGAATGCATGAATGATGGGACATTGAAAGTGTCGAGAATAATATATTGCAAGTGGTTGGAAATTTTTTGTGTTATTTGATGATGCTAAATGAATTGGGGTGTTGGGTTCTGAATCAAAAGATGTGACAACAATCATACGGTCGACTACTGGGCAGTAGCAGGTGAACTGTCACTGGGAGCAATATTTTTGGTTGGATCTTCTGTTTTGAGTTTTCTCTGGTGGTGATGGCGTCACAACAAACAAGTCTTCTTTGATGTTAATGGTAATGGTCACAAGCCCCCCATAACCCCCTAAGTGTCTTGAGCTTTGCCGTATTTGCCCCTTGATGAATTTGTGATGGATTTGGTGAGAGTATTTCTTTTTTAGCTTTACCTACTGTTGTGAAGTGACTGTGTAGCACTCTTTTGGCAAAAGCAAGTGCAGAGCTTGCATGTGGTCAAAATGATTGGTTATAGACACTTGCCAGCCTATCAAGATATGTGGTACTGACATTGAAAGCTATGAATTTCTCATGGAGTTGGCAAATATCAAGTTCCTAATTCAGCTCCTGGCAATCGGGTATTGATTTTTGTGATTCTTGAAGTGATGATGATAGTTGTGAAGGATGATGGGTGTCAGTAGGAGCAGGCCATCTTGCATAAGACTCGAGGCGCAGTAGCAGAAGTACCATCAACACCACAACCCAGCAAGCCTTGGTGTTTATAACCATGGAATAATCTAGCTACCCAGCGACGACCACACCCTCAAAGTACAAGGACTGCACTAGATGAAGCAGCCCCATTGGGCACAGCGTCCTCACAGTCCTGCATTAACCATAGTGCATCTAATGGAATCAATGGTGATAGCCAGGCTGTAGACATTGATATGTTGTACGATGGATATTTTAGGGGCCTTTTTCCAGCTGAGAATGGAAAAAGCAATGAAGCAAGCACATCCTAGACAAATGAGGTTAGATGGTTTCCTGTTGGTGGGGAGTTTGGTCAGACCATTGTGATGATGGTCTGGCATTTTGTGAGTGAGCTTGTTGAAGACTATAATTTCAATTTCTATAATTTCAATTTCAAGTTCAATACTTGTCATCTTGAGTTCTTAGATGGACACATGGAAATTACAAGATGAAATTATTATGGAGTTAATTACCCATATTTAATGGTTAATAGATGGAAAAATCTCCCTAAATCAACCAACCATAATTTGTGAAATAACTCTCCTAAATTAACTAAACACAATATGAAAAAACAATTTAAATTAATTAATCACACCAGGTGAAAAAACCCTCTTAATTGACTAGTGTTGTAGGTTGATTTAACTAATAGGTGTAATTTCCACCTGAATTTGGACATCACTTGTTTCCATCTTGTTTCACTAGCTTAATTGACTTGTCCGTAGCAACTGGTCCCTAGTCACTGGGGGATTAACCTGCAGTTAAGCTGTTTTACCATGATTAGCCTATAGTTAATCTGTCCTACTTCACTCAATTCTGAGTGAAATACAAGGTGAACTTGGCCACATCTAGCTAGTAGTGTGACCAATGGTGTGTAACAGCTCCTTTTGAGAGCACTTGGCTTCAAGAGTAATTATGTTTTTCTACCTGATGTTTGGGAGATTTGGTGTTATTTTCTGTTATCTAAGTGCCATGCTCATGTAGGATACTTGTTTCATTGTTTGGCTGGTCAATAGGAAATGTGGACACAAGGCTAATTCAAAATGTGACTTTGGCTATAAAGTGTTCCAGTTGTAGTTTTTGAAAACTATGAACTTTCAAGCATGACACTCAAGTACAGAAGACAGTGCAGCCAATCTGATGCTTTACAGTCAATGTGCAATCCTACATCTTGTACTGCAAAGCTAGAGAAGGAAGTCGAAGTAGAAGTGAATGGAGCAGGTTATTCATACACAGTTGGATCTCAAACATCAATTCCAGATGTTGCCAAGTGTGTACCTCCACGCTTACAGTTTACACATTTGTTGCGGTTGCAAGTTGATGGTGCAGAAATCCTCCAGGGTAAAACATAGTGGAAATTAAAGAAGTTTAAACACTTGCATTGAAACTGGGTGCTTTTTGTAGGGTAGAGAAGAATATTATAGGACACTTAAATCTGTCATGATATGTTATGATAGGTGTGTTATGGAAGGGAAGGTAGGGGATCTAGTAACATTATCTGAGAGTTGTGCAATCCAACACTTCATAAAGCCACCTCCTCAATACCCAAGGGTTACAAACCCTTTTACATTGTAAAATTTGAAATTTTGATATAAATATTTATTTTTGCCTTCCAAAGTGACTCCAAATGAATATAAACCTTGCTTCCAAAATAAGAATACAGTGTCATGCTCTTGCAATACATAGTGGATCTCAAAACCATTTGCGAATCATAAGTCTTCGAAACACTGTAAAAGCCAAAAGACCAAATATACCATGTCACAGACATCGCTACATTTTTACGGGTAAAATCATTCCAGAATAGGTTTGCGAAATCATAGATTTCGCAAACTTTTAGCGGCATTTTGAGAATCCCAAAATGTTTGCGTTAGATCTTACATCGGAAATAGATAGACTTTTGAGTCGATTTGCTAAGTCGTTGCGGTGATGGGTTTGTTGCAAATAGTTTCCGATGTAATGTTAATCACAAATTTTTAGCGGCATCTTGAGAATCTCGAAATGTTTGCGTTAGATCTTATATTGGAAACCAATAGAGTTTTGAGTCGATTCGCTAAGTCGTTGCGGTGATGGGTTTGTTGCAAATAGTTTCCGATGTAATGTTAATCGCAAACTTTTAGCGGCATTTTGAGAATCCCGAAATGTTTACGTTAGATTTTATATCGGAAATCGATAGACTTTTGAGTCGATTCGCTAAGTTGTTGCGGTGATGGGTTTGTTGCAAATAGTTTTCGATGTAATGTTAATCGCAAACTTTTAGTGGCATTGTGAGAATCGCAAAACGTTTGCGTTAGATCTTATATCGAAAACCGATAGACTTTTGAGTCAATTCGCTAAGTCTTTGCGGTGATGAGTTTGCTGCAAATAGTTTCCGATGTCATGTGTATCGCAAACGGGTAGCGGCATTTTGAAAATCGGAAAATGTTTGCATTAGATCTTATATCGAAAACCGAGTCAATTTTAAGTCGATTCGCTAAGTCGTTGCGGTGATGGGTTTGTTGCAAATAATTTCCGATGTACTGGGAATCGCAAATGATGTATAGAAGAAATTATAATCGGAAAAGTTTTGCGATTGTATCAATTTTGGGAGTTGCGAATAACTTGCGATTGTATGGGTGCGAATGTTATGGTTTCGTAAGAGCTTAAGAGTTTGCGAGAAATAGTGGTTCGCAACTGTGGGTTTTCGGAAACTTTTTTCTTTGTTGTTTGCGATGATATTTAGATTGCAATATACCCCTCTTTTGTTGTAGTGAACCCACATTAATGCATAACAACAATTATGTTAGAAATTTATATTTGAAATATCATCTTGAAATTTCATTATGTCCAAATTATGAATATGATAAACAAACAAAAGGTAGATTTCCAAAATGGGGGGGTGAAAGAACTTCATGCTAAACTTGGTGCATTCAGATGTTTGTGGACCCATGCAAGTTGAATCACATCGAGGATTCAAGTATTTCTTAACCTTTATATATATATGATTTTTATTATTATACTATATACAAAGTAAAAAC
This sequence comes from Sphagnum contortum, assembly GCA_963920785.1. NCBI lineage: Eukaryota > Viridiplantae > Streptophyta > Sphagnopsida > Sphagnales > Sphagnaceae > Sphagnum > Sphagnum contortum. The sequence goes on from OY987281.1 coordinate 2,908,200, forward strand.
CTTTATATGAAGAAAAATTTAAATAATTCAATTTGAATTTGGTGGAGAATATTTTCTAAACAATTTAAAATTTTGTACAAAAAATGGAAATATTTTTAAAATGACAACAACCTATATTCCATAGCAAAACAAAGTGGTTGAACAAAAAAATAGAACCTTAGTTGAAAGTGCATGATGTGTGATAAATTTTGCTAATCTTCCAAAATCTTTTTGGATTGAATATATGTCTACATCAAATTATATCCAAAATTGAGTCCCTATGAATGCCTTGGATGGGATAATGGCCCTTGAAGAAGTATGGATAGGAATAAAACCTTCCTTGTTTTATTTAAAGATCTTTAGTTGTGATGCATATGCGCACATATCCAAAGATAAAAGAAAGAGATTGGAATATAAAAATTAAAAAATGCATTTTAGTAAGGTACAACGATATTGTTAAGGTTTATAAATTATATTATATAATTTATAAAAAATTTAATAATTAGTAAAGATGTAATATTTGATGAAAACCCTCCATTACATAACATAAGAGGGAAAAAATGATCTATTAATAGCCAAATCAATTCAACAAACAATTTCAAATATTCACATAAAGTCGACAAAGTTGAAAGAACCAAATGAATCTATTTGGCATCAAATAAAAAATTACCAAGAACCTTTAGTACCACCAAACCATATGCCTCTCATAATTCCTCCAATAAACATGTAGTATTTCCACAAAATCAAAATGAGGTTTTTCTTCCAGAATTACCTTTTACAAAGTTGCTCATCATATTGATTCTGAATTGGATGTTTTGTCCTCAAAATCAAGAAGATAACCCATTTGTTGACATGGATGAAGTTAGCCTTTTAGATTATGGTGATACAATGTTGATGGTATTAGTTTGACAATCATTTTGAACATGGAAACCATCTTAATGATTCTTGAATTCAATAGGTTACACATAGGTACCAACTACAGTTAACATAAATTAGATACTAAATCAGAACCTTAAAAGAGGTTTTGGATGAGGTGATGGTACTCAATGGCATGATGTTGTCCAAGACAAATATAAATCACTAATTAAAAATAAAACTTGGAGTTTAACACCATTACCTCCAATAGACAGGCTATTGGTTGTAGAAGGGTTTTTTGTATTGAATTTAAATCGAATTGTCAAATTGACAAATACAAAGCTCACTTAGTAACAAAAGGCAACTCCCAAGTTCCAAGTATCATTTATACCAAAACTTTTTCACTAGTGGTAAAGTTAAGTTTCATTAGAATTCTAATAGCCTTTGTTACTAAAAGATGATTATGAGGTTCGTCAAATGGATGTAAAAACAACCTTTTTGAATGGCAAACTCAAAGAATGAATATATATATATATATATATGAAACAACCTAAAAGTTCCATACAAACAAGGAAGGATAATCTTGTTTATAAACTAAATAAAAGTTTGTATGGACCTAAACAAAGTCCACGAGCTTAGTATGCTCACATAGATTATTATTTACTTCAAAATGGCTTTGAGAAAAATATGGCAAACACAAATGTTTATGTGAAAAAAGTGGGGGCATTATTTGTTGCCATAGCCTTATATGTACATCATTATATTATAATCACAAATGATTGTAAAAAATTATTGCCACAAACAAAAACGTTATTTAGTGCAAAATTTGAAATGACATATATGGGGGAAATAGAATGTTATCTTGGTATACAAATTAAAAGGAATCATAAACTACATATGATGGAACTAAATCAATCTAAATACATAAATGATGTATTAAAAATATATGGCATGAAAAATTGCAAACCAATTTCAACTCCACTTGAAATTGGATTAAAATTAATTAAACACCAATATCCTAGTTCATATGAACAAACATGAAAGATGACTCAAATTCCTTACAAATTAGTAGTAGGGAGCTTGATGTATGAAATTGTTTGTAAACAATTGGATATTACATATTTTGTCGGAGTTGTATCCCAATATTTGGTTAACCCTAAAGTTACTCATAGGTTTGCAATAAAAAAGATAACCTTAAAGGATCTTCAATTCATGGGTTGATTTAGAAAGGAAATCACATCTCAATCCCTTACCCAAAACAAATATAATATGTCATGGGTATTCTGACATAGATTGGGTTGGTGACATTGACATAGAAAATTCACCTCTAGATATTTTTTTAAAAATTTATCCTTTGGAGTTGTAAGCTAGACCAATAAAAAAAACTAACATCAATTGTTATTCCTTCCACCAAAGTGGAGTACATGGCCTATAACTTCATAGCAAAAAGAAATAATTTGGATACAACAACCATTGTTTGGCCTTGATGAAGAACAAATTGAGTTCACCATCATTTATGGAGATAATCAAAGTGTTATTTCTCTTGCTCAAAATCTAAAATTGCATTCATATTCCAAACACATTGAGTTGCAATTTCACTTATACGAACCAAACTGATTTTTGGAAAAATCCAACTGAAATATTTGTTTTATTGAGAACATGGTTGTTGATATTTTTATTTTAAAAATACATAGAAAAAACATGATGATTGCACATTAAAGTTTTGTTGTGTCCTTAAAATCAAAATTTATCCCAATTTAGTGGGAGTGTTATACAATAAGTTAGTATAAGATTTGAAAGGACACTTAGTTAAGAAACTTAGTGAGGAACACAACTATTCCCAAGAACTATGGCTTTTCAACTATTAAAAAGGCATGGTGGGCGAAACTCCAGAAAATATTCTGACTTTCTATGGTTAGGAGAATCCGTCTTAATAAATCTTTGTTTTTGACAAGTAGGTTAATTTTTAATAGGGAAGATATATTTGAGAGAATTCAAAAATATTCAAATGATTTCACCTTTTTCCAAATAACTTGTTCTTGTGATGAAAGTTTTGGCGGGAATACAAAGTGCACAAGATCAAGAGGAATCTACAAGGGGTTTTCCTTTGGGATGCTAGTAAATGTGTTTATTTGCAATATCCAAAGATCATATTGTGTTAAGGTTGTTTGTTGTTAGGATTTATTGCTTTTGGTGATCTTTGTGCATTGCAAAATTGTTAGGACATTTGCTCATTTATAATGAGTTACATGCCTTTTAATGCGACAAATCAACATTGCCTTTGCTTGCATTGGTGTAGTTCTTTTCAAACTAGCACAAATCACCCCCATAGCCAAACGTTGCCTTTGCTTCTATTGTTGTTTTTATTTGATTTTAATGGCCCAAATCACCCCATTACCAAACATTGCATTTTCTTTAATTGATGTAATTATTTTTAACTTGCCCAAATCACACCTTTGCAACCATACGCCCAAAGTACCAGCCCACTATGTTCCACCCTATTTATTTTCAGTTGTATGCATTAGAATCTGAGAACTCCCATGTCCAATTACCAAAAATAACCGAATGGTCCCAAACAAAAACAAAAATTGACCTCCATCACACCTATAAATAAGGCATCACAAAAACGCTGACCCTGCCAATAGATAAGATGCTCTACATTTACCTACTGTGTCCACACTCTGAACACCAAAAAAATTTGTTCCAATCTAAATAGTCTAAACACTTTCACCAAAGAAACTGGTTTACATAATGTGAAACTGGTTTTTAATAAGGTAAAACTTGCAAAAATTTGGTCCAATGCGATAGTCCCTGTCCCTATGGGGGGCAGGGCAACAAACACAAAAGTCACTTTCTTGTGAAATGTGGAAAAAAAACTGAACACAATAGTTCAAGATTGGGTGTTTGATCATAGGCATTTTTAAAGTGGAAAGGGCATTGCATCCATTGACTGCTTTGCACTATAACAACATTCAATTGTAGGCTTGTGTTTGGTGATGAACATGCTTACCTTAGTACCATATTCTGTAGTACAATGAGGAATCACACACAAAGATCAATTTTCAGATGGTAATGTTGCTCAATTAACTTTTATCATCAACCTTGTTCATTGCTATTCTCTTCTTCTTGTACCTTATTCCTGAAACCCACTTGAGGATGCTAGTGGTCCCTCATAGGTTTGTAAAGTACTAGCACTTAATTTTTACTGTATTTGGGGGCCACCTTATATCTGTGAATCGCTCCTAAAAGGAGGAGGGATCTTACACCTCCAATTTAGGAATAGTCATAAGATCCTTCTCATTCCTAAATAGTAGGAGTAAAATCCCTCTCCAAACTCCCACCTTGTGATTTACTTATGCTTAGGCTTATGATAAGGTTTGGCCTCATGTTTTCAGCTGGGTGAGGCCCATGGGCTGGGAACATTTCTTAAAATGTGGGACCAGACTCAGCTATCGCCTTTTCCTAGCTCCCTTAATTTGGGAATGCCCCCACCCTTTACCCCACATTAAAAACAATCCTTCAATGATACTCCCCACAACAGGTCCATAGTCCATACACATGTAGTAAACATGTTTATGAAATTGCAAAAAAATCCCTACATTAACAATTTTGAAGATAACATGACACCAAGTGCATTCATAACCTTATGAGAGTTGGTGACAATGTGTCAAACTCATAAACTTCATTTCATTTTAGCTTGTCCTTAAATCTTCTACAATTTTGTGGTAGAATGCACCTTTGTTCATCAAGTATGTCATTAGGTTGTGGGCGAGAAGAACTTGGCAAGATTTATGAATGTGAGCCAGGATGAGGTCAATGGGTCATTGCGTAGATTTGTAGGTTACTTCCAAGATTCACAGCTAGGTAGGGAAAACCTTGTCTTGGCTTTAAACCCATGTTTTTTGCCAGGGTTGCAAGCAAACATTCTAGGATTCCTGAATGATCTTGAAGAAAAGTTCTTCAAACTGTTGCACTAGTGTGCCTGGTTTTCCTCATTCAGATGATTTTTTAACCAAAAGACTTGTATTCCATGTATCATGTTGCATCTCCATGGGAAATGTAAGGTATCTCTTCTATGCATTTGTTGTCTTTATACATGGCACTATTTTCTGGAATGGCATGGATTTACAAGTTTTTGTTGAAGGTGCCTGAACATGTCATTGTTGAAGCTGCTGTTGTTCAAATCATACATTAGTATTGTTTTTTTTCTTAGCTCTTTATGGTTGCGTTGTAACCAAAAAGGAGAGGGTGCGAGACCAAAACAACACCCTAATAGTCTGTATGAGTTTACGTAATCTTGTAATTCTTGAGCTTCTGAGACAAAATACAACCATTGATCCTTTCCATCATACTTCGTCTATGAGTCTTCCTATGTACACTCCCTAATCAACAAACATGCACGGCTTCTATTCATATAAATCGGTAAAACAGAATTTCAAAAACCAAAGCTCACATCTTGCATTTCACAAAATTTGCCCGATAGCACAAGCTTCCTCACTCTAATATGCTCATCAAAAATCAAACATCCTACTAAGTTAAATTGTTGGTGCAGCGGAAAGTTACAACAGTTCAGCTAAGTCTCTCCATAAAACAGACATCCAAAGCTATCTATCTATGCATCTCTGAGCTCTTTTGACACCTTCGACTCTACTCTTCCATCCCCAACACAAAACTTAAAAGCAAAAACCCATCTCCAGTTCTGCCTCAGCCTCTAGCTATCCTCTAAACTTCTCTGCCTTCAACATGTGCATCCAAAAATTAAAAAAAACCTGTTACTCAGCCCAAAAAAAAAATGCCCTCTTCAAAACCAGACCTCTCAATCTATAGGTCAATGCACCTTTGTCCTCATCTGCCACATTCCATTCTACACTACCACACAACTCCTTTCAGCTTGTATTTCACCGAATCCTCCTCCCCTTCTATCTATCTGTCCTCTCCAAAAACTTGCCGTCACCTCTTTTAATCTCCTCTCTATAGAGCTTCTCCCACAAGCTATCCTCCTAACGCCTCTTTTCCGGTAGTCTCGTTTTACCATAATTCACACCGCCTTACATCGCCGCCATCATCCTCTCCACTTTTGCTCATCAATGCAGCTCCACTCCTCACCATCCTTCGCGCCGCCTAATTCCTATAATATAGATCACACACACACAGAGACCTCCCCATGCACTCCCATGCAACATTACTGGAGAGATTTCCGTCGCAAAAATCAAGGCGGCTAATTAAAACACAAATCAAGCCTCAAAACCTGATGTGTTCACACTAGTGTGGACCTACTGTTTGGTCACAGGGTTTCCTCTTTTTTCTTGTTTGCTATATGTTGTCAGAGAAAAAATCTCAATCACCTTTATTTATGGGGTCATCAGATCGGAATTCAATTCTCAATTCTACTTAGGTTGCCTTTGAAACACAATCACAGAAAAATTCTCAGTACTGAAGAAAATATGTATCATATAGGGGATCATAAAAGGGCATGTCCATGGAGTTGAAAATAACCTGCAAATAATATTGGATTTCAATTGTTCAAACTGCAACTTTCAAGTACTTCGCTGAAATGGGAGTTTGCTCCTTTGAAAGCTATGCATAAGACCAGGGTGCAGTCTAAAAAGGAACAAAATTGTCGTTGTAACTTTCACAACCATAGTTTTTTCCTAATTTGTGAACAGACTCACATTATGGCCCTCTCCATTACCTTACAGGTACCTAGTGTTCAATGACCACAGACACTTTCTCCTGGCAATCCTAAGTTTCATGTCAATATTCTTGTCAACTGCTAAATGAACTTCATCAGATGTAGTCTCTCCTGTTAGCCTAGCACATTCCAACAAATCTGTGAAATACAATTCTGGACTCTTGTTTGATTATTGAATATAAGGTCATCCTGCTTAACTTGGAAGGAGAACAGAGTCAAAGCTGAAGCAGCATTGCCTGCTGCATGTCTCTGCTTAAGAGATGGATGCTCTGGGGGTGGAGGCCCTGCCACCATCTCACCTTCCAGCATATTGATCATGCCATTGTTCAAAAACCTCCTTTGCACCCAAGAGTGCAAAGACTTTTGTAACTGGTCCCAATTCACCTCTGCATATTGTGGGTTGTCATAAATTGCAGCCAGCATGGAACCCAGAACAGGTTGCTGCAGGCAAGAGCCTCCTGATCCAGGTCCTTGGGGTTGCTTCTCTGCTGTAGGCTGTAATAAAGCATTAAGGAAAAGCATCACAGAAGGATGACATTACTGTCAACAGTAACATTAGAAAGAAAGCTCTTCTATGCGATTCCTGCATGAAAGACTATGTGTGCAACATGTTGGAAGCATGCCAGATGGAAAGAAAAGGATACTGTTAAGGAGATCAGCACAATTTGGGTGTTTTGAAGCATGAAGTCCTATTTCTTATCAATGACATCTAAATCCTGGAACTTTGCATCTGAAAAAGAAAATGTGGCAATCCCTATTGACGAGGCTGTCATTAGCAAGATAAACCATGTGAAGTTGTGGCTCAACACCATCAGCTGCAAGGATTCTACCCTTCAGGGCCTCTGCCAATGCTGCTCTGAAAGCTGCTCTCTGCATGAACCAGAGCTTTGCCCCTTTTGGCTGATTCTTCTGTGCCAGTCAGGTTATCCATCACACCTTTGAGCTCCAGTGTGATCTCTGGAGGACAAGGTCCAGGAGGACCTTTAAAGGTGCATAATTTAACATTCTCACACTGGAATTACTTATAAAATGGTTGAGGGTGATGGTGAGGATGAGAAACCTTCATGGTGGAGGAAAGGACCGGAATCTCCAGCACCTGCCGCCACACTCATTGATGGCTTCATTGCTGGCCCAAGTGAGGGATCTATGCAATGATCAAGGCATGCACAAACCTGATTCAGCAGTGTGCGCATTTCCTGATACATTTGGAGTTGCAGGGGTTAGTGTTGGAACTAAGTGGAGGATTGATCATGAGCGAAAGGTTGTGACAAATAATGAGCACATCGCTCTGCCCCAAACAAAAATGCATATGCCTGATTCTCCTTCTGCTTCTCCCTCATCAATGTTTTAAATTGGGGGCCATTTTCCACAGCCTATTCCACAAGCTTCTCTACTCTTTTCTGCATGTAAGAATCTGCAGGTAGCTGAGCAGGAGCAGGAGGGGGATCCCTGGGGTCCAAACAAAACCTAGACCTAAACATAATACTGCTCCTGGAGCTTTGGGTTGAAGAGACTGAGGGCACTTGGGCATTGATGTTGCAGGTGCTCAGAATGGGTATGGACCAGCATGACAAGGAAATGGAGGAAGAGGAAGAGTGTACTGATGTGGTCCAGCCATGCCTCCACTCCTACCTTGCTGCCGCTAAAGGTACAAATGGCCATATCCTTGCCATGGCTCCATTCTGCAAGGGAATCTCTAGACCAAAAAAAGGAAAACAGACATGCCTCTTGTAGGTTTCTTGAGATCATTCCAGCCATGATGCAAGGAAAGAAGTGTACAGGAATTTGCACACTTGCCAATGTCAGGAAGATGTCCATCCATACAGGAGAAGTTCCTCTGGCCATTGCTTCCTCCCAATTCTGCAACTTGCAACAATTTTTCCATGCACAATTTTGTCAGTTTGCAAGTTATCAAATTCCATGTCTGCAGAAACCAAAGTTCCTTCTCACTGTATTGCCATGGACTCCATTGATGATACAAAAGATGGTGCAATTTGTTAAATTCTCCTCGATCAGCCCTGATGGAAAAAATTAACAGGCGTCAATTGGCAGTCCTGACATAAATCGCTGGTTTTTTTTGGCTCTTCCGACTCCATATCCATAATAGTCTCTTCAATCTTCCTGCATTCGCGATCCCCGGAGCTTCACGAACATCAAAGCAAGAAAGAGACCGAATTTGGTGAACAACAAACTTCCTTAAAAAGGGAGATTCACGGGCATGAAGCAAGAAAAGCTTGAATCTTGGTGAACAGCAACGAAATCCCTTAAACCTCCTGAGCACCAAGTAAAACAGGCAGGAAGAAAACCCTAAAAGCCCGTCCACGCATGCACGCAGGCACCCATCGAAGAATGCACTAGCGCTCGAAGATAAGACGAAAAGCGGTGGGTGGGGAAGATGAGGAAAAGCATCGTGGCATCGTCGGATGCAACAACACTTTTCATCAGATTGGACACTTGGAGCTCCTAAGGAAATGCGTGCAAGTCACTGTTTGTTGTTTCAAGCTTCCGATCTCTGCGGCCACAGTATTGAAGAAGAAGGACACGGGAGCTTGAAGCTTCTTTTTCTCTTGTTGGCTCGTGTGCAGATTCAGGAGCAGCATCAGCAGCAGCAGCTGAAGCACCTACCATCTACAGTAGTGAGGGTATGAGGAAAAGGGAAGATGAGCATTGAGCAGAACTAGAGGAAGAAAAGAGACAACCCCAACATCATGTGGATGCAGCAGGGACTACAAGCTTGTGTGTGGCGTGGAAGGGTATGGGAATCTCTGGGCAAGTGCTATCTCACCACATGCAGAGCTGTAATTCTTCCCCGCTTTGGAGGCCCTGAGGTGAGATATAATAATCCTTTTGCAATCCCAGATTCATTCCAGATTCAAGCAGATGGAGGCAGCCATGTTGAATGATGGTTATGGAGCCAGAAGGATTTGATTGTTGCTCTACCTGACTACCACTGATTGCTGGACATAGGTCTTGGAAGTGCGGCAAGATGTGGCTCTGCCAGAGTTGGGAGCATCAGAAGTCTTGGTACGCACACATGCAATAGGAGTCAATCCTCTTGATCTACGGGTAAGCATGCATTTTGTGTTTTCTGGTTCTTTTGTGATTCCATCCTCGCTGTTGTTTGTTTGTACCTGTGGGATTGCATTTTATTAATGAGCATGCATGCAATGGTAGCAGCAGTGAGTGGTTGGTGCTCCTTGTTCTTTCTAGCTGGAAGCACAGGTCTCTCTGTGCTTCTGTCTTTGTGCAAATGGTTACTTCTCTTATTTCTCATGCCATTGACAAGCTTTCTTCCAGATGTTGTAGTTGTAGTTGTTACACTGACCAGTCGAGTAGGGTCATCCCTGAGAAAGTTGTAAGATGGATGCAGATGCGAGGAGGTTATGGACGCTCATTGTTTGAGCCTCTGTTGCCACTAGTGATTGGAAGGGATGTGAGTGGTGAGGTAATGCAGTTGGGAAGCTCTGTTCAGCATTTTCAAATAGGGCAACAGGTGTTTGGAGCTCTGCAGCCAACAGCAATACAGGGAACATATAGCAACTACGCCATCCTCAATGAGGAACAACTGGCTCAGAAGCCTGACAATATCTCACACATCGTGTGATTGCCTGCCACTGCCCATCACAAATACTCTGTGTCTTTTTTTCTGTTCTTGAACTCCTGCTCTGAGATACCTAGGCTGTGCATAGTTTGCTTCCAAACTAATTTGCTCCTTGATGAAATATGGCAGGAAGCTGCTGCAATCCCATTTGCTGCATTAACTGCGTGGCGGGCATTGAGGAGTACTGCACAGATCAAGAAAGGGTAAAAGGACATTTACAACTCTGCAATCACAAGGATTCCTCTATCATGTACTCTTTTGTACTCAGCCCTAATCAGTCCAGACATGACATACTTAACAACATGAGTGAGTGCAATTATCTTTTGTACATGTGAAGAGTGAACATAACCAAGATTTGCAACATTTCTCTTGATGCAACAGGCAGAAGGTTCTTGTGATGGGAGGTGGTGGAGCTGTTGGACTTTCAGCCATCCAGCTAGCACGAAGTGCAGAATGCTATGTAGCATGCACTTGTGGTAAACAAAGCATGGAGCGTGTAAAGGAGGCAGGTGCTGAGGAGGCCATTGACTACACCACCCTGGTAACTTGACCCCCCTTCATCTCCATTAAGTCACCAGTTTAGGGCTGAAGGCATAAGGTTAGTTTTAGCCTCCCTGTTTGTGGGTGCAAGTGCCATATTTTATCAAGCAGTTTCTGCAATGTTCCATGTTGCCTCTTGTCTGCATTGGTAACGGTTTTGCACTCACACTTCTCTCTTGCTTTCTGTTCTGCTTCTCTTGTCATTTTTTCTTTTGGCTTGCCATCAACAGCTTCCTGTTTGTTTTGCTGATAGAACATCAACTTGCAATTCAAGGACCGTTTTGATGTGGTTTTGGATACAATTGGGCTACCTGAGACTGAAGCTGCAGGCACTAAACTTCTGCAAAGAGGTGGACACTACCTTACCCTCCAGGTGTGCACATGAATACTCTAAGAACTGAAACCTTATAACCATAAGTGCTGGACCCGTTTCTCTCTCCACTCTGAGGGCCCAAAGTCTGAATCAGGAACTTCGATTTTTCCCTTTCAGAACTTCAAGACATAGTCAAGTTCCATTGTGCAATGGCCAGAGTTTGTTGCCTATGAATGAAGTCATTTACTTCAGAGATATTATCTCTGTTTTTCTGTTGTAGTTCTCCAGCAGTTTATGGTGTGCTCTCACAGTGCTGTATGGATCCAGGGTGAGACTGTGGCTTTGGCAGATGCGTATGGCCTAGTGGCAGGTGGAGCTGCAGCAGCAGCTGTGCTGTTGAGGAAGCAAGTGCAGTATCGGCAACAGTATGGAATTGGTGCGTTTTCCCATCACATTAGGATTGCAAAAAGATAGTCTCAGTTTGTCAACTCAAGGCTTCTTTCTTATGCACCTCTGGCTTTTTGGATTATGGGGTTTAACCATTTTCCAGTTATAGTTGCCCCCTAACTTAACTTTATTTCTTGCAATCAAGCAACTGGTGATGTTCTCAGTGTGTTGGTGGCCTTGTAGACTACTGGTGGACAATTATGAGGACAGATGCAGAAGCATTGGAAGAAATAGCAAGGCTCATAAAGAATGGACAGCTTAGAGTACCTGTTGGGCACATACTTCCATTGGAAGAGGCTGCAGAGGCTCATAAGGTGATTGAAGGAAAGAAAGCACATGGCAAAGTTGTCTTAGAAGTCAAAGACAGAGTTGCAACACCAAGTTGAAGCTTTGTCAGAGGTGGAGAACTGTTAATGTCACCAATTCTTTTGAGGTCTGCTTCATCTACACTTGGACATGGGATCTCCTCTGAATCAAGTGCTGTACAGTGTCACTTGGTTACGACTTCACTTCTCCATGGTAGGCCAGAGAGCAGAGCAAAGTTCCTTTCCACATATGCTCCATATGGTGGTGAGGCCTAGAAGGTAGGAAGTTGTAAGTACATGCACAGAGACTGCAATAACAAGGGACTATTATTGTCTGGACATTGCAATGAGAATCAAGTCAAAGAGAAACTTGAGAGGAGGGAAGGAGCAGCATCCAACATGTGTATCAGAGGAAAACCCACCTGTTTTATCTCAAAGTGCCATGTAGATTGTACATTTCCATGCCTTGGTCTTTTATCTTGATACAATAGCATTGATCTTTGGCCATGTCTCTTGAGTCCTCCTAGCCTGTGTCATAACTTACTCTTCCCAAAGCTGCTTTTGAAAATGCATCAGAGAATCAGGATGCTCATGTTTGTATACCAGTGTTCCTGAAATTTTGGGTGGAGTATCAAATAATTATCTCTACCCATCTTTCAACAGTCACTGATGAAGTCAGTGGGGGAGTCATGGCTGCTTATCACCACTGTTCCTGATGAACAAGGTGCTGGGGTCTGAAGGTGTAGTCCAACACTTCGTGAGCAACTCTCATAAGTAAATAACCACACTTATTATTATTGTGTTGCCTTCCAAGGTGTTGTTTGGTGGAGTTTTCTCTGTGCTCTCATAGATATGATCTTCAATCAGGAGATGAAGGGATTCATGTGGGCAGCAGCCAACCAGTAAATATCAGCATGATGTTTGGTTAAACCCCTGAATTGTAGGACTTTTTTTTGTTTCAGAACAAAAAACATGAGAGAGAGAGAGGAGGGGGGAGAGCATGTGTTGGAAAAAGTTTGCTAATCTCTTGGCATCTCTGTGTTGCTCCCTTGCCATCTCGTCCATTTCCCATCTGGATCTGAGCCCTGGAAGCGACACCTTCTTCTCTCTCTTCTCTCTTCCTCCCCCACACAAACACACTAGTGCTGCCACAGCTCCTTATGTTGTAAGCATTGCAGCTCTCCCTCTCTCCTCCTCATCATCCTCTTCCACCCATCAAGTATTATTATTCAAAGCTTGTTCAATCCTCTGTTTCTGAATCCAGAATTTGCTTATCGCCTGCTGTTCTGGTAAATTTTTGCCTCAAATTGTGCCAAGCAATGATGGATCTTGCAACTGTTGTTACTTTGAGTTTTTCAGTTGCAATCAGGCACTTGTGAGCATTTCATTATCAAGCGGGTTTAGATGGGTTTCTGAGGAATTAATTTGCTTTCTTTCATCTTGCACTAGAAGAAGAAGAAGAAGCAGAACAGCAACAGAAGAAACGTTGGCATCCTCTCTTCTAGGGTCTTGGTTTGCAAAGAAAACTATGAAGACGAAGGAGGCTTGGTTCTGTAGCTCTTCAAACCTGGAAGAGATGGTAATGTGAGCTGGTCTCTCGGATCAAAAGTGTGCCACTTGAATTTGCTTCCTTTCTTCCCCTTTGCCATCTCGGAAGCCTCGCTCTCTAATATTCCCTCTTACCAGCACTATCTTCTTCTCTCCTTCCATTACTAGTCTGCCACAGCTCTGGCTGCTTTACAGCAGCTCTCTCTGGATGCAATCAGCTCCTCCATGAAGAAGAATTCAAGCACCTAGTATTCGTTCACTTTACCTGCGGATCCTTCTTATCTGCCATTTCAAGTTGGCAGCAGCAGCAATGGATATATGCAACGATAATCCAGGACCAGGGGCATACTCACCCCAACAGAATTCCATAGCCACGCAAGCACCTATCTACTCAATCGGCGCAAGATTGAGATCCAACATGAGAGAGGATCAGCCAGGTCCAGGCACTTACAATCCGCGTCACAGCGACCACGGCCCAGCTTACTCCATTCCAGGCCGCGGCGATAAGAGACTCGGCAGCGACAACCCAGGACCAGGCACCTACACAGCGAGCACGGAATTCACCAAAAACGCTCCTCCTTGCTACAGCATTGCGGGGCGCTTGGCGAACCGAGCGCGGGACAAGAATCCGGGTCCAGGGGCGTACGATCCCAGGGTGAGAAGCGCTGCACCGGCTTATAGTCTGGCTGCCAGAGGACGCGACTTGGCAGCAAGCAAGACGCCAGGTCCCGGCACCTACAACAACATGACGCCCTCGGGTGCGCCTGCTTACAGCTTGGCCATGCGCACCAAGGAATCACAGAGCCAAGACTCACCAGGACCTGGTGCCTATGATCCCAGCGTGCATTCCTGTGTACCGGCTTACAGCCTCGCCAAGCGCCTCGACCCCGCCCACCTCCCCAACAATCCAGGTCTGCTCTGCGCTCCTCTGCTCTACGTGGGCTTTCCTTCCTTATCCATTTTCCCTGTTCCCTCGCTCGTCTGGGCTGTCGTTTTGTCTTTCTTCCACACACCACGAAATCTGCTGCAACAATAATCCTATGTGTTCTTTTCTGTCTGTCTGTCTGGCTGTCTCTTTTCTTTTTTGCAGCGAGAATGCAACTGAGATTCTCGTTGTAATTCTCTTGCAATTTCGTAGTTCCAGTAAAGGTTTTGAGAAATTGTTGGAGAAAGTATGTACAATTTGCTGTTGTTTTTCTCCTTCTGCTCAGATACGTCAAAGTAGTCGTGTCAATGGCATAGGTAATCTAGAGATCTGTCTATAGTTTTCTTTCCATCTGCAGTTCCTCAATTCTGTACTGAGAATCATCAAAGTACTACCAGTAGCATTGGTGTCTGTAGACTGTAACATTTGTTTGTTTTTTTGTTGCATTCAATTTTCTTCCAGACTCCAAAGTGCAAATGAAATATAGAAAGTTTCTTGTAGGGAGGGGCATGGGAAGAAGTTCATTGTGAAATGTGGTCAGTGAGTTTTCCCTTGAAGACAAATATTCCCAGGTAGCAATGTTGAAGAAATCCCAGGAAGATCTGATATTTTGGTAGGAGAGAATCCATCCTTGCTTGTGGAATTCAACAAAAGAAACCCCAGGAAGAATATATAGTTTGGTAGCGGAGATTCAATCAATCCTTCAGAAAGCAAACCTCCAAGCCAATTCAGATCATCATGGGAGTTCAAGATTTCTGTGTTTTCCAGGAGCTTTTTTCTGCTCCAGTTTGGCTACCCTCTCACCAATGTCTACTTCTGAAATTAGAGAGTTACTTTGCCCATCTGTGTAGCTTAGCTAACTGGACACAGGTGTTCATACAACATTTGCACAACTGCAGATTGCCTTTGTTTGTCAAAAATCACACATTATTCATTATTCATGCAAATTATTGCAGTAATAATAATCATGTTTTTTCTTGAATCTAGATTCAAACCTTCAAGAAAATTCAGGGACAAGGCTTTTTTGCTTTTCTTGGTGTTTGTCCATTACTACAGTGGCAGTGCATTATACAAGTGATGACATGAAGAATGTGTGTACATTATCATGCTGACACTTTTTTCTTCAGAATGTTCACAATCTATTTTACCAAAAACCCTCCCCTCAATGGACTGTAGAATCCATTCTTTGTGGCCAAAAAGGGTATTGCAGCAGAACACATACGATCTAGTCCTCTTTGCCAGAGAAATCCCTGGTTCAGTCCATTTGTGAAAAACATTAGAGATTTTTTGCAGTTCACATGAATCCTTCAAACTTTTCTCTTTCTCAAAATTCTTTGTGTGTTCAATGTATAGAAATCCATAGACTTCTCCACATTGAAACTTTGCAATAGTTATTGATGAAACTTTGTGGACCACTTGATTGATTCAGGTCCAGGAACTTACAACATGAGCAAAAGTGAGCGAGGCCCTGCTTATAGCATCAGTGCACGGATGCAAGACAAGATAAGTTATATTGGTCCAGGACCTGGAGAGTATGACCCAAATGCAAAATCTGGAGCACCTGCTTACAGTATTGCTGGGAGGTTAATCAACCCTTTGGCCACAGATTACCCTGGACCTGGAACTTATGATCCAAGTCAAAGACCTGGAAGTCCTTGCTACAGCCTGGCAGCTCGCTTAGCCTACAAAGCACTAGATAAAAACCCAGGGCCAGGGGCATATAATCCCAAGGTCAAGTCAGGTGCACCAGCTTACAGTTTGACAGGGCGAGCACATGGATTGGCAGGAGACAAAAACCCTGGACCTGGCACATATAACCCAGATGTGCATTCTTGTGTGCCAGCTTACAGTATTGCACTCCGATTTGATCACTTCAAGATAAATGACAATCCGGGGCCTGGAGCTTACAGCCCTGATAACAGAATGCAAGGCCCTGCTTTTTCCATTCGAGGTGCTCTACCTTGTGCAAAAGGTGATCAGTACCCTGGTCCAGGAGCTTATGACCCAGAAGTTCACTCATGTCAACCAGCATATTCTTTAGCAGCAAGGTTGCCTGGGCGTAGTACTGATGATCAACCAGGTCCAGGAACTTATGATTTGAAGCCAACATTTAGTGGGCCTTGTTTCTCCATTCCTGGAAGAGGTAAAGGATTGCCTGATCAAGGTTTGCCTGGGCCTGGAACATACAACCCGGAGGTGCACTCATGTGTACCAGCTTATTCTCTTGCTGCTAGGCTTGAACCCCATGCAGGCGAAAAAACTCCTGGTCCAGGAGCATACCAACCTAATGTGAAATCCGGAGCCCCGTGCTATTCACTTGCTGCACGGGCACATGACCACAAACTTGATCAAACTCCTGGACCCGGGACATATAATCCTGATGTGCACAACTGTGTACCAGCTTACTCTCTTGCTGCCAGGCTCAATTCAGCACCCTCTGATAGAGCCCCGGGCCCAGGGACTTATGACATGAAGGCATCAACTGGAGAAGGCCCTGCATACAGTTTAGCAAAGCGGTTGAACATTTGTCACAATGAGGGACAACCAGGTCCTGGGGCATACTCACCAAACACAGGCTCAGGTGCCCCAGCCTACAGCATTGCAGCTCATCTCAGGCAGGGGCAAAGCTTCATTGGTCCTGGTCCTGGTGAGTATGAACCAAATGTGAAGTCTGGAGCACCCGCATACACTCTTTCTAAACGAGGCATTGGACCTCCTGGGAATGATTACCCAGGGCCTGGCACATATACACCTGGCTATGGTAAAGATGGTCCTGCATATACCTTAGCGGCACGCAATGATCTTGCTTTCCCAAATAAGAATCCAGGACCTGGGACATATACCCCAAAGATTATATCTGGTGCTCCAGTTTACAGCTTGGCTGCACGAGCAGGTCCAGGCCATAGTGAAAATACACCAGGGCCAGGCACTTATCAGTTACCCATTGAAAAGATGGTTGCATACTCCATTGCAGGCAGGTTTCCTGAGTCAAGGTCTGACATGACACCTGGACCAGGTGAGTACAATGTGAAGAGCAAGAGATCAGGGCCTGCTTACACTATCCTTGGGAGGCATCCTCGACGCTGTCAAAGACAAAAACCTCTAAAGGCCTAGCTACTCTTTCAAGGTGTCCCATTTTGCACCATCTTTCTTGAAAGTTTATCTCCTCCTCCAGTGCTTCATATGGTTGCACAAAAAAATAAAAACCCAGCCCACAGACTTACTTGTTTGTAGACAGCAAGAGTCTTATATATGTAGCTCTATATAGCTTTTGCTACTACCCTTCACTCCTAAAAAGAATAATTACGAGTTCAGGAAAGAGAAAGAAAAACTTCAATAAAGCAAAAACCCAATAAATTTGGAGAACTTGACTAACAATAAGACTCAACAATTGACATGAAGAACCACCATGTTGTGACTCAAAAGCAATGCAAGAATATAAATGAGATTGCGCAGAAAACTCCATGAAAATCACACACACAAAACATATATGCTCTGGTAACAAACTGTTGTATTGGTCCCAACAACCCAAATCAACATAAAACACAACAAGAATGAGTGCATTTGTAACCTTGTGAATGTTACTCATAAAGGTGCTAGGTTGCCCATTCATTTTCAACATGAATGGCAACAATGATTAACACCAACAATTACTGAAAACATGGACTAACAACATGGACTAACATGTGCAATCATGATAACATGTATTGCAGCAAGTGTAACCAGTGTTTGATGTTTCATGTTATTGAAAATGTAATTTAATTTTGTGTTGAAATTGTAGGATTTACTTATATGATAACATTCATAATATATCATGGGAACTTGTGAATAAATTTGAAATTAATCAAATGAATAAAAAAATAAGAAAAAACATTAATAAAACATTACAATGTTTTTAAGCAATAAAAGGACATGTTTAATAACTTGAAATTTTTTTAATGACAAATTTTTGACAAATTTTTAATGGAAGCCTTATCAAAGTACTATAAAACAAAATTATCATGATTCTTAAAGATTTTTTCTAAAACTTTTTGTGGAATATTCCAAAAACAAAACAATCCAAAAGGCAATCCCAAAGGGGTGGGTGTGGTTCATATTGTCCCGTTTGCATTCTAACACATTAATATACATAGTTCAAGAACATGATGAACAATGTATTCAAAAATTAAAAGTAAAGTAGTGTGCTTTGTGTGTTTGTTTGAGAAAGAGTCTTGAAACCCATTGTTGTTTTTTGTTTGAGTTTGAAAATCTAATGGAATCTCTTTTCCAACATATGTATTTAGGTCTTCACGATCGATTAGAAAGGGTGAAGAGGGGGAAAAAAACTTTGGAGGATTTGGTTAAGGTTGATAAAGTCTTTTTTCCCCCTCTTCTTTTGATGTTTGGTAATTTGCCTTTGGTGAAACTATTTGATTCGCATTTCTATTTTATATCATTCCCAAAGGGGGCTACTTCAGGCCTTTGGTTTTAGACTTGCAAGGTCAAAATATGCTCCCACTCACATTATGTTCTTTGTTTAATAAACATGTTCATTGGCATGAAATATGGTTAATGAAAATTTAAGAATTTTGGAAGATCACCTTCAAGGCCCAAACCAATTTGTTGGTGCTTATATTGATGATCATTTGTTGATCATTAAGTAAATAATTTCCCTTGAGGCTTTATTGAATTTGTTATTTTGTTCACAAATTTCTAAGCACATATGGTATTTTGGGTCATTTTAAGCATGGTCCATGGTCTCTAATTACCTCCTTGTTGACACCCAATGCCCATGAGACAAATGACATCGTGAAACAAAACCAGGACCCACTATATGGAGCTTTGAATCTCCTCAAAGAACCTAAGTATGCCCTCATCACAAATACTACAACCTTAGTTGTTAAACATGGTCAATGGACAACCTCCATTGCTTGTTGACATGCAAAATTTGTTATTAGTTGGGCCAATGTGGCAAAAATCACATCCATTCACCATGGTTGGTGTTTTAAAACTTCAAAAAAAAATTAAAAAATTAAAAGAAAATAATATATGTAACATGCAAACCATTAATGAATGAAATTATGTTAAATTTTGTTTGATACATTTCCCACATTCATGGGCTTATCACTTAATGCAATCTTTATACAAAAGAATTGGAGATAAGTATCCCTCAAACTAAAATAATATTTCTTTGATGGTAGAAATGGAAGAAATCATAAATCACAAGGTGAGATTGAAGATGATGTGTATAGTTCATGAAAAGGAGTGAAAACAACATCAAAGGCTAAAGCACGTTGGCTATTTTCAACAACCAAAATGTTGGAATGAAATTTAGACATCAATGCACATTATAGCATGGTTGACGCATTTGAACAAGCATTGCAATGATTTTTTTATAAAAAAGAAATTGGGTTTTTTTTGGGAGGTTTTGAATTGGTGATGTGGGTTATTCCCATTTGCTTGTGGAAGATAACTAGTAATTGCAAATAATGAGTTACTAAAGTCTAATTTGGAACTCTAAAATCCAATAATCAAATGTAACTTTTTGCAGTTGAACGTCATCCAAAATTAAATAGATGGTTTCAAAACAAGATTACATGCACTCAAACCAATATCAACATTCACATTTTGCTCATACCCATGTTCACAAATCTTAACTTCTTTCGAATGGCATGAGCTCCATGAATTTTTTTGAATCATATCTTCCCATCCAATTCATCTTTCTTCATATTTATAATTTCATGTTGATCTACAACACTCAAAGTACTAGAAATGCATAGAACCACAAAATAATCCTATGAGTCTTAAATGTAGGTCATCATCAAAA
Organism: Sphagnum contortum; assembly: GCA_963920785.1. Lineage (NCBI taxonomy): Eukaryota > Viridiplantae > Streptophyta > Sphagnopsida > Sphagnales > Sphagnaceae > Sphagnum > Sphagnum contortum. The sequence goes on from OY987281.1 coordinate 2,928,211, forward strand.
AGTTCACACATTGGGTTTCAATGTATCCCATGAACATAAATTATAATTGAATAACTAATTTAATTGGTTCCTTTAATACTCATGTACAATCAATCCACTAATGTTGTAATAAATGAACTTAATGAATTAACTGAAACACTTTGGTTCATTTACAAAATAAAAATTATGATTAATAGTTTTCATCTAGGTGGTGAAAACACATTATAGTGTACATAGTTTTAGGCAAAACTAGAATTATGTATGGTATCAAAAGTAGTAACGCATAAGATTTCACTCATTTTGAATATTTCAATAAATCACATATGTGATCTAGGCTTCAAAAAATTTAAAAATTATAAGAACCATGAATATGCAAGATTCATGGTTGTGCCTTTACATAAGTGTACAATAATTATTTTATAGTTCTTAAAAAACCCTTATTCAAGACAACAATTTACCATTTTTAATTAATTTGGAAATTCCACTTTTTTTAAATGATTAAAAATACACTTAATCCAAATACATCTTCAATCTAAAACCATTTTACAACCTTAAAAATTCATAATGATCAACATTATCATAACATAATGTACTAATGAACATTTTTAAACCATTTGATCTAAACTCCATGACTTAAAAAAAAATTGAAAGCTATGATGAAGAAGATTATTTCTTATGGTTTCCTTTCGTATGTGTAAATTTTCATGAACAAGTTATCATTAAAACTATATTTTTACTCCTTTTGTTGCAATTGTTTTTAGGAAAAGATATTAGCTAAATGCAATCAATAGGAATACAAAAAACAACTGAACAATAGAATAACTGAAATTAGAATCTAGAAACTAACCAAGCTTAAGCTACCAAATCTTGTGAATAGCCAATTATGGTAGTTATAAGCAAAAATGGATAGTTGGAAGTAGTTGAAATTAATCACAAATAGTATATGAAGGCAAGATTAAAAGACAAAAGGGCTCTAAATATTTTGTAATTTGGAGACTATTACATGAACGAATTCTTATGCTTGAAAATGTCTTTGTGTGTGTATTGTTTACAACATTACATGTGTGTGTGCAAGTTGTATCCAATGGCTTTAAAAGTTATGAGGACATAAGTGAGGTGTAAAACATGTTTTACAAACTAATATGTGATTATGGGAGTAACAGCAATCAAAGAGAGTAGAAGTAGTTTTCAATAATTGAAAACATAAAGGTGATCTTGTTAAAGTTACATGAATAACATAATATAGAAGGCAATGAAATCATCCCCCTAGTTAAATGTTACCTTTATTATTTTGGCAAGTGGTGTTTGGAATGATAGAATGTGTAAGAGCCCAACTATGGTGATAAATCATTAAGACAACTTGTAAATTTTATTATTATATATTATAATGATGTTTTGAAACCTTGCAAATTAAAATATTACTATGTTGAACAAATAAACCATTCATATGTACACCAATTCCACAACATATGATAGATTGGGAGGTAAATCATGATCTATTTTAAATTTTCATCACAAACTATTTTCCAAATATTCATTCCATGATGTATCAAACTTGGATCCGTATTGAAAATTGTCAAATTGTGATAGTTTTTGTGTACACCATAGCTTTGCATATCAAATATTCATGAAGAGATTATTTGGTCACTAAGAATTGTCATGACTCTATAAATTTAGTCTATTTTGTAATTGAAGGTTTATTAACATTATGTGCACGTTCTTCTTAACTATTGGGCATTTGATGTTCAATTTTATGTTTTAAAAACATAATTACATTAAAAGTCATTTGATGTTCAACTATATGTTTTAATTACATAATTACAAGTTTGTTTAATTTTGGTTTCGAATCCTTCTGTTGTGACCCTAACTTTGGGCTTATGACAAAAGCTAAGACAAAACAAAAGGAACAAAACATGAAGTAAGGTAAAGGCAAGGCATAATTAAACATAAATGAAATAAATTCCCAAATCAAGTGGGAAAACCACCCTTTAACCTTTCAAGTTGTATTCCCACTTTGAAAGTTGACACTCCCAAGGAGTGTTATATTTTTAAAATGAGACTAAAAGGGTGAAATATGTTTGGGGTAAGTGATCTTGATACCAATGGAAATTGGGTTCCAATGATGGTTTTTGGGTCAAGATGATAAAGAATAAAACATGACTCTTGACCATTCAAAGGTGCGATGTGGAGGAGTAAATGATGTTTAAATAAGGGGCCTAACATTTAAGAGTTTTTTACATTGGTTATATGACAATCATGTCACATATGTATGGAGAATGTGTTCCCTAGGAGTTATGAACCCCTTAAAAATCATGGAATGTAAAAGCGTTTTGATTTCAAGAAAGAAATTTTTGAAATTTATGGAAAAAAATCATTCAAACATAGTCCTTATAAAGACATGCATATTATATTATAACAAAAGTATGATTGTCACATTAATTCAAGTGGTGGTTGAGTCTATGAGAACCTACGACTAATTTTGGCTTAAAATCACACACACTACCTATGAGAAATATTTATTCAATATATAATACAACAATCTCGTATAGTAAACACAATATAAATACATACATTTTTTTATTATACAATTATATCCACAAACCCTTTGAAATACATTTTCATCTTTTGTAACTTACATATGTGATCTACCATATTCAATATATATAATGGTATTTCTTTTATGTCTCTCTTGTTGTCTCCCATTCATAAATGATGAATTAGAATCACATTTGACGCACTCTTAAGTCCCTTGTTAGACTCACTTGAGGGTCTAAGTATGTTGAATTGCGAAAAGTTGGGACTTGAGGGCCACTCTCGACTTCCAGCACTAAAAGGGGGTAGAGGGGCGTGCTAGAAGTCCCGGGATTAAACTAGGAAGAGGGACAAGTATTATCTCACATGAATCTGCATCCAAAACTAACCACAACAGGGTAAATTCACATTCGGGAACACCCTTGGGTGTGGGGACAAGCCACGGGCACTTGGACACACTTGACTCACCACGGCCCGAAGCCACCACCTTCCCCCATATAGTATACTCTGCAACTCTCCGCTAAGGCTACATCCAATGGCTCTTTTTCCCGGGACTCACAAGGAGGAGTCCCGAAATTGTCCCGGGTTGGACTCCCGGGACTTTGGGAGCTCATATCTCCCGGCTCCAACCTCCAATTGGAATGAGGTTTGAACCAAAGTTGTAGCTCTCCTCGAGAACTTTCCAACACCATGTCGCACTCTTTCTGCAGACGTCGGGAAGAGGTCGATTCCTGACTTTTAGTGGTCGGAAGTCAAATTGTCAATTTGACTCCAAGCCCTTCTTTTGCCCATAACTTGTGCTACATATGTCCAAATGGCACATGCGAGGCCATTTTGGACATCTACACTTCAAGACCTTTCCATTTATATAAAGAACACCTCAATGCAAGGTGTTTTGGCCCCTAAACTCGAGCTCTAAGTTCTCAGGAGTCCCGGAGGACTCCAAATTCCCACTTTTGGGAGTGTGGGCTTCACCCTCACACTTAGCCCAAAGTGGGGTTGTGACAACATTTAAGAATGGGAGATCTAATATGATATTTGAATGAACATAAGTTCAAACTTTCAAAACAAAATTGACAATAGACAACTATATACAAACAAAACTCAATTATCATTGTTAATGTTGAAACAAGGAAACATCTATCTTTAACACTGAACAAAATCAAATTAAAATTTGTAGATAACACAATTTAATTTATAAGTTAACTAGAAGTTGAAAAAGTTGATGGAAGGGTGAATGCAAGATATGGTAGTTCACTTTTGGATTCATAATTATGTCAATTTCTATAGGGTACCCTTTCCTTAAACACCTATAACCAATTGACAATAAAATTCTCAATTTGTTAATTGACAATTGAATTTATATTAACAACTTGATTACTAATATACCTATGTAATTATGTTAAAACAAATATACACCTATTTTTTATGATGGGCTTTTAGATCGGTCAATTAATTAGTATGGTAGAAAAATTAAAACTAAAAACTTTGTATTGAATTTCATTTCAAAATATTTATAATGACTCAATATGTGATGTAACATGAAATAATAAATTTATATGTGAAATATTTTTTTCAAAAATCAAAGTCAAATTCTAATGAGAGATTATTGAATGGCTAAAATTGAATTGTATTTTCATATGTTCCTAAAGTTCTTTTTGCTCAATTTCCAAAAAATTTCTCCAAAGGTGCATTTTTTGGAATCTTTGCCCAAGCTTGTGGACTTTATTGTTTTTGATAGATGGTTTTATCACCATTTAACTAGTCATACCACAATAAATTTCAATTTCAACACTATAGAATGGACTTTTGTGGACTCTTGTTTTTTCAAAATTCAAATTTAAAAATTAATTTAAAATGTCTTAAAAGATAAAATACAAGTCAAATTTCTATATTTGATGGATTTTTCTTTAATATTTAATAAAACATAAAGTAACATTGACTTTCAAGGCAAAAAATTCGAATCATTATTAGTTGATGGTATTGAACCAAAACCAATGAACTTGACAGTAACATGACTTACTACTAGCATACTTCCATTACCTACCACATATGTATGTAGGCAGCAAAACATAATTACATTATCTTTAACAAATTAATAAATAATTTCCTAAATAATAATGTAGTATACCATGTTCAATCAAGTTTTGCAAGTTCAAGATTAACATGGATTAGATTAATAAAACTTTTTGAGTCAAAAGATGGTGTGACAAAAATGTATCTAAAAAATGGATGTCACACATTGAAAATGATAAAAAATGAACATGTTATTGTTAGTGATGCTTATGATGAAAATTAAGTTCAACATCATTGTTGGGTTCTTGTCTACCAAACTACGTGTAGTACCATGTGCCCAAGTAGTTAAAACATATTGCAAAGCTACAATTTGTTATCAACAAGCAATGTGAGAATGGGAACATTCACACATAGACATCCTCAAACAAGGAATCGATGTACTATGTATTATCAAGTTTGAGTACAAGAGCATCACTCATTTTAAGCTGCTTGGTAAAATTTATTATATGCCCCTCCTTATATCTCCATTCTTTTTTTTGATTCCCAAACCTTCAAATAACTAAAGCTTTTGTCGTTCTAGCAATCCCATGAATTTGACAGGTAATAGTGATGACAACCGAAGTTAGTAGGGCCCTGCCAAACAATACCCTACCAAATCTCAGTAGGGTGTCTACCTTAATGTGGTTAGACAACTAGCTTAGTTCAATAAACAAACTCCCTAATTTTGGTAAGGATATTCCAAGACTTCTCCAACTATACACTACTCCCTATTTTGGTAAACATTATATTCCTAACATTATCCCCCCCTTAGGACCTTAATGTCCACACAAGGTCATCAATTTTCTAAATAGGTATATTCCTTACACAAAGCTATTGGTCAGGATTGGGAGATGTCGGCCGGGGTTACGAAGTCATCAATATCATCATTGGAATGACCTTTGATGTAGAGCTCTACCCCAACACTGTTCCTAGAAGAAACTTACAATGCGCCTTATCCTTCCCATGAACCAATGGATGTGGCAAAAATTGTTGGAATTCATGCAACATTAGACTTTTCAGGTTCCTCCAAAGTTGCATTACCAAATGACCTGTTTTTAAAATGACAATTCATAATGTTGTTGGGCTCCTTCTAAGATGTGCTTGGGCCACATGTTGATTTGGTCCTTTTGTTGTGCAATGTCTAGTGATCGATGTCATTGCTTCTTTCAATATGTCCTTGAGTGCATGGCTCTCCAATAAATATTCTAGCCTTTATGCCCATTGTCGTGTCTCCATGAGGTCCTCCTTCACCCTTTTCTCAATTGTATTTAGTATAGGGTCCTTTCTAGCCATGACAAAAGTGGATTTATGACTAACTGCCATGGTATGCTTCAAGTAATACTTGTTGTATGCCACTCCCAACTTGTAGTAGTATCGCAATGCATATGCACCCAAATAACATGTGAGATGTTCCAACACACCATAACCATGGCTTTCATTAAAACCAATATAGCCACAGAGAATATTATATGTTAAGTACTTCCAAAATTCCATGTCATGTATCTTCCACATATGTTCAAAATCCTCAATGAGGATTCTAGCATTGAGCATAGGTGGAACAAATCCTACCAAAAGACATATGTAGGTGATGAATGATGTAATACCCTTCCAAATGAAGAATGATTAATAGGGTATACACTAGCTCATTCAAAATATGCAGTATATCACTTAGGCTACATGGTTTCAACCCAACAACTTCCGCATCAAATGTTGGAAGAATAATCCTTGTTTGCTCATTGCAGATGGGGAAATGCATGCAACTTTGATAATGGTCCATCATGGGAGAATGTTGTCATGGTGGAGAATCCTCATGTGGTTGTTTTGAAATCCTATCCTTCCCCACACTATCACCTTCATTGTGACTTTTCTCCCACTCTTGCCACCCTCCACTTGTTCCTTCCTTCTAGTTTGTTTAGCAAACTTAGTAACTGAGATTTCTCGCACAACATCATGATCTTCCTCTTTTCCCTCTATCTTTGTGCCATTGGATTTTTTTCGCTCCCTAAAGCTTGTGTGTGCTGCATTAAATTGCATTACCATGGTTTGTTATTTTTGGCAATACAACTACACCATTGATAGTCGAACTTTGGTAAAAGCTGTAAAACCGTTACCTTGGATTTCCAATAAATGATTGAAGAGGACTACCTTAGCTAGTTGCTCCAATGCTAATGTCTTCCATTTAGTCATTTCAACATCCTACTTAACCTTTGTTTCCCTTTGTGTAATTGTTTCCTTTTCTCTAGCACCTACAAGTTAAATATATTCCTCCAAACCTTGTATTTTTTCCAACATAGTCTTCTCATGCGTTTCATCAGCTCGCATGGTGCTTTGTTTTGTTCTTTGAGCAATTGCACCTTCACCTAAAAATTTAGGCACTTGGTGTGCCAAGTCTCCTTCTCAATTTACATTTCAAGGAATTTCTGTTCAACCTTCTTCAAGCACCCCGTCATTGATTCCATTTATTCTTTGTGCCTGACCGATGTTATGGTCATCATTTTTTCATGTCAAATTGCTGCAATTTCATCTCCTCCACCATTCGGGTGAATGTGCTATCTACAATCATGAAGTTCTATTACATAACCTTCAAAGTCTCCCTTGTTTCCCTCTTCTCCTTTTGGGTCTTATTCAACTTCTATTGAATCTCATGGAGTTCTTGATCCAATTGTCTTTGAGCAAACACAAGACCTGCATTATTTTTCTCCCATTCTTATTTGTGGGCTTCAAATTCAAGGGGATCAATATGGTGTTCAATGCGTTTTCGCTCATATAGTATCATGCCCTACATATGGTCCAACTTTAAGGAAAGTTGTCAAATTCTTTTCCCATAGGACCACCTCACATCCCTCATTTTTTTAACTAATGCATGAACTAGTTCTACAAGTTGTTCCTCCATGGAATCTTCATGCTCTAAAGAATATTTTACTCTCCTTCCTTTTATGTAGTAATCAAGTGCAAGGAGAGAGCCATATTTAACATCACCTAGTTGGGTAGGATCTATTCCACCTTCACGAACAAACCTTGGTGCTCCATACTCGACAAGCATGCCTATTGAATCCAATTGGACTACTTCATCTACTTGTCTACTGATGCTTATGCTTATCGACATTGGTTGGGTCATAAGGACTATTTTTAAATTCAGCTAGACTTCACTCGAGTTACCTACCAAATTTGGTTGAACTTTCTTAGCTCTAAACTCGTTGGCTTCTACGATAGTCTCCTCATGAGATGCACCCACCATGGAAATATCTTGAAGTTTTTCAGTGGATTGTTTGACACGCTCCTAAAGTCCCGGGGTGAACCCACTTGAGGGTTTCACCTTGGCAAGTTGCGGAAAGTTGGGACTTAGTGCATGCTCCCGACTTCCAACACTAGAAAAGGGTAAAAGGTCGTGTTGGGAGTCCCAGGATTAGACTAGGAAGAGGGACTAGCTTAGCTTGTGTGAATCTGCATTCAAAAACCAATCACATGAGGTTAGTTTAGCATTCGGGACACCCTTGAGTGTTGGGACAAGCCACGGGCACTTGGACACACAAGACTCACCACAGCCTGGACTCAGGGGAAGCCATCACCTTCCCCCATATAGTATTCTCTACAGCTTGCAGTGGAGGCTACATCCAAATGGCATAAATTCCCAGGACTCCCGAAATGGAGTCCCGAAATTGTCCCGGCGGGACTCCTAGAACTTTGAACGGCCATAACTCCCGACTGCAGAGTCCGATCGCGACGAGGTTTAAACCAAAGTTGTAGCCCTCGTCGAGATCTTTCCAACGCCATGTCGCACTTCCAAATCGGATGTCAGGAAGAGGTCGATTCCCGACTTTTAGTGATCGGGAGTCAAACTGCTGGTTTGACTCCCGGCCCTTCTTTTGCCCATAACTTGGGCTGCAGATGTCCAAATGACCAATGCGAGGCCATTTTCGATATCTACGTTTGAAGACCTTTTTAATGACACCAAGAACACCCCAATGCGAGGTGTTTTGGGCCTTGCTGTCGAGTTCTAAACATTCGGGAGTCCCAGAGGACTCCAAATCCCCATCTTTTCCAAGTGTTGGGCTTCACCCCCACACTTGGCCAAGGTGGGGTTGCGACATTGTTGGTCATGTGAATTGGGTTGAGATGTAACCATCTCTTGCACATCTTCATCTTCATACACATTGTTGTGAGGAACACCACCTTCATGCGCTACTTCTATCAATGGATATGCTTGCTTGCACACATGCTCCTCTTCCACATGTAGAATTTCCACCTGTGACGACGTTGCAACCAATTAACACCTAGTGATGGAATTGATGGCATTTGAAACATCCTCTAATTTGTCTTCTTTAGGTGTTGAAGATAAGAAATTGGTTCCTCTTCATCTTCCTCTGTGTATCTAATGAAACATAGTGCTTTGCCACAAGAGTGAGAGTAGGTCCAATCTAACTATTCCCTAATTTTCCTACCTTCCCTTGGACTACAATCATCATCGTATGCCATCATACCTTAAACCATTCGACCTAATTGACCATACCTCTCTCAATGGCGCCTACTATAAACAATAGGGTTCTTGAGATGTAACAATTACCTTGCCAGAATGTTGCAACCTCTACCAATGCTATTAGTTACATCTACACCCCAAAGGCACGCATCTTTGCAAGGATATACCCTTAATCGTGCTTGTAATGTTCATATTTTCTTCCTTCAAAATACTCCCACCATTATTCATTGTACGCATCTCATGCATGTACTACAATCCCTTTGCTATTAACTTGAAAATTTGACCGATGGCAAGAAAGTTTAAAGAAATATGTTTACCATGAAAAATGTTTCCCACATTGTGAACTCAAAAGTCATAGATGATTTCTTAGGTCGACAATATTCTAACAAACCGATGGAAATTGTCAAGCCTTGCTTTGACCATCTAGGCATGCTCCTCCTTCTTGGTTGCTTACATCATGATATACATGCATGCCAAAAAATGAATTTGATCCAAATTTGCAGGTTGGATTTCCACATCTATGTCCTTTGTTTTGGACTTCATCTTCTTAGCTCTAAAAAATGATGCAACTTCGAGTTTGCATTTCCACATTGTTGACTCCAAAACGTTGCTCCTTGTAATATTGAATTTTCTATTCCACAACACGAGAATCATCATCACAGTGGGTGGGCATATTGATTGTTTAATCACACCTATAAAAAAAATATCAAGAGCTAAATGACAAATCGACTCTTCAATTCCTACTTCTTTCTTCTGTTGTTCTTTTTATAAATTTCTGTTTTGCTTTGCATGCCAATATTTCTAGACCTCCAAAAAACTATGATCTAATTCTTTGTTAATATATTTTCTTTCTATAACAGTAAAAAATCAAAAGCCTATAGGTTGGAAGGTCTTCTTTATACATTTCAACTTCTCCAAGCGGTCTACAACACTGAGATGGGGGTGAGAGAAAAAAAATGTTACGCTCAAGATTTGAATTACTAACCATCTCCTACTTTGTCTCCCATTCTAGCTCTATATCAAAAGATAACCAAAGTTTTTTTGAAGATGGGGTGTACACTGGTTGCTCTCTTCCACTCTTTGCACCATTATGCCTTCCTCCTCTCCCAGTCACTACTGTAGAAATTCCTTGTTCTTCCACTTGATGGTTTTTATGCTTCGCAAAATAATCAGCATAGAGATCATCCAACTTGGCTTCTACTACACGCTCATTCTAGTCATTCAAATAGTTATTTTCTTTTGGAAATAACTTCCCATGATGTTGGAACTGGTGTTGTAAATTCTATAAGTAGTTCTTTTCTTGCTAAATAGGTACAAAATCGGTAACAATAAAGGTTTATTAGGTGGAATTATTCCTATCCTGAAAATTGGCTTGATTATCGTGTCATAATGAATGATTATGTCACTTTTATGTTGTTTATGATCCTTAATCCACTTTTTGGGTAGTGTTGTAATAATTTCACCACTATAATTCTTATTGTGTTGTGCTTCACCTCTACATTCGTTGAATTTGAAATATTTAAAAAATTGTGTTCTCCTTTTGCCAATTATTCTTCTTGGTGTTTCATTTGGCAGGATTTTATTTTCATCTTGGGTGATTATTGTGATTGTGACGATTGTAATGATTCGATTTTGGTAGGCTTTTAATTTATTAACATTGAGCAATGTTATATTTTCATTATTTAATGTGTTTAATTGGACAATGTTATTACTAGAAATTTTCTTTACTCAAAATTTCCTTCCTTTAATTTTTGGATCCTTTGGAAACCACAACACTCAATCCCAATCTTCGAATTTCTTTAAATGTTTTTCATCATCTTTTTATGCTTCCTAAGTTTTTGAATATAATTAATGTTTTCTCCTACTATGATCTTTTTTTCATCAAGTAAAACTAAATCTTCCATTTTAAATAACAATGCATTCATTCAACTGTCATCTTTTTCAACAAGTGTTCAATTGGTTGGGATTATAAATTTGGTAGGTAATAATGTTATTAACCCATATACTAGTTCATATGGTGTATGTTGTGTGGAAACCTTGTATATAGTTTTATAGGCCCATAATGCGATAGGCAACATTACATCCCAATCATTTTGATTAACATTCACCAACTTTGAACAAATATTTGTTTTAACGTCTTATTGGTTGATTCTACTTGACCATTTCCTTGAGGATAATAAGTGGTGGATTCATGATGTGTAATCATAAATTCTTGCACCAATAATTTGATATGGTTGTTCATGAAATGGTTACCTTGACCACTAACCAAGCGGGTAGGACAACTGAAATGCATACTACTGTTTTCATAAAGAAACTTAATAGTGCTTATGGTTGTATTATCTCGTAATGTCTTCGCTTTAACCCACTTCATCATATAATCTATGGCAATTATAATATATTAATTTCCAGTGTAACATGTTGGAAGTTTGATTGGACCCATGTAATCCAATCCCCATTTCATAAATGGTTCAAAAGCAAAAAATAGTTATAGGGACCTTTGCCACTTCTATACATAGGCGTTGATTGTTGACGAATATCGCAAGACTCGCATAATTCTACCATATCTCGTTAAACCGTCAACCACCAATAACTTAATGTTAATATCTTTTTAACAGTTTAATTTGTGCTTACACCCTAATGTCCTCTTGCCAACCCATCATGAAGTTTGGTAAGGATAACATTTGATTTAGTAGGTGAAAGACATTGTCAAAGAACGCCATTTGGTCCCAATTTATATCATTTTTCTCCATAAAGTGTATATGGTTTTGAATTTATGGTGACACGTTTTCTCTTTTCTTGAGGGACATCATCTTCGAAATAATCCTTGCATAAATATTTTGTAATTGGTTTATACCAATCAATAGTTAATATGAAAATAACAACATTAGGTAATTGATCCTCCACACTAACAATAGGTTCACCATTTTTAGCATGTGATAATTGGTCTGATACAAAATGCACCTTTCTTGGTTTGTAAATTATTTTGAAATTAAATTCTTATAATAATAATAGCCATCATGTTATTCGTCCAGTTATAATTGGTTTATTGACTAAATAAATTAAGGCTTGATGATCTACAAAGAACATGAAGTTATTTCCTAATAGATAATGACGAAATTTCTCAATAACATAAATCGTTGCAAGAGCTTCCTTATTTGTGTTTGAGTAATTTTTCTCAATTCCAATCATCAATTAGCTAGCATAATAAATTGGTTTATCAATGGTATCATCAGGGTTTTGAGCTAACATTGCTCCAATAGCATAATTGGATGCATCTATGTGGACATGGAATTCTTTTGTCCAGTCAAGAACAATGAGTATTGGTAATGTAGTCAAAGTTGTTTTCATCCATTGGGAGGATTGTTCATAGGCCTCATCCCACTAGTAATGTATGTATTTTTTCAAAACTTTGCACATTGGGGTAACTTTAGCAATAAAATTCCTAAAATATCATCAATAGGAACCTACTGCCCCTAGAAATATTTTTTAACTTTGTCACATTCGTCGAAGTAGGCATATTTGTGATGATGTTTGTTTTCCTACTAGTAGTCCATCTTCATAGACAATGTGTCCCAGTAATATTCCAATGTTGACACAAAATGCACATTTTTCTGGATTGAGATTAATGCCATTATTCCTACATTGAGTCATACATTTCTTGAGATGATTCATATGCTCTTCCTTCTATCCATAGACTTTGAAATAATCTAAAAATACTTGCATGAAATTGTTAATATACTCTTTAAATGTTTGAATAACTACTTTTTGAAAGTAGCTAGAGCATTACACAATCCAAATGGCATAACATTATAGGCATATGTTCCCCATTAAGAAATAAACAACATTTTTTTTTAATCTTCTTTTGCCATTTTCATTTAATTGTAATCACTACACCCATCCATAAAGGAATACATCTTGCGTCCAACAACTATATCCAATATTGGATCCAAAATAGGTAATGGGAATGGATCATTCTTGGTTTGTGGATTCAATTTTTGGTAATCCACACAAATGCATAAAATACTAATTTTTTCGGTACAATTACTAGCAATGATAATCATTGGGTATTTTCAATAGGGAAACTAAAATGCGTGTCCAATAGCTTATCAAGATCTTCTCTTACCCTTTGAACATAATTAGGATTCATTTGATAAGGTCGTTGTTTAATTAGGTGTGCGTCAATAGTTAATTCAATTTTTCATTCGCAAATTGATCTAGGAATTCCTTTTTATTCTTTATAACTCCATGCAAATACATCCTTAAACTATGTCAACAGTTGTTTAACTTTCGCTTATAACTATTCAGGTAGGGTAACGTTTATAAACATTATGCCCTATTTTTCATTAGTGCCCAAATTTAATTTGTTTAATTGTTCATTAGTAGTAAACATCTACTTTTGTAATTTGTTTGTTTTTAATCATAATGTTTACAAATTCATCAAAGATCAATGTTAGGTTCATGTTGATAATACCAGAAAGGATAGTTAATATTCTCTTCAAGTTGCACCATTCCTACATATACTTCAGGTAGGAATTTTAATTCTTCTATACTTACTTCTCCAACAAGCCACAATTTTGGTACAACATGGTATAAACATTCCTTGTCTCCATTTGTCAATCCTCCATCCCAATCATAAGTATCATCTAGATAGCAACGTCTTTGGGAAGGATGTACCATTACTCATTTCTTTGTATTCAATGTCATTATTATGGTATCAACAATGATTGTTAAAGTGTTATTACCCCAATCATGGTGAACTTTAACTTGCCTCAGCCATAGTCTTCTTAAAAGCATCAAATAAGCCTCTAGAATATATTCCATCTGCAACACTATAACTAAGCTTTTGAATGTACACCCTGCTAAGTCGATTTTGAAGTTTCATATCAACCTTATTGGTTGTACCTTTTTTGATCTGCCATTCTTACCATGAATAGTGATGACTAAGGTTTTTTCAAGCCTACTTTCTTCCATAAATGTTCAAAAATAATATTTATTCCAACCCACCATCTAATTGAACATCCATGATTTCACAGTTTCCAATGGATACTTGTACAATGGGCATAACTTCATTGAAATCATTCTTGTGGTGTGTACCAACTATGCACACATCCGATACATGTTCCTTTTGCATCCTCAAGAAGAATTTTGCTAATATTTTTTGTAATTGGGGGAAATTTTTGATTAATTGCCCCGATTTAACCTCCTTTTTCATATTAAAAAAATTGATCATCTAACATTCCTTCCAACTTCCCTTCAGGAATACTTAAACTTTCTTTAGTGCCAAATTGATGTTTGTTAACCTTGGTTGTTTTAATTCATGTATTGTCACATGATTCCTTCTTTTTATTTTCCTCATGGTAAGGTTAGAGCTTCCCAATCTTGCTCTAATCTTTCTTTAGTATCAATTGTTAATTTATAATTGTGGATATAGTTGTGTTGGAACATCCATCTTGGCTTATATTCATTATATTTCACCTACAAGTTCTCGATGTATTGCCTTTTCTCGATCCCATTTTATCCTTCTCCATGTTGTGGGATTATTTTCATTGATGATATTTTCTTCTTAAGGTTCCTTCAATCATTGACTTTGAGTGGCTACAAATGTTAATATAATGGGTACACTACTCCACAATAGGAGCATTGACCTTGACCTTGGGCTAAAAATTCTTATTCATGTTTTAAATGTTGATTCCATAGTGGACAATCATTCTTTTGATCTCCTTTTTTTTGGCAACAAAAACATTTCATATCCCCTCCTTATCGATTTCCATTGTTTCGGTTGTAATCATTTTGGTTATAATCGTTTAAATTATACCCATTTTGGCTAGACTGGCCATTTTGATCTTGTCAATTCCTTCGATTATTTTGCCATCCTTGATTCCTTCCTTGTTGATTATCTCGCCATCCTTAGCTCTCCCTTCTTTGGATGTTATAGCTAGGATTATTATTTGATTGTCAAAAAATTTGTTCTTGCTTAACATGTTCAATTGGTGCTTCAGGTTATACTGCATTGACTAGAATATCCTTTTTGACATATTGTCCTCCTAACTCCTTCAATGGATAGTCATTGGCTTCATGCCCTTGTCTTTGACAAATAATGCAAATTGTCTATAAAAGTTTACTTTCCTTTGTCAAATGACCTTCATCTAGTTGTCGTGGTATAATAACACACAATTGTAAAAATATGTTGTAATAATCTTCCATTGTTTCATGTTTCCATTGCTTCATTTCTCTCAAAGCTACTATGGCTTATGGCTTGTCTTTCGCTACAATCATCACTAAATCTTTAAATAAACGCACGTTACACTTCACCCCAAGTTGCATTAAGGTTTGTTGTTTTGTAACAAGTAAAACAACTCGCATTTTTTCCTTGTATTGATGTTGTAGGAAAATACTATAATTTATGTGCATTAATATCTTCACGATTCGTTAGACATATTTTGGCCAATCTTCCAATGTGAGTTACTACATAATCACTATCATGGAACTTGGGCAATGGTATTTGTAATACGTTTGTTGCCACTATCGCCATTACTGGGGGTACAAGTATGACAATTGTTATGAATTGGGAAAATAAATTGGTTTGTTGTGCAACAAATGTTGGTCTTTAGGACTATAGCGATTATTGTTCAATTACTTTAAACAATGAAATTTTTATTGTATTGATTATTTCTAGTGTTGCACTATTATCCTCATGCAAGATCAATTTTTCTTCGACTTTAATATCGAATAAGTTTGTTCAAAGATATTTAGCTAGAGTGCGAAACCCTTTTATTAGTTGCAAGGATTGTGTTCTTATTTTGGTAGACTTATGTTCGGGTATGAAAGTTTCTGGCCAAGATTGAACTTCTCCTTCTTGTTGTGTTGATGTTTTAGCTTCGTCATATTCTTCAGGTGTAGTTGATGTTGTGGATTGCTCATCAACGTTGGTGGTAATGAACTGCACTCCTTGAACTATTGTTCATGCAACCAATTATACTTAAAGCAACGATTCTTTGAGCTAATCTTTTGTCTTGCTACCCAAAACACTTAACTTTCTCCATCGACTACAAGTATCATAATGTTTAACCCATAATTCAACATTCTTAAGATTTTCCCTCACTTCTCTTTTTAAATTCCGCTTTATATTAGTTTGCTTTCGACTTTGCTTCTTGTTCGTCATGGGTTCCCACGAAATTGTACCTCCTACCCTTTCTATCACTCATATTTTTTTGTTATGTTATTTCTATTAAAGGTGGAATAAGTAAAATAGGTATTAACATAGTTTTTCCATATTCTTCTAAAGAACACTTTTCATTTCCCCTTGTTCTTAAACAATATTCCCTTTTCTTTTTTCTAGGTACCCATAATGCATCACACGACATCCATTTTTCAATTAAAGCATTGATGTTTACTTTGTCAAATTCTCTACAATCTAGTAATTTAATAACATGATATGTTGTATAAACATTTTCAATTCTTAGCAAAATGAGTAAACATATTAAGATAGGAAGCCATCATCTATATTTTGTTAATTTAGATGCATCTATAATCAATAATTTATGTTTAATACACCATGTTTTCGTATTTCCATGTAATTTTTCTATGATTAACACTTGCACATTTTGTGATAATTTTCAAAAAAAAATCCATAAAACTCACCCATGTTTTTTCTTCTGGTACTCTTTGAGGTGTATAAAAATATTCTACGATAAACCATCCGAAATTATTTAATTGATGTAATCTTCTTGAGCCATGTTTGTGGTAATGACCTTTTTTTAATTTTCCTTCTCCATGAGTGGTCGTAGATATTGATCACCATTGTTCATGCTAACTTCGATAAACATTATTATGATAATTTATTATTAATTTCGATTTTTCCATACCCTGCTCATAATAATTGAAGAAATTAAAGTACACAATTACGTATTTTTTTTCCTACAATCGTTTGAAAATAAGCTCCTTCTTTCCTAAGCCAATATATTACATAAAAATCTTTAAATCCACATGGAAAAACAACTATTAAAATGTGCAAATAAAAAAACTATAAGTCAACTTCATATACTTCTACAAACATTTCTTCAACCATTTGCAATAATAATAGTGGTATTTGTTTTTCTTTAGTGAGTAATTCTTTAAAGCAATATAATTCATTTCCACAGCTATATGAATTACCAATTCCTCGATCCATCTACACCATAATTGTAACAAATCAAGAGGTATCCACCATTTAATTAATGCACTAATATTTGGTTTTAAGTATTCTTTTTCATATATCATATTTACAATATGAATAATTGTTGTTACTTTGTCCACTCTTGTTATGATAAGAACACAAATTATTAATGGCAACCATTTTTTATATTGACATAATTTTTGCACTATCAATGTATAGAATACAATTTTGTAATGACCATACAATTTTTTTTCCATTTAATTTTTGTAAAATTAATTCTTGGATACCTATTGGTAATAATTTAAACCTTTCAACAAATTCATTCCAATTGCCTTTTTGTGGACATGATCTTGGGGCATATAAATATGCTTGTAGTGTCCACCCATACGTACAATGATTTTTAAGCAATTGTTTTGCCTCCTCTATGGGTAATGTAAGTTTTTCCCAAGGAACAAGATTATACCCTTTTATCATGTGTCCAGACCATTATTGAGTCTATGAATAAAGTCCTTTTTTAAACACATATTTCTTACATGGTATTGTTCAATCTCAAATAATAAATTAGGAAAATCTTGGACATAGTTGGCACCTTCCAATAGGGCGAATGCACACTACATTGTCCATAAAATGTTGTCACAAGGCAGTTTTTGCAAGATTTTGAAATTTGTCACTTGCCATGTGATTAAATGTAGTCGAATAGGATAAAAAAATATTTAACACTATAATGTTATGTATAATATAATCACATTGTATAAATTTTATGGATAGTTTTGAATAGCCATACATAATGGACTTTCAAATAAGTACCCAAAAACCTATAATAATCCATAATTAATGAATATGGACTCCATGCACCTTCATATAATGTTATTTAAAGATAAAAAGACTCAATGGTAATATGATGTGATAACATTGATACCAATAACAACTTTTTGGGAGGATTTTGATGACCATTTTTTTAATATACCTTGAATTATGGTTTTTTAAATTAAGTTTTTAATTTAACAAAAGTGATATTTTAAAAGTTCAGTTTTCAAATTCAAGTTCTCTATAAAGTAAACCAAGGTTGAATTTTTTTAATAATAAATTTGAAATGATAATTTGTAAAATGAGTTGTGTGATTCAAGGTATCATGCTCTCACACTACCTTCACAATGTTAGTTTAAGCAATTATGGACTTTCACATGGGCTTAAAAGTGTTACACTTTATTGTGCCTTCACTCAACGACATATCTTTTAACATATGATCGTGTTGATTAACACAAAAGGCTCCTAAATTATAATAACATTACCCCCATATTGTAATTGTATCCATTTGCTCAAAATATACACAATATAAAATCCTGCATTTACAAGATACATTTTTGCATGTTCCATTATGAACTTCTATTATTTTAGATTTAACAACATATTATCCTTAACATGGTCGCCAAATGTTAACAATGCTTTTGATGAGAATTAAGTTCAACATCGTTGTTGGGTTTTTGTCTACCAAACTATGTGTAGTACCATGTACCATAATAGTTAAAACATATTGCAAAACTACATATGTTATCAACAAGCAATGTGAAAATGGGAACATGCACATAAAGACATCTTTAAACAAGGAATTATTGTAGTGTGTATTATCAAATTTGAGTACAAGAGCATCATTCATTCTAGGTTGTTTAGTAAAGACTACTTTTTACCCCCTCCTTATATTTCCATTTTCCTTCTTGACTCCTCAAACCTTTAGATAACTAAAACCTTCGTTATTCCATCAGTCCCATGAGTTCGGCTAGTCATAGTGACGACATCTAAACTCAGTAGGGCCCTACCAAATAGTACCATGCTAAATCTTGGTAAGGTGTCTACCTTAATTCAATTAGACAATTAGTTTGGTTTGGTAGACAAATTGCCTGATTTCGGTAGGGCTATTTCGAGACTTCTACAACTATACATTACTATTTATTTCAATAAACGTTATATTCCTAACAGTTATATAAAACATATACATTGACTTATAACACATTTGGAATAATTGCTAGTTGTTAATATATAAATCCTAGATGATGAAATTGTACTCACCTTAATGAAGGACTTTTATTAGTTCCTTGATAAAAGACTACTTAATTTGATTTTATAATATTTAATTATGAAATTAATACAAGAGGAATGTCTTACAAACATAACATGAATTTAAACATGATAATTTTTTAGCATTTTATGTAAGAAGAAATAATCCAAATCTCAATTGAAAATTTATTCTCAATAAGAATTTTGAGAAATCTTTCACCTCAAAGGTATTTCAATTTTCAATTTTTTTGATAAGAAACAAAGTAAATCATGTTTTTACACCAAGAAATTGAGACATTTGATATTTAATATTGTAGAACCAAAATAACAACAAAGTTTGCTTATTATAATAGTTGGATTTCATTACAAAGAATATTAATTATTTATGAAGGTCTACATAAGATTCTCAATAGCCCAAAAAACCCATAATTTAAATGAAAGAATTGAAAATGTTGTTTTGTAAAAAAAGACATAAATATTACCCTACATAACATTTGCCAACTATAAAAATTGAATAAACCATGCTTTTAGGTCATGATTTTTTGGATATATAGTTGTTTTTGGACACATGTTACAATTTGGAAACATGTAAATTTAGGGTTTAGGTTTCGCACTTGCCTTTTACTTTCAAATAGACAAATTTACATGCCTAAGAATTTTCCAACATGCAAATTGAAAATTCTAAAAAACAAATATGAACTCCACATGTGCCATTCTTGGTCCATCTTAGTGTGTAATCAAGCTTTTTTTTCACCATATGAAATAAAAATAAAAATAATTTGATGATTTTTTTCATTATAAATAATTTGTAAAGAAAAAACTAAACCATAAAATTGAAAATTTAAGATTAGACCATGGAGGTGAATAAAAATTAGATGAATTTAAGGTGCAAGCATGGTAAATTATACAAAAAGTATGGATATCCATTTTTACCTTGTATCATGCATATGAAAGTGATTTAAAATAAGATCAAAATGAGTGGGAATATGAACAAAAAAAATTTGTCCCATCAAAATATTACATTTATAAAAATCTACCTCCAAAAGACTAAGAGCAAATAAGTTTTGAAAATAAACAACAAATATTAGGTTATTTATTGGTTAGTAAATTCATGATTGGGGAGCCTTCAAAATGAAATACTCAATGAAATATACATACAATGTTAAAATACAAGGATTATTTTATTCTTAATCTACCCATCAAAAATCTATTTTGTTTTGTATTTGTTAAAACATACTTAACATGTATATAATCCACACTACAAAAGGAGATTTCAAGATTTATTTTATTTTCAACATACTTTTACAATGAAAAATTTGAAAATTAATTCAAATAGTGAATGAATTATCTTGTTTTCATTCATTAACAAAAACATTCAATGTATAGTAATCTTACAATGAATTTTGTTGTTATGTTTTGTAAATATAAATAATTTTACATTGGATTATAAGGTACAAAAATTGCCGATTTTTATTTTTCTTTCATCCTTTAATGAATATTATCAAAGAGAAGGAACCAAAAGAAAAATTACAACAATTTATACACCACAAAAAAATGGCATATTTGAAAGGAAAAATAAAACACTAATAGGCATTATATATTAGCTATGTTATTTCATGCCAAACTACTTACAATTTCAGAGGGGGAGGTTTTAATGATTGTCCATTATTTGCAAAATACATGTCCTAAAAAAACTATAAATGATAATGAAACTTCATATGAGTTATGGTTTGGTCATATATTAGATTTATCCAATCTAAAAGTCTTTTATTGTAAATCCCATATTTTAATTCATAAAAAACTTAAACAAACATTATATACATGTTTAATACAACATATTATTTAGGATATGATGATGAATCTAAAGCATGCCATCTTATGAAAACTAAAAAAAAATCAATAATCATTCCACATTATTAGAATTTTTGGTTTTTCAAGTAGTCCAAGTTGATTAATTATTGACAAATCATTTTTAACTACTGGACATGTCCATTTTGACTAAAGGCCTAAGACATGTGTTTTTTTTATCAATCAACTTGACTAGAATGACCTATTTGACCAATACATCAAGTCAAATTAAACAACCTTAATCAAAATGGCCAACGAGCTTCAATAAAATGAGACATCTAATCGAATTTGAACATAAAAAATTGACATCATTAGTCAAGATGACCAATGTTCTCTAATCAAATGGGAGTTATTACATACCTACTTCCTACCTCCCACCTACAATCTTACAACCTACCTATGTACATACCAACCCACCCATGTAGATGACCAAAAATGCCACCATGTGTAACACTAGCTTGATAAAATGCAAAAACAAACAAACCTAGCTACAAAACCATGAGAAGATGAAGACACCATGCTTGCATTGCCATAAATTTTTTAGGTTTTTCAAAAGTCTACTTTCCTATGACTATTGATGTAAAACCCCATTGTTTTAATTAAATCTAGACCACACAAAGCATGTGAATATTTTAATAAAAATGGAACAATTTTGAACTTGAAACATTTTGCAAACATGGTAATGGCATTGTTTGGTTATAGAATGTAAATTGCAAGCATGTTCAAATAAATTGTTTAAAAGTATACAAATTTTGCCAAATTCTTCATTTCGTTTTGAAAAATGATCATAATTTAAAATAATGCTAAAATAGGATAATTATTTTAAACTTTAGTTTTTTGTATTAAAAGCCACAACTTTGCTCATATGTCAACACATTATGACCCATTTACATCTAGCAAATGACTCTTGAAATTTGAACATTCTTATATTATATTTTGAGTTTCTAAAAAATCAAGTACCACAAGTTTTAAATTACAAGTGTTTTTCATATGTGGATGGTAGGTTATCATCATTTCAATTTTTTCTCATCAAAATTTCTTCATTAAAAGAGTCCTTAGCCTAATGTTTTATAAAATTGATTTTGTGTTAAAGTTCAAAAGTCCTTTAATAAAACCAAAACTCAATTCATTAGATTAAATAATTTTCTTTCAAATTCTTCAACACTCATAAAAATTATATATCACAAATTTCTTTGATCAACATGAAATTAAATTGACATTACATAAATATATATGACAATATTGATATTTTTTCAATCGTTCGATATGGTTTTTGGTTTATTTGACTATGATCACACCATGTCCCCTTTTGTGTTTCTAGTCATTTCAATGTTGACCAGTGTTATGTAATTATCAACTTATTAGAAATGGCATTATACCCCTATTGGTTATCAAGGTGGTTTTCTAATCTCATAACCACATGTCTTACAAAAAACCAAAATTGGTATTTATTAGTGTTGGGCAGTTATGAATTATTTTTAATAACCACCCATTTTGATTTTAGGATTTTTTTAACAATCAAACTAGTTCTTGTTTTTTTTCTCATTTGAATACCTAGACTGATTTTTTTTTGTCTTCTTTTCCTAAGTCTGGTTTTTTCACAAATGCTTATATCTCCATTAAGATTAATCAGTTATATTTTGTTGATTTTTAAAAATTAATTTTAATTTTAATTTAAAAACATTTAAAGACTTTAATATGCCAAAAGAAAAACCAACAAACCTCATCACGAGGAAAAACATTTCAAATGTAATCATCATTCAATTATTTTCATTCAAATAAATCATCAAATTCATCTAGCTCTTCTTCTAAATCTATTTTAGAATATATCAATTTTATTAAGGTAGAAGGGGCCTTGCAACCAACCCTTACATCATTAGCCAATTCTTACTCATAGAGATTAACTTTCAAGCTATTTTAATTGTAAACAACACCTTTTTAAATTGATAAACATACCAACAAGGGAAAATATTCTTTTAATTTCTATTTGAATACCCATAATCCTTAATATTTATCTAGTTAAAAAGCCAAGAATATTCATGTTTCCTCTACTAGTGTTCCAAATGACACTTGATCTTTTTTGCATCCACCTAAAATCTATGAAATATCATTAGTTCTCAATTCACAAGCTCTTTTGTCAATTCATCAGTGCCAACCATGATTTCAAAAAATCCAAATTGTTGACTTCATAAAATGTGACAGTAAAGGAACTTTTAGTTGAGGTAGTGGATGCAAATGGTGATAAGACTTCAAGAACATAAGAAACAACAATTTATTATCATACTTTGCAGCTATGGCAACCCTAAGCTCACCACCTATAATTTTTTTTATTAATCTCAACCTTTTAAATATAGGATCCAACATTAGGGTTAACATATTGTGAACTCTTTTCTCATCATATCTTGTTAAGGAAGAGAGGAAAATTTCAAATGAACCCAATAACCTTCGTCTTCACGTTTCTTGCAAAAATTCCTATTTCAACATCTAGACCAAAATCATCATCAACAAACACATTCAACATAGGAAAAATGTTTCTTCCTTTGATTTAAGGCTTAGGGATATGGTTGTTTGTAAGGCATTATTTACCAACCAATGACCTTTGGATTGGTTCAAGATGCAAGTAGTTACAATTGGTGACAAAATGTATACAATGATATGTGATATAAGGAGAGGAGGTACATGACGTATAGCTCAAGGCCTAGTCTTCATGTTATAGCACAAGACAATTTGTGGGATCTACATATCAACTTCTGACTCATCATCAATTAAAAAAAAAACCCGAGTAGGAGAATTTCTTCCATCGGGCCTCCATTTGCTTTCTATTCATGCAATTTTTGAAGGATTAATCTCATGCTATTTTCATTTTTTGAACAAAAAACTTAAGACTTTCATAGACTCTTCAACTTTTTCCTATTTAGATCTCTCCTCAATGAAAATTTCACTTTCATTTACAATTAGATCATAATCAACAATGTTTGGTTCCATTTTCTTAAGGTATGTTATAGGACCTAGGAGAAGGAAACCAAATAGGTATAGGTAGTAGTTTCACCAAGTTTCTGCTAACAATCTATGCAATCAAAAACATTCACAAGCATTTACAAACAAGATAATTTACTTTTCATAATGTAAATTATTGCAAGTGTGATTACAAAAATAAAATTTATTTGTTTAAGGTTCCTTAGTGGAGAATTGCACTTTGCATTGAAAAAACTAGCAACTAAAGAATCTTGCAAAAATAAAAGCATTAAAAAAAAAATCAAGGCCAAAAAATCAACAACTAAAAGAAGGAAAGAAAAGGGTTTAGAGAAGCATACCTTATGAATGTGAAGATTCCAAAACATGTTTGATATATGAACTCTAAACATATAAAAATAGCAACAACTACACATAAACATAATCAAATTTGAAAAACACAACACGAAAACAAAAGCAAATTGAAATGGAAAAGGTTAGAAAGTTACCTTGGATTTCGATGTAGCAACTCCACTAGTAACAACTTGACTAGCAACAACTCCCACCAAAAACTCTAAAAGTAGCGAGGAAAGCCAAGAGCAAGAACACATAAAGTGAGGAATGTTGAAAGCAAGAGCACATAGAGCAAGGAATGCCCATGGCAAGAGCACATAGAGTGAGGAATGTCCAAAGCAAAAGCACACAAAGCAATGAGGAGCGCTCAAAGCAAGGGCACAAATAGTGAGGAGTGCCCAAAACAAGAGCACACAAAAGGGGAGCACCCAAAGCCATAGCACATAGAGCGAGAACACACAAAATGAACAACACCGATAGCAAGAGCACATAGAGAGAGCAGTGCCCAAAAGCTTTAATTGAAGCTTGCAACTGCAACAACACGAGGGAGAGAACTGGTTGAACCCCAACCTGACTTTGGACGAAAACTCCATACCCCCCTAAAATTGGTAGTTATTGGATTTTAAGATTCTTTTAAAACTGAAACCAATGGTTATTAACAAAATCAGATACCCACACAACGTTTGCATTTACCCCATTTGCAATTGTAATTTAGTAGTACCTTATTGGAAGAACCGTGGCCTGAGTGTGAATTGTCCTCTGAAACGAACCCAGTGTATAATGCTTGTCACTGAAAGACTTGGTCTCAATTGCAGTGATGTCAGTAGAGCATCACCACCCACACCCACTAATTTGGCCTCTATTAGTATCTATGAGATTCGACATACAGTGTAAATAATCCCAATCACCACCCATAAATAGGAAAGATGGACAGTACAATGTGAGAGACTAATTAGATGTTGCCACCTGGGTCAATCATAATGACCTGCCAATCAAAAACAGTTATTTTCCTTTCACTGGCCCTTCTGGAGGGCACTGTAAAGTGATCATAAGTAGAGGCCCCAATTGGGTCGCACTATTGCACTGCCATACTTCATCCAAACATATGTACAGCCCAGTTTACTGCTGTGGGTGGAGATGTATCCGCTTCTGACTCCTGAAGTTAAATGGAGTTATTCCTGTAATTGCAAGTTCTGTACATGGTAATGGGGTGATGATGATTGTAAGTTTGCATTATTGTGCATGAGGAGGGATGCATTCTCCCTCTTTGCAAATCACTAGGGTGAAGTTGAATGTGCTCTCTTAAGGGGCATGTTCCTAGTGCAAAGGTCCATAGATGACATGAAAATCGGCGAGGACCTACAAAGAGTCAGCCTCCCCAGTATTATTGCATCTTATGATCATCCTTCATGCTGTGACACAGTTGTTGGAAGTTTGATTGCCGCCAATTGGATTAAAAAATAAATTCCCATTGTCAATTTTGTTCATTGTGTACAGATGGTTGGTTTATCACCTGAGCAAATTGTTATATGTTTGTCATATTCATGAGCTTGACAGTGAGTTTGGTCCTGTTTTGCTCAATCTATGTGAGAGACTCACTCATGTACTTTATTTCTTAATTAGTTCCATACTGAGAACAACTCTGCAATATGCATGTCAGGTTGATATACTTAGTACACCAGTTCCATGGGCATTTCCCAAAATGTGAGGCTGGAGTCTGACTATCATCCTGTCAGTGTTTTTTTTCCCCAATTTTGCAATTAGCCTAGCTGAAGTGGTGGTCATCCATGAGATGATTTAGCTGGATTTTAGTATTAATTTTTTTTGAAAGTTAACAAAGTTAAAGCATCCATCTACATTTTGACTACCAAGTGGAGCTTAATATAGAATCTGGTGATTTTTATTTTAAATAATTGGTGTCTCATAAACCCAAGAAACACATACTTTTCACCATTTTGAAAAAGAAATTCCACCATTTGGCAAAACTTCACCAGAGGAAAAACAAACAAAAGAACAAACACTGCTTCCTCCTGGGCATCTTATTTAGGGAATGCCCCACCCAGGGCTTTCTGCTACACTTAACTCCGTACCACGATGAATCTTTTTTATGGTTGTTACAATATTTCTTCTTTGGTGGTGGTGGGTGGGTTTAAACTTTCAATGCTCATATAATTCAGATACTGTAGTACCTTGGCAGCTTCAACACATGTTTGTTGAATAATGAAATATTTTGAAATTTTCATTTCAACCAATAAAATATTCTTGAGAATTCATTAATTCCCTTCACAATTTTTATTATTATAAAGCAATTCAAATTTTATGGAAATAATATAATTAATGTCAAAGCTGCCAAGGTAGAATGATATTTCCTTCTTCTAGGATGATGCATGGGTGGGTTTCAAATTTCAACCCATATATTTTGGATAGTTTTGATTCTGTGATGATGGATGGGTGTGTCATTGAAGAAGCAGAAAATATGAAAAGAAACTATACTCCGACAAACCATTTGCAATAAAGCTAACAATCAAGAGGTGGGATGATAACTACTTTTTGTGAAAGCAACCAATTCCACCAAATGTGCTCACCCCAAGAAACAGGAAGCTTTATTCTAAAACTTTTTTCCTTATCTTCACACGAAGGCAAGGCAACCTGCCAACCACAGAGGTCTCCTCTCATTTTTTTTCCATGTATTTTCGGTGTGTAAAGTAGAGAGAAGGGAGGCATGCATCAATAGATTGTTGCTTGTTTCTCTCTCATCCTCGTGTAAGTACTAAGGAAATTCCTCCTTGATAAAAAAGGACAAATACTTAAGTAAGTTAAGGTGCATTCACACCTAACTTAAGTCAATGTGATGTGAAAATCTAGGAGGCAACCAATGTTAAATGGGGGATTGTTTAATATTAAAGGTGCACTCACACTTGGTGTTAGGGATTTTAGTGTTGAGTCCCCTAACCCAAGCGAGTCATTTAAGACTTACACCTACTTACCATAAACATTTTGTATTAAGTTAACATTCACTTAACATTAAGCTATTGCGCATTTAACATTGGGTGCCACCTAGGATGCCACTTAGATTATCATGTAACACTGACTTAACATCAAGTGTGAATGCACCATAAGTGAATATTAACTTAACATAAAAATCTTTGTGGTAAATAGGTTTAGGTTCTAAATGATTAGCTTGGTGTTGTTAGGGGACTTAATAAGACTAGAGTCCTTAACACCAAGTGTGAATGCACCTTTACTCTATGTTTCTAACAATCAGCCAGTACCTGAAATGGCAGGATATTCTGAACATTTTATTAACCTTCTTATTCTCTCAAAAGCTGCAACATTTTCAGCAAGTGAGAAGAGAAATTGAGTTAGTGGTTAATAACAAGGTAACCATCAGCTCCAGTCTCAGTTAGTAAGAACTGCACTGGAACCAGATTTTTTCTTCTAAAGGAACCAGACCCAAAATGTGATTCCCAATTCCATTTATGTGTGAAACCAAAATAGTTTTTAAACGGGAAACCAGAGGTTCTTCACAAAAGTAAAGCACAACATTGGAAATTAGAAAATTTTCCCAAAAAATTTCCAACTATTTTGTCCAAAAACACTCTATATATATTGGATGTGACACTTACTGGTAGAGGCCCACATAGCGGGTGTGGGTGGACTTGGCATGAGAGAGACATTTGCGATGAGAAAATTTTGAAGGCAGTGTAAATGTACAAAAAGGCAGTTCGTGAGGGAGATTTAAAAAGGTGGTGTAGGTACAAAACATCAGAGTGTCACCTTTTTACAAACGGGTGGCTTCGTCTCTCTCCTTTCGCCTGCTGCTGCTGCTGCTGCTCGCCTGAGAGAACAGAAGGAGACGTTTGCCGCGCGCGCTATCTTTCTTCCTCGCGACACCTGCTTCCCTTTTCCTACAGCTTTCGACAGTCTGTTTTTCTAGTCCCATTTCTAACTATGCGCTCAGAGTGATTTCGCGTTTTAGGTGTATTTTATATCACGAGCTTCTCAATTTGTTTGTTTTTTTTTGTTGTTTTTGTGTTCGTTATTTTTTCTCCGCCTCTGGTGTTTCTTGAGCAGGAGACAGACGGTTGAAGTGCTCGAGGCTTAGACGTTGCATTTAGAGGTTGACAATTTTTGATGTAGAGTCGAGGCTTGTGCATTATGTGTGACTTATGTTTATGATAACAACTCTTTTTGTTGAAGGCATAATAAGGAACATGTTTCTAGAGAGGGTTGTAAACTCTTACAAACTGTGAATGATATAAGAGATGGAGAAATAGGAAGAATCAGAGACGAAGTCGAAAACGGGGTGGCATGAATACTCTATTACACATACTAGTATTACTGAAATCGAGCAGTCGTTTGCGTCTTCTGCTAATGATGTTCTGCACTACTCACCCCGCATCGAGTCTTGGTCGATCGGCGTCCTGTAGTACTACGTTGTTACTGAGGAACTGTGCTTGCTGAATGCAGAGGAGTACAGGAACATTGAGAACAATTTGCGAGAAGAATCCGTAGGAGCGGGACCGCTCAGCAGTGAGGGGGGAGCGTGAGGGAGAATCAAAGGTTTATCAATGGCACCGAAGAGGAAGGCTACTACGCCAGCGGCGAAGGCAGAGAACGGAGAGGTGGCAGTGCCGAAGAAACGCGGTCGTCCTCCTCGAGCAAAAACTAGCGATCCCGCTCCAGTTGTAGCCCCCAGCTCTCTCACTCCAGTTGCAGCAGCGGGCCCTCCCCAAGCTGCTGCCTCGCAGAAGAAAAAGCCTGCAAAGAAGAAGGCGGCTCCCAAAGCCGGTAAGAAGGCAGCGTCGTCAAAGAAGAAGACGGCTCCGGTAAAACAAATATCGACGGAGGACGAAGAAGAAGACAAGGAGAATGGAGAAGTACCTCCAGCTACTGTCGATGAGGCGAACTCTGGAAACCATACGAAAGCCGCTCAAATTAAGTCCGTGACCATCGAACACTGGTGAGTGATCAAACGTCTTCCAAGTTCTTCTAAGTACCACAAGCTTCACCCCAGCTACAATCTATTCGTTGTACTGTGGATTTTTCTTTCGACTGATCCATTCTCTGTGTGCTTTTATTATGGCTTCGGTCCTGGCACCTTAAATTTCATCATGTCTACTTCTTGTCATGTGAACTTTCCTTGCTTTGTGCCTCTCCCACAGCAAAAGGTACTGGTGCTTCTGGAAGTCGCCCAGATGGGAAACCAGGAGCATCATGCAACGCCTGCTTATGTCTATTGTTTGATATATGACCTGCAATCATTCCATGGCATCATCAAAAAAATTGTTAAGTGTTACTCTCTTGCAAATGGTGGAATTCATTGTCACCTCTGGACATCCCCAATTTTGTAGGTTATCCTGTGAGCCTGTTCTCAGTTGATGTGCCTATTGTGTTACAAGTTCTGTTAAAAGTTTTTTCAAGTGAGAGACATATTCTACAATTTGGTGCCAATAGCACTCCCTCTTCCTCATTTCTTTAGATGCCTATGGAAAATGTCATCAGTCTGAAATTGTGGTCAGTTCTCTGGATGGGAGGATACCAGATCTCTCCAGCAGTCTGTGCCCGGAGCTATGCCAAGCCTTTGGAGGAACATCATCTTTGTGCACTGTCACTGGATTCAGTTTTTCCAAGTCTCTTCCATTTGAGGATGTTATGTAACGGGATGGCTGCAATAGAAGACCATCACTCGTTATGCTATTAGTCTGTGGAAGAGTCTTGACTCGGCCTTACCATGTGAAGTCTGACCCATATCATGAAACTCGGTGCTACTTTATTGGGTACCATGCAGTGTACCCGGTCTTCTGCAAGCAACAACAGCAGGGTTCTGACAAGATCCCCCAAAAGCGGTGATGTCTTCGTGGTATTGACTTTGATTGAAGTTCCTATCCTCAAAGCGTTATGGACTGAGATGATGCTTGTACTTCATCAGAAATAGCAAATGAGTCTCGCTTCCTTACTGAAATTTCCAGAACCCTTTATCTGAAAACACAGAATCTTTGCACTTGCAGAACAGTTGTTGGATACCAAGCTTAGTGTGATGCAGAGTTCATGTCAATCAGTTTGTACTATGCAGACAACAGCCTTGGTTTCACACCTGATGTGACCTTTCTGGATACTCAATCTATGCCTGGGAAAGGATGCCAGTTACATGCAGAAACATCTCAGTAGAAAACCTAATGCCTTGTAGTTCTTGTGGATCGCAGCAAATCTGATGCATTGTTCAAGAAGAGTGCCCAGAAGCTGGAAGAAGCTTTAAAAGCAGCTGGTGTAAATCTGGAGGTTATCACGAATCCAGAGAAGGTTGGTCGTTGAACTGCTTCTTATTAGTTGTATGCCAAAATCCTAAACATACTGTCAGATGAGTCGTCCCACATGCGCATTGAAGCCATAGTAGGGTTTATGAAGAGTTCAGGTTTTAGATGCATGGCCTATGTCTTGATCAGTTGTAGTTGTCAAGTGCAAATATGCATGATTGGATGTGAGGAAGCTTCTGCTTGAGTTTCATTTTTGCAAAGACATTCTTGCCACAACATGAGTCCAGTTTATGACATGGGAGTTCAGAAGTGGATTGGAAAGAAATTACCTTCCTCCATCTGGATTAGATTCACAAGATTGGGTTGCATTTTTGAGATGCTTGATCATTGCATGCAGCCAAGAAAGGGTAGCTTTGAGGTCGAAGATGACAAGGGCAACAAATATGTGTCACTCCAGGTAAATCATTCCCTAATTTTTTCCTGTTTTGAATTACGTTTCTAGCTTCATTCATCTCTGGTATACTGACTTGTTAGTTCCAGGCCTTGAACTGGATACAAAGTGAAACTATGAAGCTTTTCATCTGGCTACATGATACTGTTCAAGTTCCTACATACAAAGAGTTTGGTCATTGATTTGCAAGAAAGATTGATGTAGATAGGCATCACTGGTACAGTTCATCCCATAAGAAATACGCTCCATTTAGACACTTGTCAAACTTTGAGTTCAACTGTCTATTGGGAAAGGAGAAAAACTAGGTATGCACAGAACTTATCGGTGGTCGGTTATCAGCTTACCCAGATTGTTGCAGCTTGAATGAGGATACTATCAACTTTTTATCAGCTATGTCTCTTGAGTGCTAACTCACATCATGACCAAGTGTTCCTGTGGCTTCCAGAAATGTGACAGAAACTCTGGACTAAGGTGCATAGGGTAGTCATGAGCAGATCCTATGCACCTCTGGTGACATATTTGAGTTTGTATGTGTGAAGCAATGCAGTCAATTCCAATGTCCAAACAAGAGCATGATAGGAGTGTATGCGCACTAATGATGTTACACATGACTAGCTTCTTGTTGAGTTAGATTTATAAAAGTGCTAATCTGCTTCTGTCACTGTTCTGTTTCTGTGAGCAGAATCTATCAAAACCTTACACAAAGCTCAAAGCTGTGGATCTGGAGGCTGTAGCTGCTGCCATTGCTTCAAAAGCTGGGGTTGTTCAGGTTTCTTAGAAGCACGATGTGTGTTCTGTGTGTTTCTCTGTGGATACAATGCCTGTTTAAGACTCTGTGCAGTATGTCAATCCAGAAATGAAGTTCTAACTTGTACAATTTTCACTAGTTTGTGATTTTGAAATCAGGGTTTGCATGGTTAGCTTCAAATGAAACTTTGCTTAGATATCAAACTTTGGCCACTTGCTTCTCTTCTGCTTGGACACTGAATTTTTCACTGCCAGAGTTTGTAAGTTTGCAGAATCCAATTTTTTGCCCCCTTTCTTTAGACTTAAAAAGATCAATTGCATGATGATCTAACCATTCCAACGACCATTCGTTTTGGAGATTTTTCTTGGGTGCAAGGTATTTACTGCATAATACCAGTTTTTTGTATTGTTATTGATTGTTGGGACCCACTTTGATGTCAAAAGGTTATAGCTTTTTTGTGTTTGGGATGCTTACCTACATGTTGCACATTGGAATCTCATCTTGGTGCATATGTTTGTGTGACATTGGATTAATTTTGATTGTGTTGGGTGCCAATTTAGGACTGCATGGCATAGGGACAAATGCTTCCTGTAAGATGCATCTTTGTAGCAAATACTTGAAGTCACGGTTTTAGAGGAATTATATTTTGTAGAATTTTAACCAACCTATTATTTGTGAGCACAAAAGGATTCGGGTGAAGTATAGAGGTGACTTTCTTCATTTTTAAACTACAAATCCTAGAGGGATATACTATCGAAATTGCTCATGATATTAATCAGGTTCACAACCTAGCATCACATTCGACCAAGAGAGGCAAAGTGGTTTTTTACAAATGTTTGTGCCCCAACACTCAAATGATAGTGAATGATTTTCTTAAAACCTTGGGTTTTGCAGAACCATTGATGATCAATTGACATAAGGTCAAAATAAAACAATATTTTTAAATCTATTTAACTAAACTATTCAAAAGATAATTATTTGTCATACATTGATGATCCAAGAGTATATAGATTTTTCATGTGATTAGTGTCACTCCCATTAATTTTAGAACATCAGATTTAATTTTCACCTATTAAAATATTAACATTTATGGCACCTATGATGTCTTTTTATGCCTTCTATTGCTTTCAAAAGAAAAATTGGGCCTTTTCAATGTTCTTCCTACCATGATTCCCAACAAGCTTATTCAATAAAATATAGAATTTAAACTATTTTTGACTCTAGTGCCTACACCATCCCTTATATAATTCTTGGTGCCCTTGGTGCCTCATATTGTCCAAA
Organism: Sphagnum contortum; assembly: GCA_963920785.1. Lineage (NCBI taxonomy): Eukaryota > Viridiplantae > Streptophyta > Sphagnopsida > Sphagnales > Sphagnaceae > Sphagnum > Sphagnum contortum. The sequence goes on from OY987281.1 coordinate 2,961,355, forward strand.
AAGAAAATTTTCATGTCTAATCTAGTGCCCTTGGTGTTTCTACCCAACCTTTTTGACACCCTCATTAGAGTGTGTTTTTGTTATTGATAAAGTTTAAGTAATCCTTAAACCAACATGTCCTATCAAGTTGAAGTTTTATTGAAAATGTATGGATTTGGGAATGTTTCTTAAGTCGATAGGCCCATCTTTAGATGTTCTTTTGGAACTTTGGCCTTACAACAATTATAGTGATTTAAAGGCTTAATTTTTTTTTAAAATGTTAGATGATTTATAAAAGAAATCAAAGTTGAAAGGAGAAATATATCTTATTGATTTGAAAGAGAAAATAATTAAAAGGAAAAATATGTTCACTCATTCCAAGGACATGGTGATTAAAAGAGAGAAAATAAAATGTCCACCCCAAAGTTATGTTTGGATGTGATATTAAAAGATTGTTAAATACCACTTCCCACAAAATGTTAATGAATTTTTAACATTTAGAATGAGTTTACAAAGTCTAACTAATTTCATGAACATAACATTGATTAAAAAAAATTGTAAAATTTTCAACTTTGATGGATATTTCATTTTGAATATTGAATTGAATATGTTCCTAATTTGATTAAAAGGTGTCCACTAAAATATTTTTAAAAAAGTTTAAGTTGAAGTTATATATATATATATATATATAATCAATAGAACATGATTAATGTAAATTTATTATAAAATTCATTCACAATTTGTATCATGATGTGTAGGTCAAAAAAATGAATTATAATATCATATTCATGTTTCAAAACATAAGTGTGATACATAGTGATAGTAATTAGAGAGACATGTGATTTATGGTTATCATGCAATTGATTTAACCAAAATATTTAATTTTTGAGTAATGTAAATTTTGAAATCAAAAGGCAAACTTAAAACATGTTTCAACTACATAAAAACAATTTTGAAAAAAACATATTTATTATTAATTTGCATGGTTTTTAAAGTCTTGCTTGTCTCAATTTGCACCCAATTTGCAAGCATCGATGTATTGTTCACAAATTAAATCATTTCTTCTTCATTTTTCATTTTTTTGTATGTTCTTTTCTTTCATTTTTCCTTTTTGTAAAGCTTTTACGACAACAAGTCATTTATATTCCCATGCATTTAATTCAAATAATGACACACATTAAAAGAAACTTGCAACCCATACGTACAACATATTCATGGGATATGGAGAGCACAAATGATTTTAGAGATTCATAATATTTTCAAAGTTGTTTAAATATATTTGATTAATGTAATATAAAGAAAGTTCAACACATGTTTATAGAATAATTAATGAATTTTAAATCTTTCATGTCAAAAAATTTTAATATTATAAAAAAATATGCATTTTTCTTCACAACATTAGTTTTTTGAAAAAATAATTTTGAGAATTACAATTTTTTATAAATAACATAATTAATGCCAAAGATGCCAAAGTAGTATGTTAATAAATAAAATGTAAATATAAAAATGACATCCATTGACAATAAATTTTTGTAGTAACTCATGTTTGCACAAGGAACAAGAATAACAAAAATGAATAATATTTTGTATTATGATGTTTTTAATCATTGTATTTTAAGAATTGTTTTAAAAATGTGACAATAATTCTTTTCTTCAAAAATTTTGGTCAAAAACATCACATTGAGTTTGAAACATGTTCTGGTTTTTTTCTTGGGAAATAGTTTTCTAAGGTACTTTTGATGGTTTTATACATTTTTATGTTTTAATGTAATTCAGGAGTTGGTATAATTTTATGGATTTTCAAAGTTTAGGAGAGTGATTCTAAAAAATGTAATTACAACTTGATTTTTTTTTTCTAAAAACCTTTTTTATTCCAATGAACATATTATACCATATACTTTAGCATGAATTGAATAAACATTAGAAAAATAATTATACATGTAAAAACATGAAAGGAGAGGGGCCATAAATATTATTTGGCCAATTTCATTATTCAAGGAGTTATTTGAGGAAGTTCTTGATGCGTTCCTAAGTCCCGGGGTGAAACCCACGTGAGGGTTTCACTTTGTCAAGTTGCGAAAAGTTGGGGACTTAGGGCACGTTCCCAGCTTCCAACACTAAAAAGGGGTAAAGGGTTGTGTTGGGAGCCCTGGGATTATACTAGGAAGAGGGATTAACTTATGTTGTGTGAATCTGCATTCAAAAACCAACCACAAGAGGTTAGTTTAGCATTTGGGACACCCTTAGGTGTTGGGACAAGCCACGGGCACTTTGACACACAAGATTCACCACGGCCCGGACTCGGGGGAAGCCACCACCTTCCCCCATATAGTATTCTCTACAGCTCTCCACCGAGGCTACATCCAAATGGCTCTTTTTCCCGGGACTCCCAAGTTGGAGTTTCGAAATTGTTCCGAAACTGTCCCGGTTGGAGTCCCAGGACTTTGGGAGCTCATAACTCCCGACTACAGAGTCCGATCGCAACGAGGTCTGAACCAAAGTTGTAGCCCTCATCGATATCTTTCCAACGCCATGTCGCCCTCTCAAATCGGATGTCGGGAAGAGGTCGATTCCCGACTTTTAGTGGTCGGGAGTCAAACTGGCAGTTTGACTCCCGGCCCTTCTTTTGCCCATAACTTGGGTTGTAGATGTCCAAATGACCAATGCGAGGCCATTTTCGATATTTATGCTTCAAGACCTTTCCAATGACACCAAGAACACCCCAATGCGAGGTGTTTTGGGTCTTGCTGTCGAGCTTTGAACATTCAGGAGTCCCGAAGGACTCCAAATCCCCAACTTTGAAAGTGTTAGGCTTCACCCCCACACTTGGCCAAAGTGGGGTTGCGATAATTCTAGTGGTACCATCCAAGGATGTGTTAGTTCTTTGATTTTTTTCAAAGTAATTACATGTAAGGTAGTGTAGATTCATTGATATTTATAGAATATACAAAACCTTCCTTACAAAAATTAGCATTAGTTGTGTTTAGGGTTGATCTTATAACTTTTTTACTAATGAAGTTGTGCATTGATGAACTTCAAAAATTTTAGAGAACCTCTGTTTATAGTTTTTCTATTACCATTAAGGTTGTTCAACTTTTGATTTTTCCAGCAATAGGTTCCTAAAACAACAAACATGTACATTTAAACTAACAAAACTAAAAGTAACATGTACTCAATTTGCACATAGTTTCAAGAAACATATTGCTAAAGTACAAAAATATTTCATGTTTTCAATGAAAGATAAACACAAAATCAAAAGTCTCCTACTTGATGCAAATCTCCTTTTAAAAATTTTGAACATGTACAAACTACTCAATGCTAACAAGTACTCCAACTTGTAGTGAAAATATGAAATTTTATTAAAAATTCAAAGTTAACGTAGGGGACCAATGCCATGAGACTCTAAGAGATACACAAGGAAACGATACTACTAGTTCACAAAGAGTTTTGGTTAACAACTTCAAATTATTTTATTTTATTTACACGACATCATTTCTCATTACCTTTGTCACCACTTATATAGATTGATAAAATATTGGAAATAACATCCACAAGCAAGTTCAACAATACATGATGCTTTTCAAAGACTCCTACATTTGAAGCAATTGTGTAATTTTTAGAAATGGTCTTTCAACCAAAAAAATTTGGAGTTTTGTTGAAAAATAGTTTGTAACCCTTGTTAATGCAATATTCAATAAGAAAACTTTGTGATTAGTTGCATGACATTTCTTTCCCATTCTCTACATGATTCAATAAACTAATGTCTTTGAAACATGTCTCACTACTACCTTGTTCACATTTTTCTCACCTTTTGGCATTATCATGCCATTAAGTTGACTTGCTCATTTTTGAAAATGTGGAATGCTATGAATCAAGAAAACTTTGTTACAAAATATTGCATCACATTCAAAATGATGAAATACCTTTAATCTAAATTATTTCATTTGTTGAACTTAATATCTAGTATGTCTATAGTTAGGTTCAACATACCATCCCTACCAATTATTTGATCATTCAACAAAGTTTGGATGTCAATCAAATCATCTCCTATATTAATGGAATACTTATGGAACTCATGATAAACATGTTATGCACAATATGATAGCAACTAATTGCAAGGAATATCAACAATTTTTGGTAAGTAATAAGGAGGACATTCAACTTTACCTTCAAGAACCCTTTCATAAAAGAATATAGAATTGTCATTTGATTGTGAGCAATTCCACATGTTGCCTTGTTTACTTTGGCCAAAACTTGTCTTGCACCTTTCACATATTGTCCAATAGTATCCACCACCCCACAAGTGCGATCGAAACAACAAAATGTGCATTTAGAAGAATTTTTGTGCACCTAACTCAAGTTTCAACATCAATGTATGATGACATGATGTGACATGTAACAAAACGAGAAAAAACATATAAAAAACAAACTTGGTATTCAAAAAATAATTAGTTTGCCTTATGTAAAAGATTTGAGCATCTAATCTTCTTTTTGTTTTGTGATTGCTTGCACCTTCTCTTGTTCTCTACAAGCCTCCTTTTTTGCTCTAACTTCCTTGTCAAATACTTTTTAAAATGCTTTTACTAAATTATCAAGTCCATTCGCCTTTGGGGATAGGTGTGTTTTCCAATTTAAAAAGTAAATGATGGATTGATACTTTTCTCTACCCCACATGGTACATAATACATCACCCACTTTAGATTTTTTTTTTTTTTTTTTTGACCAATTCATGGATGATATGCACCTTGCATCGAAAATACCCAAAGCAAATCCTCTTCACATGCTTTCCAAATCTTCATCAACCATGTTGGCATTGCCTTTTCACATCAAGCTTTCAAATATGGCATTCCAAATCAATTTGAATTTCTTGAGCTTCTAAAACATCATGTTTTGGAATATCATGTTTTGGAAATTTAAGTTTCACTTTTTTTAGTCCATCTTTTTCAAAGCCTCCATGCAAAGAAGGCCAATATTGAAGAAGACTACAACCTTGTTTATGAAGTTTTGGAGGTGAAGGTTTTACTGTCAATGGGAGAAGTTGTACTTGTTTGAGAACACATAACAAAAATGATAATTACAAATTCTATTTTATGAAAGTTTCAATGATGCAAGCAACAACAACATATTTGTTAGTCCCTTGCAAACCCAAGTGATTTTGGCACCCCCAATATGCCATCACATTTCTTTTAATATGATTCAAAATGTGAAATGTCTTTTTTGGGCTTCACATGGAATTGCTTATGGTAGTCACATCCATATAGAAGTGGATCATTTGATGAAGGTTTTTTGACAACCATAATCATCACCCATGACCATAATTTGTAGTTGCCCCATTCCATTTGAATATATATTTTAAAACATTGAAATGAAGATTCCATACTTTGATTTTTTTTCTAATAACTACTAGAATGTGGCTGAAATTTCAATTATAACAAGTTACAATGCATAAAATTTGTGTTCTAGCTCTATTGATACATGCACTTCAATCCTTTATAAAAACTACTTCTATTTGGCAATTCTAAGAAACCAATCATTTGTTTTCCACGACCTTCAACATGATGTTTTATATTAAAGGTGAATTACAATGATGTCACCTCCTAGCAACATGTGGTGATGACAATCATACCCTAGAACCTTCACATGATAATCAAGTTTTTGTCACAAGAATGCCAAGAATATGAAAGTGTGACCATGGTGTGGGCTGATTCAACACAACATAAAAATGCATTAGATGACAAAAGAACATTGCAAAGAAAGGAAAATAAAGAAAAGGACAACCAAAAACAACAAAACACAAAAAAGATGAATTGTATTATGTATTAAATGACAAAAAAACCCATAGGACAATGGGGTATAACATGGGGGACACCAACAAAACAACGAAGTAGACAAACCATAATATGTATGATTCATGAAATGACAAAAACTCCTAAAGACAAAGGGGTATAAGACAAAAGAAAAAAAAGAAAGAAATAGTTGCAAACTACCATGGATCATTTTTTGCATTACATTGGAGCTTTTTACAAAGTGTCATCTATTCAAATGCCATAAACATGTAGTCAAATCATCATTATGTCAATTTGGATTAAGATTGTCAACTTGAATAAAAACACATACATAACAAATAAATAATACATACACATATACACCAAACACATAATAATGAAATTTGAAACAAGACTATATGGATAGTTATGAACATTTACATTCACACTTGAATGGATTTTTCATCGTCATTTTTATTCAAGATATTTCATAGGGACTCAATATTGATATATATACATATATATTTAAATGAACTCAAAAAATAAAAATAGAAATTTTAATCAACAAATAGTCATGAACTTTTAAATAATCAGATTTGGATTTTATTTTTCAAAAGTTCATATCTAAGTTGATTTTGATTAGATTGATGTTTTCTTCTTGTAACATGTAGGTAAAAAATACATGTTTAGGTGGAAGTCCTTTTACATTTATTCGATTAGTTCTCTTACCACCTCCTAATCCCCCATTTATCCCATGATATCCTATCAAATTGCAAATTCAAAATTACAAAATAAATTTATATGGAATGTTGTATTCATTGAAAATGAATCATTTTAATTTTCATTTACCCAAAAGCTAGAGAATGAAATGCATATTAGTTGTTCCCATGAGCCATTGCTTGGCTTATACCCAAGTTCATGTCCCCACACACTTTTGCTTGTGTTTCTTGCCACAAACCCAAAGCAAACAAAACATAAGAAAAAAAACAACCAACAAAAAAATAGGGAATAGATGAAATTATGACACGTGAATGAGATGACAAAAACACCAAAAAGACAAGAGGGAATTTTTAAAAAGTTAAAAAGTGAAACATGAACTATATGGCCCCATACGTTGTTGCTTGTGCTTGTTGCCTCAAACTAGTGGCCTCACATGCTCTTACTTGTGCTTCTTGCCCCAAGCTTGTTCCCTAGAGGCAAGCCCCAAACAAACACAAACCTTGTCAAAATAAATGTTACATAACCAAAGTCAACAAAGAAAAAATTTCAAAGATAATGATGTATGTTAATGAACAATTATCATACATTATAACAAGAAGAATACTATAGTACCTTTACCATTTTGGCATAATTATTATTTTTTGTCAATTTATAAAAACATTGTTATTTGTGCCGAGATTTTAATAAAATCAAAATTTCGACTATCAAGATTGAATCATAGACCTTCTAGGACCAAGATTTACAATTGAGTCAGTCTAGACAGATTAGACTATGCCATGACTCTAGCAATAGCTTGTTTATTATTTTTTAATCATTATTGCAAAAAAATTCAAAATTAACCAAGTGCTGAAGTTAATATTTAAAATTTAATTAATTATTTGGCAACAAACTGCCAAAATGGTAAAGGTAATACAATACACAAGAACATCTCATGTTATTCAAACTAAATTTATGTATTGATTCAAAATTCAAAAGTTACAACAACAAAACCAACCTATGTACAAACAATGTCTTCATATAATATGCAGAAATTGCAAGTAATTAAAACTAATTATTAACTAATTAATTAACACTTTAAAAAGTCAAATCAACATAATTAACTTGTATTAGTCTATAACATTGATTAACAATACACATCAAGGATTTCACACGCTTGTCAAAGTGATGAGTGTGGAAGAGAAAATCTTCTTGCTTCCTTCCTAATTAAGGTTTGACACCATCACACAAGGTTAATACACATGTATGTTCTACTCAATATCTCTATTATATATATATATATATATATATATATATATATTCAAAAATTCAATATATAATTATTTTAAAGAACTTCAAAAAAATTTGAGCCCTTTGGACATAGACCCCTATTTAATAAATTAAAAAATTGTAAAATTTCAAATTTCACTTTTGAATATCTAAAAAACATTTGATTGAAAAATGACTTGTGTCATTGGATTCTTTTCATTTTTTTCTTTCCAAAAGTGCTACAAAAGCTTATGTCATAAAAAAGCTTAAAGATGTCATGAACATTAGAAATCATAATAAGGACCTTATTCACTTTATACAAGTTGCCACCCTTAAAGAGGGGTGGCATCAATATATTTGAACTTAATAATAAACATGATTTCAACATGCATTTGGAATGTGCATCTTCTTCCACTAATGCTTTTCCACACAACTTGTTAGTCACATGGCATTCCCTCTTTGTCAATAGAATCTCATATATTTCCATGCTTGGTGAAAAATGATTTTTTTGAAAATAAAGGAGTACAAGAAAAACGAAATCAATTTGTGAAAATAATCAATAATAAGATGTGCAATTGTGAGAGACAAAGCTTAGCACAACATTAACAAAGTTAGACTATGAAAAGTGATGGTGCCAAACAAGAAATGATGCATTTTTTGGGGTGTAATTAGAGGGCATGTTATTGTGCACAAATTTTGCTCTACTTTGGGTGTAAAGGGGGGGGGGGGGGGCGCGCGTTTCAAAAAATTAAATGCCACAAGACTTTGTGGGCTTTATTGAAAATGTGCATGCCCAATTTCGGTAAAACACATAGCCTTGGACTTTATGTACCATTTTTTTGCTTGTGAGTATTGTACCATTAGAATATGACAAATTTGATATGGCTTTTCACACATGAATCAAGGATTTCCACAACATGAAATCTCATTTGCGAAAAATGGTTTCTTTCATTTGTGTTGTACTTTTTGCATTTTCTTGATTGATTGTTTTTTTTTGGTGGCTTTTCCATCCTAAGTTAGATAGAGGTATTTTCTTTTCAATCCACTAAGGTCTTCAATGACCTTCCTTTCTTCTTGCATTTAAGGGAAAATGTTTGGAGTTATTTGGGGCATTCAAAATTGAATAATTGCATGATTATTAATGGAATAAATGTTTCAAAAGTGATAAAACACAAAACTTGGAGGTGATAAGTCTTTGTTTTTTCAATGGTCTTTTTTTATTATCAAATGTGCACCATTCATTTTCAAAATCGGAGAAGATCCTAATATTGATGATTAAATGAATTTTTTTTTGGAAATTGACAAAATACATTTTTACAAAAAATTTCAATATCTTTGGTTCAAACCAGTGTTGTGTGTGTAAGTATCAATAGCCATATATATGGCGTGTAAATCCAATTCCAGGTCCAATTTTTTTACAATTACACTTATCCTATTACAGTGTATATAAAGTTTTTTATACTTTACACAAGGTCAGTGTAAATATTTGTCAAATACACTTACACAACCCTGTGTAAATGTTTTGGGGCATGTAAGTGTAGACACTAAAATTATTTGTAAAGTCACCGTGTCTTTGGGCCTCCTTTCACCCCCAAACCCTTCTTTCAAGGGTATCCAGAAAGTAAGGAATTTTTATGTGGGAATGAAATGCTGAAAATGAGCATTTAATGCACAAGGTTCACGATTAATTATAGTAGCTATACAAGTAGGAGCAGTGAAAATATATGCAACGATAGTGGAGGCGCTAAAGAAAAGGAAAGAGAGGTGAAACTCAATTCACCATACAAATTTAGGTCCCTATCACCTTGAATGCTAATGTATTTTATTTTATTTCGAATCTCACCCTCCTTATGACCAAACTCAGGGTTCTATGGTGTTTCCCTTACTTTATAGGTAATTTTATTATATATCTTTAATGACCAGATTGTCTTGCAAAGTCAAATGAATTAATTGTGGGTGTATATTTTGATGGGGTTTTTTTTTTTGGCAATGGGCCATTTAGCTGACTTAACTTCAAAAATCATTCTGAAATCTCCCCTCCTCAAATAAAATCACATTTTTTACATTGCCATATAAAATCATATAAATATATGTATTTACATTTACATTGTTTTATCAGACCATGTAAATTATATAAATGCATTTATATTTACACTTACAAAAATGTAAATGAATATTATACACTTACACTTGCAGAAAGTGTAAATAAATTTCACTATGGGATTTACATTTACATAAAATATAAATCTCAAACCATTTACATGCACAACATTGGTTCAAACATGCTTTCAACTTTGAAAATCATGAATTTTGAAAATGTGTCTTTAATACAAATTATTTATTTTTTATATGATAAGAAAAATGGATGTGTAATTTACATGATGTTTGATCAATTTGCAGTAAGAAAATATTTAAATTTAAAAAATTATAAATGGGTGTGAAAAATATTTTAAAAAGGGTTAATAGATCAACACATGAATACCACATGTCACATGCAATCCTTAAAAAAAAAAGACTTTTACCTTTGTACACTTGGTTCCTAAAACTATGAATGCACCTTTATATGAAATTATGTTTAACCATGTAAAGTGATGCTTCAATGTGAATGTGTTTTAAATAAAGGATTGTTGTAAATTTTGCATTGTGTTATATAGTGTGATGGTTTCAATGATCATTGCTTAGATATTCATATGGTTGTGCAAAAAACTAATCAACCAAAGTTTGGTAACCCATGTAAGTAATGCATTTTTTTTTCCATAATTGGGACCTAAGTTCTATGTTCATAGGAATGTAAAGAAATCCGTGAAGTGAAGGTTAATTGTTAGTTTAATTCTATGAAAAAATGAGATAGGATATGGCATTTCAATGTATTTTAAATCTTGGGAAGAAATATAGTTATAGGTGAAAGAGGTGCAATGACTGGACAATGACGTCTTTTCAGGGCAACCTACACTCAGTGCATAAAGCATGAATCCTTTTCTTTGATTTTGGAATTGGTTCTTTGGGTCACTTGTGTCACATACCAATGTATGGCATGCTCTTAAAAATATCATGAACATATCATAGATACACATCAATCTTATGAAGAAGTCATTGATCATGCTTATTCTAGTTTAGACTCTCGAGTCCAAGTGTTAGTCAAATCAAAATCAAAATCACATTATATTTTTGTGTTAGGCATAAGTTAAAATGGCTTCATACTCTTCTTTAGACATTTGATCATACTACCGTTTTAAAAATTTAAAATAGGCTAACACATTAGATTTTTTGTTTCCAATCAAGGTTTACTAAATTTCACTTGTGAATGCATTATCAAAATGCATCAAGCATTGTCTTAGATGCCCAATTAATCATAAACGTTTGCATCAAATACCCAATAAGGAAAGACAATTTGGTAGAAAATTGGCTTGATAATAATAGGGACCACAACATGGATGGTAAAGCTTTCTAACATGAAGACAATTGGAGGGTGTCCACATGATCTAAAAATTTGCAAGGAGCTCACAACTTTGTTTGGGCAATAATAAAAGCTTTCTTTGTCTTTGACACAAATTGAGATGTAGACAGACATCTAATGCTTGAAATGATTCCAGCTTTAGATTCACTAACCAGGAATCATATACTCAGTGCATATGATACAGTAATGGCTCAACACCCAGGGTTTCTTTTGAGAAGCTTGAGCCTGCACACTTGTGGCTTGATGAATCTCCAGAATGAATTTGGTGGCCCAGCCCCCTAAATTCTTATCAGTTGTTGGAACCTTCGCTGCAGCTCCTTGCTGTTCATCACCCCAGCCACTATATATTACTGCTTGGAACAAATAACTCCAATTCTGGGAGCAACATTGATGGCATCCATAATTTCCTCAAACAAGTTCAGTTCAAGTTCAATGTCTCACAACTCATCCTACATCCAAATGCATATACACATCACCTCTAACCAGGCAGCCTAAGTACTCATCAATAAGAGTCTACCAGAGGCAATCACTCCATTCGATGAAAATGTAACTTCAAGATTTAAAAAACCTTGAATTTAGACTAGCAAGTTTCAGATACTTCTAGATTAGCAGCCCAAGGACCAAGAAACAATACCGGATGCATCTGCGATCTAACAATGTGTTTCCAAGCATGCCGCGGTTCTCCTCAGCACGTCGCACAAGGAATGAAATAGCCTCTGATACTGGTCCAAAGGCTAGGAACTTGTTTACTCGAAAGCCAGCTTGTGCCAATCCCAGTGATAGAACGTCAGCCATCCCCATAAGTTGTGCAAATTGCACTCTTGGATCACTCCTGGATAACCCCAATGCGTCTAACTTGGATGCTGCTGCTTTTCCTGCATGCCACTAGCAGAGCATTCCTGAAACTTCTTCCTTCTAAGTGGTACTGAGAGGAATAATTTTAGTAGGGTAAGTTGTTTGTCTGTGAAGAGTAGCAAGTTCTGATGTCAAATCAAGCAGGTTCTGACCTGCAGTGTTTGTATCCATTAAAAAGACAAAAGAATGGATGTCACTCTCTCAATCGGCTTTTGTACAAATTAGAGCTGCCTCTGACTGCTCTCAAGACAGAAACCATCCTTGCAACAAGATATAGATATACCTACCAGAATTTACATTGTGAGTTCCCACAAGCAAAGAGCCTTTTCCATCTGCAACCACTTCCAGCATGATTGCAGCACATTCATCATAGCATCGGTGTGTTTCCTGGATGTTTGGGTGGATGGGGGAAGGAACATTATAAGAGGCAGCCACAGCAGTTTCTCGGGTGATGTATGCTCCTCGGACAAGCTTAACACCTAGAGAGATTCCATGCTCAGAGGCTCCTTTGAGTGCAAGAGATAGCCGTGGCTTTGTATCTTTCAGATATGCTTGAAAAGTGCCATACACAAGAGGTGGGCAGCCCGTGTTAAACTCAAGCATGGCTGCATACACAATGGTGTCAATTGCTGGCTGCAGAGACATGTACTCAGCATCTACTACCAATGGCATGCCTTGAATCTCACAGGCTCTGCACAGCTTCCAGAGTCGCTGGTGTGCAAGAGTCCAGTCATGCTCTTCCTCTTTTGTGAGGGGCTCTGGGATTGTTTGGACAGAATGTGTGGGACTCTCTGCAGCCAATATTGGTAGTCCCTTTTCATTCCATGGCAACTTGAACTCCTTATTCTTGTGCTGCCATCGCAACAAGCTGCTGATATGCTCCAGCAGTTGGATTGGACAGATTGCACTGATTTTGACACATCCAAAGCTCACCTGCATGCATGCATACATACATACATTGGAAAACCTCAACTAATCAATTTTGATGTTTGAATGAAAAGTAGAATACAGCACTTATCTGAAGAAAGAACATATCCACCAAGACTTTTATGGTTAAAGGAAGTGGCTACAATAGCAACTACATGATTGCAAGGAAGCAAAAGAGAAAGGAAATAGAGTGTTCATAACCCACTAATAACAGAGGGAAAAGGAACTGCCAGAAGGAGGAGGGAGGTATTGCCCAGAGTGAAGGAGGAAAAACAACCATGCTTTGTTGATCTTGCCAAGGAACGGTTTAATTTACATTAGCTTGTTAGTGATGAGAATGTAAAAGGAACTGACACATAGCAATTCAAGTTTGTGGAGGCAATGAAAAGAATTTCATGAAGAAGTTGGCCATTGACACCAGGACATCATGGAAATGCCAACAACAGCATGGTAGAACACAAATGAGGCAAGGAAGGGGCGATGACCACCAGCACGAGCTATTCTGGCAGAAGCAAATTGCAGAATTGTACAGATATTGTTAAAAAGTTATCCTTACAGAGTCTGGTGGTAATTGGCTGCTTTGATTGATGACTTGCAAGAACACAGTGAGGTTCTTATCACAAGAAGCATTGTCTACCGCATCCTCCATGCCATAATAGAAAACCCCTCGTAACCCAAGCTGCCACAGCCTTTCCAAGGTTGCAGAGGCGTCTGCAACATCCTCTCCAGCACAGAAGTGTGAATATGTGGTTCTCTTGACAACATGATGTAGCGGGGCTTGAAAGAGGGGCGATTGCATCAATGGGGAGGTCAGAGTTTTGATGCTTAAATCCACAACAGGCTCAAAGGACACCATTTGCAACATCAACAATGTCTTCAGCAGCTCCTTTGAAGTAATCCCAGAGAAAGTGGCTTCTCCACCTTCCAAATCTAATATACTACTACCAGCTCTGTGTTGTTGTTCACCATCAATGGACAGTGCAGCTTTAGTTGTTTTGTCCCTTGCAAAAATTGCGTTGTTAGCCAAGCACTTATACGAGGAGCACCAAATTGACTCAGAAAACAGATTGGAGACTCCTCGACGAATTGCCATCTCTAAGAGAAATGTACACAATGTTCTTCTTCACAAGTTTCTCAAAATCCTCGAAAAAAACTCCGGCTACGAACTACCTGTTCAAAACTTTCTGCATATGGGCAGCTGTAATCCCATTGGAATCGCACTCGTTTCTACATCATTTCTTCTTCGCAAGAAACGAATTCACATCCCAAGTATGTAGTCGAGAAGACAGAGACAAAAAGACAGAGAGGAGAGAATCTGGGTGGGGGCGTGAAAGACAAAGGCCGGACGCCAATTATGCGCTTCAGGGACCTCTCCATTTCAATTTCTCCTCGAGCCAGCAACTGTGGGTCCGGACTCCGGACGTGTTTCCGCACCGACGTTGGACCAGGTCGATGCAATGTCAGCTTTTCCGGATCGTAGTTTTCTTATCGAAGAGCCGGTGTTCTACCTATCAGCCACATAGGTAGTTCCAATGTGCTCATCAGCGCCAAATAGTGTTCTGTGCGCCAAGCAATTTCTGGAACGCAATTTGTTCCTTTGCCCCCTAGTGACTCCATTTGGGTTTGTGCGCTTTTGGCTCGGACTTGAGTCCTCTCTCTTTGTCCTTCCCCTGTGACCCCCTTTGGGTTTGTGCGCTTTTGGATCGGACGGGTCCTCTCTCTTGGTCCGTCCCTTGTGACCCCCTTTGGTTTTGTGCACTTTTGGCTCAGACCCAATGGGACTTGCGTCCTCTCTTTTTGTCCTCCCTTTTCCCCTTTTCTGGGTGCTTTGTTTAATAAAGCTTACCAGGATTTCATCAGTTCCTACTAGACTAAGAATTTGGAGGCATGTGTCTGTTCTTTGGTCCTGAAAGTAAGTACCAGAAGTAGAACAACATACAATAAGCAGGAAGAAATTCGAACATCTTGTGTTCCATCACCGTATTGCAAGGGGACAGTAACAACTGGCTGGTTGCATGATGGCTCTGTCCTTTAAATGACATCCATAAGGATGATAAATGTTCAACATACTAAATTGGAAATACATGCTGACTAGCATGGTGAAGCCCTAGTGGATCGTTCAGTGCATCCAAATGTCTCTCCCCTGACCGGCAGAGCCAATTAATAGGAGAGAGAAAGCATCCAAGTGTGCAGTTGACAACACTTCCTGTTTCTTCTGCTTGCATTTGCCCCTAATCGCTATTGCAATGCCAGCGCCGGATGGATTGCAGCCCGATTCCTTCCCAAGCAAAGGTCAATCTGTGATAATAGATATCCAGATTCTTAACTGTGCAGAAATTTGCTCAACTTTTTGCTGTAACTTGCTCTTGGAATGAGCTTGAAAGTAGGTGGGGAGGATTGGGATTTCCTCTTTTTTGTTTGCTCGAATCGAAATGTTTCGTGACTGTTGAAAGTTGTGTTGTTGAGGTTACACAAATGTTTTGCAGATGTTGAGAGTTCCAGGATAAGCTTGTTGCTTCCTAATGATTATTATGGTTCAGTTTCTTGAGCGCTACAATGCCAAAGCAGTACCGCTACTGCAGCGTGTGCCGCCAGAACCATCAACAAGGAAATTTGGTCATTAGTACAGTGCGAAGCACAAGCAGAGGCTGGCGCAACTGCTTTCCAAGGGGCAGAAACGGATCCGATTAGGGTTTAACTCGTCCTCGCGCTTGCATCTCCCCCCACCACCCCAGGATCGAGAACGCGGCAACAAGTTCTGCGTCAAAATTTCGTGATGATTTTAGGAGAGAGATGCATATCTCTGTTTCTCTGTTTCAAGAGTTTCTTGAGGATCATGTCGCCAAAACAAGGAGGGTGACTTGACAAGAAAACACCCCAACAACATCAATGCATCAATGCATGTTCAGTTTACTAATATCAGACTCATCAGAGTAAAAATACACTAAATAAAACATAACCAATTCCTAATCCTTGTTATACGGACAGACTAAGGACCTGAAGAGATCATATCTCTCCTGATTTCCTCTCAAGAGCCAACTGGTCATATTTTGTGGCAACTCATCTCTCAACACTTCAGCTTAAAATCCCAACAAATGCCCCCATCCCATCATGCCTTCCCATAGAAAGTGGACACAGATAGACAAACTATTGAACAATGTAACATCAGAAATCCATGAAACCCACACTTGTTCACATAGTGCATTTCCCCAGAGTTCTTATAGAGGTATTTTCTTTCAAACACAAGTAGACTGATAGCTTCCCACAATTGCCTTGACAACCACAAACAAGATGAATTTGCCACTATTACCATTCATGAAAACCTAGACGCCATCATCACCTCCTTTGTTATGGTCCATGACTCCTGTAGTTAAGTCCTTTATTTCTTTCTTGAAGTAATGACACAATGGAACGTCTATTCCATAAAAGGAATTTGAAGACCAACAGCAGGGCATTCTTCCCCAACTATCTACTATACTCAACACATTTTTTAGAAATCACACATGCACATTAGAAAAAAACTTAGCTCCAAGATGCATGTTGGTTCTATCCATGGGAAGCTCCACCTATAAAGTTTGTAAATCACCCTTCATCAATGATGGAGAAACTCCCCACCAACCATCACCATGCAATGTGATACACATTTCCATCAACAAACCATTACACAACCAACAAGGAACTTGCTCCATCACCAAACCTAGATCAATAACATCACTCCCATGAATAACAAAATATCAAAAGCATATAACCTACAAGCAAACAAAAACAATCAAATGCAAAAAAAAAAAAAACAAAAAAAATTTGACTTTCAACATCCACAACCCTTGATGATGCCCAATCGTTATGTAGCTTGTCATCTTCTACTTTTCATCCATAACATTTTAAGGTTTGCACATTCCATCATCCACAAAAGGAAACCCGACATTATTTCAAATTGACATGTGTGATCATTCCTTTCGAATAAATCCATGTCCTCATAGATCAAGTATCCAATCAATAGAGTGATATAGTTGCAAATCCCTTCTTGCACATTCTTAGTGTTATTCATCACAATCCTTAACAATGCAAATCTTATTGCCATGATCTTGTTCTTGGTAACCATTTTTGTCCTTGCAGTCTAGAAACATGTATGATCCTTTTTAGTTGTTGATCAAAGACCTCTTTTTGCCAAGTCTACGCATCTTGACCTTGTTATTTTCTTCAAGTCCATCAAATGTTTGAAGTCCTTTGCAAACAACATAAACCTTTTTTTGTTTCTTTTGAACTTGCTCCACATTCTGAAGCAGAAATTTGTGCACACTAGTAATCAAGTACATCTTATGAATCATTTGTTTTACCATGACTTCTAGTCCTGCATTCTCATTAAACACATCACACAACCCATTTAGATCATTGTCAACGGTCAACCTTAATGTATGTCTAGTAAGCACCATAAAAGGAGAATATTTGGTGTTAGTTTCTATGCCACAACGGTAACCAAATAATATTCAAGGTAACATTACATCTCAGCAATGTATGTTTGAGGCTACCATGATTGTCATCCCTTGTTTGATGGCCTTGATTAAACCTTGAACCATGCCATTCCACTAAGGCTAAACAAGTGTAATGAACTGACGAGTAATGCCATAATTGTGGCACATTTCAACAAACTTTTTCATGGATTAATTCATATTATTTGTTAAGACATATTTTGCTACGCCACACCTACAAATAACTTCATCCTCTAAGAACTTAACAACAATCAGAACATCGTGTTCTTTAATTAGTTGTGCTTCACACCATTTGGAATAATGATCAATGGCAACAAACACATATTTGTTGCCATCAATGGTTTCTAGTAAAGGTCCAACAATGTCAAAAATAACTCCATAAAATAATCCTTTTAAAAAATAAAAAAAATTGATCTTCAAGTTGACTCAAAGGACCAAGGACTAACAAAGTAGAACCTTGTATTGGTGATTTGGATGACACTCCATTACCATCCATTAGATTGTGTCCTTGTCTTCAACCATACAACCACATGAGTATAAAACCTTGAATCCCTTATATGTATTACCAAATTACTAACCTTATCAACAATTGGATCAAAACCAATAATGTTGATGATTGTAAATCCCATCATTTTTGGAATCATAACCCTAATCATTGGTTCTTTTGGGAAGTCAGTTTCACCAAACATAAGTATGCCAAATTGCATTCGCCAACTCATGGCATGATGTTACTTTTGGGCTTGCTTTTATTAATTTGATATTATCGGAATGCAAACACCATTAATCATTCAAAAAAGTATGTTTGAAATGATTAGGTGGGATGGGCAAATAAGGAATCCAAATGCCCCCTATTTTTAGCACTTGATTATGTCTTTCTCACTTATAAATACGATACTTTATGCAAGATAGGAGGTGAAGTGTTATTACCTTTGGAACCTTGCAGTTGATGCCCGTCCCCTTGTTCCATGTTGCATCTTCACCCAAACATGTGCCTTAGTATAAATTCCATTGTGCATTAATTCCACAACAATGTCGCCAATTTGTGCTTCATCAAAACTTATACCTACAATTATAACAATCACAAACCTTGTCTGACACAAAATCAAAGCTCGTATTAGTGGTGCTCTAAGTGTTTTAGGGAAATAAAATCTAACTATTATTTGTCCTTCATGCACCTCTTGTTTCTTTCATACCACTAATTCTCCTTCATTGGATTTTAACATAACTGACGCACTCCTAAGTCCCTTGTTAAACCCACTTTAGGGTCTAAGTATGTTGAATTGCGAAAAGTTGGGACTTGAAGGCCGCTCCCGATTTCCAGCACTAAAAGGGGGTAGAAGGGCGTGCTAGAAGTCCCGGGATTAGACTAGGAAGAGGGACAAGTATTATCTCACTTGAATCTGCATCTAAAACCAACCACAAGAGGGTTAGTTCACATTCGGGAACACCCTTGGGTGTTGGGACAAGCCACAGGCACTTGGACACACTTGACTCACCACAGCCCGAATTCAAGGGAAGCCACCACCTTCCCCCATATAGTATTCTCTGCAGCTCTCCACCGAGGCTACATCCAAATGACATTTTTTCCTGGGATTCCCAAGGAGGAGTCTCGAAATTGTCCCAGGTTGGACTCTTGGGACTTTGGGAGCTCATATCTCCTAGTTCTGACCTCTGATTGGAGTGAGGTCTGAACCAAAGTTGTAGCTTTCCTCGAGAGCTTTTCAACTCCATGTCGCACTCTTGCTGAAGACGTCAGGAAGAGGTCGATTCCAGACTTTTAGTGGTCGGGAGTCTGACTCCCGGCCCTTCTTTTGCCCATAACTTGGGCTACAGATGTCCAAATGGCTCATGCGAGGCCATTTTGGACATCTACACTTCAATACCTTTTCAATGACATAACAAACACCCCAATGCAAGGTGTTTTGACCCCTGCAATCGAGCTCTGAATTTTTGGGAGTCTCGGAGGGCTCCAACTTCCCACTTTTGGGAGTGTGGGCTTCACCGTCACACTTAGCCCAAAGTGGGGTTGCGACAATAACAATTCCTAAAAAATACCAACCTTTAATAAACACATTATGTACAAATGCATTATAACCCTAAAGACCATAAGGCTCTGATACCAAAAAGGAGGGTTGATTTGACAAGAAAACGCCCTAACAACATCAATGCATGTATAGTTTACTAATATTAGATTCATCAGAGTGAAAATACATTGAATAAAACATAACCAATTCTTAATCCTTGTTATTTTATGACTCCTACAACAAATAGATTAAAGACTTTAAGGGATTAGATTTACATTGAATAAAACATAATTAACTCCTAATCTTTGCTATTCTATGAATCCTACAATATATAGACTAAGGACTTTAAAGGATTAGATTTTTCCTGTCTCCTCTCAAGAGCCAATTGGTCATATTTTGTGGTAATTAATCTCTCAACACTTTAACTTGAAATCCTAAAAGATGTCGCAATCCCATCACGCCTTCCCATAGAAAGTGAATGGAAAAGAACAAAATATTGAATAGTGCAACATCAAGAAATCCATGAAACCCACACATTCACATAATGCATTTCCTTGAGGTTCCTACAGAGGTATTTTCTTTCAAACACAAGTAGACTAATAACTTCCCACAATTGCCTTGACAACCACAAACAAGATGAATTTGCCACTATGACCACTCATAAAATCCTAGATGCCATCATCACCTCCCTTGTTATGATCCATGACTCTTACAGTTATGACGCGCTCCTAAGTCCCGGGGTGAACCCATTTGAGGGTCTCACCTTGTGAAGTTGCGGAAAGTTGGGACTTAGTGCACGCTTCCGGCTTCCAACACTAGAAAGGGGTAGAGGGTTGTGTTGGGAGCCCCGATATTAGACTAGGAAGAGGGACTAGTTTAGCTTGTGTGATTCTGCATCCAAAAACCAACCACGGGAGGTTAGTTTAGCATTCGGGACACCCTTGGGTGTTGGGACAAGCCACGGGCACTTGGACCCACAAGACTCAACACGGCCCGGATTCGAGGGAAGCCACCACCTTCCCCCATATAGTATTCTCTGTAGCTCGCAGTGGAGGCTACATCCAAATGGCACAAATTCTCGGGACTCCCGAAATGGAGTCCCAAAATTGTCCCGGCGGGACTCCCGGAACTTTGAACGGCCATAACTCCCGATTTTAGAGTCCGATCGCGATGAGGTCTGAACCAAAGTTATAGCTCTCGTCGAGATCTTTCCAACGCCATGTTGCACACTCAAATCGGATGTTGGGAAGAGGTCGATTCCTGACTTTTAGTGGTCGGGAGTCAAACTGCCAATTTGACTCCCGACCTTTCTTTTGCCCATAACTTGGGCTGCAGATGTTCAAATGGCCAATGCGAGGCCATTTTCGATATCTAAGTTTCAAGACCTTTCCAATGACACCAAGAACACTCCAATGCGAGGTGTTTTGGGCCTTGTTGTCGAACCCTGAACATTCAGGAGTCCCAAAGGACTCCAAGTCCCCAACTTTTCCAAGTGTTGGGCTTCACCCCCACACTTGGCCAAAGTGGGGTTGCGACAATTAAGTCTTCCATTTCCTTCTTGAAGTAATGATGCAACGGAATGTGTACTCCAAGATAGAAATTTGAAGACCAATAGTGGGGCATGTTTCCCCAATTGTCTATTATATTCAATACACTCTCTAGAAATAACACATGCACATCAAAAGAAAACTTTGCTCCAAGAATGCACATTGGTTCCATCCATGGGAAGCTTCACTTATACAAGTTTGCAAATCTCTCATCAATAGCACAGAAACTCCCCACCAACCATCACTATGTAACGTAATACACATTTCCATCAACAAGCCATTACACAACCAACAAGGAACCCGCTCCAATGAATAACAAAACATCAAAAGCATATAACCTGCAAGCAAACAGAAACAACCAAATGCAAAAAAGAACAACAAAATTTGAACTTTTGGCATCCACCCTTAAGGATACCCAACTGTCCTGTAGTTTGTCACCTTCTGCCTTTCATCCATAGCATTTTAGGGTCTGTACATTCCATCCATCCACAAAAAGAAACCTGACACTATTTTAGCGTTACAACCATTTCAGAGCAACTTTTGATGAGAAAGATCAAAGTAGTAAATCTCTCTTTTAAGAATTTCTCGAGGACCGTTTCAGAGCAGGTTTTTTTGGCGTGAAAGATGCAGATGCTTTTTCAATAAAAAAATCTTTGGTTGCAACTTGTTATTGCCACCCCATCTCATCTCGACAGTCAGACTCTCATCACAGAATCCTCTTTCCATGCTGTTGTGTCCCACCATTGTTGCTACGATCTGCTGTGAGTGATTCTCAATGCAGATCCAACACAAGCAAACAGATACCTATAATAAGTAGAAGGGGACAGTGGGTGCAGAGGAAGGCAAGAAGGATGCCGCTGCTGCTGCTGCTGATGCCCTGGACACTTGTCATCAATCATCAAAATCTGTCCCTCTCTCATACCAAGAAACTCATTCAAGATGTGTAAAATCAGTTGCAAAACACCCAGCTTTATCTCATGTTGACAGCACCCAAGTCCCATTTCTTGCCATGGAAACAATAAGTTGTCAATCAGCAAAGCCGAAGCCCACACATTTTGTGCAAATGTTTTGCATACTCTTGAAAGTCTGCAGCTGCTGAGGATCTTAGTCATGTTCAATTGCAATTCTAGCTTGGTCTGAACTCAGCTTTCTCATCATCCCATTGCCACCAACCTCTGCAATCATAGCACCTGCTACCTTCAGTGGCTATTTCCATCCAATTCTGCAGTGCTCACAAATTTGCTTTGATATCTTCGTTGTTGGAGGATTTCGAACTAGTGGCTAAACCAAGAAGCCCTTCCTTCTGGAGTACTTTGCAATTGTCTATCTTGTTCCCTGTTTGCTTGCTCGTGTGCTTCTGCATCACTCATCTGTTGGATCTCCTTTGAACGTAGGTGAAAAATTGTGGGGGATGCCTCAGGAATACAGCAGAAAATCGAGAATATTTAACTGTGTGCCACTGCTAAATGAGCATTGCTGGTATTGAAGGCAAGTCTCCAATGTGTTCCTCAGAAGTGATGGCAAGCATGGAGGTCAAGGAACAACCAAAACGGCGTCAAAGTGTGAAGGAAAGCATCCAGTATGTTTGCAGCCTGATTACAGATTTGGGCATTTCTGGGCTGTCTGCAGAGGTGATGAGACTGGCCAAGTTCAACAAATTGTCTTCTTGCAATTGCCTTTTGCGCACATTGCATGATCTGGTTGCTCTACATCTCTCATGCTCCTTCTGTTTACCCCCTCACGCACATGTGGTGAAGAAGACAACTCCAGAACAGAGTACAAAACTGACTGCTGGTTTTCATGAATTCAGTAAGGAGTGTAGAAGTCTTGAAGAAAACTTCCTCCCAGGTGCAAAACTCAAGTCTTTGAGGACAGCCCTTGGGAGCATGAGTTTGAAGCAAACAAGCAATGGAGAAGCTGCTGCTGATGGTGATCTTGTACACTTACAAGCTGGAGACCCGAAAGAATTGAATGGAAGAAGTTCAACCATTGCACCATATCTTCTGATAAGAAACAGATTAAGAAAGAAGAGTTCAGCAGTGGCAGTTTTCAGGAAGAAAGCTGGACTTGACCTGGGTATGATCCACATACATCAGCAGGTTGATCGTGATATGAAACAGCAAGAAAGACAATGGCAAGAAGAGCTTACTGCAGCCTTGGACAGTGTGTGCAGAGAGTATGGAGAAGAAGGCATGTTGGGATTTGTGAAATTCTACCTGGCTCTCTGGGGTTATCCTGCACATTCTCCTTTCTTCTCTCTTGATGAAATCAACAACAGCAGTGCAAGCCGGCACTTGTTGCTGGCATTGGGATGGCTGATTTCACACTGTAATGTTATCCAGCATGGGCTGGAGCACCGAATTCAGCCATTTCTGGCTGCGAAGGCAAGTGCACCACTGCCGAATGAGTATCCCCCTGATACAACAACCAGCTCTGTGGCACTGCAAAAGGGCAAGGAGGCAGAAAATGTGATCCAGGCGCATATGCAGAGAGTGATTGCAAGGTCCGACAAGGTGACTCAACCTAGCAAGCGCATTGAAGTCCGAGCTGAGCAGCTCTTGATGCTCTATGGACAGGTACATTTTCATGTGGACTTTGCAACTCTTCCTATCTTGATTATCAATCTTTTTGCAAAATGCTTTTCACTGCAGTTCAAGCTCTTTTTTGGTGGTCTGACATGATGGACAAGACCTGCAGCAGGGCTTCATCATGCAGGAAAATTGCAGATGTCCAGACATATGTCCAGAGTTTGTTTCTGGTGTAGAGCTTCATCAAAGAGTTGGATATTAAATGTCAAATATGGGAGCACTCCTTGCTTCAATAATGCTTATACTGAAGAATTGATTTGCATCTGTGTGTCTCAATGTAGGGTTGTTGAAGCGGGTGGTATCCTGAGTATCTGTGCTAACATGCTGTGACAATCTTTGATCTAAGGTACGTTACAAGGCATTCAATTCCACATGTCTTGACATGATGGTGTTGTCAATATGTGTAGGTGCAAACCAGAATCAAGGCATTGTCTGCACTCCATTTGTGCAAGGCAAACAGAATTCGTGAATTTCAGGAAGCTCAGCAAGCTTTGCTGGCAGGTGGGGGCCAAAAACCTTTTAGCCAGTATGAGGTGAATCTACTGGAGCACAAGGACATCCAGGAAAAGCACCTCCATGCCCTAGAGGCGTCCAAATACATAGCAGATGAGAGAGAGCAGTGTAAGAAGCATGAGAAGCTGTTTTGGCAGTGGATGGAAAGTGTGGCTCATGAAGCTCTAGCTGATGAAAGACACCTGAAAGGCACAACCATGCCCACAAATTGGGTGGGGGTGTCAGAAACAGAGCTTCTTGCTGTGATTGATTTTATGCAGCATGAACTGGTGAACTGTGGCCATGTTACGGAGGAGCTGTCAGAAGACAACAAACAAATAAGTCAAGATAAAACTGGAACAGGCTATCAACACCCAAAGGTACTATATCCTGCGGAGATCTTCACCACATTGAGCAAGGCTTCTTCTGATGAGAGTGCACAAATTGCGAAATCTAACCCCTTGCAGAAGTTAAGTCCAAGGATGCAGCAAATCCTGCCCAGTCAGATTGAGGACAAAATTTCAAGGTTGTTACAAGAACCGGCTTTACTCTTGTATTACCTCTATCATGGTCTCTTTGCTGTGTTTGATCAAGAGAACTTTGTCAAAAAGAAGAAATCAAAAGCAGGGTTGTCATCTTGGTGGGAACAGGTTGACAGAGGTGGCCATGAAACTCAGTCACGTGCTTGCACATACACGTGCCCAAAACAGGTAAAAGCAGTGACTTAAGATCTTGTGCAATCATTCATTTATTACGTACACCAGGCGATTTTCATGCCATTAGTTGTGCTTGCTCAATTTGCTTGATCATTGCAAGATGTCTCCATGTTGTCTCACTCTGGTCAGGTTAGGGTTTCATATAAAGAATCATATATCTATTGCAACCCATTTGCACTGCTGGTTACCTGGTGGTTCAGGGCTTTGATTCTTGAAGTTCTGAAACCGATAATGGAAGATCAGACATACGTGTTTGTTGGGCTTTAGCCTGTGATAGGTTAGTTCTGAGCCATCTTCCATCAAGTTAATGGGCATCATGTTGCTGGGACACATATTGGGATTTGTTTAAGTGACATCCCTGGCTGAATTTCAGCCCTTTATTTTTTGGTTCATACAGAATGGAGTGGATACAGATTTTAGAATAAGTTCAAGCAGGGCATCAAAATTAATAGAAGCTGTGGATGGCAACATTGCATGCACTTGATCCATCTCTCTTTTCATCCTTGCTCTTCCTGAAGCTACTCAGCTTCCTTTTGTGTATGTACAGGACAAGGGTCTTAATTTCATGTTACAGACATGAATTCAACCCCATATCCCTAATACAGTTTTGCATGGGATCTTATGGAGCTAAACATGATGGAGGTAACTCTTCATTGCTTTACCCACAACAAAGCTTTTTCCAAAATGTTGTTCAATAGTTGTAAAGCACTGCCTGGATTTTTCCTTTGTATTTTCAGCTCCCTTACCTGCCTGAAGAAACCTGTTTTCAGCAAGTGGGATCTTCTGTGGTGGAAGGTACCAGCCAGGCTGTACTGGGATCTTCTGACCAGCAGAAGGTACCAGCCAGCCTGTCACTATTTCTAAAAAGTGAAAGAATCCCAACTCTGCTTTACTTAGGAAAAGGACTTGAGTACAGGCCCTTCCGTGATTTTTCGACCTGTTACCTCGGCAGCAGCCTTGGGCACAGATCTCAAATCACGGAAGGGCCTGTACCCGGGCCCTTCTCCTATGCAAAAGTTACTGCTGGGGTAGGCTTGGAGTCACAGATTTCTGTGTGTTTATCAGGTTGTCTACTCAGGATTTGATCAATATGATGGATAGGTTAATTTTGTCGTTCTTTTTCTCTTCTGCACCCATTTTGTCAATTTGAGGAGTAGACATTAGTTCTGTACAATTTCTTGCAAATTTGTTTTCACTGGTGTCCCAAACCCTCACCCTCTGGAGAGGCAATGAATATGTCATATGAAGGTCTTAGGGTTCAAGATGAGTAAATTTATAATCATAATGGTCATTGGTGCTACAATGCACGTCATTGTTTGAACCAGTTGTCTACAAGTGCAGGCAGGTGGAACACCCAAGGACTTTGGAGTCATCAGTGGTTTGTGAAACTGCATCTTCCAGCAATTAGAGGGGTTCTTTTTCTGGATTCTGTACGCCTAAAATGGGTAAGAGATTGTCAGACTTGTTGGCAGACATGGTGTCACTCTTCTACTAGTCTTATGCTTGCCCTGTAGTAAGGAGCTTATTCCAGCAGAGCAAGAGGAGCATTTCTTCACCAGTCAAATTCCCATCCAAGCAGGACTGACAGGGAGCTTGCTACAATCAACCTGTCACTGGCTCTCCTTGGATGAAGTCACATGCTCAGCTAAAACCCAAGGTCATCTGCTTCACCTGTTTCAGCTTACAATCAGCACAGCAGAGCAGTCTTGCAGATTCATTAGGTGGATTGATCATTGAACACCAATGGGGGGTTTCTTGCATGTAGGATGAAGGTATCATCACTGCCAGGATTCCGTCAGAATCATTCATATTGATTTAGGATAACTAAGTTGTAGCCTGGACATGACACTGTTGTCAACCTAAAGGATTAGGAGACTCCTACAAATTCTGCAATTCAAAATACCTCAAAAACCAGGTAGAAGGTAATGGATCAAAAGTGGTGTGAATCATTGCAGGGAAGAGAGATGAGTCAGATCATGCTCCCTTTGAGATAGCAAGTAATGTGCAGTTGTGGATGCTACCCTGTTTTCTGCAGTTCAATCTATCAAAATATGCAGGTAAGAGATCTGCTTGGAGCAATGGTGCTTGCCCCAAAGGAAGATATGCATAATTCTAATGTCCAGAACCAAGAGCCACTTCTAAAAATGAGGTTAACAATGAAAGAATAAATTCATGGAGAAATAGTCAAAGAGCTGTGAATGATCTTTGGTTACACCTTGGATCTTCAAGATCACTCTCCAATCAGTTGTTATCTCAGCTCTCGCTGACCATTTCTGTATTCTTGTATGAACTGTAAAACAATAGGCTTTTGGAGCACATTTCTGAAACATGATGTGTTACCAAGTATGCAGATTGTCATCTCAAGATAGTGATGAATCACCAGGAGTACCTCCAATGCTTCAAAGCTGTGGTTACTAAATGTTGCACACTACGTGGTTATTGCAATGCTGTCTCTCAGGATTGTTTAGTGAACTTCATGTATTAAAGAGGTCCCCAGAAAGGTATCTATCATAAATTGCTATTGAATTACAAAACATGATGAGCTGTTGAATGCATGGTCCTAATCAGAAGACTTGCACACTTCCATCTGAAGGCAAGATCCAAACTTTGATGGCAAAGCCTTCTCACAAACCTTGCAATGCAGTTAGGACAGTGCAGCTCCTAAACAAGAGCAACCCCAAGTAGCCAAAAAGCAAGGAATTGGTAGGTGTTTGAATTGGTACTTATTTGTGACTCCCACAGTAGAAGTAGATTGGATTTGAACTTTGCCATAAGGTTTTACAATATGCCCCTCAAGAGATCCCTGTCTTCTTCTGACCAAACTACCAATGCCTAGTTTCCAAGCTTTAGTGTGACAGACCCTCAAAGCTCTTAGCCCTTGGCTGTATCACTCCATCTAGATTGCAGTATATTTCTGTATGGAATTCATGCAGTCAGAATCATCAAGCATCCATTCACACTGCTGCAAGCGAAGCTGTAGCTGGAACAGCTTCATGTATCTTCTTCCCAGAACTGTACTTCTTTGTGATGAATCTGACATCCAAACAGCAGCCACCCATCAAATTTAGATGAACCCAAATATAAGCTAGAACATAGTTATCAGTTGTATGCACTGGAGTCCCAGGAATTCAACCATATCAGCTAGCATTGGACTGTAACCTCAGAGCTCACAGCAGCCCAAAAGGGGACAATGGTAAGGTGAATAAAAGGAATTACAGTGAGAACCAGCCATGCATAAAATTGAATATGAATGTTCACCTGAAAAAATCTCGCCAAAGGAGCTCAAAAATAAGCCAGTTCAAGCCATTGTCATCATTTGCAGTGGTTGCAGCCTTCACTAACACAGTCGACAATCCTCCATTACTGCTCAGA
Organism: Sphagnum contortum; assembly: GCA_963920785.1. Classification (NCBI taxonomy): domain Eukaryota; kingdom Viridiplantae; phylum Streptophyta; class Sphagnopsida; order Sphagnales; family Sphagnaceae; genus Sphagnum; species Sphagnum contortum. The sequence goes on from OY987281.1 coordinate 2,989,532, forward strand.
CAGCAAAAATATCCAACTTAACCACCATCTTAGACTATTATAGTACAAAAGAATGTCTCTGGTGTTTGAGGTTTAAGCTAAGATAGGAAAGCACTACACATCAAAGCAGAAAAAAGGTTTTCAATGTAAGGTGTGGTTGGTTTAAAAAATCAGATGAAGGTAAAGCACATGTGAAACCCACCTGGGACCATCCTTCTTCAGATCCTCAAACATGCGGCGAGGAGAGAGACAGCCCATGGCCAACCAAGGTGAAATCTTGCAAGAAAAATTGGCACCATACAAGCTGTCACCTCCTCCCTCAGATTTAGAACCACCAAAAGCTTTGGCTTGGTTAGCTACTTGACCGGGCACTTCCAGTGCAAACCTTTGAAGCCGCTTCAGTGCTTCCCCTTCACCCCCCACAAGCATTGCTCCCCCTGCTGTCTGACTGTCCTGCTATGTCACAACAAAGCTGTCAAGACAACACCAAAAGATAACCTGCCTTGAGCACATAGTCTTCTCTAAAGACAAACACATCTTGTTAGCAATGGTGGTTCCATTATGATGCAAGCAACCTAGATGCAAACAAGAACAACAAACACATACACAAGAAAAGAGAAGGAAAAACCTGTCGCAACGCTGTGGTGGGATTCAAACCAAGTTCCTGCAGGGAAGGAATGTCCCCAGGTTTCACACCTCCTTGCTGAGGCAGGCCTTTAAGCTGTGTAGGTGCTTCAATGGTTTTTCTAACATGTACATTCTGGACCTTCTCCCGGAAACCGCCATAGTTGGATGGCATTTCATGCAGCTTGAATGGTAAGTCATCAGGGTGGAACAAAGTGCTGCCCCAGAAGTACTTTGTCTCCACACCTTCATCCTTCAACACTGCTGACACTTTCTCCTCTGACTAGAATACAAAGCAACATGCCATCAGCATTTCATCTCATAAGACAACATGATAAAGTGAGGAAATTTCCATCTTTCCTTCTCTTGTTTATGTAATGCAGCTCTGGAACCTCTTAAGCATTCAGCACAACTAGTGTCACAATCAACCATTGGACATATGAAAGCACAAAGATCAGGAAGATGCATTGAGCAGCAACTCTGCGTCCAGAGAGACCTAAGAAAGCTCATGACAGTAGTCCCTGGAGAATTCTGTAGCTGGTACACAAGGAGAACCTACCTCTTGCTCTTCATGAGTGACTTCCTGGTGCACATATAATCCACTGGCTCCCACACTCTTAGCCAGATTTACAAGCACTTCTTCTGGGTTGCCAACCCTAACAATTAGGTCTGAGCCCCTTTCTCTCAAACTTGCCCGCAGGTTTGCAACACACTCCAACAAGAATTTTGCACGGTAAGGGCCAGTCTTATCAAAACCTGACGACGATTTTCCATAGTCTCTTGGATCAAAGCAGTAAACTGGAAGGATGGATGAGGAATCACGGTTAGCTGACACCAGTGCTTCATTGTCATGCACTCTGAGATCATTCCTGAACCATACAATTGATGCTTGGCGCAAACCTGCTGCATTCCCTGGATTCTTAAACTGATGGCCTTGGAGTCGATCATACTCAGGGAAAGCGGAAACGTGCTTCGAATCCTTCTTTACTGTGGTAGCTGGGGAAGCTACAGGAATGTCAAGTGCTACCTGCAACAAAGGAGATGGTTTGCAATGCCACCACATAGAAGGTTTTCATGTAAAACCCACCAGGGACATTTCCCAGGATTGCTCACAATGCAGGAAACTGAAAGAAATTTCTTCCTGTAAACAGTAGCACACAAAGCTTGGATCGACCTAGTCTGCTTGCAGGAAAATTATTTACACAAGAGAAAGCCCGTTCTTGCAGCAAATCATGTTGGCTGAGAATGGAAAACCCACTTGACCTAATTGCAAACCTTGCAATCTTCCCTATCCAATGGCTACCACCACAATATATCAATCTTCGCGAGACGGTCAGACATCGCGGAACTCCCTGATAGAAACAGGAAAAAAAAAACATCCGTGTCCAAAGAGATGGAGAGAAAGAAAACCCACCTGGATTTGGGAGGAAGCCACCACCGGCAGTGGGTTGTGGCTATTTTTCGCAGACGGCACTGCCGCAGCGGGAGGCGCTTTCGAGACGAAAACAGCAGAAGAACCTTGTGCAGAACTGCCGCGACTGGATGATGCCGCTGCTTGAAGGACCCTACTGGAGTTGGTCAGAACAAGGCTAGATGACAACACAGAACCGAGCGCAAGAGATATCGATGCCACCCCGGCGGGGAAATGATGGGAAACAGCAGCGGCAGCAGCACGAGGATGAGGAGTCTCACAAACCTCATCCTGGCTCACCGTTTCTTCTTGGCTAGGAAGATGATCCGACGCCGAATTGTAAGCTGCCTTAGGTAGTGAAGGGACAGAGGAAGACAGTGCGCGAACCACATTATGGTCCATGATGAGTTCCAAGTCATGAAATCCGCCATCGCTCGCCATGGCTACTGCTGCGGCGCTCTCGTCTCTCGCTCCTCTCGTTCTATTGCGCTCTGTGTGTCTCTCTTTTCGTGCCCCTCTCTTTCTCTCTCACTGACTCTTCGATTGTGTAAAAAGTAAGACTTGCAAGGGCTTTCAGGAAAAGCCCTTGACAGGACTCTTTTATCCTTCCACAAAAGTGCTGAAATAATAATTTCGGCCCTCCTTCCAAAAGATCGGCTTTCCCCCTTTGTTTTTCACTCACCTCCTTATTTTTCCATTCTCGAAGGCCAAAAAACAACATGGAATTTTCTTCACCTTTCTTTTACCTTTGCAAGCCAGAAAACAAGAGAAACACCCAAATAAAACAACAGTGGTTTAAACTTTTGACCCTTTGTTGAAACTTGGGTGGTTGCCTATATACTGATTTTTTTTAATTTAAAAATTTGTCAAGTTTTTGGAAACAATTTGGGAGATTTTGGGAGAAATGTGTTTTTTTTAGTGCAAATTCAACTAATTTTGCTAATCTTTTAGAAAAATGATCAATTTCTCAATGTCACAAAATTGGAAAAAACCAAAAACCAAAACCTGTCCAGGGTTTTTTTTTTCCTTTCTCAATTTTGTGATGTTGCTCATGAGGCAATCATCCACAAGAATATTTAACCAAATTTAGTGATATTCAAAACATGAAAGTAGAAAAATTGTAAGCATCCTTTCATGTAGGAAATTTTGGTGATGTTTTATTGAAAAAATTCCTTTTATGGCAATTTTTTTTTTTAAAGCAGGGAATTTGAAAAAGAATATTCTTTGTGATATGATGAAAATTCACCACAAAAAAGCAATCACTGCCTGGAACTTGCTTACATGTATATATTGATTTAATCAATTTATTCACCTTTGTAATGGTAAACAAAATTGACACATACATTAGTCAAGTAAGGGTAGTCAACTTGGGTCCATTCTGGGTGAATGTAAGGTACATAAGGGGGAAGAACTGGGTAAATTTAAGCCCCTTGAAGGGTGTAAACCTGGATTAGGTCACACAAGGTTGCCAAAATGCCTTCTATTTTGCAAAATTTTGGTATAATGGAACTTAAAGATGTCGCCTATTGAATCAAACCCTTATAACCAAAAGTGGGTGTCACATAAAACCTCTTATAATCTTCTATTCCAACACTCGTGACAATATTGAATACTCTTCTCAACACTGACTTCCAACATTCCAACACAAAACAACTAAAACTTAATCATTGTCATAATTTTAGTATAATCGATCTCTTTGATTTCTACGTGTTTATGTCTACCATATAATCAATTCCCACCAACATGATAGTTTGTAAGATACATGGTAGTTTGTATTACATGTCTGATGAAAGACAACCTACAAATATTACACACCAATATTTCAACAGCATGGGATAATACTTCATGATATTCACAACTGAAAGCACGTATGCACAATGCAATCTTTGTTGTTGTTACATACCAACATCCCAGGGAAATAGATAGAGTAGCACACCCTCTCTAGAAACTCTCTTCTTAAATAAACCCTGCAAAGTATTTCAGCCCTATTGTAAACCCTCTTGTTTCGAACTTAACACAATGCAATCTCCGTTGTTGTTCCATTCTGACATCTAGGGAAATAGATTCAGTAGCACACCTTCTCTACAAAAACTCTTCTTAAATAAACCCTGAAAAGTACTCCAGAGCTATTGTAACACTCTTGTTTCCAACTTTCAGGTCTCACAAGTCGTGTCCAAACCTAACAAATCATATTGTGACCAAAAAGTAAGGGGATATGACTTACCCTCACCCAATTCTCTGGTTTGTCTATGTCTGCTACCCTCACACCTTCTCATGAAACTCTCATAGCCAAAGGTGTCTGGGACAGCCAGCAAGACATTAATTCTGCACTGAATGGAAAGTGATCTGGGCCATTCTCAGCTTCTGCCCTTAAGGATTGGTTCACCAACATTGCACAGTCACATATATTTGAAGCATGCCACCCACCAAAATTGCATTCACACCCTCATAGCCAGCTGACCACTATAATTCCCTTACCCAATTCCCTCAAAATCAACACACGCAGATGGTCACCATGAGTTCTTCACATAGGAGGAAAGGGAGACAATTCAGTCATGCAGCAGAAGAAATGACAGAAGTGTCTCATAGCCTCACTCCCATTCACAGGTGACCATAGAAATCACTTGTGCATCAATAATACCACTCAGACAGCTCCCCTCAATGAACACCGCAAGCAAATGCACATTGACATAAAATTGAGGATCAGCCAAAATAAAGTTCAGTTTCTGATGTGCAAAGACATAAGCTGGGCAATCAGACAACTATTGCACTCATCCATGCACCAATCACCTGCACTCGACCTAGTCCAGACCAGCTGATGAACTCTCTGCATCCAAAATTCAAAACTAGATGTGTTCATACAGACTACACACAATATCTGATAAATTCACATTGCAAGGAAGATGCTCAGAGTCTGTGCATTTGATATGTTGCTAAAAAATATTATTATGTTTTCTGGCAGAACATTCATGACTTAGCCACAAAAACAAGCATCTTCTAGTCTTCTATTCTTCCACACAAAAAATTTGAAGACCTCCATGAGTATAGCTGATTTTCCTCACATTGCTTGTCTCTCACTTACTTCCTCTTCTACATCCTTAGAAAGTTACTCCCTTGTATATCTCTAGACTTACTACTCTGCCAGTCCACTACTATCTTCTTGTTCTTCCCCCAAAAAACCATCCCACAAGAAACCCCTCCAGAGTACCTCACAACCGATATTGCACAAGACCAGATGCTTCCAGAACTTGCAGTTCCTGCATCCTCATTCATCACCAGCCACAATAACCCATACTGTCAAAAGCACACAAATTGTCAATGCAGCAGTATAAGCTTCTCACTCAGCAAGAATCAATGTTCTACCCACCAGTGAGCATAGTATGTTCAAACCCTTACAGCCATGTTTTGAGGTTACAATATCTTCCTCCTTTCAGATACATGAAGTTACTTTGCATCTTTCAAGTTGGAATTATGCATTCAAGGAATGGAAGGCAAAGGAAATAGAGTATGGCAGCACTGAACAGACATCCAAACTTGCAAATGCTTACTTAAACCCTCACATGCATCTTCACCAAATCATTTACTTTCCACAAATTCCAGTTTTATGGTTTGAGAATTTAGGATTTTTAGACTATCATTATATAAAAGTTCCCAGGGTTGTGATCTCTTACACTCACCTTGTAAATGCAAATTGTAAATCTTACACTTTTGTAGTTACAACCTATCTATACCCAATGATGTATTCTAACCATGGATTTCATGTCCTACCATCTGAATAATTTTCAAGCATGTCACCCAATATTGAAAGTAACAATCCTGAATAGTGGGTTTCCACATATGAATTCCAATCTTTGTTAACAAAATGCTTGGAAACGGATTGTCCATCTACATCATCTGAAATTGAGAAATTCATTGCATTGGGATTTGAGCCAAACAGTTTGCTACTAAATGCAAATTGTGACCTGAAATCTTTGTGACTCCAGGCTGGCTTGCACCTCAAATGACATCCATTGGCTAGTGTGATATAGTCACAAAATGGAATCCAGCTTCGAAGGTTTTCATCTGGTGTGATGACTACCATAAGAAAGTGGCTTTGCTATTGACGAAGCTTACAATCTGCAGATGGGGCAACATGAGATGCCAGCTCTCCTTCTGGACTTTTGAGTCTGATTGTGCAAGCCGTTGCTCCATTTGTTTCACCAAAACACATTTGCTATGCTGTCTAGCCTGTTATTTGTTATTGTCTGCTCCTTTTGTACACTTGCCTCTGTAACCATGTCAAAGACCAACCACAGCTTGAAATGGGGAATATCTCTTGATTTTTGAACAAACAAGAAAACTTTTGAGGAAGAACAAGCTTTTGAGGTTGCTGCATTATGAATTAATTATGCACAGAATAAAGTCTGCAAAACTGTTTACAGATGATTAGCAAGAACCCCCTTAGTCCTGAGAATCTCTCTTGCATGTCCATGTTTGACAGCAGGCATCTGAAATCTGAAAGCCAACTCTTTGCAAACTGGATGTGTTGGAATGGTCTAGTCTTTGAATGCCTGAGGTACTTGAGAAATCAACAGTACCTTAGAACAGTCAAAGCCTAGACCATTTCAATTGCTCTGTGATAGCTTCAATTTCTGAAGTACCTCAAGCATTCATGCACACATCCTGCAAGATCCTCAAGAGGACAATCTATTGTTCAACACCCAATGAGCAACACAATCATGGAAAACCAAACACATACTACCTGTCCAAATTTCCAGATGAAACCTATTCCAAACCTCAGCTTCTCAGTGCATCTGTGACAGACAATCCATGTGCTCATTACACAAACACAACCATGCATCTGCCATCATCTCTTTGGCATGATAAAGCTTAAATTGTTATTCAAAGAATGTGTGTACATAGACATGGAGTATATCCGAGTCTGCTACGATGCCATCCAGTACTACCCTGCTTTCTTCAGTCTACTCAGGATAGCAGCCTGTTGCCACAAAACTAAGTCAAGGTGAAGCTGAAGAAGGGGCACACAAGCATGATACAGTTGTAGCCAATAAATAAACTGCAGAGTAGTCAGTAGGTTGCACAGCAGCTGCTCTTCATCTGCTCATCTGGCAGCAGATTCAATCAAAAAAGCTTTCAAGAATGCACATAGTATGTGGCTTGTGAAGCAAAAAAAAGTCTGAATTGTTCATACTTATTATCTACAGCTTTTATAACATGTGAGTTGAAACTCTCTGCAGGCTTTACCATGAGATTTCTGCCACCTGAACAGCACCCATCAGATTCTTTTCCTGCGATTCCTGTCCTTGGAACTTAGTTGAGTTTTCAAGGCCTTCTTCTCCTTTTGAGACAACCCACTCATATGTATTAGCTCCAGAGCTTCACCCTGGAAGCAGAAATCACCTAATTGGAAACCCCTGCTGCTGAGGAGGCCTTTCAAGTGTTCCCTCCTTACCAAAGATCCGTCTGTGAAGCACTTGAGAGATCGAGGTGATTCGTGACGCACTGGTCGGTTGCCCTTCACTTGAGCGCCTCTTCCTCATCATAGAAAAGTCCATCGACAACTTTGTCCAGGGCAGAATCCACCAGGTCTATGGCTCCCTTAGACAACGACTTCGCCACATCGCTTCTGGCACGCCATGCGAACGCGAAGGCGGCGGCAGAAAGAGTGGCCAAGGCCGATAGAGCGGCGAACTCCGCCAGTTGCTTCACATCGATGCCCTTGAACACGCTGTTGCCCGTCACCAGTTCAACTGCAATCGCTAAGAAGAACGCCATCATAGCCAACCGCCCTGACAGGATCTCGAAACTCCGCAACTGCGCCGCAGCTTGAACGTTCGCCGCCACGAGTTCGAACAAGGATCCCTCCAATCCACTCATCACTCCCTCCCCTCCATCGCCGAACGCTCTCAAGGTGCACATACGTGGCAACAAAGCCTTCTGAACCCCCTTACTTTTCCCTACTTCGCTCTTCGCACTCGACTGCGCCCTTTCTCCATCCGTCAAAGTGCTCAAAAGAATCCGCGTGATGTCAGAAGCCAACCCTTCTCGATCTTCCTCCCCATCTCCTGCACTCTTCTTCTCCTCATTCCCCGACACCCCATCGCTTACTGTACACCTACAAGACCCAGATCTGAGAACCCTCGCATTTCTAACTCCCCCCTTGACCCTCCTCAGGCGCTTAACTCCTAAAACAGCACTTGTGCAAGAACAGCCGCATCTTCTTTTGGCTGCCAGTCCACACAAATCAGCCGATATTATTGCTTGCCGCAACGAACACGAGACATTTCTGCGTGCCACCGCTGATGAGATCAAGCTTCCCTGGCCTTCAGTCTGCGGTAAGGACGCCAAACCAGCCGCTGCAGCAGTCTGGTGAAGAGCGATAACAGCCCTTACACTTGCCATCTAACTCCACAAACCCCTTTCGCTTTCTTGGCTCGCCCTTGTGTGTGTGTGTGGGTCTCTCTCTCTCTCTCTCTCCTTCTGTTCTCCTCCTTGTCCTCCTCCACCTCGTCGCTTGTGAACTCCTCGCAGCAGCAGACACCACAATCGCCAAACCGTTTTCACAAGAAAGCTCGAAAAGCACGCAAGCACAGAAGCTGCAAAGCAGACAATCGAGTCGCCGATTCCAAAATAGAAACGGCTGTTCGTTGGTGAAAGAGTTTTAGTGATCCAAGTGCGGAATTGCCTTGTTCTCGTTCCAGCTGTAACTTTGTACCTGGAATTGCTCCTAACATTGTGTCTTGTTCTTTACAACACCAAATGTCAACTGGTGTACGTACTAATATTGTTGGGAATTGAATTTACCATCTATCATTTTTTCCCCACCCCATACGCGCCCACCCCTCCCCCCACCCTGGGGGGGGGACACTTGGCTCTTTTTCATTGGAAACTAGCGGCTGGGAGGAGCGGCCTTCTGCCTCCAATTTTGACGAATTCGCCCATTGACTAGCAGACTGAGATGCCGTATGTCTACCAAGTAGGCTCGTGGTTCTACATAGGTACCTAGCGCTTAGTAACTAGGTTGGCTAAGGATGACGTACGTGGCACGCCAGATGTACGCGCTTTCTGTGATGAAACGGAGTGGACGTCTGTCACGTGTGCGAACATGGCAGTTTCCACGTTCGCCTCCTGGTCTATGTGTGTGTCCCAGATTTCAACGTCCACGTGTTGAGTATTTTTTGGAATACTTGGCGAGCCCTAGGGGGAGGGCATTCTCAGCTCACATGAGGCCGAGCCAAGGCAACCTCTTATTGTGAGAACGCCCTCCCGCAAGCATTATATCCCATAAAGCACAGCTACTGAACATTCTAAAACCTGAAAAGTTCCTCCTCTCGGCAGAGGAACTTTCATGGTTATAAGGTTCCCTCTTAGTATACTGTGAAAATGAAGCCAGTGCTTTACATAGAAGGTAAGGAACGATTTTGAGGCTTTTCCTGAGTTGGAGGACCCAGCCAAGGCCCCTCTTCTTCGTGTGTCCTCCGACCCAGGAAGAAGTAAGAGGGGCCTTAGCTTGCATAAGGAACTTTTGCTAATCTGGGATCTTGCTGTGAGTGGAAGGTCCTTTTGTGTTTTCAACGAAAATTCTGTCATGGGAGTTGACTGAAATTACAAAGGAAATGTTTTTAAAGTTCTTTACACCTAATGTTTAGGCACTTACGTGTCGGGTAAAGCCCTAGGGTGAGGGCATTCTCAAAATAAGGGGCCTAGGACAAGGCAATAGCTGAGTCTGGCCTCGCATTTTGGGAATAGCCCCCACCTATGGGCTTTCCTTATCATAAAGCACAAGGCAAAATTTATCATGAAGCAAACCTATGTAGATCACAAGGTGTATGAATGGGAAGGTTCTTATGCCAACTCCTCAATAGTGGGAGGGTTCTTACACCTATAAGTAAACATACTTTCCCTCCCATCCTTGAGGAGTAGGCAAAATATCCTCCCAATTTCTAAGTTGGAATTTCATGGATATAAGGTGCCCTCCACACACACTACTAATTTTCTCCAAGTGCTTTACAAGAAAGTAAGCTTACTTGAAAAACTGGGAGGGCCCTGGGAGCAGCCCTTCCCCAACGTAAAGCACTAAAGGCTTCTCATTCAAATTGCAGAAGGTCTACACATGATTGGCAGAAGGGCCCCTCAGCTGATGAACGAACCTTACATGCAGGAGGTGAATTCAAATACAAAGAAAAAAAACCTTGGAGTGCTTTACATATAGGAGAAGGCCTGCTCCCAAGGGCCTCCCCTAATTTGAGTGTTGTAACCTCAAGGGTGATAGCTGTGGATGTAGGCCCCCAAAATTAGGAGAGGCCTGCAGGAGCACACCTGCCCCACCAAAAAAGAATGAATGGCGAAAGCCCTGCATGTGATGAGGGGAGGGTGGGGGGGGGGGGGAGGTGCTCAGCACTCCCGTAACCATGCGTCAGGTTCGACATTAAATAATTACTAAAAACTTTGAATGAATTTTTTTAAAAATAAACCGTTGAAGTGTCGAAAAATGTAATAAAAGCGCATTGGAAATGATGACAAAAATGACAAATGCACCTTGAAAATGAAAAAAACTTAAAAAGCCAGAAAAAAAAACGTCATGCTTCATTAAAAAAGTGTCACAGTATTGATGAGTATCCCCACATACATGAGTCATAATTCATCTAATTAGTGATACTTTTCTAAGTGTAATCAATAGACAAAAATAGGTGAGGGGATGGCAGTGTGAGCATTGAAACATAAGTGCTATTGGAAGGCAATTGAATACTGAAACGAATTTCATTAAAAAATTATTTTCATTAACAAAAAAAAAAATTAAATCATTTTTAAATAATTAATTATTTGTTTTTAATGCGTGGAACCTGACCCAAGGCTAGGATATGTCCCAAGGGGATACACAGCAGTTTTCCGGGCAGGGCAGCAGGAAATCAGCCTCATTATCACCCAGCCAGGTAGTTGACAGTCTGTGCTCCCACCGGACCGTATGGTTAGTAGTGAGGCTGCCCTGCCCGATGAACTGCCCAAGGGGAGGTTCACATACAAAGAAGAAAACCTTAACCTGCCTTTACAGAATTTATTTTAGGTACAAGGAATCCAGGCAAAGTCCCTTTTTTGAAACAGGCAAAGTTGGTGGCTCTCCACGTTGCAAAAAGGCAAATTTGAACGGAGGCCTGGCAGCCCTCCATTTTGAGACACTGCACTTTACGTCAATATTGAGTGCCACGTCCCTTACCAAAATTCGCTTTTGTTGTTGAATTGAGTTGCTTTTTCCGTTGCTTTTGGTACGTTCTCTGCATTATATCCACCAATCAGCATGGAGTTCTTTGCATTCCATTTGTCAACATTTGAAGAAGGAAGCCCATCCGATGGCCCCAGATTGGCCACGTATTTCAAAGCGACGGTGATGTAATGCCAGATTCTCTTAAAGGGCTCAAGTCTTTCCACGCTTCTCTTAAATCATCCCCACCACCAGTCACGGCTAACCCATCCACTCAAAGGGGTGGTGCAGAAAAGTGAACTTTTACACTTCAACCTCTAGATGGTCTGGCCACTGGTCTCTTTAGTATTGGGTAATCAAAGGGGTTCATTGCTTGGTTGTGGATCCAACCATCTAAATCCTCATTGTTTTTCAACCTCCAACAACTCTTCAAAGTTCCCCCAAATTGTCACTCCCAAGAGATTCGAGCCTTGCCCATGGTTACAAAATTTGATTTTCAATTTATTTCAAAATGACATTAGATGGTTTGCTTGAACTAATTAGTGATTTTCAAGGCACAATTAAATCAATCAAAACAGACATTCAGTCATGAATAAAGAGAATACCTTACCATTCCAAGCACATTTATTCACTTTCCTACAAGGGTGACGAATGTTTATTTTTAAAAGTCAGTGCATGCTTAATTGAGAACGATTGACCACCAGGTTCTAAACCTTGATTAGTACATTTTTTTACACACAATTAATTGAATTAAAGAATTGTTTGAAACACAGAAACATACAACACTTGCCCATTTCAAATATATTAGCTATCTTTCACACAACTTAGAAAAGACACATCAAGTTGCATTTGAAGTTGTAAGCTTCAAAACTTGTTAATTGCGATCTAGCAATGTGCCACACATTGAACAAGTTACCTCCTACAAAATGGATAGCATGTCAAATTTTTGAGTTTCTACTTGAAATTAAAGATGATGACATTGAAAATGAACATGCATTTTAGCAAAGTTTAAATAACGAACATGAACATGATGCTACATCTTGTGAATAGTGGGCCCATGGCAAGGAGAACCCTCCTTTTATGACCTTCCAACGTAATTAGATGCAACCAAACAATCCACCATACATAGGTTTCAACAACCACAATGGTTGTCAAAACATGTAAGCAATGAACCAATGATCTGCACAACAAGATTCAAGCACATATTTTTGCCAAAATTCACAAGCATCAAATGAGCATGCACCATAATGGGAATCAACCAAACTCCACACACAAAAACAAACTTTGAAAAAAGATGGCAAGTGGTCTTATGTTAATGTACAACATGTAATGGTGGTTGTTGAAGACAAATTGAAAATAATGTCTATAACTTGATTATGGGGGGTGTTTATCACCTCCTTAAGGAATCACTTATATGGCATGACAATGATTAGGCATAGAGGAAAGGTAAGGGTTTTTGACAATGTAGAAGCATTGCATGTGTAAACTACATTTAAAAATGTAGAGGATAGGGCATCCCATCACTTTGATGTTGTAACTAAAGGTAGCAAAATTCACATAAGAGAGGTCGAATCCTTTCAAAAATGGAATCCCACGTTGAGGTTGGTTATGATGGTTCAAGAAACATAACCTAGACCTTTCATTGTGTGTAGCTCAAGGCCTTGAAGTTGTACTTGCAAAAGGATTATGCCTTAAAGCAATGTTGCAACATTCTACAACATGTAACATGTTTATATGAAAGATAATGGTTGTCAATACTTTTCTAGCACTGTGAGAAAATGGGGTGATTTGCAACTAGCATTGCAACCCTAAACATACCTATTTATCTACCTAGGTAGATAGGTAAAAAAAATAGGACTAGCTACTTACTTACCTAGATAGGCAAGTAAATAGGAAAGTAGAAGGATAGGTAAGAAGGTAAAAGGGTAGGTGAAATAAAGAATAGCCATGTAAATATTTTTATTTTATTTTATGTTTTGTTTTCAGGTTAAGTTTCTTTGAGTTCATCTCAAATTGACACATGTAGTCTAATGTGAACACCAAAAAAACACCTTTTTTATATAGTTTGTGAGATGACATTCAAAGACAAAATTTATGTGCTAAATCTTTTAGTTGCACATTAGTTGCAAATTGGGTTGCAACTAGAAAAAGGTTTCCCACATCTTTGTGTTTATTTTTTATTTTGTAAATTGTACAAATAAATAAATAAATATTTGATAATTATATATGTGAAATAATAATCTGAAATAATTTTTAATAAGTTATCATTTAATTCAAATAATTAATTATTTAGTTATCAAATAATAAATATCTTAATTTAGATAAAATTTGGATAAATAATCATATGGATTCCCAAAATAGATTAGTTGGAATTATCATTTGAATTAATTATCAGAACTAATTATCAGAATTAATTGTTCTAATTTCAGATAGTTAATTATGTGAATTAAGTTACTAACTAATTATTTGAACTAATGACCCCAATTCATCTAATTTTTAGTTATTTATTTCAAATAATTAATTATCCAAATTTCAGTTTTTAACTAACTATTTAAATTATTTAACAAACTAATTATTTGAATTGGAATGGTTAATTCGGATTAATAATTAATTATTCATAATAATTAAGCAATTTAGTTATTATTTATTAAATTATATTATTGAAAAGACTGAATTATTAAATATTATATGAATTTGGGTAGAATACATAATTATCAAATAATTCATTATCTGAATTTTCGAATTGATAATTAATTATTTTGAAGTTAATATTTTTATGAATCAGTTTAATTGTAAAAATTATTTCGTTACTTCATTAAATTGATTTTCATAATGAAAATAAATTTTTGAATTAAATTGATTAATTCAGATTAACTATTAAATATTAATTTATTCGTAATAGATAATAAGTTATTGAAAAGTAATTCATTATTTGTTTAATTATTAATCTATTGACAATTGAACAATAGTCACAAAATAGTGAAAAAGTAATATTTTTATTGTGGCAACATACTAGCATAACTAGTTGTATCAATGAGAATCATGATTGCCAAGTAATTACAAGTGTCATATTTTATGGGTGGTGGCAATGCATACATATGACATGACCAAATGTTTTAACACCATACACCAATTGCAATGTAGTTATTGATTGGACGTGACATCTACACCAGTTGTAATGTAGTTGTCACACACAATTAAAGTGCAACTTGCCAAAAAGTCAAACATGATTGATTACATTTGTATGTATGATGCATATTTTACATCGTTTATGTGTCCATTTGCAACTAAGTTGTAACTATAGTATAACTCCTTGATTTTTAAACATGACATTTTATTTATTAATTGTTTATATTTCCATGTTTTAATTGTAGTGCAGTTTTATATTAGTTGTTTCGAAACTTTAATTACAAAGCAACAAGGGTTCAAATGGACATGATTTCTTGTAATGTACATCAATGCACATGGTGATTCAATTCCCAACATCTACATTTTTAAAGATAAACAATTCAAACATAATTACATTAAGTGATATGAAAATGGCTTTACAATGGCTAGGCAATTGTGTGCATGGATGATTACATGCTTGTTTTGCACATGGATATCTCAGTTCATTGTAGCAATACAAACACACAAAGGCAACATGTTTCCAAAAAAAACACTTACATATTTTTAATGCCACAACTCCATGTCATGGTCAATATTGTCCAAACAACACGATGTTGAAAGTGATTACTTTTCCATCACATAAATTTCACACATTGTAGCCATTGGATTTTTTTGTTTCAAGTCATTGAAGACCACGCTTTGGGCATACATAGATGTCTGGACATTAGCAAACAAGGCAAAATTATGAAGAAGGAAGATTTGACACAATCGGTTTTATTGGCACTAAAAAAAACTCTTACACCACACAACATGTGAAAGGGGTTCAAAAGAACTGAAATATAGCCGTTGAACTTCAACACAATGCATCCATCTAAAAACTTCAATAATGTACAAGAACCAACTAGTATAGAAATTGCAATTGACAACTTGCAACTACATGAAATTTTGGGAATAGGCATGTCCAATGTCTAGTAGGATATATGTCATTATTTTGTTGATTTGGAAGGTATCGGTGCAAGTGGATTTAATGACAAAGAGGATGATGATTAAGTGGCGAACATAGCCAAAATTGCAACTTGTTGGAAGTTGGGTCAAATTTGAAATCTAACAACCAAATTCATCAAATTAACCCTCCACTAAATCTTTTCATCAATGTATGGGTCCATTGTTAGGCATGACAAAGTAATCCACCACCATTAATTTCATGATTCCTTGCACTTTTTGAAACAAAAATTATTAAAATTTGAAGGCAACTAGGTGAAAAAAGTTGATTGATTACATGAAATCAATCATGATGACTTCAAATCACTACTTAATAGCTCTAGAATAAAAGGTTTCTAGGAAGGAAATGACTATTAAGGAAAGGGAGAATGAGATTCAATAACAATTTGCTAACAAAGCAAAAAAGGATGTTGGACAAAGTAAACAAAACAGTAATGAAGGTCAATGACTTTTAGACATAGAAAAAAAGAAAAGGCTTGATGAACCCTGGTCAATAAAAAACATTATTGAACAAGGGGATGCACTACATGTGACCATTCAGGCTTGAATTTTGATCAATTCGTATATTGTTCTAGTTTGTGGTTCAATGTTTCATGTATATCGACACAACATGAAAATCACAATGGAAAAGAGGAAAACCAAGAAAATAAAAACTGATAATAGTGATTTGCACCTAATCAAGCCTCCATGGGTGTACAAACCCATGTTGGATTTTCTACTAATCTTGTGAGTTCTATCAAATTGAAGTTTTGTTAAAATTCTTACAATGAAAATGACCACTATAATCCTCATCATAGTGTTTTGTGTCATCACCTTAGAATGAGCATTGTGGTCAAAATGTTCCAAATGATCAAAGATTATAATTATAACCATTGTCATTGCAAGAATTTCATAGGAAACAAAAAAATACATGGCAACTAACAATCATTATTGGGTTGAAATGGCCTTTTTCACATTTTACAAAGATAAGTAGTAATTGGAAATAAGGTATTATGTTTCAAAGTTCATATTAGTTCATAGTACTTTTGGAATGGCATATATCCATTCAAGGCAAATGTCAAGTTGATATTATATTCATTTCAAAATTATGAAAGATGCAACGAATTCCATTTACACTACAACATGTGTCATTATTTCATCATGTATGATTCACCAACTAGGCATGTTAAATGTGCAATATGATATGCATATCTATCACATTTTTGATTTTGGAGTGTGTGCACTTAGTATAAAACATCAAATGATTAGCCCTGCCAACTATCAAAATATGGGCCCCTTTTATGTCATTTTAAAGTATTTATGGATGTATGCACTTGGAAATTCATAACTAATTCATCCTCGATGAGAAAAAATAAATCAATTGAGTCTTACATTTCATCCATTTGCTAATCATAGGAATTTTTTCACATATTTAATTTATGAAAAAAATTGGGTGAACTTAGCAAATTGTTGATTTAAGGTTCATCTATTTTAGAACCTCCATTATTAGTCACACATAGAATTTCAATTTCATTTTTTTTCATCGTTTAACAATGCTTCTAACACAAAACATTAGATTTGTATTATGTTCATTGAAAATTTTTTTGGGGGTGTTTTTACTTGTATTTGAAGATTTTTTTAATTGATTATTTCTTGCTTAAACTTTGTATATCATGCACAAATATATATTTGTTTGTGATGGAAAAATCTTGAAACAATTTTGTTATTGGTGTTGATTGAAGGTTTGTCTATTGTTTATAGATGGCAATTTCTTTTCAAAAGAAGAAAAATGAAAAACTTTTCACACACATCAACTTCAAATATGGAATCAAAACTAACACAAATTCATGGTTATGAAGCATTTCAATGGTACTAACTTTTTTTTCTAAAAACTCCAAATGGAATTTGAATTTCAAGCAGAAGATTTATGGATGATTGTTAAGGGCAAATCATTCTGTCCAAATGTTGAAAACAGGATTGCTTATTTAGCAAAAAAGATAAAATCATTTGCAATATATTTTACAAGCTATCAATGAAGATCATATGCTTGGAAATTACCACATTATTTTGTATATATGTGTGAAATAGTCTAATCATGTCAAATGAATAAGATATTGAAGAAAACATTACATTTCTTACCAAAAAATAACTTGGGCTTTGTTTTACTCCACATTACCAATGACAATCAAATTGACATAAGGTTCAATTAGTAATACATATTTTCATTTGTTCTTGGAATCCAAAAATATCAAATGAAAATTCCATGATCAATTTTTTTTTTTTACAAAATCATGTGGATTTTCATTAATATAGATTATAAATTTCAATTTATTAATTTATAAATTGTGAGGTGAATATTTATAAGGTGATTGTCCAACCTAAAATTTTATTAGTTATATTCATATATTGCTTGCCAAAGTATAAATATTTGAAATATTGTTCACAAAAGTATAGATATTTGACATATTACTCATTATTCCAACCTAAGGAACACATACATGGTTGGCCTAGGCCATAAAATCTTTTCAATTATATTACAACTACTCATATTTTATGAAGATGTTCTTCATAAGCAATACTTAACTATTTACTAATTTCATATTCTTATCTCCACTAAGAATTAAAATATGTATCCCAACCCAACATTTTATATTTCACATATAGATGATAATATATTCATATTCAAACCTTTCTTTTTATTGTCAATAATGTTCAAGGATACTCCTTTACAAACTCACGAAACACCATCAAAACACACACACACACACACATAGACACCATGTAGACTTGCTTCATGACAAAATCATTGTTGTGTTACATGGAACATTACAAAACTAGACCATTCAACATCCATCTCCCTAATGCCAATTGATAATGAATATGTCTCTTCCCCTTTTATAATCATGATGCAATAGTTATATTGACAAAGAAATTATAACCTTTTTATAACCAACTATCATTATTGACTTGGCTACTCCTCAATTTGCTAAGGGATTGGATATATGCATGACAACATAAATATTATAAACCAACTTGTAATTTATTAGTGGGTTAGGTGAATGCACACTAAGGTGGCTCAATTTTTTAATCATGATGTCAATTTTGCAAAATGCCCTTTCTTTGAACACCTTTACCAAATAAAAACACTTATCAAATTGAGAATTTAAAATTGATTATACATTAACAACTTGATTATGAAAATATTTATGTAATTATTTTACAATAAAAGTGCACCCACTTTTCACAATGGATTTTTGAAATACAACAACATGGACTGGTCGACAAACTAAAATGGTAGACAATAAAAAGGTTCATATCAAATTCCATTCCAAATTATGTATAATAAATCAATTGATATATGATGTAACATCAAATAATAGACTTTTATATGAAAGTCCTCCCTCAAAAATCATATTCACAATCTAATTTGGAATTTTTGAATGGTCAAAATTGAGCCATATTTTCATACGTCCTTAACATAGTTTTTTCCCTCAAATTTCAAATTTCTTTTTAAAAAGCTGTATATATTTAGAATATATAAGTGGATTCTATCACTATGGACTTTATTGCTTTTGATATATGAACTTTATTACCATTGAACCCATGATACTAAAAAAATTAAAATTTTTACAGTGTAGAATGGGCTTTTGTGGATTCTTGTTTTTTCAAAAAAATGAACCATCTTAAAGTACATACACCCAATTCTACTACATGTCAATTTATTACATATTGGTATGTCATCTTTCTACATGTTGACTTACCTTATGTCAATCTATTACTCATTACATACCAAATTGCATTTCAACTTCTTATAGGTTTCCTCTCCCTTGTTTTGCTTACTTATTTTTCCATCTATATGCACTTAGGTAATTTAATTACTTGACAAATTCTAAGCTCTTGAAGTCTTCAATACCCATAAAATAATATGTTACAATTAATGATGGGAAAAAATCATGTCATGACATTTTTTGTTTGTAGTTGAACAAAAGTGAATGGGAAGCTTTAATTATTCACTTGTAACAAACTACATGTGATGAGACACAACATGTGAACATGAAGTGACTGAGAAAGTGCCAATTCTTCAATTGTATAATTGTATTAAACTATACCTTAATCACTTCACATCACAAACACAATATCCAATGATTCCTTCTTGTCAAAATATGTGGCAAATGACATCGTCATTTGTGATCTCCATCCTTGACCAAAAAGGAAAAAAAATCCAAAATTGAGAAGGAGCCAACCTTCCAATTTATTTTTATATTCAATGTCCATGAATTACAAATTGAAATTTGTATCATTTTCATGTTGAAAAGAACTTTAAAGAATTGGCTCATTTTGGGGTTTTTAAAAGTCCATTATAGTCCAATTTTTGTTTGACATGGCATGGAGATGTTTTTTATGATTCACCACCATGTTTTTTAATTTTGGGTTGCTCATTTAGGACTTTTCTTTTAGTAAGTCCATTTGCATAATGTTTGTGTATTGTTACAAAACTACAAAGATAAAATAACAGAAGTTTTCCAAATGACATTTTAAATATTTCGACAAAAATCAATCTCCTAATGACAATATATGTTCATAATCACCAAGCACAACTCCTTTTTAATAAAGGTATACTAAACTTTATTACATGAGCCTTTCATCTTGAGGGTTTGTAAAACAATTGTAATGTTACAAGATTTTATGGACATTGTAGTTTGCAACTACCTTGTCATGGGCATGAAAACTATCAGAACCTAAAATTCTTCACAATGCACAACAACTACGACAAACTATAACAAAAATATGCTTAAATTTAAGTCAAGATCATACAACAAAATAAACCAAAACAAGATTAAAAAATATGTAAGAAAAGTACATAAATGGAACTTGATTCAAAACATGGAATGATTATAAACATGAAATGAAAAAAACAAAGTCTAAACATAAGGTTGTACATTATATTGGTATGAAACAAATTAAAGTTAATGAGGGAACTATCTCTATTTACAATTGTTTAAAGACCTAATTAAAAAAAGCTTCCATGAAAGTTTCTATGTGCCGCATTACATGAACATTTTCCTATTTACACATTGTGGATGAAAAATGGATGGTGGTGGATAAACATCATCCATGAATGATGATGCTAACAATGATGTCGATGACAATCTTCACAAACAATTACATGAACTATCCTAATTGTATTATTCTAAATGCATTGCTAGGTGCTTAATGAACTATTATAAAATATCCTATGTGACACCATTGATTTGTGATAAGTGGCTGTTTCAAAAAAGATTTGATAACTTTAATGTATTTTCAATTAACTTTTAACCAAACTATATACATTGTTTTGAACTTCTCAAAGTCATACACCGAAGTGATGACAAATTTGTTAAAGTTCTAAATAGATCTTTAATTGGAACTCCCAACAAAAAAAATGATTATATATTTTAATCAAATATATTACATCCTCCTCCAAATGAACGAAATTTCCTTTACATATATTACACAAATACATCAACATGGACTTGTAATCATTATATTTTCTATAACACAAAATGGCAAGCACATGTTTTGACAATAATGAACACCATGACACATGTCCTAAACATTTCAAACATAAAAGAAAGACCTTTGAAAATTAATAGGTTTGCCTTCAGAGATCCAAATTAAATGGGAATGCTAGTTGAATTATATGTGTTCATAATTATGCCACCCATGATGGATTGTTCAATCTTGATGGGGCCAATGGGGTTTTCAACATGTCATGAGATTGCACGATAATAATCACATATATGGATTTAAAAACCCTAAAGGAGGTTCTAGAATTAGAATGCAAAACCAATATTTATACATAATCAACATTCATTGAACATTGACACTACTATCAACAAAATCTAAAACATATAAATAGGTGGAGATTCAAATCACTTAATCACATGAACACAATACCCAATCGAAATGACTTTATACAATTCATCAATCACAAGGCTTGACTCTTTACTATTTGACATTTGATCTCACTAGAATACACAATTATGGACTTACTTATACAATATTATTCTGCATATAAAAAATTACATTTACTCACATCATTGGCTGAAAAAAAAATAAAAGTTGATAACTGCATTTGAGATGGAATGCAATGTTTAAGAATAATGGCCAAATTGCATTTTAAAAATCTTAACTTTAGAATACTTCAAAGAAACACACACCATAATTCAATATTTGAAACTAAGATCTATATTATGTCATTATAAAAACTAAAAACACAAAATAATACCGCCTATCCAAATAGGAATCCCTCAAAATATATAATTCTTCGTGAAAGCAAAGAAACCATGTTATTATATGATAAAATTATGATAATACATTCAAGTGAACACAAAATCATATTAAGAGTGGAATTTATAATGAGCAACATTTAACATAAACACTTGTCATGCAATCCATTTAATCACAATTTACAAACCCCCCACATTTATCTTTGACAATTCTTGTGTTGACACTTCAACAACTAAGCTAATATCAATGTCCCCAACCTTATGTCCCACAATTATCTTAGATGACTTAAATAAATAATGTGTTCATGCTTTGAAAACCTATAGCCAAGAAACAATCCAATTGTAATGGAACTTGAATTTCATCAAAGTACTTCAATATACAACTCAGAACTTGATCACATATGATCCAATACCCCATTTGAACAATGTAGATGAGAAATAACTTAGGCTTTTTGGACAAATCATTACCCAATTCCTTCATTTTGCATTCAAACTACCTGACCATATCACACACATCCAACATTAAAGGGCAAAGCCATTATGCGTGCTTGTTGACTGTAGTTTGGGGGTCCTAATTTGGCCCTTTGCAGTAAATTTACATAGATTTGCCAGGATTGTGAGGACATGAATATGGGAATTAGTTGAAGTGGGAATTGAGGATGCTGAAGACCAGAGTAAAGTAGTAGAGATGTCAAGATGGGTCTGAAGGGAATACAAATCTTAGAACTTCAGAAAATGGGCAAAGTATTCCCAAGGGAATGTTGAAGAGAAATCAGGTTTCTCTCAGGAAGCACAACCAAGAATCTGGACGGACAAAAGAAATACAGGGGTGGGAAGATGAAATAGGTATTATGTTGGAAGCAATTCAAGAGGACTTGATTGCTAAAGAAGCAGTCAAGAAAATATGAGCACATGTCAAGGTCTTTTGAGAATCTCCAGAGAAGTTGGGTCTCATACAGGAAGCTCTAGACTTAGATACCTGATTGTGAGGAAATCAGGGAAGCAAAAGAAGAAGGTAGCCTTTAAGAGAAACAGCCCCACATGGCAGAAGAAGAGGTTAAGAGCTTGACAGCACCTGTGGAGCTCACAAAAGAAGCTCTAAAGAGAGACAGATGTGTCTGTGGAGGAGAATATGCATGCAAAAGAGAAAGGGATTTGCCTCAAGAAGCTGCAGAAAAAAATATGGTTTTTACAGGAAGCTCAAGGACCAGAACTGATTCCTGAACAGTAGGCCATGCAGACCTTCAATGACAAACAAACCTTCAACCTTATGTTTCTTTTGATTATTAGTTGCACCTTTTCAAGATCTTTCAGGTGATTCTTTCATTGCTTTGTTGAGGTTCTGTGCAAGGGAACACAATCTGCATAATCATCAAAACCAATTTGCCAAGCTTCTACGAATAGGGTGGCTTCTTTAGAGCAAGAACAAGGGCTGCAGTGTGAAACGACACAGGAAACAGTAAATGAAATTGCATGCCTTAACCCCCTAATCATCAAAGTAAGAGAAAACTACACTAAAAAGTGGACCAAGTTGGTCTGCCCTGATGTTTAGGGATTAATCATGATCGACTAAGGAACACACACACAATTCAGGAGGAAAACCAAAGATGAGTCTAACCCAAGTACATAAACTTGCAAAAGATGACTAAACATATGTGCCAGAAACTATTTTTTAATTGAAGGACTTTATAACTTCTAACTGTCAACAATACCATCGATTTAAGGTTATAGAGTAAGCAGACAGAACACATACTTCAACCATGGCGGACAAAAGAAGCACAGGGCACACTGTAGGAAAAGAGCTCAAGATGAGTCCAACCTAAGGATTCAAACTTGCAAATGAGATTAAACATCAGTCGAAAAGTAACCTTTTTGAATGATGTACACTGATACAATAAAACTTCTATTGGGCAGAAAATCTATTTTGTATTCTATAGTACATACATTGACATAACTTGTTTGATATCAACTTACTTAGCCATTATTAAAACACAGGGCATCCTGTAATGTTAACACCAGGTTGAGTGGGGCAAGTGGCATATGTGCACCCATCAACATTGTTACCCCACCAATTAAGGGTCTTATTTTCAAGTTGAAGGGTGACATATACAAACACTCCCAAAAAGGCAACTCCTGCATCAAGCCCTCCTGATAAAACATAATTGTAGCGTTGCCACCAGTTTTTCCTGTACCGATATACGAGGAAGTTGAAAATGAATGCCACAATGAACCATGAAGTGAAGTTCACTGCAGTCGCTGGTGGCATAATCCCAGTGGCGCCGATTAAAATTGGCATGTTAATTAATCGGAAAAGTTTCACCTTTGGGTAATATCTGTGGAGTATATATACAGGCACAGGAGCTAGAAGGCCACCGAGCCAAAACCAATTGATGGCAGAATATTCACCGAGCTTTCCAAAGATGCGCTTTGGACCCACAAGGCCCCAAATTACCGATGCATCAAAAAACACCCTATCATTCGGGCATGTCCATGGACTACTGGGAGGTAATAGGTTGATGTCACAAATGTTTTCTACAGTTGTGAGTAGCCACCATGCCACTCCCACATTCACCACAGCTGCTACTATTGTCCCAATAATCTGTGAATCTCACACAATACCCATTTAGCTGCCTTTTGAAAATCACAAATTGGATGAGTTTGGGTTTCTTTTTATGGGTTAGGAAATTGGGGAATAACCCAACAGTAAATGTTTTAGTTTGCAAATGTTACAAAGTCAGAGAAGCCTTTTTAACTTGTCAAACTTTGGGTTGAAGATCCACTGAAGACAGAATGCTAGTTTAAACCTATTAGATAAGTTGCATTGAAAGCAGGATCCTGAAATGATCTGAAAATGAACAGAAGTTCTATATATATTCACATGTGATGGATAAAAGTCACAAAAAAATGGATGAAGAGATTAAGAAAAGCAAATAGACCTTGAAGACATATTGAACATCAAGTTTGCTGCTCTATGCAGTCAAGAAAGAATAACAGAAAATATGAAATGATTGGGAACTGATAGGTGGTTGCAGACCTGAACGACGAACATAGAGCGAGGAGGAATTTTCATATAATGCCCAAGCTTGAAATCTTGCAAAAAACTCACTGCCTGTAACATACTATTATACCCAAAAACTTTGAAGCAAACATTTGCAATAGGCTTGCCGGGCAAAATGTAGCCCATAATATATTCTGTGATAACATTCAACCCTGGGAACTGTACAGTCACAGAGTACAAACATTGATGCTTCAGACTAAGATACAGATTTGCTCATTTTGATAGAGGGTGCCATCAGTTCATGGATACCACAAGATTTCATCTATCGATGTTGGGAATAACGATGATTGTGCTTTTGGGGGCAAATTACTGCACATAGGGGCTGTTTGTAGCAGCTGGGTTAGCAAGGTCTCCACATCGCCAACTCTGGTGTCACCAATTTAGGAGCTAATTACATGTAAAGATTGTAGAAAGTAGTGTACCTGATTGGTGGTAGCAGCAATAACTCCAATGGGGAGGGTGAAAAAGCAAGCAAGAACACAGGCAAATAGCACACCCCACCATGGTAACTGGAGCTGAGCCTTGCAACCTTCAACAGTTCCAATAGAAGCACCAATGCCCACAATTGTAAGGATGAGAAACCACCAATTGGGAATATCTTTGTAGCGTCGCATTAACCGTGTGTGAACATCAACCTCATTGTTCTTAAATGATGCCCGAGTACGCAGCCATATTTCCCTGTCCATCATTTCCATCAATCATATCATTCTGTCTTCTTATTCATCTGTGAATGAAAGAACTAGTATATGTTGTACATGTTGATCGCGACCATGCATATTTCTGAATGGGTGTGCAATGGACTTGGAGCCCCCCAAAAAAACTAAAAAATCACAGGATTTTCAATGATGGACAATATAAAGATTGAAAATTTTGATATCTTCGACATGTCTCTTTCACTTGGCCTTTTACAGTCACTGAATCCATCCTCTGCATATTTCAAAGTCCAGACATTGAAACTTGATTTTACATTGACTATTTGAAGGCTCTATTTCATCCAAAGTTTTGTGCACAGACCATTTCACTATTGCCAGTGAAGATGCTCTAATAGTTACTCCAGGGAGATAGGGAGGAGCTTACTTACTGTCCATAAAAGAGGGCAACATGTGAGACAGTGGCAGCAAGGCCAGCAAAACCAAATCCATATGTCATGGCAAAGAAGGTTGATAAATGAATGTTGCCAACTTCTTCATAGGCAGTCAAGTTTAACTCAAAATTAGAGTCGACTACAGTTGTGATGTCATAATCTTGACCGTTGGCTTGGAACAGGCTGCTCGAAAATATGGGGAATGTTTTTGCATTATAAATGTTGAGCCAATAAGTAGCTGGTGTCATAATATACATCACAATCGTAAAGCCCACTATGATGTTCACAGAAGCGAAAAATGGAGATACCAGTGGGCTGCCCAGAAAAGCTGCTATGCCTGCCCAATCAAAGCTGAGAGCCCCGATACCCAGCCCACTCAGCCCAGAGCCAACTTGATGGGCAGTTACTGAATTAGGCCATGCCCAACATACCCATGAGAAGTATGTCAGCATCATGAACATGTAGGCAGGGAAAATATAGAAGGAGAAGCTCAAAACCAATACTATAACAAAAAATTGGATTCGCTTCAACCCCTTTCCAGTCTCGGGCTCATGTAATGTCCTGATGTGGAAACAAGGATTACCACCATCAGTTTAGCTTCAGAGGAAAATTGTGAAATTATTTACTACTTGAACAAAGAAGGAAAAAAATTAGCCCAAAGAATCTCAGATTGTGAGATCAGATAGCACCTATTCTTTAATAGTGGAAGCAGATTTACACCTACTTATTTAGGCATAAGATCCCCCTCACAATTGAGGAGTAGGCATAAGATCCTTCAAAGAGGGATATTCAGGGATATAAGGTGCCCTCCAAATACACTAGGCAATTTCTCTGAGTGCTTCACAAGGCAGAACCATTCTGTGATGAGAAGCTTCAAACTACCTAACCCTGTTACATGGTATTCCAGATATGACACTGTAATATTGATCCTTCCCTTGTTGAGCTTCTTTTTTGTTCTTCCAAGCTGCCATGGATAGCTCCTCAAACAATTACTTTCCAAGTAACAGTTTTGCAACTTCCTGTCTGTCTAATATGTTGAAGTGATTTTGCGATTTTGCAAAGTTGCAAAAAATCAATGTTGATCACAACAGGCATTAGTCACATTGAGTACCTAATGTCATAACACCCAAAAATCTTATTAACTAGCTAAACAGGGTGAGTCTTGATACGCGCTTTGCTAGGGTGGTTTACTATAGAGTGCATACAGCAATACTTAGGAAAAGCACAAGGAATGTACCTGAAGATTGAAACTTGCACAAGATTGAAAGGCCACCACATGTGTGCAGGGTCCACCAAATATTTCCTCATGAATCCCGCCCAACCATAACCCAATACCTGACATCATGTAAACAGTCAGGACTTTGGATATCTTGCTTTGTTTTCCTCTTCTTCCAGAGACAACTATTTTGTCAGGTGTATGCAAGAAAAACTTGCAACCCAAAATGCCAAACTGGAGCACCCAAACCAGCATACATAAAACTCAACCTAGGGGGAAATGTTGGGGACTTTGTCCCTGCCAAAACCCCTGGTGAAACTTCACCTAGTGGATGTGCTAGATATGGGTATAGGCTAAGGGCCTAGGGTGATAAGCCTTACACTGGCTAAAGAGCCAGCTAAAGTTTCCTTGATGACCCATAGACATGAGAGGTGGAATGACCATTCCTACAGAACCAGCCTGAATTTCTTTATCAAAACAAGAGACTTAAGACAGACATGAGAGGTGCCAATAATTACCTAGTTTTTGCAAATGATTTGCATTAAGGGGGGGCAAAAAAAACCCCTTTTGATGACAAATTTGGTAGTTATGTTTTACAAAAGAATTGGGAAACTTTGGAAACTTTGTGTTTTTTTCTAGTATAAATTCAAGTAATTTTGCTAATCATTGGAAAAGTTTGCCAAATTGTTGATATCACAAAATTGAAAAGAAATAGAAACCCTGACCTGGAATCAACGAAAGAGAATTTTTTTTGAAAATAATGATGATAATAATAAGGATACCTACCTGGGTGGTAATAACAACCAAAAGGCCTGCAAAAAACCCAATCTTGCGCTTATAGAGGGCTTTGGTGATGGTAATAATCCCCACAGCATAAGCATCACCGCTCCCAAAGGCACTACCCGCGTTCGCGAAGATGGTGATGAGAACATGTTCTTTCATATTGAACGGGCCCGGGTTCAACGAGAACTCCCACTTGGTGAACGGCAACCGGAACGGTCTCGTTGGCAGGGTAGCGGCCATGAACTTGCCGATCGGCAGAGACGCGACTTGTGCAGCGATGGCGCTGATGATCAGCGGCTCCGAACGCAATTCGAAGAATTGGTTGAAGAAAGACAAGAGAATGCACACAAACAATCCTACAGTCCACATTCGGAATGTCCAGACTGGTAGAGTTGGGTCGTCTGTGGTGGGTACTGTTAACCGGACTTGCTCCACTGGGGACTCGTCCTCGTTGCCTCCTCTTCCCATTTCCAGATTCCTGATGGCATCTCTTCCATCTCCCGGATTCAGTATTTGTACCGGATCCCCGCCCTTCTCGCTGTACTCATCGCCTTCTGAACCCATATTGCTGTTTGTCAAAGAAAAAACTCTGATCCTTACGCTTTTGTCGATGATGACCACTGCTTTGCCTAATTAGCAAGTTGCAAGAGCTGGTCCTGAGTCTCGATAGCTTCTTCTGATGAGCAGCTGGTCATCCACTTCTGCTGCTCACCCAAAAGCTGAACTCAATCTTATCTCACCTTTGAGATTACTAGTCCATGAGAAGCTTTCACCAAGTTTCGGTCTGTCTGCAACACCCACACGCCCAAAATATCAGTCATGCTTGAGGTCGGAGATCATGCTTATATCACCACTACTAGCTCCTCAGAAAGCACAAAATTTCACTGTTTTGAACCCACAATTTCTCTTGGGTTTTTCTTCTGCTATACAGACTACAGATGTGAGCTGGTACTTCCTCAGGTCTGAATGAAGGTGGTGCTTAGTTTCAAACCACAAGAAGAGTTGAAGCTCAGAAGAAAGAAGACTTCTTTTTTTCTTTTTCTTTTTGGGTTTCCTTAATTTTCTTCTCAAAGCTACGAGAAAGGGACTCTGATACTAGACTCAGATCTCCCATGTGTGTCCACGAAAAACAAATCCACGTAATAAAAAATCACTATAAAAACCACCAAAAACCATCCTACATTCTGCAACTAGAAAAATCATCAATTTGCGTCCCACCCAGTCAGCTACGGCATCCAAAATCGCTACTTACAAGGAAAAAGTCTGAACATGTCCGGGCCATCATCACCCAACCTCCTTGAATGAGAAAAGCACCGTCTCCAAATTCCTGCAGAAAATGGTCCTACTCAACAAATCTTTTTGTGGGTAAAACGGATTCCAAAAAGCTGAAACCACAAATAACGTGACAAATTGAGGGGATTTTGACGTCAGAACTATATAAAGGTTTTGCACTTCATACTTTGGGTTAAAAACAAAGAACCAAGCTGGAAGTTCTCACCACAACATTCGTGTATGTAAGTATGTGGAGAGAGAGAGAGAAAGAGAGAGCCGGTGCGCGCGAGAGCGAGAGCAACAATTGAAGGCAACGTGCCACTAGCGGCGGCAGAGGAGATAAAAAAATTCAATAGACCATAGTGAATTGCAGTAATCAAAGCAAATTCTTTACAACTCTTTGTCGTTGGACTTTTGAATTATTATTTTCAGGTTAGGGACAATCAGGCTTCGGCTGTCAAAGTGGGAGTGGTTCCACCAAATTGGGCCTTTAGGGAAATTTAAAGTTCACTCCCCAATACAATTAAAATTTATACTAGGCTTGCTTTACACTAGGAGTTGGGGCCAATGTTTAGCCCAAATCAAGCAATTCCTAATGGTGAAAAAGTTGAAATCAACCCCCATGGCTTTTACACTAGGAGGCAAGGCTGAATTAGAAAAAAAAATTCAATCTGCCCAAAGTTACTAATAAATGCTCAACTTTATGGCCTTGTATTGGCCCCCAAGATCGGAAAAAGGATTACCATCAAATTTGGGAGGCAAATTTGCAAACCCTTGAGGCCAAGGTTTCAGCATCTATTCATATGCTAATGTCAATGTTCTATCATTTATTATTAGTAATTGTGGGGCCGAACAATAAGCCAAAAATTGCTCAAAGTTGGCCCCAAGCTTTTTCAGCCCCTGACTTCTGGTGTAAAGCGGGCCTTAGTATACCACACGTACGAGAGATGTGGCCCATTATGATGAGCCCACAGTGTGAACAGAACTAATGTTAAGTAGCGCTCCAAGTGTGAACAGGTCCCTGTCGTTAACGGCCACAATATATAGATTTTCACACTTTCTAGTAGTCTCACCTGTGCAGCTGGTCCAGATTTGAAGAGTTGAATGTAACTTGCTTCAAGTGTGAACAAGGACACTCACAAAAGACCTGCAATTGTGAAAAAGCTATTTAAAATTTAAAATTAATTTCCAGTGAAGAAATTATATATATATACGTAGATAGGTAGAAAAATAGGTAACTAGTAGGTAAGTAGATGGTTTATACATAGATAAGGGCTTTTTTTTTACTACCTACCTACTAACAAGCTGCTGGTGGGTTGTTCGTAAACGGGCAGTGAAAAAAAAACTGCAAATGATCTAACCGCTATGGTTAATTAGAGAACTGAAACCCAATAGAAAACTGTTTCCTAACCACTTATCATCCATCCTTCAATGGTTTTCATTTTTCAACAATTTCAACAAATATCAATAATCTTTTTTTTTTTTGGGGCTCAGCCTTTTGTGAATTATTTTGTGCCAGATGAGTCGTATGTATGATATTCTGAGGAGGGATCCAATACAAAGTTGTCCAATCTAAAAGAAAATAAGCCCATAACTCTTAACCCATAATGTGAGAAATCAATCAAATAAATCTGATATAAAGTAATTAAATTACATCGTTTATGTCAAAAAATGGATGGAAATAATTTATCACTAACTAGATTCTTCTTGGAATAGTTTATGATATGAGCACTCCACCCATACTTCCCATTTGGCCCTACAACAAAATTTCTCCATCCAAGATTACTTATTTACTAATTCTAGGCCCACTTGTGAATTTAACACCATAAAAACTCAAAACCTACTAATAACAAATCACCTGGACCAATTAGTATGTCTAACCAATTAAGAGCTAGTGTTAGACTATGATATGATTTTTGCTAGACTCAACATATTGAGCAAACATTTTGACTCAAAAAATGAACCCTTCCAGCAAAATGTTTTTACTAATCTTCATCCAAAACATGTGTAGTGTGTTGGTGGAGAGATGGGCTTAAAGAAACTTTAGAATAACTAGTCAACAAATTAATATTGGTATGGGTTTGCATAATGGCATTATGGATGTTTTTGTTTTTGGGGGATCATTTGATGTCAATATTTTTCACCCTCTTATTATCTAAATATGCAATATCCAAGTATTTAAACCACCTTAAAGTTAATTTATGTTTGCATTGAATTTTGACACCATATACTTGTTTGAATTTTCATTTTTAGTTTAAAACATGAAGAATGATGAAAAAAGTAAGATGTTTGTATGAGATTAAAGAAGTATGATGCTTTTGAGTTCCACAATCAAAATAAATAAGGTATGCTATGCAACCCAAGCAAGGGAACCATTCAAATTGTTACATCTAAGCCTTTACTAAGTCCTTGTCCTAATTGAGTAAGTATCATTTTATTAGTGCTACCTTTTTTAACTTTGAACCTTCAACATAAATTACACATTTTTCATATTCTTATTAATAAACCTACTAACAACTAATAACTAATATTAGTGCATACCCTATATTAATTATATTTGGATTGTGAAATAAACATAACCATGTTATAAAACTTATTGAATTATATATTTTTCTCAATAACCAATATTTTAGAGTTTAAAATCAAAGGACACTCAAGGTTTTTTAAATTCAAATTCCTTCATAAATAATATATTTGTTAAACAATTTTATCAAATATGATAATAATAAAAATGGTATAATTGATTATTTATTTAGGGTGTAGTCACAATAAAAAGGGTGGCAAGGTTAGAATCTTTACAATGTACATGTGACCTTCATGAATTGGTTTATTAAATATCATAATTATATTTTAAATACTTTTTTTTCTAAATATAATTTTTTGGACTAGATATATTGATATTAAGACCAAATATGACCCATGTTATAATCATGTTTCTAAAAATTGTGATCGCAATTTTTGAAATATTATAATCATTAAGGATGTTTTAAATTAATATTAGTAGCATCCTTATACATGCACTTAAAAGGATAACACAAGTATCCTTTCTATGCTAGAGTTCACAATAAATTTGAGAACATTTGATAGAAGTTTAAGTAACAAAAAACATTCAATTTTAAAGTTATTAAAAAACATTTTGTCAACAAGTGTTTTATGCATGACAAAAGATTCTTATAACAAAGTAAAAAGACTTCAAATTCATGGGATTCCAACTTCATGAATAAACAAACAAAATTTCAAAAAAAACATAATTATCTCATTAAAGAAAATAAATGATTGTTTCAAATTGCAAGTATGGTTTCATTGTGATCAACAAGTATTTTTGGCTCTTTTTATTTTAAGGTCATGACTTTCAGATTAATTAATTTGTAATTGCATGCAAAATCTACCCATAACATTAAACTCTAACCCTAACCTAAACCGGTGGCATTCTTTTTGTGGTGTCCTATAACAGCCTTCTTGGTTATTGTTTTCTTTTGCTACTATACAAAGCTCATTGTGACCTTTTTTTTTTTCCCCCTTTCTGTTTTTTTCCTCCTTCCTTTTCTCAAGTCCTCTATTTCTTCTTTCATTCACAACATTGACTTTTCTCTTTGGCTTCTTTTATTGATCTCATGAGGAGGTTCACTTCCCGAACCCTTTCTTTTGTTATCTTTCCCCTTCTTTGTTTACCTTTTACTTCCCTTCCTTTCCTCTCCTCTCTTTCTTTTGCATTGGTTTAAAAAAGCAATAGCGTAGGAATGCTGTAAATTGTGGTTTTTTATTCTTACATTTCAAAATAAAACAATACATGAGCACTTCGGCTTTAGGAGCAAATGTCAACTCCTCCCAACCCTCATGTGCTGCATTGTGCTTTTTTGTTTCAATGCATGAGCATTGGCTCCAAGAGCCAAGATAAATAACTCCTCATAACCCTCATGCATTGCATTATGTTTTTTTGTTGTTACAATGGTTTTTTTTTTTTTTAAATTTAAATCATGAACATTGTGCTATGTTGTTTGTTTTTGTTGTTGCAACACATCCAAATTTAACTTGTATCATTCATGTGTTGTCTTGTCTTTTTTGTTGTTTCTTTGGTTGCTACAATGCATGAGCACTGTAAACAATTGATCATACATTGTGCAAGGAACCAAGCTTTCTTCATCATGATGCCCATGCAATTTGTTTTTGTTGTTTCAAAATTTTCATAATGCAATAATTAAATATTTTATCTGAAAACAACACTCATGTTTTGCATGGAGCCAATTTAGTTGATGAGAACACATGAGTGTTGGATTGTTGTTTTATTTTTTATGTAACTGTTGTTGAACTACAAGTAACCAAGCTTGGCTCTTTGCAACATAGGAACACAATATTTTATTTTATTTTTCCTTTGTTACCACCACAAACAAAAGTTCAAGACATGTCAACTTGGATGTTCATTGCCACCATCAAACCCACAACCAAAGAATTCACCCTCCCACAAACAGCAACCACAAAAAGAAAAATCAACCTACATGCAAAATGAAAATCAAATCAAACCAAAGAAACAAATTAGAGGAAAATGTATTGTTTTAATAAGTACACAAGTTTGATATTTCTTTGTTATTATGATTTATAACAAATACTACTACCCAAGCTCTCACATGAACTCATTTATCAACAACCACAAATTGACGAAATCATTCAAAAGTAAGTATATTAAATGAGGGTATTGTTTATTCCCTTGCCATGTGTGATATTAGAGTTTGCAAAAAAAAAAACATGAAAATATTGTATTCATTTTGCCATTATACCACTTGGCTCCACATTGTTGTACACACTACCAATGACAATTTTCCTGCTTATTATGTTCCCATACAATTATCAATAATTCATCATTATGTATGTCAATGTCAAATTTAATTTTAATTAATATAAATATCATGGAGATGAAAAGGCACATGTTAATTTGCCTTTTTCATGTCCATGTTGGTGGGTAAGGAAAGAGGTGAAATGATTAAATTAGGAAAAGATAGTTATTAGGAAAGGAGTGAGGTAGTTAGATTTGAAAATGTCTGGGGAATTGTCCCGGGAGAACTATACTAAAGATGTATGCTTTACAGATCTGCTCAGATGTTTTCTTTTCTTCTTTTTTTCCATGAATATTAAGGAAATAACCACCGGGTATCACTGGAAAAAAATGGGGAAAACAATTGGGGGGTGTTTCCGAAAACATAAACACGTGCTCATTTTGTGTAGTGCATTTGCAGATACCTTTAAAGAGGGTACAAGACCTGTGAGCATTTCGCCAAATGGAATGCCAACAGAGGCAGGCATTCCATTTTTTGAAACACCTGGGATCATTTTTTCCCCCCCTTGTGATACCCAGTGGGTACCAATTGGGTACCTGCCAGGTATCATAGGAATTTTTTTTTGAAACGAGTGAACAGTCTTTTTATGCCATGGAAAGTCCTCAGGAGCAAGCTTTACAAGATTTGGGCCCTTGCTTGGCTCTGCCATACTGGGCCCTGAATTGCAGTATACATTGGCCCCTGGGGCTTTAGCCTGTATTTTGAAATGCCCCTCAAAGAGCTGAGGAAAACATATGCTGAGTAACATTCCCTCCTATTGGACTATGCTAAGTAAGATGCCCTCCAATTACACTAAACAAATGGAAGCAGGTCTTCCTACTGAGAGAGGAGTAAGCATTGTAGTTTTAAGAGGTTGTACTTCAATTTCCAGAAGCAAAACTACTTGATATGTACAAATCAATATTTTTTGGGTGTCAATTTTGTCATGTAGCCAAAGTGGTGGTGATCTTAGCCAAATTTGGCTCTAATTAAGATATGGAATAAAAACTTCCTTTTATATTAGTGACTACCTATAAGAACCAGATATAGAAATTCAGCAAAAAAAAATTTCAAATTTTGACAATTGAAAACCACCCAAAAAAATCCAGTTTATTTTTACTTTTTAATGTTTAATGTCACTTTTTACTGACATCTCACTTATTCACACATGTTATGCATGGGACGGACTCATGTTCAAAAGACCTGATTTTGCTAAACAAATATAGTAAATTTTGAGCTCTAGAAGCCTGACATAATCAAACTAATCTCCAATTATATTTCTTCATGCATAATGTAAGTAGATGCTCTTCCATTAACCTCTTCTTGGAAACTATATAGTTTTAGGGCTACTGTGGGGGCAGGACAAGGTCCTTAAATTGGGGAAGGTATCTTTGCTCCCAAAGATGAGGCTGATTGGTTAAGGCAGAAATTTAAGGGATTCATTTCAATTGGGGACACTTGGGCCCTCATGGAGCCCATCTAGTGTCCAAGGAAGTGGGAAACGATCCAAGTGGTGGTGGGGGAACCTTCTTATTGATGGAGGATTGTTCAGCTGCCACCTACCTAGCATGCATGCATTGTTGAGCCCACAACCTGCTCTCCCTTTTCTTTTTCTAATACATTTGTGCCTTTTCCGAATCATCAGCGGTGGGTTTATAAATAAAGTTTTGCAAGGTTATTGTGTAAAGCAGGAATTTCTGCAAAATTTGTGGCATAAAGGTGTTCAACTAGCTCCATGTTGTAACATGCCAATGCTGTATTTAGGAAGCCCAGTTTGAAAGCGCTCTTTATTTGAATTAAAAACAATAAAGTTATCCGTAAAGTCACCCTCTGTTTCACCCCCTATCTCCTCTGCTTTGGCCCCTATCCTCTCTTTCAATGGTATCCGCAAAGTAGTTTTTTATTTATCAAATCTGGGTATGAAATGCTGAAACTCAGCACTTAATGCACAAGGTTCGAGACTAATTATAGTAGTTTGTAACAAGTAGGAGCAGTCAAAATATATGTAGCAGCAGTGCAGACGCCCCCACAAAAACGAAACACAGTATGAAACTCAGTTTACCACCAAAATTGGTGGAAAACCTAGTTTGGGTCCCAGTTGTAAAAATTTCACTCCCAGTTACACGTTTGATGCCCAATTATGCTGAAACTGGCCGTTCTCGCCCCTTAATCGCCTGACTTTACGGATAACTCTAATATGTTTAAAATTTAGTTGGAAACTTGACGAGTTATAGATTGTCTTTCATTATTAGGGAGATATCATAACAAGAGCAAGACCAAAAGAATGATTGCAAAAGAGAGTGGTTGCATTACAGAAATGCCAAAACAGTGTTCAAATGATGCGATGAGCACTATCGCAACTATACTAGAGAGTCTCCACCCCTAGCAATAAGGGCTGGAGTGAATTAACAGCCACCAATGCACCAGTTGAGGATGAGCCCGTTGAACCTGTTTCACAGATGATCATCTCCCTGCCCGCATCGGTTTTTTTTTTCTTGGATCCTCCCTGCCCCAAAATTCTTCTACCGAAAAAATTATCTACCTCCCCCCTCCTACCTAACTTCTACCTCCCCCCTCCTACCTACCACCTACCTCCCGCCTCCTACCTACCGCCTACCAACCCCACCCCCCCCCCCCCCCCCCCTCACTCCATCGCCAGAGCTCCAGAGACCTCGAGCGGCTGGAGCGGGAGCTGGAGCTTACGTTGTGGAGCGGGAGCTGGAGCCGTGGAGCCGTGGTTGTGGAGCGGGAGCTGCAGCGGTTCGAGGCGGAGCGGGACCCACACGCCCACGAGGAGGTAAGTACCTTACTTTTTCTTTTGTTTTTTCTGTTTGTTTGTTTGTGGAGCTGCGCTACGTTTTACAGCGCAGCTCCACAAGCAACGTTTGCAAGAAAAAAAAAAAAAGAAGAAGGCAACGCTGCCGTCGCCTTCTTCTTCTTCTTCTTCTTTTGCAGCGTAAGACAAAGAGGAAGAAGAAGGCGAGGGCAACTGCCGTCGCCTTCTTCTTCTTGCTGTAGAGCTGCGCTGTAGCTCCACGAAGAAGGCAACGGCAGCGTTGCTGCCGTCGCCTTCTTTTTGTGTTTTTATTTTGGTGCGCTGCAGAGGCGAAGAAGGCGACGGCAGCGAAGAAGTGCTGCCTTCGCCTTCTTTTTTTGTTTTTTTTTATACGCTGCAGTGCAGCGAAGAAGTGCTGCCGTCGCCTTCTTTTGTTTTTTTTGCAACGCCGTCGCCTTTTTTTTTTCCTTCTTGCTGCCGCGCTGCAGCACAGCGAAGAAGGCGACGGCAACGGCTACGGTCGCCTTCTTTTCTTTATTTTTTTCTTTTTCTTGCTGAAGCGCTACAGCGCAGGGATCTGCCGTGGCCTTTTTCCTCATGATCAGAAGATTGAAGATAACAAAGTAAGGTTGCAACATCATGTTGCTAATCTTAATACCAATCACATAACAATTCGAGTAAAAGTTCTAGTAGGCATCCTTAAGACAAGTCACATAATATGTCCAACCATAAAATACTAGCACATGACTGATGTGGATAAAATCAGGACAATAACCTTCTGCATGTTACGTTGAAATTGTCAAGCCAAAACCTTTTGAATTAAGGCATGCAGTTAAAGGAGGTGGTGGTGAAGGTGACAAGTTGCTCCAAAGTGCAACAAAACCATTTCCAAAGACAGAACTGACAGAACTTCATGCAGAAGATAGTGTTGCAGGATGTGTATTGGATACTCATCTGCATTCAACTGAGAGGAATTCAACAATTGAGACAGATATTGAAAATCTGAGTAGTACTAACCCAGACTCCCAGTCAATGGAAAGGAAGGATATGTTGAGGATGGGGCTTCGATCATCACTGAAAGCAGTCACCATTGCATGGAGGAAGGCAGTTAAGAAACTGGAGACAAAGCTGCAAGAGGGACTTTCTGCTTA
This sequence comes from Sphagnum contortum, assembly GCA_963920785.1. Classification (NCBI taxonomy): domain Eukaryota; kingdom Viridiplantae; phylum Streptophyta; class Sphagnopsida; order Sphagnales; family Sphagnaceae; genus Sphagnum; species Sphagnum contortum. The sequence continues at coordinate 3,027,254 of OY987281.1, forward strand.
CCCTCCACTGGATTAGATGTGTTGCTGATGAGAAGAGTGAGTCCTGCATACCACAGTCAATTCTCTTGAATGCCAAGCCATTTTACAAATCATGTTATAAAGTCACATTTGATCTACGGAGGGGAGATAACATGGTCTGAAGGTTTCCTACCTGATATGGATTACATACTATCAGGAATGGATCCGGTTAGAAAAGTTATGATTGTGCTGAAATGATAAGTATTGGTTTCCTTTTCTTTCTTCTTTCAGCTCAATTGATGTTAGCATTATGTGTAAGTAAAAGGCCTCTTCTGGAGGCCCTCCCTAGTTTGATGCCACAGGAATGTAGGTGGTAGCCAAAATTTCCTGCCTGTGAGGGCTGACAGAACAGGGTCTAATGCATTTTGAGCGCAAAAATTGAAAGATCTTCTGAGGTGTAATGGGCATCCATTTCCTGCAGGTAATTTACACAAAACAGAGTTAGGTCTGTGAGCCAGAAGTGTATTCCACTTCAGTAGGGTAAACCTGAAAATAGTATTATGTATCATGTTCATTTTTGGGTCAATGGAAAGTTGATCATCCTTGCAGCATAATTGCTGGAGTTGGATTATGGTACATAAAGGATCGATGTGTTACTTGCCCTTATAGTTGAATTTTTTCATATCAGGAAATGGGTTTATCCTTAAATGGTTTGATTATGCTTGGTCATGCCTACAAATTGGCCTATTCTAAGTAGTGTTAGCACGTGACCAAGATCTCAGTACTCAGAATGTGAAATTTGGAAATGATACATTATTGAATGCTGTGACATAGACAATACTTGACTTATAAGACCCATATTGTCCTACCATGAACGTAGGGTATTGAAGCCTTGTTGAACATATTTAGGACATTTTGAATGCATAACTTCCATAAAGTTAGAGAGATGAAGGGAGGCGTAAACAACATATGGAGATTGGTGCACAAGGATAATGAAATATGTATTCATTGAGTTTTTATAACATTCCTTACAATACCCGCATATAGTTCCCATAATATTGCTGGTTTTTTTTGGCATCTCTTGCAATACTCACATATAGGTCCCATAATAGTTGTTGGTTTACTTTTGATCTCAACAAACTTTGTATTGCATTTAGGGTTGAGTTTTCACATAAGGTTTGTTTCTTACCTTTGTGTGATAACTCCAACCTAATTTTCTCAATCTCTTTGAAGAAAATATAAAATGAGATTGTATTGTTTCACATATGTCTAAACTCAAAATTTTCCCCCCAATTTAATATAAAATATTTCTGATAATTAATTTATTATCAAATTTTATTTTTCATATAATTAAATAATTAATAGACCATTATTTCAGATAATTTAGATGAATAATTATCAAAAATAAGATTGATTAATTTGATATTTGATTAATTAACTTAAGTATATTTTTGTTTTAATAAGTTATTGAAATCACTATTTAAAATAATTATTCCATGTTATAGATTATAAGTTCAACTTTTTCATGAAAAATTCCTACACCAAGATAAGCTTGATCACAATTGTCATTGTATTATTTGATGCACAAACAATACAACCTCTTTTCAAATTCATGAAACAAAGTAGGAATCATGGAACTCCTAATCAACAACCCTAACCTCGATACACACACCTTTGTTTGCATATTAATTTGAAATTAACTAATTATTTTTGTGTGCCCCAAAATGTAGGTATTGCATTTAAGGTAGGATCTTCATATAAAAAAGCTTAAACCCTATATGCGTCCTTTTGGAGTGGCCCAAATTGCAGGTATTGCATTTAGGGTAGGATCTTCGTATAAAGATGCTTAAATTTCACATACGTATTTTTTGTGTGCCCCAAAATGCAGGTATTACATTTAAGGTAGGATCTTCATATAAAGAAGCTTAAACCCTACATGCGTCCTTTCGGAGTGGCCCAAATTGCAGGTATTACATTTAGGGTTGGGTTATTTCAAAATGATTTTGCATGTGCATATTGTGTTTAGGGCTAGGTCTTCACTTAAAGGTATCCAAACCATTTAGATGGGTTTTTTTGAAACGTGGGTATTGCATTTAAGCTTGTTTTTTCATTTCAACTTGAAATACCCAAACTTATACTTACCTTTACCAACTGGAATTTTGGGGTTTCGTTGCAATACCTACACCCGTACTTACTTTTATCAACTAGAATTTTGGGGTATTACTTGCACTTGTATTTACTTTTACCAACTTGGATTTTGGGGCCTAATTATAATACTTGCATTTAACACTAATATTATCATTATCCTTGTGTTTTTGCATTTCACATTTTTTGTGTTTATTACTTGGAAACAATAATAAGCTTTGTGCCATATTAGACTTCATGTGTGTGTTGAATACATGATGTTCAAAGAATTTGGGCTATGGTTTCCTCCATACAAAATTGATTCTAAAACAAAAAAATTAGTGCCAATGGCAACAATCTTGATTAGTAATTGAGACATTTATTAAAGTAAAATATCAATTTTGAAATATATGAACCAAATTCCTATACATTAAATCATAAAGCATAACCTTACAAATCCAAATGATATTTTGACAAAAGGCTTATTACAACCCTAACAAAAAGAAGATTTAATGATATATGCCCTAAACCCAAAAAACTATACAAACTATACAAATCATATAATGCAAAATAAACAAATTTAAAAGAACATAGGGAAAAATTTAGAAACCAAAATTCAAAGGTTTTAAATTATAAATATTTATTAATTGAAAGAAAATACGTTAATCTTTAAAAATAATCAAATAAATTTCGTACAAAACCAAAAACGAAGATATGTCTTTTACCTTTGTGTGATTTTTCCAACCTAATTTTTCCACTCTTTTTGAAGAAGGTATAAAATGCAACTGTATTACTTCACATGTGTGTAAACCCTAAAAATTTCCCCCCAAATTTAGCTTACTTTAAATTAATTACTATACATTTATGAAAATCTTATCAATTAATTTATGTGTCTCAACCCTAAACCTAATGGCTAAGTTAGTAAGGTATGTAATTAATAGAGTAGCTAGGTTAGTAGGGTAGGTGGTTAGTACAGTAGCTTGGTTAGTGGTGTGACCCAAAATGCAAGTATTGCATTTAGGGTATGATCTTTGTATAAAGATGCTTAAACCCCACATGTATACTTTCGAAATAGCCCAAAATGCAGGTATTGCATTTAGGGTAGGATCTTTGTATAAAGAAAGCTTGAACCCCACATGCGTACTTTCGAAATGGCCCAAAATGCAGGTATTGCATTTAGGGTAGGGTATGTAATTAATAGGGTAGCTAGGTTAGTAGGGTAGGTGGTAAGTACAGTAGCTAGGTTAGTAAGGTAGGTGGTGAGTACAGTAGCCAAGTTAGTAGGGTAGGTGGTGAGTACAGTAGCTAGGTAGAAAAGTGAGCAGGGTAGTTATGTGTGAGGTTAGGTCCAGGGAAAAATGAGCAAGAACCAAAAAAAAAAGTACAATGGTGAGCAACAAAAAGAAATGGACTGTCATGAACCCCATCCGACGTCGAATGAAAAAACGCAACCCATCTAGTGGACAGAACGGCCAACTGGTGCATTGGTGGCTGTTAATTCACTCTGGCCAGCAATAAGAACTCACGTACCCCCTATTTTGAATGAAGTGTAGCAGTCAAATGATGTGAAAATGTTTTTCTTTTTCTTTTTGCACTAAAGATCCATTAGGTGGTTGTTGTGATAAAATCTCTCATAATAGTCCCTTTTCATTATATTTTTCAATCTAATTGGGCTCATAGTCATCTCACAGCTCTCACAACTCCACATTCACCAAATTGTGAGTTACCATAGGATCACATTTGTGATTTTTTTTCATTAAAAACTATGTGTAAAAAGTAGCTAGAAAATAATTACATTGTCAATCTATGAACATTCATTAGTTGTTATTTTTTAAGCACATTATAATGAAAAGCAACTCTTGCAACAAGACCCACATCAGTGGCTTTTCATTAGGTTGTTGTGATCACACCTTATTTTGTGTAGCTTTAATCATAGTAGCCCAATGAGAAGAGACCATAAGTGCTTAGGATATTCCTTAGGGACTAAGTTGGGTAGTGACAATGGTAAAATATTGCACTAAATATAAATAATTATTAAAAAAAATTAATCGAACCAATCCTAATGATTGGCCCAAGTGATGAGACATTAATATTTTCTTATTTTATATTGTGAGCTTTTCACTAGAATTGATGGGGGAGGGGAAAATTTTATGACCATATCTTGAAGAGGTATTGGTGCAAGCACAAATAGGGGAACATTGCTGGAGATGCTCCTAGGACATCCCTATTTTAATTTGGTAAGATTTAAGAGTTCCAAATTGTGCAAACTAAGCCATGGGTGGTGTTGTAGTGTAGCCAATTGAGGTGGTTCAGAAGTATGGTTTTTTCTAAACTAAATAATTGTGTGCATCACCCAACAATCTCTCAAAAGAAACACCTTCAGCATCTGATTGAACAATTGAATTTAGATCCCAGTTGTCACTTTGGATGAGCCAACCCCTACACTTGTACAATGGTAAAAATCCTCAATTTTTTGGGTTGCTTCTGAGCAGCACAAACAATCTATTCTAAGAGCATCAATGTTGGCAATGGCAATTTGATCCGAAATAGTATATATCACATCCAAACTTCCATGGGTCCAAAGTTGAAAAAACTCCCCCAGGCCCACACTTGGTGTTAATTGTTTCCTCAACCTCCTCCATTAGCATGAAAAACTGAGAAGTAAAAGTTGAAACAATACTTAAATGCAATTTCCCTAATACTTATTTAGCTTTTGTAAAAAGTGTTTAGCGTTATCTGGAGACTACCATCATGGATGGTAGCAAGCAACAAAAGAAGGCATTCACACCTAAAACTTCAAAGGTTGAAATTTCATTAAAATCATTAGTATTACATTTACCAAATGACACAAGTGGTGGTTGCAATCACAATGTGTCAAAGGCAAATGCGACGGTTGTTTAGAAAGCATAACAATTGGGTTTCACAAGACAAACACTCTCACTCACTCTCTCACAAACAAACAACAAACATGATTCAAATGCACTTCCTATATACTAAACTTCTTCACCTTCGTTTATGCATCGACATTGTAGGAACAAGAACCATAGTGGCCTCAATAGCAAATGGAAGAAAAAAACGCATGAAACATGGGCAAGTGAGAAGAAAGAAATGAAAGGCAGAATGGAGTAGTTTGGACGCAACACAATAAGCAGAAAATGAGGTCTAGGTGGTGCATCGGCTTGCCATCACTATTGCATCCTTGCAACAATCGGGCCCGTCATCGTTAACATGTTATTGTAACAACAAAAAATATTAATTATTTTTTTAGGGTTTGCTTGGGCTTTTGCATCCTAGTATTTTGGGTGTAGCCTTTTGTCTTGTATGGCCCCCTCTTTGCATCTTCCATCACTTCGAAATGTCCCTTGTCTACATTGCCCTGACTTGTATATTTCATGCGACCTTTTGAAGCATGTCAAGAATGTTCATCCTCATGCCAACCATAGTAGTGACATACGAAATACGCGTATTTTTCAAAGGTGCTCAAAAACAAGTATTTTCAAGTATTTAAAAATTTGAAAATGTGAGTACGTGAAAATACGTGAATACAATGAACAAAAAGTTGTTCCCGCTCTAATCGTCGTTTGGCTCTTCTTCTTCCATCCAACTAACCATGTCTGTCTTACTGCATCTCTTGTAAAGAGAACGCAATGAACCATACACAAAATAGTTGACACCAGCATACAGGATCACCCCAATGACACTTGGAGCAAGGCCTCGATAAAGCTCCAAAACACCTTCTTCAGATACTATACTCCAAAGAGCATGTGAAGCATACAATATACACGGAAGAAGGGATTGGATGATGTGCAGCTTGCTAATCAACCCCTAACCTGTGACTTTTGTTGTTCGGAAGGGTCAGGATTGCCGATATGGCCTGCAAAAGACAGCCGAGATCACGAGGACTTGATGAATGCTACAGGTAACATTGAAAAAGCAAAAGAGAGCATGCATATAATAAATTGGTAAAACCTTTTTACAATGATCATCTTTTGACAATTGAGTTCTGCCTTTCCTTGCTGAAACTTTCCAGGCTTGAGTAACCAATAAGATATCGGTCAAGAACTTACATCACAGTGATCACGAGCTTGTACCATAGCTGCAGTTCGAAAATCAAACATTGCACCGGACTGAAAACTCGTTAGCTTTTCATGAGTCAAATTACTGGGAGCTAGCAGACCTATGTATGTACCTGCACAATTCAATACATCTGCAATAGATATCTCAGGGGCATATTCTGTGTATAGAAAAGATGTCACATATTCTGCAGTTAGAAGAATCACCTGTCTTGTACCGCATAAAGGTCAGAATGTCATCCGGCTGTCACATCCTGCTGAAACTCGTTCTCTATAAAGAAGGTGACAAAGCTGAGAGCCATTGTCCAGTCTCCGAAAGCTGGAAACAAGTGAGATGCATGATGCCTCGATACTCATCAGGCTGATTGATCACAAAACCAAAAGAGATTTCAGTTCAATTTCCTTCCATGAGAAATTGTGTTTGTTGAACCTTCTAAGACTTCTTCAAGCAACATGTTTTTCTCTTTCTGCTTTTGCCTCTGTTGTTCAGATCTAAAGGTTCCATGTTTGAGGGTAACAATTTAGCACACCAATGCTGTTGACATTTCATTGCTATATTTTATGTGTTCTAGGGATTCCATGTACAAGGTCATGGGCATCACTGAATCCCTGATGTTCTTTTGAGAGATTTAAACTTTGGGCAAGTTTTCAAACCAGCAAGTTGGAAACACTATGAATTGGAAAATACCTACCTGAATTGTGAGGCGAGTTTTGAGAAGCTCAAGTGGGTACATACACACAGTTGATGAAATGCCCGCACAGGAGCCTACAATTGGTGATACTGGCAGAAATGCAAGCTTGCCTGGTGTCCCGTCCTTTGGACTTAGAGTGCTTTCACAAAATCATATGCAAAGAGCTGCAAAGAACATATTAAGGCACAATCTCCCATCAGAAGCTCCACTTTTGTTCAAGAGAAAAGAAAACAAACAGAGGTACAATCTCTAATCAGAAACTCAACTTTTGTTCAAAAGAAAAACACAAACAGATCCAGTTAGGGTTAGGAAGCTCAACTTTTGTTCAGAAGGAAAACAAAGAAACAAATCCAGATAGCTTTTGCCTGCCCAAATTAGGTCAACTAGAAATGAGAAGCCACCCCCAATGAATCTTCATTGAGGGGAATCAGTTCTTCATTGCCTGATTATGGTGATCTAGCATGCGGGATCACACAGGATCACACATGTTATGTGGCAAAACAAGATTCAACAAGACTGAAAAATGTGGAATACACTTCCAAAAATATTGAAGATTACAGACAGGTACATACCTTGCTCTTTTGTTTTGGAACCAGACTTCCACTTGCCGAGGTCGCAAGTTTAGTTGCTTTGCCAAGGCGCTCTTTTGCTTCTGCAGAGGGGAGCCAGCCACACAGATATCATCAGAGATAAGCAGCAGAAGAAATGGTACAGAACCGACAATGACCTAAAGGAAAAACTCTGGACAAGAATCATGAGAGCAGCAGCAGAAGAGAGTCGGACATCCTTGTTCATACCGGGTTAAGAGTGCTATGATCTTTGAAGCTTTCTTCTAGGAGAGCTGATTGTTCTTTGGAGAGACGAAGCTTCTTCCTCGTGGTTCCTCCTCCTCCCCCGTCTTCATCATCGCTACAACCTCTGGAGCTCAGATCGCACGCTCTTTCCCGATCCAGTAGCTGTTCGAACAACTGATCGTGCTGCTGAAGATGCCAACAGCAAAGGAGTTGAAAAACTACAAAGGAAGAAAAACTCTGCCAGATCTGAAGCTCACCCAAGAAAAAAAATTGTGAAAAACGTGAAGAAATGTGGTTTGCAATCTCGAGCTTGCTTGCTTGCTTTGCTCGTGGGTGAATACTTGTTTGAAGCTTTTCACTGGGGAATAGAAGTAATGAGAGAGAGAGAGAGTAACAATAACACTAACCTCGATGGCTTTGCTGGGGGCGACACGAATGACATTGATGGCGTTGCCACGGAAAAGCCCAGGCCATCCTTCGTTGGTGATGATCCAGTGAAAGATTTCAGGGAGCGAATGGCCATGGCTGCCAACCATCAAATGCGTGCGGATGGTCTCCAATGGTGCCATTGCAGTTCTTGAGAAAGCTCGAGCTATGAGCTCAGTAACCTTCTGCCGTTGGGCCCTAGTTTCAGCTTGAAGCTCGATTTTCTTCTTCTCTCTTGTGCAGCTTATTCTCTCTCACCCATTGCTATTGTGTCTTCAGAGTCCTGTTCTAAATCGTCGATTTTGGCGGCGAAAATGTAACTAGGTTGTTAACTACTGTAGAGTCTAGCAGAACAACTCTCTTGTTGCGGCCCGGTAATGGTTCTTTGCATAACCTTTACCACTCTGCGTATTTTGGGCCGTATTTTTAAAAAAAACAAAAAAAATGTATAATACGCGTATTTTTGAATCAAATTGAGCGTATGTCACTACTATGATGCCAACCTCATCTCCCAAGCTAACCAAGTTCCTTTGTCTTTGTAAATATCCTCTCCTCTTGTGTTACACCCTAGTTCTATTCCCCTTGCTTTTTGGGGTTGGGTTCAAACTCAATCTAACTTCATTTTGGAGTTGTTTGAACTTCATTTCACATGCCTTCAATTGTTTCATAAAATCCCTCAAACCATCCAGGACAAGGTCAAGTAAGCTTTTGGTTTACCCCTTAACTAAATTGCTTGAAATCTAATGGACGAATCAACATGGTACCTTCTCCTCTTGTTGTCATGTTGGTGTTTGTGCTATACTCGAAGACATTGTCCAAATTAACAACAAGTTTTTACCCACCTTAAGAGGTTTATGGTAGGCAATTGGTTTTTCTTCAAAAAGAATCCTCTTGTGCCTCACATGCCCCCTATTCCCATTGTTCATCGGACGATTCTTCGACCATTCATCTTCATTAATGTTTGACTTAGGGTAGAGCCGAAAAGTATAGTCATGTTGCTAGAGTTTTTCAACCCATCATGCCAACTATTCCCTCAGAGGACACCGTTGCAGCTCTATGTCAACTACACCCCCTTCCATCAAACCATGTCCCTCCACTTATTTTTTACTTTCAACCCAACCACACATTTGTCTTAAATAAGACTTTGTCACAAGCCTTAGTTACTACTCCCCATTTGTCTTTGAATGGTTGTCTAGGATGGTTTATGAATATCTTTCAAATTGTTTCATATTAAAATACTTGTTTTCAAAGTTTTCAAAATTATTCCAAACTGCTATTACTATTATTCGTGGTGATACCCCTAAGTCAGTGGCCCTAATGTTACGGGCTAACAAATTGTTGGCAATGGCAGAAAACACTAAAGGTCTTCGTCCTATTGTTGTAAGTGAAGCGTTTTTTCAACTTATTAATCGATCCATTGTCTTACAGTTTTGGGTATTGTTTCAAAAACACGTATCCCCCCATCAGTTCATAATATCAACCCTTAGAGGTTATAAAACCATCGTTTTTGGCATCAAAACATTCTTCAACCTACACCTTAAGTAAGGCATGATTCAAATCGACATTGAAAACATTTTTAATAACATTTCTCAAATTGTTTAAAGAGCTACAAGGTGTTAGGGGATTTTTGGGGATCATTGTCCCTTTTACCAAGTTGTTTTATGGTGCTTATTTTATTCTTTACTACCAACATGGGCAACACGAAAACAAGGTCACCATTATTGAATCAACTTCAAGCACGAAACAAGGTGACCCCCTAGGCGGTCATTTATTTGCCCTGGCCCATTATCGAACATTTCTAGAGACCATTGCTTACACCCCCCACCTATGTCTTTCCATCCCTAGCAAATGATACACACATCATGCACCCTATGAATGAAATTGCATTTACCTTTAACCACCTTTTGACCTAGTTAAGTTTAGTTAAGCTTAAGGCCAAGGTGTCAAAATGCAAATTTTGGAGTCCATCAAGGATCTCTTCAGGCATATAGACTCCTTAAGGTTGCACTTCATTCATAGATAGCTTATGCACCTTGGGTGTGCCAATGGGTTTTTAAACCTTTGTCATGCATTTTTTTGGATGAAACTTTATTTCAACACATGGTTCATATCAATGATTTTCTTCTTTTGGGATAAACGTAGGTAGCATTGGCCATTTTGTCCTCATGTGTTGCTCATCAACCTTCTTATCTCACTCGAATAGTACTCCTTCTTCCTTCTTATCCCTTTTCGCAAATTTCAACAAAAAACTTTTTCGAGTATGTGGGGACATTATGGGTCCAAGGTAATGGGAGTCTATTTAGGGCCCCTTAGTGAAGCATTAAGCCCAACTACCAATTTCCTTTGGTGGTATATGTCTTTTATTTATAGAGGATTGTGCCCCATTTGTTTTTTTAAGAGTTGGGTTTTGGCAGTTTCATATCTGTGCTCCAAGTTTTGTATTTTCGATAAATCCATTTTGGAGGAATGTGTTTCTTGGGTTGAGGGGGGCCCACACCTCCTTTAGTCATCCATTCATGTAGCTCAGGATAGCCTTCTTCCCAAAGTTACAAAGATGCACCTTTCTTTTGGAAGTTTGGCAATTACAAGCACCCAAGGTCTTCAAGATTCTTTGATGGACATCCATCATGACACATCTTTTAAGTCTATCTTGGAGGATGATTCCATTTCCTCAACATCTAATGCTCACATTTGTTTTTGTTCGAGCAAGGGGGCGGGGCTATGGTTGATTGCTAGGCCATCTATCTATTTGTTCCACATTACACATTTTATTTTCACCTCAACGTTGCATTCTCATTTCGATTTGATTTAGCCTTTGCATAGTAGTGACATATGAAATATGCGTATTTTTCGAAGGTGCTCAAAAAGAAGTATTTTCAAGTATTTTAAATTTTGAAAATGTGAATACGTGAAATACGTGAATACGATGAGCAAAACGCTGAGCAAGCTGAGCTTAAGTTATGCCCAAACCCAAAGACAACGATGATCAAGTATTTTCAAGTATTTTTTAAAAAGCCCAAAAAAACATATAATACGCGTATGTTTGAATCGAATTGAGAGTATGTCACTACTATGAACCTTTGGCATCTATTATTCTCATGTGTGAATGTGGACATGGGTTAAATGCATCTAACATGTTGTTTATTCAAAGGTCAACAAATATTCACACATGATACCATCAAAAATGTCATGTATGCCCTTGCTTGAACAAGAGAACAATGGTACACCCTTATGTCAGGAATTTCATTATGAATTGATCTTTACATGACTTGTGAAGACCAAGTTTTTGTTGCCAATGTGATGGTTATTAACCTAACATGGAGAAATAGTGGCTACGTGTCACAACCCCACTTTGGCCAAGTGTGGGGGTGAAGCCCAACATTTGGAAAAGTTGGGGATTTGGAATCCTCCGATACTCCTGAATGTTCAGAGCTCGACAGCAAGGCCCAAAACATTTCGCATTGGGGTGTTCTTGGTGTCATTGGAAAGGTCTTGAAACGTAAATATTGAAAATGGCCTCGCATTGGTCATTTGGACATCTGCAACCCAAGTTATGGGCAAAAGAAGCCACTAAAAGTCGGGAATCGACCTCTTCCTGACATCCGAATTGAGAGTGCGACATGGAGTTGGAAAGATCTCGACAAGGGCTACAACTTTGGTTCAGACCTCGTCGCGATCCAACTCTGCAGTCGGGAGTTATGGCCGTTCAAAGTTCCGAGAGTCCCGCCGGGACAATTTCGGGACTCCATTTCGGGAGTCCCGGGAATTTGTGCCATTTGGATGTAGCCTCCATGGCAAGCTGCAGAGAATACTATAGGGAGTAAGGTGGTGGCTTACTCCCAAGTCCGGGCCGTGGTGAGTTTTGTGTGTCCAAGTGCCCGTGGCTTGTCCGAACACCCAAGGGTGTCCCGAATGTTAAACTAACCTCCCGTGGTTGATTTTTGGATGCAGGTTCACACAAGCTAAGCTAGTCCCTCTTCCTAGTCTAATCCCTAGGCTCCCAATTCGACCCTCTACCCCTTTCTAGAGTTGGAAGCCAGGAGAATGCCTTTCGGTCCCAACTTTCCACAACTTCACATTGGTGAACCTTCAAGTGGGTTCACCCCGGGACCAAGGAGCGCATCACTACGAGTGTCATTAATCAACCAGACAATGTAATTGCAGAACTTAGTGCCATTGTTAAATCCACAAGTATAGAGGGCTTCATGACAAACATCAGTTTATTCCGATGGCGATGGAGGTACATTTGGATGTGATATGGATTGTTTCATTAGGGAATGTGCTCATCTTTTCCACGATAGACAATCAAGAGGTCATTTATCCTTGTCTTTTTACATTTAATTTTTCAAGTAGTTTGTTAATATTACTTCTTAGTGTGTTTTAACCTCTACTACAAAGAAGAAGACTGTATTGGTGAAAGATGCTTGTTCTAGACCTCTTACTACTATTAAATTTCACGATTTGCATGTAGACGACATTAGAAGGGATGTGGGTGAGATAGTTTCCTACCACAAGAGGGATTAACTTTCTCCCTTCTTTGGTTCTTGCGGGCAACACATCCTTTCACCTTTCTTTGGCCTTCCCTTTTGTCTTTTGTGTGATGGTTCTAACCATCAATTTTTACTAGATTTTTTGTTTCTCCCTTTAAATGCCACCACATGGGCCAATCATTATGGCTGACCAATCAAAATCATTCCTTTTAATCTTTGTTGACCTTATGGAGATCACCATATTATTTACAAATATTTAGGCCCAAACCCATTTGTACACTATGTTATAGGCTACACTTGAACTACAGTCCCTATGTAGAGGCCATTTTAATGTAACAAGCCTCACTCAAACAAGTAAAGGTAACCAATGTGGGTGCTGGTTCAAGGGGTCCTTAATTGTTGACTGTTAGTATTGGACATAGTGTGATCAATATTAATTAACTGGGGTGCTTCACAAATCCAACTTTTTTTTTTCAATGAGTTATTTTGATTGGCCATCACAAAAGAAAGTTAAAACTATGGAGGCTCCCCCAAAATAAAAGATTCTACTGAAAGATGGAGTGCCTCTGTAACTTGATGGGTAATTTCATAATTACTTTGGTAATTTGTTAGAGGTAACTTGATGTAATTATTTAATTACTTAATTAATTATAAAAAGGGGTAAATGAATGGTCATGGTGCATGTGCACCATGTGATGTCATTCTTGTAATTAAAGGTGAAATCACATGGGGAATCATGTGATGTCATGGAGGAACCATGTGATTTTGTTTCCTTTAAATTAATTAAATATGGAATCTCATGGGAAACATGTGATTTTGTTTCCTTATGATAAATTATGGGGAGGATAACTTTTGGAAGTTCCTTAAGTTACTTCCTTAGGATTAATTAAATATGGAATCTCATGGGAAACATGTGATTTTGTTTCCTTATGATTAAATTATGTGTAGGATAACTTTTGGAAGGTTCTTGACTTGTTTCCTTTGGGTTAGTATATAAGGAGGTGTTTGTGACCTTAACACACCTCCTCCTCCTCCCCTTGTAATGAGTTTTGGTTTTGAATACAAAGTTGTTATGGAAGTTTTGATGTTTAGAAAGACTTTTGGTTTTAATTGTTTTGATGTTGATTGTGTGAGGTTTGTGGTAGAAGGATGTTAAGCTCATCACCCACGCATAGATTCATGTTTTGATGTTGATTGTGTGAGGTTTGTGGTAGAAGGATGTTAAGCTCATCACCCACGCATAGATTCATGTTTTGATGTTGATTGTGTGAGGTTTGTGGTAGAAGGATGTTAAATTCCGCACCCACGCATAGATTCATATTTTGATTGTGTGAGGTTTGTGGAAGGAGAGTGATAAGGTTTTATGCAAAATGAGAGGGAGGAAATAGATGTGCAACCAAGGACATAGGTTTATATAGCTATGTAATAAAAATACATAGTTTCGGTCCCCAAACCCGTCCGTGTTTGACACCTCCCCCTTTGGCCCACCTATATAGGTGAGAAGGAGAGGACTTTGGACAAAACATATGGGATAAAGTGAGGTGTTATTGGGAACACATTGGGAACTCACTTGGAACTTGAACGTAACATAGAGGGAATATGTTGGGAACAAAGGTAAAATGAAAAAAAATCCTCCCCACACCCCCTCCACCCAAAACTTTAAAGAAAAAAATCAAGGCACACCTTGAGTGTATGCTTCAGCCTATCCATTGGATGCACGTATTTTTTAATTTCCAAATCTGTTATTTCTAAAACTGTTGGTCAACATTTTTGGCCTAAGCTAAGGGCAGGGGGAAGAGATTGAAGAAGGAAGAAAAACAAAACTCAACTGCCCCCCCCCCCCCCCCCCCAAAGCTCCCCCAAGAAAGAAAAAACCAGGGCCCATCATGAGTGCATGCTGAGCCTTCCCATTGGCTGCATGAAATTTCTATTTCCAAAACTTGTTCGTCACCTTTTTTGGCTGGGGTAATGGCTTGGTCAGTGATTTGGGGACATAGTTATGAAAGTACAATTGTTAAAGTTATCCGTAAAGTTGTGCCCTGTTGAGCTTGAGTTTCACCTCTCATTCGATGCTTCAACCCCTCCTGGCTGTTATCGCCAAAGTGATGAAATTTTATTAGATCACGGTATGAAATGCTGAGACGCAGGATTAAATGCCCAAAGGCTGGAGAGCATTTATAGCTACAGTACACATAGCAGAATTGGTTGAATGCGTTCATGGAAAAAAACAGGAGACTGCGAACTCAGATTAGACCAAATTTAGTGAGAATTTGAGTTTCAGTTCCCTTTGAAGACCAAGGTACTATTTTTCACTGTTTTTTGAAATCTCATCCCCTCTACGACCAAACAGGGGGGTTCTGATGCCGTCTTTTCTTGATTTTATGGATAACTTTATTGACCCCAGGAGACTTGTTGTTGACAGGACCTTTGTCATGTCAACTCCTATTTCCACTCCTTTCCTTGTTTTTAGTGTTCTGTTCTAATAAAGGTTGGCAAATATACATTAACTTAATCGAGACAAACACGTTTCACGGCTGTTATATTGAAGATTGGATGAGAAACTATCTTCCAGTGCAGCAATGTACTTTAGCAACGTGTTGTGTAACCCAACACCTGAGGCAGAGCTGAAAGTGGCTTCTTTTGTGAATGCCCTGCTCTGAGGCAGTTACCCAAAGTAACGCACCAACAGAATATCTTTTACATACGTTTTCACATTATAACTGGTGGGTGTCCTTCAGATACAGTACCAGGAAAACATTTTTAAGAGTGACATGCCCATTCACATTTGGCTTTTTAAAATGCCTCAGACTTTTCCCAAGGCCAATTTTCGCTGGATAAGGTGCCCTCCAGATACATGAGAGATTTTGTGCTGGTGCTGGAAAGTCTATGGCACCCAATTCTTCAAAGATCATGCTATCAGAGTCCCATATGGGGCTCTCAGTTAAAGCTATGTATGGAACTGGTCTTGCAAGAAGACAGTTTAATCCAAGGTAGAAGACTCCTATACTTTACCTGAGGTTTACAATGGCATCATACCACACATACTGTATAGTCTGTGGAAAAATCACATCCGGAATTCTTTAACTCACATTGGAAATTCCTCCTACAGGTTGGGTTTCCACTGAAATTAGTCCTTGTAAACCCATATGAGGAAGATCCAAGGCAGGGGACAAATAACCGGAAATAGGGTGCTTGAGCTAACTACTTAGCAATCTAGAACACACAATGAAGCATCAATGGAAGCCTTTAAAGGACTTCTTGTTTTTTGGACACTTTTTAGTGTTTTGGAATGTTTTGCAACCATTAAAGTAAGCACGTTAGGTTTGGCCCACAACTGGGCGTTGGGTGATAGTGTTTCCATAACATAGTTGCCAAAGCCGCAAAGTCTGCATGTTAGGACACCTGGGGCCACCACCAGGCATCATATCATGGCTGTGCATAAATTTGGCAAACAAGTTGACAATGGATCTGGACACATTTGAGATCTGTACACTTCAAGTCACATAGTTCTTACATTTTTTCTACTTTGGGGTGACACCAGATGTGATGCGGGGGCTTGCAAGATGAAAGTAATTGGGTCTCCATGTAATTGGCTTGCCCATGCAGAGCACATTAAGTACAACTGGAGTGGAAATAATTCATTTGTGGAATTGGCACTAATAGGCTATAAGAAAAGTTTCACAAGTTTGGTAATAGGAAGAAGGTTATGGAGTAGGTGATTGTTGAGAGTGCATAGGTTAGCTTGAATAGTCAAAACACATAAACATCAAGACTATTCACACAAACATGCTCAAGCTGGACATCAAGCATAACCATGTATGGGAGCACCAAACATAGGGGTTATGGGACATAAAAGAGGATGAGTTATGAGGTTTAGCCATCCGATGGCCAGGAATGTGCAAAAAAGGTATTAAGGTGACTAAAAAATGTCATAATGCAGAAGGATACATAATGTAACTACAAAGCTGTTGTCCAATGATGTGTTGTCACATTAGCAAGATGCTCCCTACAAGCAATTATGATCAACAACTTTTCAGTGTTGTATTTCAAGGTTAAATGTAGGTGTCCACAAGCTTGGACATAAAAATCATTATCTTGGCCTTTATGTTTCTAGTTTTTTGCACCATGTGTCAACCTATTAGAAAATGAATATTGAAACATTTTCTCAACATCAACAAAAAACCGGCACATGCCCCATCAACATTAAATAAGCAAAGATTTTTTTAAATGTAATTTGGGTGAAATCTTTTAGTTCAAATTTAATATAACAGGATTCATATTCAAATATGGAATAGTATGTATAGGTATTTTATGTGAAAGAAACATAAGACCATGGTTAAACTCAGTACTTATTTATGGGTCAAATGGTTAATTCTTTCTTGCTAACAAAGATCATTTTGTCAAGATTTCTTTTGTTTGAAAATGACATTATGAAATGCCATGAGAATTCCAAAAGTCAAAAAAATCCTTTATATTTTAATTTGGTTAGATGGGATGCCCAAGATTTGTCTTGCCAACAAAGTTGAAAACTTATATTTATGCTCTTCTATGTGTCACCAAGTCAAGACGCATTTGCAATTGTCTACATTAACGGCCACAACGAACTAGCACCCACCAACACACCATCCATTGGATGTCCATATTCAATTGTGGATGAAACTCAATTGAGTTAATGTTTGGTTTCACCTTGATGACCAATTTCATCAAAAATAGGTCTCATATACAGGTAGATAGGTAGGAAAATAGGTAACTATTAAGTAAGTAGATGGTTTATACATAGGTAAGGGGTATTTTTACTCCTTACCTACCTTCTACCTACCAACCAATTAACCACTATGATTAGTTAGGAAACTAAAACCCAACATAAAATTGTTTCTTGATCAATTACCATCCATCCTTCATGGTGTATTGGTGGGTGTTAATTCACTATGGCATACATTAACTAAATATCAACAATAGCCATACAACTAACCATACAATTGTTGAAGTCAAATTGTTGAAGTTTTTCAACAACAAAAGGCATTGACAACTTGTACACCTTCAATAATGCAACAACAATTCCTCATCAAATGTAACAATTAGAGCTATCGCATTTTCATAATTTACAAAATTGTTGACTAAACACAGTTTTAAATTTGAGTTCCAACATCAATGCCAACATATTGCAATCCTTCTTTTTTCAATGTAACCTAAAAGAAAAAGAAAGGGTTCAAAACCTCCAACACCCATTATTTCATGTGATGAACTATTTGTTTCAACTCCTAATTAAAAACAATAGCTTCCAAGCTCACAAAAATATCATGAAAAATCACAAATGCAATGTTTTGGTAAAAACCATGGTATGTAAAGATGAAGTGCAAGGCATCTCCAATGAGCCAATGCCCTCAGCTTTTGTTCAAAACACAATCAATGACAATGGGGGACAAAACTTTGACTATTGTTTAATAAACATGTTTTTTCATGATAATTATGACATTGAATTTATGGGAAACAATGGACCTTTTTTGGCATCTAAGGTGTAAGGCCAAGATTTCAAAACCTATTGTTTGATTGTGACAAATGATAAAATGTATAATTTGATTTTTTTTAATAAGATTGAAAGATTGGTTGTTCTTCACTTAATAAAATGCCCAAGTGATCGAATTGTGGAATGAAGCTTGCATGAAATAACTTGTTTTCTCAAATCTATAAACTATACCTCATAAACACAACATTTTCAATAGGTGTATGGTCTTTAGCTTCTTTGGCCTCGCCTTCAATATTGATGTTGGCAAAACATGCAAAAACTTGTGGGCAACTAAAATCATACACATTAAAAAATTCTTACAAAACAACCAAATCGTTTAAAAATTCCATGCAAACTAAGAAATGCAACTTAAAAGGTAAGAGGTGAGATGAAAAGACAACAAACAATGTTAGTTTGGAACTTCCAACAAGCTTAAAAGTTTGAAAAAAACTTGATGAATGTGCTACAACAAAATGGGTAGTTGATGAAACATTCAACAAATGTTATGCAACAAATCAATCATTTGATGGAGGTCTTGGCAATTGTTGTAGTCCAAGTTGGTCATTTGACAAAGTTTTTGGTGAATGTTGCAAAAAATTGTTCATTGGATGAAACTTTCAATGAGCCTGAATGAAAGATTGAATACAACAAGAAAGCTAGGGCATCCATGAAAAGTTTCAATGGCCTTGAAAAGAATACCTTGACAAGTTGGGGTGACACATCAAAAGTTACGGAAGCTTTTGGCAAGCTTAACAACTTGAGAGAAAAATTACAAGCATATTTTTGAAGCATAAAACTCACACACACACACACACACGCACACACATCTTTTTGGCAAGCACTAAATAGCACATGCACATAAAAGTTTTTGACAACTTTGAAAATTTAAAAGCTTGAACAAAAGGAGGAAAAACAAAGCACACATTTGAAGCATAAAACACAAAACAAGCACATGTAATAAGCAAAAACTTATTTTCATGTGCTCCAATGTTGCTTGCACTTTCCATGAACTTTAACAATCTTTTATTGCCACCAACACCATTGAAAACTATGAATTTCTTACTTTGATGGAATAACACAACAATGTTCAACCTTCCTTCCTTCCTAAATCATTCAAGAGAAAATGACTCCATGTTCCTACCATTTGAAGTTTTCACAAAACTCTCAAGTGTTATGTGTTCCTTTTCCTAACCCTTAAACCTATATTAAAATTACACCCGTGCCAAGTATGAACCTAGGGATTAAACCAATTGTTATTCAAATACTCAACCACATATTCAATCTTGGGTTAATCCTACTCATGATTATTTTAAATGTGTGAATTTTGAATACAAAGGTAGGGGTGAATCCCAATTCTTTACCAATTTCAGTTTTAACTTATATACCTAGTGGGTTTTTTTGCCAAACTTCATACCCACTTAACATTAATGTTTATTATTGTTGGGTGAAGATGCCCTAAAAGATGAATTGCATATCATATTTGAATAGTTTCAAACAAAAGCCATGGATGCAACATGTTAGAACGTTTTATATGTCTATTTTAGGCCCACATGGTGAATTTTTAGGTGTTTTTAGGTGTTTTTAGGTATCTGATTGAAAATCAATATAAACCTGAACACCTCAAGTCTGCTCGTTGTTAATGACAAATAATCATTTCATAACATGGAAAAACAATAAGGCAAATATCCTACCACATCTTTTTTTTTTTTTTTAATTGCAATAAACAACTTTATAACATCTCCAAAGCTGGCAATCAAAATAGCAAGTAACAAAGACAACTTTAACATAACAAATATTCCTTGAACAAAAAAAATACTTTCTTTCATTACAAGAGCTTCAAAGTGCTAAAATTACATTACAATCACATTAAAAACAGAAGACCAAAAAAGACCCTTTGACCTTCCCCAAGAAAAACTTCAAGCCCATAAAAAAACAATGCGGGTCCTGAGAAAATGAAAATCCCTCAAAATACTCCTAAACTCCTAGTTACCTAATCTTATCCTACACTTAGAATCTAAAAGTGGAATAAAAAGCTATAGCTAAATTTTTTGTTTTATAAATAAACATCTTTCAAAATCAGTTCAATACCAATTTTTGGTCATTATAATTTTCGGTAACATCATAAAATTGGTTTATCATAAAATCAATAAAACATGATTTTTCGGTTCCAAAATTACTTTTTCTCAAAATTGGCCTACAAAACTTTCTAGCCTTAACAATCTGCGAAATTTTAAAAAATAAAATAAAATGACCTTTTCAAAGTAACAAAACATAATATCCATTTTTCAACTTAAAAAAGTTTTCAACTACGTAATTAAATGTTAAATCATCCTCAAATTTATTTTTATCCTTCTAAATTCTTGTATGTGTAGTGTGCCTTAACAATAAGGTGGTTTTAGAATTCTAAAATTATAAGCAAAGAAAATTGAAACAATATTTTGAAAATATCAAAATGTCTAATTATATTGACTAATAATCCATTCATGGCATAATGATTTTGCCTTCAAATCAAATATTTCATTTACAGGATCATGAACTTCTTATTTAAACGTGTGCACTTTTATGGAACATACCCTTCCAACATATCCACATTAATGTTTTTTTAAAGCAAAACAATTCAGCTCTTTTTTACCTAAAATATTGGGGTGGCAAATCATAAAGAGGTATTATTTTTTTGAAAGAAAAAATTCACAAATATTTCATAAAAAAAGTTACTATTCACAATCATGTAAAGAAGAGAAACATGGTTTTTGTTTTTCCACTTTTGAAAGGAAATTGTGATTTGCACATTCATATTATTATTTTCAATTAAATTGTTAAATCATCGCCCTACAGGACGTTAATTTTGAAACTTAACCCCCTCCCTCAAACCTATTTTCACTAAACCTTCCCTCTTTTCAAAACTTGTTTTAACTAAATCCTCTCTTTGACCCTCTTTTCAAAACCCATTTTTGTTTGTCATTGCTAAAATTTGCAAGCCTCAAGCACCAAATGTTCAAAAGTTGGGAGTCAGTTCAACTATCGCCGTTCATTATTCCATGCTTAATGTTCATTCTTGAATGATTGAATCTCAAAGTTGCACTTGTTCCTTAAAATGATTTAAAGTTGTAACAATAACTAACTTGTTCAAAGCAAGGTGAGATGGCAAGGTGGCGGCTCAACATTCAAACTTCAACTAAAGTTCATTAACCATTGAACTAAGTTGTTACACCTTTCAAGGTTCACCATTCAAACATCCTAATTCTAAAGGCCTTATATGCCCATTGGTTCTAGAATCATTATATTTGTCATTGCTTAGAACTTAGTGTTCATTTTCAAATCTTTAGAGCCTCAACATTGTTGTACGTGCATTGTGCATTCCCCATTGTTGATTCGTGTGTTTCATCAATGTTGTTGTGCATGCATTGTGTAGTTTCAATTCATGAGTTTCATCAACATTATTATGTGTATGAAATGTTATGTGTGCATGATGTAAGGTCAATTCATGAACATCAAATTTTGTCAATGTTGTTGTGTGTGTGTTTTGAAATGTTAATACATGAGCATCATCACTCAAGTTTGATGCTTCAAACATCAATATGTTCATTGTTGAACCCCAAGTTCTTGAAGGTTTGACAAACATTAGTCAATGTCTATCCTTAAAATCACCAAAACCCAACTCCCTTTGTGCGCATAAAGTTGCCTAAACTCAAATCCAATTTTTGATTCACTCAACATTCATCTACAATTTTTTGCTAAACAATAAAAATTTCTTTAAACTTAGAAAAAATATTATGTGCTTAAGAATTTCAAAATTTATAAAAAAAATTAATGTGTTTTGTGCAATTTCAAATCCCCATTTTCAATTCATCGAGGTGTACTATCACACTGGTGTGTCATGACTTGTTGGATGAGAGTTCAAACCTTTTAAAACCTTTCAAGCTCCTAGTATGTTCTAATTCAGATTTCTTGTGTGAGGTCGTAGGTAGTGGGCACTTCATGCAGACATATTTTGTTTGAGATGTTATAAAGTTATAAATTATAATGAAATGTTACAATGTGCATAGTGCACTCAAATGTTTTATTGCAGATCTATAAGATGAACCTTTTCTATTAAACCTTTTGGATTTTCACTTTTGAAATAATTTTTCTATTTGAAATTTGAATCAACTTGCACATTTAGTCATGGCTTCATGATTATAAGTTCCAAATATTCAAATTTAAATTTTTTTGTGGTCAAGTCATAAGAAAATCCCTTTCACTTGATGAATTTGTTTCTTTTGGTGTACATGAATTTAATCACATTGTTGAACAAAGAAACCAACAACAAAACCATGTGACAACTATTCCACTTTAGAATTTTACTGAAACGTTTAAACTTTCTAAAAATCTTAACCCTATTTTGTTAAGGATGTGCATGTTCATAATCTAAAACGACAAATATTTTTTTGGATATTGATGTGAATCCTAAGTTTTAAGATGTTTGGGTTGTAAAAATACCATGGGCAAAGTCCAATTTCAATGAAGTCAAGCTAATTACTTTTGTCAAATGTCACATTTGTCCCAAAATTGAAAAGAACGACAAGGTTTTGGTGGCCATGTGCAATAAAAGGAAAAAAATAATGGTAAGTGGTTTTTGGATCCAAAATGTAGGGCTATAAAAAATGAAATTATTTACGTTCAATTGTCAACAATAATTGTCCTTTGGCAACTTAATTTAATTATGTATTAGACATAAGCAAAAACTTATTCAATTTACCATTTTTTTCAGTCACCTAAGTAAAAGTAGGTCAATGATAGATTTTGAAAATTTATAATAATTGTTTAAATTTTTAAAACTTCAATCTATCCCCCAAAATCATTGGTTTGATGGAACTAATTATGAAGTGGCAGAATGCATAGACCGTGAGGTGAGAAAAATGACTAAAGTTGATGTCTAGAATGCCAAGTTTGTATTCCTTATTCATGATTAGCTCACATCCATGGATAAGGCAAGTTGGCAAATGTGCATGGTTATGTTTTGTAAAATTAATGTTGGATACCCTTGTTGTTGAATGTCCAATAAGTGTTTTCTGAATCAAGAGCTAAAGTTTGACTTTTTGTCATGAATTGTTTTATGACATAATGGGGTTTGAAGGAAAAAAAGTTTACTTCAAAGTTGTTTGTTTTGGTGTTGATGGGTTAACAACTTCCAAGGCCTTAAATCTAGAATTATAGTTCAAATCCAATGTTGATATGTTCATTTTAGCATTAATGTACATTGTATGGTTCATCAAACAAACTTAATGATACAAATCTTCTCAAAACTACTTTTGGTTTCTCGCATTAAAATTTTCTTACATTTTATTTTGGCCATAAAACACATCTGGAATTTGCCAAGGTGTTGTCAAGGTAAAGTAGACAAACAAAATTGTCGTTTTGAAATTTAATTAAAGAATGGAACAATTTTTAATATGCACATAAGAAAGTGGATTCAAAATATTTTGAAGTATGAATATAAAACATTAAGTTATTACATTTAGTTTCTAGGAAGTTCAATACAAATTTTGAAAAACTTTGGTATCATAAAAGTAGGTTGAAAATATGTTTGAAATTAACTAGGTCAAAATGGTGTTCAAACCTACTTCATATTAATAATTTGATATATCATGATTGCAACATCCATAATTTGATATATATAAATATCTCCATTAAGTTTAAGTTTTTTTTAATTAATATTTCATCTACATGTAGCCCATTTTGTAAAATTGAACATTTTATACAAGTAAAAACATTTAAAAAAATTCCACTTAATCCTACTTTCAAGATGGGGGTTTTCAACATTTTAAATATGAAAGGAAAGATTATCATCATGTTAATTATTGTACTAAAAAAAGTTTTACTTTCAATACAATAAATTTTTTTCATGGCTACAAGTATTTTTTTGACACTCCAAAGTGAGTCGTCTACTTTAAATTGCTTACACCCACCAAATTGGTAAAATTTGAAAATATTTTTTATGACATATTTTTGGATATTTTTTCATATACACCTTGACATAATAATATTTTAAAAACTTTTTTAAAATTTAACGTTTTGAAAAAAAGATGTATTAAAAGAAATTAATATTTTTGTAAAAATAATGAAAAAGTAGTGGTTTAAGGGGGCGCATGTGACTCCTTATAGCATGGTTGGACTTGTTAACTGTCTCTAAAGATGTAAAAGCTGGGGCAAGAGAGGTAAAAATCGTGATAGCATGTGCAAAAATTGGGAACACATTCCATACTTGGAGAATGGGCAAAGAAGTAAAAGCTTCTTTTTTGGAAGCTCCGAAAAGAAGAAGCACAATGGATGAGGGCTTCATAAATGTGAACATTCATCATGTTTACAATATACATAATTTTAATAAATTACACAGTACAATGTGTTGTAAATGTTGGTGTGCTTTGGAATCAGCACTTTGGAATCATCACTGAAAACCTTAAGGGGGTAGTTAGTCTCCTGGAATATGGGCTTTTGCATCTGATTCTTAGGGGTGTGAAGGCCCGTTTCCTGGGCTTTTTATGTAACTTCCCAACCATATGTGGATGGGGTAGTTTTATGATGTTACAAACATGCATTTTTGTCAGGCTACTATGACTTAAAACAATGTCAAACATATTATGTGGATGACTGTGGATGAAAGAGGGAACCCTAAATTGGATGGATGGCAAATGAGGCCAAATTATGAAATAGGTACGTTAGCAATTAAGGATGCCAAAAGTTTAGTTTCTTGTTTATGTTTTTGGTTTTGTTTTGTTGTTTTGTAGGTTACTATGTTTAATGATGTTCTTCAATGGAGCAACTTTAGAGAACTAGTTTTAGTGATGGAGCAGAATCCTTTTTGTTCACTTAACAATCTTTATGGTGAATGTGAATAATGGTTCTTGGTGATGATTGGTCCTGTTGTTTCGAGGGAATGGGAGGATGAGGACTAGGAGAAACTATATGAAATTGGCTAAGGAGGAGGAAAAGGGGGCATATTTTTTTGGGTGGAAGAAGCTAAGTTTCGATTCTTCAAATTGTGAGGTTGTTGAGTTTGTTTGGATTTTGCATAGTGATCAACTGGGGATGAATGCCCCATTGGAATTCTTCTTTTATTTAACTTGACACATATTTTCCATTGTGCCATGAGTGTCAAGAGGGGAATAGGAGGTCTAGAGTTTGTATTTAGGGACCAATTCAAGGGAAATGATGAAAGAGTAACAATTTCAGGAGTAGTTGTGGTGGCAGTCAACATCTGTGTTAGGTTTTGGGGAACTCAATGTGAATGTATCATTTGGTTTATTTTGAGAAGAAAATACCTATGATATAGTGGGAGTTCTAAGGATTTTGGAAGAAGAGGAAACTGTGAGGTTTAGATTTTCATAATTTCCCACTTTGTTCTTAGTCTACATCCCTCTACTGAATGGAACTACATGATGATGATGTGGTAACATTTGTGGGGTTTTGTTGTTGATGCCACACACATTAACAACTAGTTAGTTCCTTGAGAAAAAATCAAGAGAGGTCTAATCCTTTGAGGTCCATAGTTTTAGAATTATAAAGATTGTTTGGCTAGAAGGATCATTAGTTTAGGAATAATATTTTTTGTAACCTCCTTTTTGTTCCTTGGAAATTTTTGGTAAACCTTTGTGAACAAGCATTCAAAATTTTAAGGAGTGTCATGGTAGAATCACCTCCCCCTTTTTTTTAATGACATGGCCTTCATTATTTGCCTAAATCACTAACCCAGCCACTTTTCCCAAGCCAAAAATGGTGTCCAATAGTTTTGGAAATAGAAATTTAATGTAGCCAATGGGAAGGCTCAACATGCACTCATGATGGGCCCTTGTTTTTTCTTTATGTGGGGGAGGGGAAGGGGAATTGTTTTTAATTTTTCTTTGTTATTCAATTTTTGCACCTACCATTAGCCTAGGGCAAAACTAGTGACAAACAATTTTAGAAATATTTTCAAACTGGTTTTGCTGACATAAGGGCCAAAAGTATAGTTCTTTTTGGTTCGACCGATGCTTCCAGAAAAGTAGATCCCGCTTTAATTTCCCCGGATCAGTTATACCGTTTAATAAATATTCGAATGCTCGTCAATTTTTTTGTTCTGTTTTATTTTTGTCATTTTTTTTTAGACACTCCTGGCTTGCAATGCAAGGCTTACCCTGGCTTGGCTGGACTTGTGGCATTTTTTAAATATTTGAAAAAATATATATTTTGTTGTGCACCCAAAAATACATGTAGCTAATGGGTGGGCTGAATCATGCACTCAAGGTGCCTTGATTTTTTTCTTCTAAGTTTTTTATGGGGGTGGGGGGGGAGGATTTTTTTTCATTTCTCCTTTGTTCCCAACATGTTCCTTTTATGTTCCCTTCAAGTTCCCAATGGGTTCCCATCAAGTTCCCAATATGTTCCCTAAGGGTGTTCCCAATAACACTTCACTTTAATCCCATATGTTTTGCCCAAAGTCCTTTTGTTTTGCCCAAAGTCCTTTTGTTTTCACCTATATAGATGGGCCAAAAGGGAGGCACTCCATCTTTCAATAGAAATTTCTATTTCGGGAAGCCTCCATAGTTTCAACTTTGCGATGGGCCAATCAAAATAACTCATTGGGAAAAAAAAAAAAAAAAAAGATGGACCGTGGTACATTCAATAACAAAGACATTGTTCTTGCCCATGGAGGGAAAATTAATTGGACTTGGGAAGGGGAAGAACTGAAGGTGCATGTTAGTGTGCATTGTGATCACTCAACTTGAATGCACACACGACAAACTTTACAAAATCTACTATCTTTAACTAGGCCTAGGATGAAATTTTCTTATGGGGCATTTCAATCATCACATTTGCTCCTTTTCGCATGTGAACTTACTCGCTTTACTTTGCACAATGCCTATATTTTGACAAGGTCAAACCAATGTTGTTTTTTTTTTTTCAATTTTGTGATGTTACTAGGGTGGTGGTCATCCATAAGTCAATATAGCCAAATTTGGCTATTAAAAATATGAAAGGAGAATTTTGAATACTTACATTTTTTTGGCTACCTGCTTGAACCATATATGTAAAATTTGGCAAAATTTTTGGGGGAATTTTGACTTTTCAAAAAATCATTGAGATTGTTACAAAAGGTTTCAAAATTTTCACAATAATGCAAAATTTTGCACACACAAAAAAGTTCGGGTCAAATCTAAGTTTTTTTGGGTCATTATTATTTGCAAAAATAATTGAAATGTAAATTGAAAAGAAAAAAAAATTAAAATTACATAAATCACACATTTATGCAAATAATTTGTTATGAATTTTCAAAATTGGGCAAACAATAAGCAACCCAAGAATGTGGGATATGTAGTTTGCCAATTAAACACATGAGAAGCTTTACAATCTTCTTGAAAGTGATCAATTTTGGACCTTGGTATCACATGCAAGGTGGTTACTAAACATTGCACCAATGGCTTCAATCCAATAAAATTATCCATTAAGTGATGCCCAATTTTGCAAATGTTTCATCCCAATTATGACATGTCATCCCCAATTTGAACATATTTGCTAAGTGCGCCAAAATGGAGATCAAATTATAATTGGCCCGCCCTATTCATTTTCATATCAAGTATGATGGCCAAGGGTCTCTTCCTTTCAACTTCCTTTTTGTTTTCATGCCATGGACTCTTCCTTCGACTCCTTTTCTAGCTTGAATTCATCTTCAAGTAATGATGACGAGATGTTTGATAACATGGAAAAAATTGTTATGATATGTTTCTAGTGTTCAATTATTGGTGCCAACAATGTTGACATGTTCAATGTGAATGGTTCAACAAAACATTAAAAAAATAATTATGTTATAAAATAAATAAATTTAATCAATCTATATATTGATTAAAATGTTATGAATGGGAAGAAGGTAGAGGTCAATAGATCAATCCAAATGAGGGTGTTTGTGGTGTGTTGGTTGTAATAGAAAATATTATAATATTATTCAAAACATTTGATGAATTTCACCTTAGACAAAATTGACAAGGTGGATTCATTAGTGGTAACCATGATTAGGGCTCATACTAGATTAATAGGTGAACACCCCATATTTTTTGGTAGACCATACAGGTTGACCTTTAAATATATGCAGTTGTGAATTTGATTATGTACATGAAGCATGACAATGTGATTGTGTGTAACATTTTCATGTGAGATTGGTCAAACTTAATTAGCAATTTGTGATGAGGAATTTCCCACCTTTTTATGTTTAAATATGTTGAAAAAAAATCTTTAGTGCATCAAAAGATGCTTAATGTATCAACAAATCTATCATGTATTAAAAACATGTTGTAAATAACAATTTGTTATAGTTGAAAATGACAATAAATGTATATTAAATATTAATTTATCATATGTAGCCATTTTGTTTTTCAAATATGAAACATTAATAATACACTTAATGTATAACTCACATCATTGTTAATAACATGTTGTTGATTTTGAATTTAAATCCTAACAATTATTTTACCTTATGCATAAACTTGGAAATGTTGTCATCACAACTTTTCTAGGTCATAGTTTGGTAATAATAATCATGCCAAATCTATTTTCTCATAGGTTTGTATTGTTTAAACACAAATGTTGTGCACACAAGATCTATGTTTAGATAATAGGAATAGGTGTACAACATCCATGTTTGCATAACATGCACGACATCCATATTTAACCAATTTGAACTTACGAAAAATAGATTTCACTATACTATTATTGCCAATCGTAGCCCAAAAAATCTATGATATAATCTTTTGTCTATATTTGATACATGTAGGGCCACTTTAGATAAGGGTTCAGGGACCAAATTTGAAGCAAATTGAACCTTGAATTGGACCCTTTTTCACATTAAAAAAAATAATTTTCCTTAAAATACAATGAATGTATTTAAAGGTGTGGGGTTAAATTTGAAGTTCCAATATCAAAAATATATGATTGACATGTGAAGATTAGGTTAACCTTCAAGGTCTTTTATCTCTTCTTTTTTTCTTTCATGGGTTTTTCTAATTTCTATTTTAAAAAATTTTAAAACTCTTATTACACACAATGGATGAGCATAACACAAGATATTAATGGTTCTTATTTTTACTATGGCCATGCATTGAGTGATTGCATGAGTGGTTGCATTGTAATGAGTAGCTATTGGACATCATTGGAGTATGATGATTGCAATGTTACTGTTCATGGAGTTTGTTGACATGGCATCAAGAATTTATAACATGTGGAGGTATGAGAGGGTGGTGGGATGCATGAAAAATCAACTTTTAGGGAGTTTTTTTGAAAATATGTTTTAGCAATGAACAAATTAAGTTATGACACATTTTGTTCATTGATTAGGGTTGTGGGTGCAAATCTTGAACAAAAATACACACATGAGAGAAAACATCCATTTTGAAACTAGAGTAGCATGGCTTTTGCATGACTAGGTAATGGAAATTCTTTACAAATGTGTGGAAAGGTCTATGGCATTGTAGAAAGTACAACATCAATTATAGTAAAAGGATTGTTCAACAATTATAAAGCATTTGAAACCATTGGTGATCCTTAAATTGACTAGAGACAAGATCAAATAAAACATGCATGGAATTCCATACATTTTAGGTTTGAAAACTTGCATGGAATGCCATAGATGGTAGTCACATTTGATAATTGTTGCGCCTAAGGTAGACCTAAAATCATATTATTGTTGAAATGGGTTTTACTCCACATTGATTCAAGGAATTATAAATGCAAAGTATAACTTTTGGGATTATGATTATGGGTGGGCAAGAAGTATCCATGATTAAGCTATTTTCCAAGTAAGAAGCCATGTGATGAAGAACAAATTCTTACCTTATAAGTTGATAGGAGATGTTACTTATCCAATGTGGCTATGGTTTCATTCTCCCTTCGAAGGTGAAAAGATGGACTATCAAAATATAAATCACATTGGAATTTTATACAATCTACTACAAAGAAGTTTAATCCCCATAATGGTTAAATTGAACAAGTGCAAATGAGGGGAAAGGGTAAAAGGCAAAGGCCTTTAAAAGGCTTGATTTGAATATGATCTTTTGCAAAAAAAAAGTTCTTACTTGCTACAAATTTTTGACCTGAAATCAAATTATGTTGACATGCACAACTTGGGTTTCAAAGTTGAAAAACAATTTCAAGGATGAAGACAAATTTTACATTTTTTCTTGCATTTTTGGCAAATTCAAGTTCCATTTTCTCTCTTAGAGCAATAAGGCATAGTACTTCACCATCCACCCAACTTTTTTATAGCTTTGTCACTTTTTTCATTTTTGTCTTTCACCACAATTACCTTCTTCCTTGGTGCTCTATTTTTTGGAATGGAAACCGATTAAGGATCTTTGGCAAATCCAAATCCCCTTCCACTCGTGAAAATTGGTTCTTGAACCCTCCATCTTCTACCACACCTTATGATTCACCTCCATTTCATGCACATGGAAAGGCTAAAAGTGCATTCCTTTTAGCAATCACCTTGAGAAAATCCACAAAACCAACCATGTCAACTCTAGGATTAGTTAAAAATGGGAAAGCTTGTGTGCTCTCAACAATGTCTTTAATCCATAACATTTCTTGCATTCTCACAAAATTTAAGCAACAAGGATATAAAAAAATAGTGAAAAAGAACAAAAAATGAAAAAGAGCAACCGTAGACCTTGCCTTAGACTTCGATTCTCCAAACCATGAGCTCCCTTTAACCTTTTTTTAGGTTTGGACCACTTGGCTTTCCCTCCAAAATGATGCCATGTAGGCTACGTCACAATTTGATTTGTCTTGGTCCTAGATCCTTGTCTAAAGGCATGGGGACCAATTTAAAGCTCTTGACCAATAGGAATACTTGATTTCATTGGACCCTACTCTTTGGACCCTTGTCTAAAGTGGCCTTTAGCCCCTATGGTACTATAATCATGAAATTGGAAACAACTAGAATTGTGGTAGCCTCTTGTCCATACAAATTTTGAAAAATGTCCCACCATTGCCTACACAATACATATGTATCATACAATTTGTGATAATAACATAACATGATGCATGGTGGCATAATGCATCATGGATGATGTATTGACACTATGTGATTTTTGATACACAACAAAAAAATAAAATAAAATAAAATCACTACTACTCACAATAATCATTGTTATGCAAAAAATGTTTTTACTACCAATTTCACTATTCTCACTCATGTGCACATATTTTTGCACTGGGCAAGAAGACCTTTGACATAAAATAGGTATAAATATAAGCACTCGGTCAACACCTGCCATCAAAACCTAAACAATCATTTTATGCTTGTGCTATACATGCCTCCAAATGCATTAAAAATTTATTTGCAATTGCTTTAGGATCTGTGACATCACATGAGAGACTGTGAAGCGTTGGTTATGGAGAATGAAAGTCATCTGATGGATGAAAGGTGTTCTCCTTTCCTGTTAGGTGCCAACTACCAAGCAAGAGGCCTATGACCACTTACCCTGAAGTACGTTAGACGATGGATGAAGTGTGTTCTTCTTGTCAGGTAGGTAGGAACCAAAGAACCCTATCACCACTTTACCCTATCCACTTACTCTCTTTCGTTGCTACTTAAATGGAAGTAAGTATGAACTTAAGGCTGGAATTCCTTCCCCTGGAATGCGAAGAATTCTTCCACGGAAGAAGAGGAAGAAGGGCTGCCAGGATCAAGCAATCTCACGCTGTCTTGCTGCATTAGCTAAGCCGCTACAGGTAGCTAGCTGCACAGGGAGTGGGTATAGGCATTATGGATTCATTGCTGTGGGTCTGTCCACAGGAGTGTTTTGCTAGTTACACTAGCAACAAGGGTGAGAGGGTTTTGAGAAATGACGATCATGCGGCCGCTAGGTTTAGGTTGGGGAGTCAGTTTCTGGTCGGGGGAAGAGTCGGGAGTCGGAGTTTGTTTTCTCGACACTGTGGTTGTTGGGGATCGTCATCATCATCATCATCATCGCCTGGAATTCAGATTTGGCGAACGCAGAATGGTTCACGGCAAGCGGTTTCCATACGTGCAGGTGAGTTCTTTTCTTTTTTCTTCTGGCAACTGTATGCAAATGAGACTTGAAAGCGTCTCGTTTTCGAACTTGGTATTTGTTCCCGGTACCGCTATGACTGTTCATTTAGCTAGAATACGGTAATCAAGCTGTGGAAAACCCTAGACTAGGGTTTTCGCTGCCCAGGTCACACAAAAGCTAGGAGGTTTTTGCTGGGAATAATCCCTGCTGCAGCTGGGTGAGGAGGGGACACACGATCTCCTTCTTCTTAGTGCTTCTGAACACCAGGCTGGGAAGATTTGAGGTATCACACCTCGTCAATTTGATTGTGTATGCAAACCTAAGCTCACGAGATTTGGGGCACCAGAAACCCTAAACCCTAATCTCTGTTGCTCTATTAGTGGCCTGTTTAGTTTTGTGATGTAAGTCGATTTGTCAGAGACCATGAGTTTTAGTATAGTTCCTTCGCACTCCCATGATGTAGTCATGGTTGGCACAGTTTTTTTGTGCATTGCAATCTTCAAGCTTCTAGGTTATTCTGTGTCCATGCAGTTCCAGGGTCTTATATTCCTTAAGCACATGCAAAGTGAACTTGAAGATAGACAATTTTTTCTTTGACAGTAATATGACCATAGGTTAGCAGCAGTTTGGAGTTTCTGCAGCAACTTTGTGCTTCATCCTCTCCATGTTTTGACCCCAGGTCCTCAAATGGCACACCGGTCAAAGCGGCATACAG
This sequence comes from Sphagnum contortum, assembly GCA_963920785.1. Taxonomy (NCBI): domain Eukaryota; kingdom Viridiplantae; phylum Streptophyta; class Sphagnopsida; order Sphagnales; family Sphagnaceae; genus Sphagnum; species Sphagnum contortum. The sequence continues at coordinate 3,060,071 of OY987281.1, forward strand.
GCCGCCATGAGGGTCCAGGACACAGCAAGGATGATGCAGTGCAACGGAAGATGAAGGTATTCCATGAAGGACGTGATGGTCCTCCTTTGCGAATCCTCCCCATTGGAGGCCTAGGAGAAATAGGCATGAATTGCATGCTTGTCGGTAACTATGACCGCTATATTATGATCGACGCAGGTCTCATGTTCCCTGAGTAAGTCTTACAGTCTTAGCTCTCATGGCTCTCATGGTTTTTTCTTGCCTTTAGGACTAACTGTTTGCAAATACTGCACTTCTATTGACTATATGTCCCTATGGCATTCTTACAGTTTGGTTGTGCTTTACAGCTATGATGATCTTGGAATTCAGAAAGTTTTGCCGGATACTGGGTTTATTCGCCGATGGAGAGATAAGATTGAGGCTGTTATTATCACTCATGGCCATGAAGATCACATCGGTGCACTGCCTTGGGTAGTGCATTTCACTTTACTATGCACTCACTGTTCTAGGGAAACCTGTAGGTTTGTGGGTGCTTCCTTCCACTAAATAACCTTGAGTATTGTTTTTTTCAGCAGCTGTACGCGTGGATGTGGCTGAGTTTCTTTGACCTAACTTCTGCTTCATATAGGTCGTTCCAGCGCTTGACCCAAAGACTCCGATTTATGCCACAGGTTTCACCATGCAGGTATGGGGAAACTAAGGTGTTTTGGTGTCTTTCTTGGTGATAGAGGATTGATCTTATTTTCAGCCTGCTTCTTTGTGGTAAATCAGCTACTATGGATTAATTTCTTGACCATAAACCTCAGAGCTCAAATTCCTTGCTGTCAAATTTCTTGGGTATTGATGTACCTGGAGATTCTGATCTTCAACTTTCCAAAGGTGGTGGTTTCTGCCTTTTGTCAGGTTTGCTCATATGACTATTGCTGGATTGGCTTTGCAGCTTATAAAGAAACGACTGAAGGAGTTCAACATACCATCAGAGGGACGACTGCGCACCTTCAGTATGCGTTCACGTTTTAATGCAGGCCCATTTGAGTTGGAGCCTATTCGGGTCACACATTCCATACCTGACTGTTGTGGCCTTGTAATGAGATGTGCTGATGGGATCATCTTCCACACTGGTGACTGGAAGGTAGTGTCAGGGCAGCACCTTTATGTGTACTTTTTCTAATGTATCTTCCTTGGCAGGAATGCCTGACTGTTGAATTTATAAAGTTCTAATGATGACTTAATATGTCTGCAAATAGCCCAAGTTGTTGATTGACATACATAGATTCCTGCCATGAAGATATTTGAGGATGTCAAACTTGAACACTGTGGAGCAGAGAGGGAAGTGTCTTATGCCTGCTTGAGCAGAGATATAATTATTCATGGTCTTCTTCACATGCCTTTGTGCAGATTGATGAGTCGCCTGTTGATGGAAATGTTTTTGACCGTACAGCACTGGAGCAGCTGCAAAAGGAGGGTGTCACACTGGTATGGCTTCCTCAATGATCCTGTGGTTCTTTAAGTTGTGGTCCCAAAAGGTGTACTTTGTGATTGATGTTCACACTTGCATGTAGTCCAGTTAACTTGCTGATGGACTTAGGAATCTGTGCTGTAATGACTTACTGACAGATTATTTGCTGTGCACATCTAAACGCTGCTTAACTCTCAACCCTTGAAGGTGTATGGCTATCTTGTGTCTGGCAGTGTCTCATGAGGAATGCTGTTCACAGGGAGATGCCACCATTGAAGGGTTGAGATGTGTTCATGGATTTGGGAGGTTGGGTTGAACAGATGATGAGTGATTCCACCAATGTATTATCACCAGGCAGGACAAAAAGTGAAGCTGATGTTGCAGAGGCTATGATGCGCAAAATCATGGCAGCAAAAGGTCGCCGTGTCATTACAACCCAATTTGCATCTAATGTGCATCGCCTGGGCTGCTTGAATGCAGCGGCTGAAGTTTCTGGCCGGAAATTGGTAACCTCCCCACAAGGATTTGTTCAGGTTGTCTGGTCTGTTCCTTGGATAGAAATCTCTGTGGAGCATTTACTGAACTGGTCATCTTTATTTGTTCTTGAAACAGGTTTTCATTGGATTGTCATTGAGAACATACTTGGAGGCTGCTTGGAGAGATGGACAGGCGCCTTTTGATCCATCCATTCTGGTATGTAGTGCTCTCGTGATTCCAAGGATGACAAACATTAAGCATATGAAAATGTCATGCAGCCAGTACATGAGTTTTTGCAGTGTTGAAATTTGATGTCCAACTTCTGAGAAGTACAACTGTCTATTTTGAGAGGCAGGTAAAAGCAGAGGACATGGATGCTTATGCACCGAAAGACCTCTTGGTAGTGACCACTGGATCACAGGTATGCTATTGTGCAATGGCAGATACATCTGCTGATGCAATGATACAATTCATTGAATCTCTTTGTGACATCTGCACACTGGCAGGACTCATGATAAACATAAATGTTGAACTTACTTTACCTGCATATATGGATGCCACTTAGGTCTTTCTGTAATTTGTGAGTGCAAATAGCAACTAGCTAGCTCTTGATGTGCTTTGGCATGGCTTAGTTTAAGTAAAAGCCTGTAACAAAATAGATTTGGACAGGCAGAGCCACGGGCTGCACTTAATTTGGCATCATTGGGCACCAGCCGCTTGCTCAAGCTCCAGAAGGAGGATGTTGTTCTCTACTCTGCCAAGGTACAGCCATATTTCTCTCTGGTGTCTCTGGTCTCTTGTAATATCACTCTGGATGCCTTGGCACTGTGATTTTGATTGATGAATGGCAGTCCAAGGTTTCTTTATGTTAGCATTATTATGGTCAGTTTGCTTTGGTCTCTGAGTCTTGAGGTATTGCACAGATGATTCCTGGGAATGAGACCCGGGTGGTGAAGATGATGAATCGCATAGCTGAGCTTGGGCCAACCATTACCATGGGCCGAGGGGACAACTTGCACACTTCTGGGCATGCATATCGGGGTGAGCTGGTAAGTTTAGCTATTCAAAGCATTTTGGGTCCCTCTGTCTCTGTGTGAAAGTGACCTCTTGATCTTCCAAAAAAATTGCTCTTAGAACAAACAATGTTTTCACCACTTGGCTTGCATTGCTTTGTCTGCTCCAATGTGCCACAAGTTGAACCAACCACTTGCAACACATTTCTTCTGTCAGAGAAGTGCATACTGAGTCTGTTTGTCTGTGGTTCATCTGAAGGAGGAGGTTTTGAGACTGGTAAAACCACAGCATTTTCTTCCAGTGCACGGGGAGTTTGCTTTTCTCAAAGAACATGAGCTTCTTGGCAAAGCAAGTGGCATAAGACACACTGCAGTATGTTCTGGCATCTGTCACCCAATATTGTATATTTGTTGATAGCTCTTAGTGTCTATTATAAGTAGCTTGAATGATTTTGCCCCTAGTTTTTTCCAATTTTAGAACTAGCAGATACTTCAGAACATAACAGAGCTACTTGAAGCAGGTGATAAAAAATGGGGAAATGTTGGGAGTGGCACCTTTGAGAAATGGACGGGTGCTTTCAAGTGGCTTCTCTCTCCTTGGACGCGAGAAAATGAAGGTTGTTATTGTTGACTCCCTGCAAGTTAAAACCAGGCACTTGGTTTACAAGTTTGGTATGAGAAAGAGGATGTAGCTTGCAGTAGCCTACTGGGGAGAAACCTAAGCAAAATAAGACATGTTATTTGGTTGCAACAGTATAATGCATAGCAACAGTCTTTTGGTCCACATAATCTGAATTTGATGCAGGTACTGTTAGTAGAAGCCGACAGCATGTTTTGATAAGAAGGGACATGAGCTGTGTTAGGACTGTAGGAGAGAGGTGTAAACAGCTGGACAGCCATAAATCTTCACTATGAACCCAAAACACTAGAGAACTCACCCAAAGTGTTGGGGATGGCACAGCTGATGTACAATGATGGGGACAGAGCATTTGGAACAGCAACAGACCTGTGCTTGCAAGAGCGTATGAAAATTGCTTTGGAAGGAATTGTTATTGCCAGGTATAGCTGACTAAAATTGATTGCATTGTTTGGATACTGGAGTGTTGGGTACATCTGTCTTACTGTGAGAGTTGTCTGATCTTGTTGTCATCATAATGATGCCCTTGTTCTACATAAAGAAAATGTGATATCTTTCCTTGTCCAGTGTGGAGGTAATGAGAGGTGATGAGTCACCTATAAGCAAAGATGAAGATGAGGAGGAGCTTCAGGAAGAACAAGACGAAGCTGATGAGTATGGCCTACAGGCACGGGTCCGAATCACAACCCGTTGTCTCTGGACAGATAATGGCAAACTTTTGGAAGCTTTACAGAAGGCAGCAGACTTGGCACTTGTGAGTTGCCCAAAAGGGGCCCGCCTTTCAATGGTGGAGCGTCATCTTGGTGCTGTCCTCCGCAAGGTGGTTCAAAAGTACAGTAACCGTCGGCCTGAAGTGATTGTGATTGCAACGGATTCTTCAGAGGCAGTTGGAGTCAACAAGCGCACTCCACAACGCCATCAAACTCCTCGTGATATATGGTCAGGGTTTTCTATTGAGTCCAAAGTTGGTAGCATTGAAGGCCCTGCTCCTCGGGTTGAGGTAAGGCCTGCAGTGGAGACCATTCCTTCAAGTGTAGAGTCTGCCTCACCTTCAGTTGTCAGGGAAATCCCTGCAGTGGATCCAATTGAGGATGGAGTACAGTTTGTCACAGCTCCAGCTGTTGAGGCGATATCTGCAGTGAAGAATGTGGCTGTCAAGGCAATATCTGCAGTGGAGAGTGTAGTCTCAAATGATGATGGTGTTGATGCAGCCTCACTTCACCCTTCTCCCAAGTCTGTAGGTATACTTTCTTGCATATGGAGCTTCATGCCAAGTTGAAGAGCTGCTTGTTTTGCATTTTGGAACTGTGTGACTTTCCACACAAAGGTGAAAGATGTCTGTTCTGCTAACCAACTGTGACTGTGTGTGTCATCTTGCCACAAACTATTTTTATAGTAGAACCCTTTCCAATACATCTGCCAGTTCTTATCTTTGGACCCAGAAGCTGAGAACAGGCTCCCAGAACTTTGGATGACAGTTTATCTTGTGCCCCCCATTATAGCTTGGGTTGGCTACTGCAGGTAGTGTCTAGCATAGCCTAGTGGTCAATTCAACCCATAACCACCCACAAGAGGATGGGGGATCCTACCCAGTAGGTTATTGGCTTGATGCTTTCAGAAAAACAAGATTCCTAAGCCAGAGCAAAGCTTTCTCAGAACCTTTGCATTTACCTTGCATTTGGATGTTTTTGGGCAGAGGAGACATTGTTTTGGACAAGTTTCAGCTGTTTCTAAAAGGAATGGCTTTCAGTGCTCCTGGTGCTATTATGATGTTTTGAGGTTCGAAGGTGTTTAAACTGTGTGGTTTTGCTTGTGTTCACAGTAGTGAAGAATATTAAGGAGACAATGTTGGAATCTGATGACTTGCCCACCTGGGGAGCTCCACCAACTCCAACAACCAGGGAGGAAGCAGAGGAAGCTTCAATGACTGGAAAGAATCAAGAGGAGGCTCCATCTTCTCCAAAGAGACGGCAGAAGTGGAGGTATGACTGTTGACTCAATTGGCACCTAATCTTTTCTGTATTGTAGCATTATCTGTTGACAATTGAAGACAATGCCAAGAAGCCTGATCAGGTTGATTTCTCCCACCACAAAGTCTTGTGAAGACGTTCATTTACTGATATCTAAATCAGTGCATCCCCACTCTCACAAAATCTCAAGTCTGATCTTTGCAGATGTGTTCTAATATGCTTGATCTACTTTCTAATGTGTAGGTTGGATGAGACACACAAGCTCATAGAAGTAAGGAGTGCGATGGCCACTCAGTTGCGAAAGGATGGGTCCAAAAAGAAGCCTACCTGGAAAGATGTGGCAGTAACATTGGCAGGGCTTGGGTTTAACCGCTCACCTGAGCAATGCAGCTCAATGTGGTCGTCTCTTGTCAAAAAATATGAGGTACACCTTGACTCAGTCCCTTGGATGATAATTGTTGATGATTTTGATAGCCTGGGAAAACAGAGACTGAAAGTCATGATTTGTGAACCCCAACTCATACACCAGTCTTTCAGGCACAACTTGTGCATGCCTTCAACTTGGTCATTATAAAAACTTTTTTTCATCTGAAGTCCTTGACACTGTGATTGTAGACCAGGAGTTTTCTCACACTTGCTTGTATGAACCTTTGATTTCCCAGGCTGTTGTAGAGGAGAGGAAGGCAGGAGCTTTGAAGGAATGGACTTATTTTGAAGCAATGAAAGCTGCCCTTTCAAAACAGGGTAAGAGCAAGAGCTCAAAATCACCAGTTGCTACTTCTACTAGATAGCATTCAAAAGCTTTTGCAAGCTAGCTGATTGTTGGGAATGACATAGTCTTTTGTCACATTCAGTTCCATTGTGTATGATTGTCAGGACCAGAAGCCCTTTCTTTGGCTTGCGAAGAATTTGTGTTCATGAAGTAAACCCACTTCATGGGCAGTTGAGAGTGTAACATTCTTTCTAACTCAAAAAACTCACAAAGCCTTCCAAAAATGTTTGCGTTTGTACTCTTAAAGTGAAATACAAAAGTAGTTGGAACATTATCTTCCAGTTGCCAAAAGACGCAAGGAACATGTTTCAAGGTCTAGTGAATTGTCGTGGTATAAACATGATAACAGCCATCTGGATTACATCTTCCTTCGTATCATGTGCTTCCTGTTCTTACTAAAAAAGAAATGATGAAACTGTGTCAATGATAAATAAACCAAAGCGCCCCAAAAAGGGGGAATACAAGGAACAAAATGGAAGGATCCATGTCCAAGAAGATTAAAGAACCACCTAAGAGGGTGAACCACAAATGGAACATCAAGTTCCTGAACCCCCTCTTATTGCAAGAAGCATATCAAATAAGAAGGGAGGACCACCTGAAAGGAGGCCTAGCTTAGAAGAACCCTCACCTATTCCAACAGCATGTCTCAAAATAGAGAACTCCTGTGCAAACTGAAACACCTCTGACACCCTCTGTCTACGAAAAGTGCACAAAACTGACAAGAGGGCCTCCAGATGTGACCCCTAATGAAAAATTGGAGACCATAATTTTTGTAATGTGGAATAAAAAAGATGTTAAGGTAGATTGGTAGGCAACGGAACACTTAAGTGCTCAGGCTGGATCCAAGGGGAGGGCTCTGTTGTTTCTGGTGTCCAATTAAACAAAACTTGAACCCCTCTCTTGACACATCTTACTCATTAACAACTGTTGAAATTGAATTGAAAATGAGAAAATTATGGCCCCTGGAAGTAAAGGGGGTCAAAAACTCAAAAAAAAAACCACCAAACGCTATAAAGGCCAGTTCCCGAACACCTAAAAAATTCTTTGTATGTTACTATGTATGTTTTGTAAAACTTCAGGTGACACTCTTATAGCACTTTAATCGTTCAAAATGAATAAGAAATTAAAAAATTATGAGGTTTGAAAGTAAGAGGGGTCCAACAAGAAGAAAAAAAGAAAAAAAACATGGTTTGTAAGCTGAAAAGCTTATTTTTCTTCTTATTATTTTTTCATTAATCCTTTTTCTCCTTTGCACTTCAAAGGTGATTACTAGAGCTTGAGATAACGCTCCTATAACATTTTAAATCACTCAAAGTGAAGCAAGAAAGATTTAAATAAGTGTTTGGTAGGCAATTGGTGATGGGCCGGTCTGCCCTACACGCCACCAAAAGCAAAAAAATAAAGAATAATAATTTAATGTGTGATTTGGAAACTTCATATGACTGAAAATAAAATAAATAAATAAATTGATGAGTGACCAAAACGTACAAAAATTGAATATTAATAATTTAATGTGAGTGTAAAGAGTTAGCACATAGGATTGAAAACAATATGAAAACTAGATTTGTTTTAGTTTGGGGCTGAAATTTTAGCATATGCAACTGAAATTATTAAACGTAAAATTTAGTTTTATTGTGCACCCAAAAGTTTATAAATGGGAAAAGAAGACGAAGACGTTAATGTGTTGAACTTTTTGGTCACATGTATAATATTTTTGATTGTTAATTAAAGAAATATTTTTTTAAAATTTGCATTCAGTCACTTATATGTTCTTTTCAGTCATACAATTTTGATTTCATTTAATTTTGGTCACTGTATGTGGCTTTTAGTGGCAAAATTTTTATTCCATTGTTGTTTGTTTGTTTTTTTTTTTTTTTTTGGTTTTCCAGCTGCGTGTGTGTAGTGAATTCAGTTGCACATTATAAATCCAGTTTTAAATGCCTTTGTTTTCAATAGCTGGTATCAAGTTTCCTGTCACACATATTAAAATCATTTAAGACTCCCTTTGATTTTGGTTTTCTTTTGTTGCACCTTTCCTAATTAACTATGTTATTTCCAGTTTGATTGATTGTATGTATTTTCTGGTCAGATATTGTTTATAATCCTTTTGTTTCCCCATAGCTTTTATCAAAATTTCGTCTTTTTTTATTATTGAAAAATCTGGTTTCACATTAAATTAAATTAGAATATAGTTTTTAAAAAGTTGTTTGTATCAAGTTTTGGCTTTTGTTTTGGTCAAATATTTTTTTATTAATGTTTTGTTTTGTTTCGTTTCAGTCACCTCTCTCAAATCACATTTTAATTTCTTTTTGGTGGCTTGTATCAAGTTTTGTGCTATAAAATCTATTAATATTATTTTAATTCTTTTTTTCTTTCCATTGCAAACTTCTTGGTTGCAGTCTTGTCATGACTCAAGCTTTGGCAGAAATTCATTTCAGATTCTTCACACCAATAGGCTAGGATTAGGGCCACTTTAGACAAGGTTCTAGGGTCCAAAAATTCCAGGGACCATTTTGAAGAAAATTGGACTTTTATATTGGATCGTTCTTCACTTTTTTTAAAAATAAATAAATTGTAAGGTACAATGAGTGTGTGTAAAGGCAAAGGGTCCAATCAATAAAAAAGTGAGATTCACATGTGAGAGGATTAGGTTGTCATTTCTTTTTCTTTCTTTTTCTCTTCATTTTTTCATATTTTTTCCTTTCTTGCTTGCTTTTTTTTTTTTTTTTTGGTGCTTTCTAATACAAAAACACAATGGACGAACGTAGGCACAAGATATTAGTGGTCCTACTTTTTAATATGGCCATCCATCAAGTCATTGCACAAGTGGTCTCATTGCAACGAATACCTATTACACAACATTGGAGCATGATGAGTGTGTTGCTATTTTTTTCCAAGTTTGTGAATTTGCCACCAAGAGTTTAGAGCATATGGAGATATGAGAAGACAATTGAATATATGAAGAATCAACTTTTTGGGAGTTTTTTGAAGATGTTTTGACAATGTGCAAGGTTAAACTTTGACACATTTCATGCTTTGATTAGGGTTATAGGTCCAAGTCTTGAATGAAAAATTGCAAAGATGAGAGAAAATATCCCTATGGAAGTTAAAGTATCAATGGCTCTTGTAAAATTGGGTAGTGGAAATTCATTATAGATGTGTGGAGATGTCTATGTGTTTCAACCTTCTACGAACAAAACTTTATGTTCTCATTTTTGAAACACCTTCATTTTGAGCATTTCCAAGAACTTGAAATGCATTCCTTTAAGTAACAACCTCATGTGTGGATCTACAAAACCAGCCATGCCAACATAGATGTGCTCGCAAATGTAATGGTGTGTATGCACTCAACAATGTCCTCCTCCATCCATGAAATGTTTTCCATTCTTGCACAATTTCAACTTCAAGAACAAGTGAAAAAAAAACCTTGAAAAACAATGAAAATCGTGAAAAACAATGAAAAACAATTGAAAAAATAGCCTTGAGCCCTACCTTACATCTTGGTTCTCCAAACCATGAGCTTTCCTTTGAGCTCCTTTTTTTAGTCCATACCAATTAAATTTCCCTCCAAAATGGTGCCATATAGATGCCACCTCAATTTGGTTCAATTTGGTTTCAATTGATCTTGGATCTTCATCTAAAGGCCTTGGGTCCAATTTATGGCTTTTGACCAATAGGAATGTTCCATTTTGTTGGACCTTGGACCTTCATCTAAAGTGGCCCTTAGTTTTTTGTTTGAAGAAAGTAAGCAAATGCAATATTTTGTGACAACATTCAACTTAATGTTGGTTATTTTTGTGGAGGTAATAGAATTTGTAAGCCATAAATAGAATCGGGCAAATCATTTGTGATTTTGTTGGTTTCATCTTATGAACTTCATATTAGTCTTTAGTCATTTTTAAAAGAATTTTTCTATGTTTGCAATTGAAGATGTTCTTGTTTTTCATGGGAACATAATAACGAAATTAGCTTGTTTGTTTAGGATCTTGATGAAGTAGTTTGCACGTTTCAAACCCTTGTTGAAATAGGGTTTTATGATGGAATGGTGTTTCGAATAATTTGGTGTTGTTTTGGTGATTTTTTCAAGTGTTGGAGCTTGTTGGAAATGCAAGAAAAGACAACAAGAAAGGTAAGATTATTCTATGCCACATTCAATTGGTAATAAGGAATGATGAAGAGTTGGGGAAGCTTTTGGCGGGTGTGACAATTGCACATGATATAATGCTTCCCAACATTCATTCAATGTTATCATTCAATAAATCAAGAAGGGAAAAAGTTAAGAAAGTTAAGAAGTTTGAAAAGGTTGGCAAAGGGGAAAAGGAGTGAGGGGTCTAAAATCTTATCACAACATCATCCTTTCTTGTATTTTTTACTTAGTCCCTTTTAACCATGTAAAGACACATTTATGGATAATTATGATGGAGTTTAGAATTGTAATGGTTTAAAATATAATTTTTATGAAATATTTAACACTTGTTGATTCATAAATTTTGATAGGGGTCAAAATATAGGGGAAAAAGGATTAAAGTAAAGACAAGGTCCTTTTCGTCCTAAATGGTATACTTTAAAGGATTTTCACCTTCAGAGAAGTAGTGGATGTTGTTTCTTTTTTGGGTTCTTACTACAAGGTTTTTTTAAAAAAGTGATGGCCCTAATGCTTTATGATGTAGATCATGTGTTCATGATCATGCCTAAATGTTTTTAAAGGCGACTTAATATTTTTTTCTAATTTTGATGAAAAACACTCTTGATATGATGTAATTCTCATGCATTTTGACCTATAATATTGAAAAGACTTTGTTGTTGATTCGTTTCATTTGTGGTGTCACAAAGAATTGCATAATTTTTCGTTTTAAAATGTAATTTCGTTTGTTACGTGAAACAATTTAGGATGAAAATGTTGTTACAATATATCACATTGAATAGGTGTGCCTAATTGTTTTTTTTTTTTGGGTGGTTATGGGTTTGTTCATGTAATTTTGTTTTGTGTTGAATTTTGTACAACTAGATTAAATGATGAAAACATGCTACATGGAGTGTTTTATGGAAAGAGATGCATGTAACAATTGGTTTTCTATTGAATGTGAGCATTAGATTTTATTATTTGTGTAGTAAACATCCTTGAATTTGTTTAGTGATAGAATCCTAAACACTAAACTCAAAGTATCATGTAAACTCCCTAAGTTTGTTTGCTTGAGGGTGAGAATGCATAAACATTTTACAATCTTCACATATGTGAAGACACATCATTCACTAAGAAGTTCTTGAAGCAATAAATATCAATTTGTGCAAATAATTACAATTTTTGTGTGGGATAAAAGCTTAAGTACCTAATATAAATACAAATATTCAAAAATTGTGGAAGTAAAATAGGGATTATATTGTGGGCTATCCCTTTCATCTATATGCACTTGCATGTTTTTTTAGACTCAAACTAAAATTGAGAACCAAGAATGACCGATTGATTTTTTATTTTTTTCATTTGCTTGCAAATATCCATGGCAAGATTTTCATGAGATAGTAAACATGCTCAATGTTGGACATTCCAATAGGTTAGAACTTAGAATCAATGTGAATATGGTATATAACTTTACACAACTTGTTTAAGTAATAGTTGCATTGGTTTCATTGTGAACATCAACAATGGTATGATTGATTCCACAAAATGAAAATGATCTTGTTTGTTAAATAAAATGATAATATTTATATCAAACCTTCAAATATGTTCAAAAATCTCGAAATGATATTGTGCTTTCAAAAATAATAATAACAACAACATTGCCATTAATAATTGAATGATTTTGTAATCATAGAAAGATATTATCATAACAATTTTTCTGAGAAATTAACAATTAAAACTATGTATTGTTTGGTGTTTTAAAAATTAAGTACATATACAAGTGTGACATGTCCTATAAATAAATTATGTAATAAAACCACCTTGCATTTATTGTTATGGTAGTTTTCCTATGCAATTTAGTTGAACCCAAATTCTACCTTGAAAAGTACACAATATATTTTTGAATTGTTGTCATTGTGGACTTGTCAAACCTTAATGTCAACATTGCTATTAAGGAATTATTAGGCTGATATGACCTAAAGCAATATCAAACTAACATGGATTTGAAGCAACACCAAACTTACATTAGTTTTTTACTACCGTACCGACATTTGCTTTCGGCAAAAATAAAATAAAATTCTGTCGGCAGAAAATTTCAAGATATTATTTGACCCGTCTACAGAAATGGTCAAAAAATACGAACCCTGGCCGTTGAAATGTCAATAAATTCGGCCGCTACAATGAAAAATTCGATATTTAAATGTTGGCCAACGGCTTGGTCCCATCTTGCGGCGGCGTGCCAACCATCGCGCGTGGCCGCGCCAGACAATTGCCGCGCTACTCAGCTCAGCCGGCCCGGCTCGAAGCCACCTGGTCCGATTGCATGAAATAAGCTCCTTCGACTGCTTCCATAAGTGCTTCGAGCTTCTGCATTCTGATCATTGAGCTTATTGGCCATGCAAGTACGGCTCAAAAGACCGCTCTGATAAGTTAGAAAGCTAACAAATCTGACAAATAGCTGACAAATGAGCTCAATTAAGCCTGTCTTTAATTTTTGAAGCGGCTTCATTCATGTGCCACAGTCAAGTTGAGATCGTTATTCTAATATCTAATCTGATGGACCAGCTTGGGAATGTCCCAATGGGGTTAATTTGTTTGTAACGAGCTGCAAGTATTGAGCTTGTTGCCATCAGGAAAACATGATGTACATGATGTACCTCAGTCAAATACCTATTACCATACCTATCAATGTTGTTTAAGCTCATCTAGACGGCTAACTCAAGTATAGAAAAAGCTTGTGTCTTTTTGAAGTCGAGTTCTTGAATGCCCACTGAGATACGAACTCAGATCTTTGAAACAAGTTGTTCAGGCTCTTCCATTTGAGCTATGGGCATGGGGCTAAATTGGGTCTATAGGTTACCTCCTGTCAACATGAGGCAAAGGCATCAGGCCAAGCTATTTATACCGCCCCGCTTTGCACCATCATCTAGCTCTGCATCAGTCATACTTTCGGATGCTTCACTACATAGCAGGTCCAGAGGGGCCCGCCTCGCCACTCGTCGGCCACTGGCCAATGGGCAAATCCTCAAGGCACGCTCCTAACACCTTGTCCACCAAAGTGTCCGGTGCTCCCTCCATTGGAACACCTTCAATGACCTTCTCAGCTGGCATACCCTCAGGTTCTTCCCCATACATCACCTCGATCGCCCCCGGTTTGGCGATGGTCCCATCAGCAACCAACTTCAAAGCCTCCTTCTGGAACTCAAGGTCGAACGCACGCAACAATCCACACTTTTTCCACCCTTTGCGGACCATGTCCTGCCGTCCCATGAGAGAGTGGAAGCTCTCCTTGGCCCACTTAACGATCTCTTCTCGCAACATTCCCATCCTCAGGTCCAGCTGCACCTCGCTTGGCGACACACCATTCGCAATCTGCTTCGCGACTTGTCCCGCCGTGTAGAGATCAAAGCCTCGCTTGATGCCCGCTTTGAGGGGTTTCTGCTGGATGACGTCGGCAGGCTGACCTTTGGAAGTGCAACTTGCCGCAACGTAGAGGAGCTTGATGAAGGGGTGCACATCCACCATCCAACATCGGAATTCTTCGCTCTTGTGCACAGACCAGCAGTCGATGAAAAGGATCATTCGCTGACCCTCTGGCAGGTTCATGTCCTTGCACACCTGTCGTGAAAAACACAAAATGAGCTCTTAAAGTTTTTTCTTATTAGATGTCAGATGTCAGAGTTGTTCTAGCTACCAGTTTTCGAAACACACTTAGGCATTCGGAAGCTTTTAACCCAGTCCCACCGCCCCAATGATACAACTCTGCTGGCCATTCTTCTAAGTTCTCTGGTGGGAAAACTTCGAATGAAAATTTTCATGTTAAGCAGACTGCAACTTTGCTTCCAGTTTGATGCAAATCTGCTTCCAATCTGAAGCAAGTTCGCTTGCAATCTGATGCAACTTCGCTTCCAGTCTGCAGTGCAAGTTTGCTTCAAGTCTGTTGCAAGTTTGATTCGAGTCTGATGCAAGTCTGATTCGAGTTTGATGCAAATATGATCCAAGCTTGATTCAACTTGTCTGGTTCAACTTGAATATGATGCAATAAGTTGTCTGATTCAATTGAGCTTCAAAATGCAACTTATCTTATTCAAATATGATGCAACTTGTCTAATCCAAGTCTGATGCACCTAGTTGACTTGAATTGCCAGGTAGATGATTGAAGTCTGATGCAAGTTGATTGGTTTGAATGTGCCTTACCTTCTTGTAGTAGGGAAGCAGGTTTTCTTCCACCCACTCTTTTGTGGTGCCAAGCGTGCTCCAATGATTTTGTGTGTACTTGAACTGCCAACCCTCGCCATGATGCAACTCCTTCACCGTGGGGCCACTTGGAAGGCTGCGAGAGCTCTTTCCCTGGAAGATTAGTTGAGGAGGAAGCGTTGTTCCGTCTGCAGCTGAGCTCACGTAAATGGTAATTTGACGCTTGTCTTCGACTCCCATCACTGCGATCTCTTTCTTGCCTCGCTTGTCGTATGTCCGGCTCCCCCCCGACGGAACAAGGTGCATCGCCGTCTGGTCCATGTTGACCATCAACTTAGCGGGCACTCCATGCATAAGCACTTCAAACGCTGCCCGCTATGCCATCATGTCAAGCTGGTGCTCCCAGTCCTTGGGGAGCTTTTGAGCAGCAGTTGTGGCCACCCGAAAAGACCATCCCAGCTTTGAGCGAATCCATTCTTTCACCCAGTTCTCCGACAAACCCCACAGTCCTCCATTGCTCTGCAACAATTGTGGAGCTTTGACTTCCACAACCCCCTCCAACACTGCACGTAGCACCGGAGCATTCAATGGCTGTCCGCCACCCCACATTCCTTTCACCAGATTGATGAGGCTTTCTTCTAGCTCTTCGTGCCCCTTGAGAACCCGTTCGACTCCCCGATTCAGCAACATTCTGCCTTTGAACTCCGCCGAATCTCCCTGAAACTCCCTCATCTCCCGGACGGTTTTGATGACATCTTCTTTCAGCATCTTTCTCCCCAACGCCGTTGTTGTTAGCCAGCTATCCACCGTTTGCTTGGAGAACTTTTCGTAAACACCCCCACTGTACTGTTGCCTAGGATTTGGGTTGGGGTGTCTCATTCTTAGAAGCTTCACCGTCTCCCCTGTGTGGAAGTTGGTTTCCTTCAACGTCTTCTCAATGGCTGGCCACAAGTCTTTGGTGAACCAGTTGACATAAGGCTACCGCTGCACCTTTTTCTGAGGAGGTTCATCCGATTTTGCCCCAGATTGGCGAGGCCCATCTTTGTCACCCCCCCCAGCTGAGCCATCTTTACCACCTCCCCCAGCTTCAAGCGCTGGATCCTCCACCCTAGGCTGACCGTCTTGATTCTCCCCGTCCAGCTCAATGGGGTCACCTTTCTCACCACTCGATGATTTAGAATCAAGGATAACGATGTTGCCACCTTTTGCTGTAACAGCGTTATCAGTCCCGGAACCTGCTCCAAAGCCCAGGGCATTGTTCACTGTGAGATTCTTTCTTGAACGTCTAGGCCTTCTTCTCGGTTTTTCCTGCAAAGCTTTGCTTACAGCCTTTGCCACTTCTGCAGCACGCATACGCCTGCCGGTCTCCTCAAGATCTGCTTTGAACCTACGGGCTGCCGTTCCTGGAGAACAAGGTTTAGCAAATCCCATAGACAAGAAGGTCTTGAAGCCACCACTAGCTTGAGCCGCCATCCTCACTCTGCTACGGTATGTGACAAGCTGCAAGCCTTCTTTTGGGTACCGAGAAGTGAGAGCTCATCATAAGACTCGTACCTGTGGATCGTGGTCGAGCCAGCACCTTCCTGATTGCGCACTGGTCGGATATCCGGGTTTGCAGGCTCGACTAATGAAAACAAAGCTTGACTGCTAAAAGCGCGCGTGAATTTGGCAAGTTATCAGATTTTTTTGATCGGACGGTCTGCAATGCTTTTGAGCATCTTTGGCCGTCAGATATACGTACGGCCAAAATGTCAGAAATGGTGTCAGGCGGCGAGCTTGCTGAATTGTTTAGAAATTCGTTTTTCAGTTGGCAAAAAACCCCAAAAATTCGACGAGGGTTTCGCTGAAAGGTTAAAAAACTTATAATTAATTATTCGGCATCGAATGTACCGAAAGCAAATGTCGGTACGGTAGTTTTAGTTTCAAGTACATATTTGTTTTAAATTGGCCAAAAATCAATTTTAATACCCAATACCAAGGTTGGGTTGGTATGAAAGATGCATTTTTAATATTGTAAATGATTGATGTTACTCTTCAAATTTCATTTACAATGATGCATTAAAATTTTAGATTGTTGTTGAATTGCCCAAAACTTTGATATTTGAAATTGTCACAACAATTGCATCAAACTAAATGAAACAATCTTACAATGTGTTCCAAAATTAAACAATAACCTTTTAGGTAGTGGGTGTTTTATAACATATCTAGATGTTGCCAATGAAAAGTTTGAAAAGTAAATTCTATTTGCATTTTGATTTAGTCCCAATAATGTCTCAATTTCTTTTTCAAAATAATGTTGGAAGAGTTGTATGAACAATTAAATTCATACATATTTATTTCAATTCTAATATAAGGACAACGAAAAAATTGTATGCATTTTCCAAGTTTCATTTTTAATATTATAAGTGATTAATTTTATTCTTCAAATTTCATATACAATGATGCATAAAATTAGTATTAAATTGCTCAAAGATTTGATATTTGTATTATCACAATAATTGCATAAGACTAAATAAAACATACTTAAAAAGTATTTCATTACTTTCCACTAACCATCTACATGGACATGAAAAGGCACATGTTATTATGCTTTTCATGTTTTAAAAAAACAGGTAATGAAACAATAATTATTTCGAAGAATGTTTTTTGAGTCACATACATATATGTATATGTGAACCACATGAAGCCATAGACTTGGGATAAATCCAGAGAACAAAATTGGTAAAATCAAATGTTTATAATGGGTTTTTAATGAAAAATATTATCTACAATAAAAATAACAATAAATGTAACCCAAAGTTTTTGGAACAAAAAATCAGCTTAATTAGCATGTGCTTGAAAACCTAATGTGAACTAAAGGAATGTAACCATTTTTTAAAAATGAAAATCTATACAATGAAAAAAGTGATGTATGTTGCCCAGACCTATCTCTTCCAAACCTAACTACCTTACTCCTTTACCCTACTCACCTACATGGATATGAGAAGGCACATAAACATTTGCCTTTTCACATCAATGTTATCTATATTAAATTTAGTTTAATAACCTACCTCTTTCAAGCCTGGAGAGTGGAGCTCAATGTAGGCTTTAGAAGAAGCAAATGCATCCAATTGTTTAGAATCTTTTGTGGACTGTTGTGGGGAAGTTGAAGTGCAACAACAATTATGTGTTTCTGCAGCTTTAGTAAGGTGCAAGTTTTGCAGAGAAAAATTGTGGCTTTGATGGGTGGTTCAACTTGTGCAGCTTCTTGCATGGGTGTTGAGTCCAGAGTTGATCGTGCTGCAGTGGTATTGAGCAATAGCTACAAGCATTGGGGGAGTGATCATCGACGTTGTCTCCATGTTCGAGCACCACAATTGTGGGCAACAAAGTGTGTTGTCCAGTTTCATTATTTTAAGATTGATAACCTCATCATCAGATTCTTATGAAATGCAAGAATTGAGCAAGGGGTCTGTAGTTTTCTTCAAACAAATTCAATGTTGCTCCCATGCTCATTTTGTAGACTGAATTGTGCAGGGATGGTATTGCTCAAGTTCCTTCAATATTTAGTAGTTCTCACAAGAGGAAGATGAGCATTTGTACAAAGGTGACATCCATTGGGTTGCTAGGAGTGATTGTCTTTGGGAGCACTTGTCTCTATGATAACTTCCTTATTTTCCAACAATGTAGCAGGTAGCTACAAACATATACAATTTCTATTGCATTTCTTCATACCTTTCTTCATTTCTTAGCTCCAATTTCTACATCTCATTAACATTCTTCAACTTTTTGTCATTGATCCTAATGTGTAGCAATGCATGATCTATTGCCATTTTTCATGCCTTGATTAATTCTTGTACACATGCAGGAAAGCATTAGAGAAAGCTGCACATGATACTCAGCTGAAGAAGATTCTAGGAGAAAACATTGAAATCGGAGATTGGTATGAATCCACCATAGGTGTTGACCATGAAGGGCACTCTGCTTATTGTAACTTCCCTGTGAAGGGTAGCTTAAGCAATGCAAATATCCATCTTCGGGCTGTCAGGTTTGAAGGTAGAAATTTTTCTCTCCTCATATATTGCAATCAGCAGTCAAATTCCCAATTGAGAAGAAGGCAACTTTGTGCCAAATGATCATGTAAATTGTTACAACATTTCTGCAATTGCAAAAGTTGGAAAATGTTGAAGTACTAGAATTTAAGATAATCAATACATATTTCTATGAACATTGTGATACCTAGGGTTTTTTTGGCACAACAATTAGGGTTTCAAGGTTTTACATAAGTGTAAGCAAAGAATTGCACTTTCAAGAGTTTCCATGGTTAAATCTTTGCTTATGCCTTGAACTCTAAAGAATCCATAACTACAATTCATTGAGTTTTGAACCCTTTTCCCCCCTTCTTTCAGATAGAAGAGATTTGTATTTTGAATGGCCGGGCTCCGGAAGATGGGAGTTGGTGGTGCTGGAGGCTTTAGTACATCCGGGTCCAAGTGAATCAGCTCAATGCCCCAAGCGCATTGATCTACATGCAACTGAAATCATACATCCAAAGTGGTAGGTACTTAATTTCAACTGCACCCACTGCCCATTTCCAAAGAAAATTCAATCAATCAACAACCACATGTACAACCCCTATCTAAGAAAATGGAATTTCAGTACACCTAGATTGTTGTCATGAAGACTTTGAATTCTAAAATCAATGCAGAATGGAACTCACAACAATGCTCAAGGTGCAAAGTGGGAGAAGCTATGGAGAAGGCTAGCTTCTGCTTTTCATTCCATGGAGGTGTTGACGCACCATACTCACCAATGTCATTCTTGTGGCCTACTTACAAGTTTTAATGCAAGCTGCTAGGGTGCAAATTTAAATTGTAGATGGGAAGCTGCTTCAAGCTACTTTCCCGTTCCATCAAAATCTCCAACCAAAACCCAATCCAAATTTGTGTAATTTAATCCCAGAATTCGCAAAACTTAGTTCAAATAAGTTATCTTGTGACCCAAAAATTAATACATGAGATCAAGAAATAAATGAAAAGAAACAAGCGTGACTGAAAAGGTAATACATGCAACAATCAAATGTAAAGAAATCTTCAAAACCAATATTTCAAGTGTTACAAAAAAATTCAATGCTGAAACAAAATCTGACCAAGGAAAACAAAACAAAATAGATGTCGGATTAAAAAGTTCATATAGTGTTTAAAAAAAGAATTAAAAGCAGGATTCAAATATGAAATTGCAAAATATTTACAAGCCAAGAAGAAAACCCAAAAGTTATGCTCAAAGTGAGCAGAAAAGGAAAAGAAAAAAAGTACAACATTGCCAGGTTCATTATCAGGTGTTGTATGTTTTTCAGGGTCGTAAAGCGCTGCCTGGATTTTTCCTTTGTATTTTCAGCTCCATTACCTGCCTGAAGAAACCTGTTTTCAGCAAGCGGGATCTTCTGCAGTGGAAGGTACCAGCCAGGCTGTACTGGGATCTTCTGACCTGCGCAAGGTACCAGCCAGCCTGTCACTATTTCTAAAAAGTGGAAAAATCCCAGGTCCGCTTTCCGCAGGAAAAGGACCTGAGTAGAGGCCCTCCTACACATATAGAATGGGCCTTGTGTGGTTTGTGAATTAGGATCAACCTGTGATCCTCTTGTACTGCTTCACCCACACCTGCAAGGGCAATACCTTCTCACCCTATCACTCCAAGCATTTTCAGACCCTGCAAATAGTCAAGAGTGCCACAGACCAGAGACCAGCTAGATTCTTCAAATACCTAACCGTGAGCCCCATCCTAGTGGCATTTCTTACACCCACTACATAGACCCCGGCTTCCAAGTACCATGAACCTCCTTGCTAAGAGAGAGCATGCAAGCGGAGTCCAGAATCCACGGCCTCGTGTCATTGTGCTTCAAAAAGTGTTGTTCCCACAATTTCTTCAAGAATCACTCCTCACAAACTGCTGTGTTCGCAAGTGATGGGTACATCTGAGCCCACTCGGCCCGCCACTGAAACCATGACTAGAAGTACTTTGCACGCTGTTTGTTGTAATAAAATAGGGTCTTGAAGTTGATTCGCTCTTTGCACAGACTTCAGGGTTTAGGCGTCTTTACCCATGTTCCGACCGAGGCAATACAGTGCTACTCCACTGAGGCAGAATGTTATCCCACTCCATGATAGCATGACGATATCGTGGATCTCTACTTTCCTTTTGGACCCTTTTCCTTTTCTCGGGCCTTCAAGCTTCAAATCAAAGCCAACCCAATTCTCCTGCAATCCTGACGTGTTCAAATCACATAGAATTCAAAGCCTTTCATCTCTGATTCCAAAACCTCTGCCAGAATCTTTATTCATCTTCATATGCAACATCAGATTCCTTCAAAGCCTCTGCCAGAATTCTGCTAGAACCTAATTCATCTTCATATTCTGCGACACATTAATTTTTTCAGGGTGAAGGTCCAGTTGATTTTTTCTCACTGCAGATGGAATCCCTTCCTCACGAAATAGGTCTTCTCCCTTCTCCAAACAGCCAAGCGACGATCCATGTGAGCAGGTGTGATCTTTAACCCTAACCTTATTTCGGGCAAAAGAAGATGATGATGATGACGGTGAAGATGAAGAACATGAAGCAGCAGAAGAAGGGAAAAACAAGCAAATATGCAAAATGACGAGAAACTGAGATTGTTCACTCTTTGTTCTTCCTTGAAAAAATCAAATCAAAAGCAAAACCAGAGTTAAAAAACCCTAAGCAACCAAACATTGCTACCCAAATCAAAGATCAACGCAAACAAAGGTTCAAAGGTTTTTTTTTCAAAAAACCTAGCGAACCAAGCACTTACTGCCTAGATCAAAGATCAATGCAAACCTTTGAAAAAAAACAGCCTTCGATCAGGTTTAATAAAAAGGAAAACTTAACATTATCCTCGCCATGTTTTGCATGCCCCGGCACAAATAAATTGAGATCTTTTCCTCACATCGTGGATATTTTGTAAGTAGAGATCTTTTGCATTGCAGATACTACCTTAAAGGTGATGGCTGTGAAATCATTACTTCAGGCATTTTGCTTCGTTTCCTCTCTTGTGGAGACTCCAATCCATGCTGAGAAGTTCATGACTATTGAGGCAAGTACCGAGCCTGAATATTTTGTTGTGAAAGATTTTGTTGTTTGTATGCTGCTGTAAAGAAAGATAGCTCTTTTTTTGTTTTGGGATTTCAGAAATATTATATGGAGCTCAAATGGGTCTTGGGTGTTGGAGCAGCCTTGGCTGCTGGTTCAGTGGCACTCAACCAAGAATAACGAAAATTGAAATGAAGAGCCTCCTTGACCAAAAGCTTGAGTCTAAGTTCCCAAAGCTTGACTTGAAGTTTGAATATTGAGTCCAAGCTCAACAGGAAGTTCAAAAAACTTGACTTGAAATTTGAATACATTAAGTCAAAGCTCAAAGATCTCAAATCCAAGCTTGATGAACATGAACAAAAGTTGCAAGAATGTTGTCTGCAATGGTGGTGAAAGACTACCTGCCCCTGCAATCACATCTTTTTGGAAGCCCAACCCACATTCTTTCTCTGAAACAGAAGAGTTGTTGGATAATAAAAATTGCCATGCAAATCCACGAATGAATGGCATAAGTTTGCCACTTCTTTCTCTTCCTTGTCTAGTAGGGAAGAAAGTGTCATCAGACGGAGGAGGGCATGACGCAGATTTGTGTTTGTGACAACATGCAGAGCCTCATTTTTGATGCTTTTACGACCAAGTATTGAAGGCTTTGAGGGTGATGGTAAAATAATAATGTGGTTGTAGGGTAGAATGAAGAAATACACAGATCTCACCTATGTATTTGTCATGGCAATACTTGCACATCATTAGACAATCCAATTATGAATGCCAGGCTTCTCAAAAACTCCATGTATGAATGAAGTGAGTTCAAGTTCCAAGAATGCAACAAACACGAGAAACTCCCAATTTGAAAATGAACTTGAATACTCATCACATGTCCCTTGAAAGCCTTTTTCCTGACACATGTCAATGGGTACAAATCTTGCATCCAACTTGATTACTCAAGCACCCTCAAAGACGCTTGCAAATGCAAAGAACTTGATTTCAAGTTTCAAACTGATTACAAGTGTGGTTGAACCCAAGAAGAGCAAACGGCTGAAGAGAAATAATGTGGTCATTATAAGTTGCACCCTTGGGAGGTCTTTGGACTCAAACTTTGAGTCATCTACAAGAGATAATAAGGAGCCTCATCAAAAAACATTTACAGGAAATAGACATGCACAAAATTGTAGCAACAGCAACTACAAAATAATATTACATACTGGGTAGGATGCAACCATGATACATCTTGTCCAGTAACAGGAATCAGGTCTTTGCAGTAAGCCCTTGTTGGCTTGGCCAGTTCCTAAGCATACAGGGCACAGGCACACCAGCTTTCCACACCCTCCATGCTCTCACACACTCTGGCACATCAGAAAAAAGAACCAAAAAACAAGGGAATAGCACATGGACATTTGACAACATCCACAACATGGTGATGTATGGGTTCAAGACACCATGTGAACTTTGGATGCTCAAAATCAATTCCCCTCTGGCATTGTCAAAGTCATATATTGCCTCAATGACTGTTGTGGGAGAATCAGTGGAAAGCAAAGAGAGTTTACCGTAGCAATTAGGGGATTTTTTGAACTCGTAGATGTCTTCGCATCAGTTCCTGTTCAGAGCTTTCGATTTTCCTGTCCCAACACACATGTCACCTGCACCTGTTTTTGAAGCCATTCATAACTGGTTGAGAAACTTCTTGGGAAGCTAGTGAAAAAATTCTTAACTGAGACAATGTAGTCCATGTGAGAGCTTCTTTGCAGCTTCAATGCAAACTCCTGGAATTTGGTGCTGCATTCAGTAAAGATGTTTTACACAGAAGTAGAGCCTTGTCATAACAATGGTGAGGTTGGAGGGTGGCCATTTGCTCAATACCCACTAGACACAAAAAGAAAGGGGAACTTACAAGTAACAGCACCAGATCCTGGCCAATTCTTACACATGGCACCAGCTCCTTCCACATGTAGAGCTTCATCCCCTGATGCTGCTGCTGCTGATGTAACCACTGCTGTACCTACACCAGCACATACTGAGCGTAAAATCTGCCAGCATGTCCTTGTACTCATTTCCTGCCAAAATTACCATCAACAAGAGAAGAAATCTGATAAACCTGAAAAACCTGATATTGGCAGCAACAGATATAGTCAACAACTTTCCTGTGAACATCATCAACTGCACATGGGAGTTCTGTGAACATAATCAGCTGCTGCTCATGGGTGTTTTTGTGAACATAGTCAGCTGCTCATGGGAGTTTTGTGAACATAATCAGCTGCTCATGGGAGTTCTGTGAACAAGTAATGGTACCTCACTGTGCACAGGCAAACCCAGTTCCTGCTGAAGTGCAGCCTTGCATGCACGTTTGGCAGTTGCTAAAGTTTCAAGGGAGTAGTTGCTGTAACCATCACTCTGAAGGCAGGGATCAACTTGGGATTCCACTCAATGTCATCAATTCCATTCACAACTCCCCTCAGCTTCCAGTTGTGATCCCAAACACACCATCCAATCCCCACCCTTCTTCTGGTGTTTGACACCCTCCTCCATACCCATGGCTAATGGTCACAATCTGATGAGCTGTGATCAAACCTGCCATGAAAACATTCATGTGTTCTCCTCCAATTGGATCTAATAAATGGAACCTATCAGTGTAATGGTCTGGTAACCCCAGTTTTGCATAGTCTGACACTGGTCCATGGCCCTGCAAATGCCACCTAGATCTCAAAATGAGGTTGCATAACATGTCACAACTCATGACCTATCTATGTATCTTGGCAACAGTTTCAAGTCCTAGCACATGTCTCCAACACATTTGAAAATTGACTTCTACACCACATATGTGCTTTCTGGGAAATACAACTTGCATTTCACTTCCTTAGCAAACTCCAACCTGCTGCTGTTTGAATCCACCTGTAAAACAACCTAACTTAATGTTTTGGAAGCTACATAAACAAATGACAATTCAAGTACTCAACAAGGTTTTGACATATGTAACTAGTTAATCCTGATAGGCAAGGGATTCAAGAACAAACCTGATGGGCCATGTTATGGATGACAAGGACAGAACAAGTAAATTCCATCAAGCCATTGTCTCGATCGTATGCCTGCAAATAAACTGGCAGCAAGGCTGTGTGCCAATCATAGGCAATGAAGACCAAATTGCCATCTCTATGGCAGACACCCCCACATGGCATATGCCAAGGCACCTGTAGTTATGAGAGCATCAATAACATCCAGGCATTTCATACAAGTCAGGCACAAGAGTCAAACCAACCCCCACCCAAGCTATCAAATGCCAGAAAGACTAGTCTCACCTCCACAGCAGCCTTGCAGAGCAATTACATGCATCACAACACCTCCTGTGTGCATGTCAACCATGACCTTCCCAGTTGAGAAGAATACATCCCTAATATGAGGTAAGTACAAACATTAACTCTGTGTTCTGTAGTATTCTGAAGAACTCAAACTGAGTCATATGCAGGACTAATTAACAGTTTCCTATTGAAACCTAGCTGCCTGCATATTAATGCTGTTAAGAGAAGCTGCAGGCAGCTAGGTTTCAATATGAAAGTAAACCACATACTGCATGGCCATGAGAAGCAGGTAAGGGTGAGAGATCTGATACCTGACCTGAAACACTGTATGTCCTATGGATGCCAGTTTCCCAAGCATCTAAATAGTTGCTGCATCGAGGAGCCACGACCTGCACCCAGCACAAATCTTGAATACAACCATACCTTGGACACAAGCTACCCATATTAATGGAAGATTGGTGCAGAGGAGTAGAATTCTTTCATCTTCCTTTTCCATACATTCTGGAGGGTGCAGAAAATCGTTCACAAGATCACATGAAGCAGCATGAAGTTACAAGAATTGCCAGGGTTGCAATTGATTGCTTTTCAAATGCGAAAGCTCTAACATCACCTCTTGTTAAAAACACAGGACAATTTGAGCAATTAGTGTAGGATCCCGTGGGCTTTCCAGCTTGACCAACATTTCAACTGGCCCAAGTTGTGAATCCCAGTTAGTTACCTTTTTCACTCTGACCCATGACACTGTCAAGAATCATCTGTGAGCTTCAGTTGAAACAATCCAAAGTGTATGCAGCTTCCTCTTTGGATAATGATGAGAAGAATCTAGAGTGGGAAGTATTGGTAAACAACGACAGAGAGCTAGACAACCTAGAAATCTGAGTTATCAATACAGGTGATCATTGTACTGGTTTTAGATCAGGGTGCACATTCAGCTGCAACGAATGAGCATTGCTTGTGAAGAAGCTCATCATCATGATTTCAGTGGGCCCTGCATCCGTCAACTATGGGTGCCATAAAAATCCAAATCACATCAGGTCAAAAAATTGCTGATTACTGACAGTGGTTTCCAGA
Source organism: Sphagnum contortum (assembly GCA_963920785.1). Taxonomy (NCBI): domain Eukaryota; kingdom Viridiplantae; phylum Streptophyta; class Sphagnopsida; order Sphagnales; family Sphagnaceae; genus Sphagnum; species Sphagnum contortum. Next base: position 3,086,139 of record OY987281.1, read on the forward strand.
AATTAAGAGAAACTTTGTATAGCTTCCGAAGGATGCAAAGCTCCTGAGGCAAATTGCAATAAAAAAATGGAAAAACAACAGATTGTCTTTTCACTGACCTAATAAATGTGCTCCAAACCAATCTGTGACACATTTTCCCACATTGCAGATTTGTGCCAAAGCATCACAAAACACAGGCAGAAGAGGAATGGACATAAAAGCAAGTGAACAAAGAAATCCAAAAATCCTCCCATTGACATTCATATTGCAAAGAGAGCATGTGTGAATTTTTGACCTGCTACAGCAATTCCTTTTACTTGTTCAGGAGGAGTCTTCCTACTCTCTTCCACAACTGTAGATCTTTCAGAATTTGCTGCCCTTCTCATCTTCTGAGCTCATGCAGATGAAGAAGAAGAAGATGTGCGTCCCTTCCAAATGGCAGAAAACTCATTTCATTTCACACAACAAAAATCTTCCAAATTGTCTTGCCTCTTTAAGGGCCACTTTAGATGAGGCTCTAAGGTGTAAGTAAGGTCCAATGAAATAGAGCAATCCTATTGGCTGAGCGTCATAAATTGGACTCCTGGCCTTTAGACGAGGGTCAAAGACCAAAAAGTGGCAAATTGAGGCTAAACCTACATGGTACCATGGCACCATTTTGTGTAGGGTAAAGCCCTAGGGTGAGGCCATTTTCAAAATAAGGGGCCTACGACAAGGCAATAGCTGAGTCTGGCCCTGCATTTGGGGAATGTCCCCCACCCATGGGCTAAAATGTCCCCCACCTATCATAAAGCATGAGGCAAAACTTATCATGAACCAAACCTATGTAGATGGGAGGGTTCTTATGCCTACTCCTCAATAGAGCCAGGGTTCTTACACCTATAAGTAGGTATAATTTCCCTCCCACCTTTGAGGAGTAGACATAATATCCCTCCCAATTTCTAAGAGAGAAATTCATGAATATAAGGTGCCCTCCATATAGACTACAAAATTCTCTCCAAGTGGTTATGGAAGGAAAATCAATTGGTTTGGAGACAAAAATAAAGACCGCAAAAGAAGAGCTCATGATTTGGAGAACCAAGATGCAAGCTAGGGGTCCAAGGTAAGGTCCAACTCAAGGATTGAATTTGCTTCAAATAAGTCCAAATTGGTTCCTAGGTTTTGTGTAACTCCGACCTGAACCACCGGTTACCCTCTGGTTAACCCTCAATTTCAGTTTTTTATTTTTTATTTTTTAATATTAAATTTATTTATTTATAATTTTATTTCTAAGAAATTTCAGTTGTGGTTACACACATAAACGGGGCCAAAAACTTAGTTCCAATGCTTGGTGGTTTCAATTCCCAAAGGGTGCAATCAGAATCAAATGAGCCAAGGATAACAAGGATTCAATGATTACATTTTTTTTTTGGGTCATTTACATTTTTTCATAGAAAGATTTTTTTGGATGGAACATTTTGCAATATGTAACTAAAATTGCGTATAATTTTCTCAATACATCATTTTTTTGCATTAACTTTTGATGAATAACTAAGAATTTTCTTGAAATGTACATATTCTATCAAATTCTATGTTTCATTTTGAAAAATTATCCTCATTTTGAAAAATTATATGAAAATATGCTAATTACGTTATGATTCTTTTTTGTATCATAAAATACAACTTTACTTTAGATGTCATATACATTATACCCCATTTACATGTGGTCAAGGACTCTTGAAATTTTAAAATTATGTTCAATAATTTTTAATTAATTTTTTTTTCAAATTCCACAAATTTTAAATTGTAAGTGTTTTCTGCATGTGGGTAATCAATTAAAATCATTTCAATTTTTTTCTCATCAAAATTCCATTATTAAAAGAGTCAAGTTAGCTTAATAATTCATAAAATTGATTACTTTTGACGCAACTATTGTTCAAGTTCAAAGGTTTTTTATTAAAACCAAAACCGAAAAAAAAAAAATCATTTTTTTTTTTTGGAATTCTTCAACACTCATATTAGTCATTTAACACAACTCCCCATGATTACTATGACTTTAAAGTGGCACCACAAAAATATATCTAACAAAATTATAGTTTTGAAAAAATTGGCAATTGTCCAACATGTTTTTTGGCTCATTTGATTATGAGTACACCCCAAAATCAAACTTGTTTTTTTTATTTTATCATTTTGTTGAAAAAAGTAAAGTTTTGAAATTTTTGACTATAGTAAATGTGAACAAAAATTAAAATTCAACAAATTAAGTACATTGGGTTTGCTTGCAAAAACGATAGTGTTAGTTATGTTCATAGTAACTTGCATACACGTGCCATCAAGTTGTGTTCATGTTTGTTCCCACCATATTCTTGTTCTTGAACTTAAACTTTTATTTGCAATGTTTCAATGTTTGATACATCTTAGTTTCACATTATCATATTACATTTGCTAATCTTTCCTTTCTTGTTTTATCTTACACATTTTAGCTTGAAAGTTTTGCTTCAATTTTTTGTGTAAAATGATGGACAATGAAGGACAAAGATTTATTTCTACTTCATTTCAAAAAATATCAAGGGAAAGAGGATGCAATTTGTGAAGAGAAAGCTTGTAGAAATGAGAGAGTACCAACCATGCAACATCATCCATTGTGTAGAGAGAGAATTGTCCAATTGGTAAACCTAAAAAACTACAAAATGTGAAACTTTTGAATGGACAAAAGATGAAGAAAAAGGCCATTAACAACAAGAGACCATAAGAATGTATGAAGAAATAAGGGGAATACCAAAATTGGTTCCAACCACATTCATGGCTGCAAATTTTAATAGCAATGAAAAGATATGGAAGTATCAAGACTACTTTTGCATTCTTATAGATCAAGCTTACAAATCATTGGGCATTCTTAGTCCATATATGTAAAATTGACTAAGAGAACAATGTGGAAGTGGCTTACAAAAGATTGGATGTTAAAAAAACTTATATTTAGGTTGGATAACATGCGATATTAGTGAAAATGCACAAATAGAACATGCCTAAATTTGAAGAGCATCCCAAGTTGAGAGCTAAAATGGTGTGCATCTTTCAAAAAATGAATCAAACAAGCCAAACATTATCAACAAATATTGTGCAACCCATTTTCAAAGGTATCATACAATCCGTTGCTTCTAAACTCATAAAACTTGGACCTAGAAGGTTTACTACCCCAAGAAAGTGGTTTAGACAATTCATGAAACACTACATGTGTTGGATTTACTATGTGACAACCATTATTACAAACTAAATTCCAACAAATTAGCTTGTTCAAGGTTACACCATGGCTTATTGGGTTGCTTATTTTGTGAAGGCATATTCCATTCCACCAACACTTGTTGAAAATAATGATCAAATCAAAGTCCATCTTGTCCTTAATGATGGTGGAAAAACCTAGGAATCAAATGGTACCAAACATGCAAATGTTAAATTTGAAAAAAAGGCAAATCACAATTGTGGTATCCTCCAATGTTGTACTTCCACCACAAATTGTGTTTATTATCATTACACTCATAACATTTCCATCAAACAACCAAAGAAAAAACAAATTGCATCAGAGATGGTTGGGACTTTACTTTTTGTGAAAACCATTAATCATCCTTAAAAACAACTATTTTTTTTTCACAAACATTTTTTCCTTACATGCAATCACAAATTCAAATTTTGGGGTTAAATAAGGAGCAAAAGATGGTGTGAATAATAAATTGTTGGAATGTCCATCAATAAAAAATTATATATTGGATAAAAAAACATACAAACATATTGCTAATTTTTATTCTTGCTAATTGCACGTGTGAATTATATCTAGCAAATATGATTTTCTAAAAACCATTCAAGTGTGCATTCAAAGTTCATTTCAATTCATGGATTTCTCAAACTATTAAAGACCATATTAATGATTAGGAGCCAATGGTAGGTATTTAAATGTGCAACTTGAAACCTAAATTTTGTGATTAGTTACTTGAAACATGGATAGAATAAAAACTATGAAATCAACAATCATTAAGGGATGGGACAAGACATGCATCATTAGAACTTTCTTACTTGCATTTTAGCTAATAGCTATGGAAGCCAACATTCCAAGCACTCTTCAAAGAAATAACAATTGAAGAAAAAACAATGGAGGTGGATATTGATGGTGGTCTAGCCTTTCCAATGTTAGAAATTATTGAACAAAACCTCCAACCTATATATGCACCACCATCCATAAGTGTAAGGCCATTAGGAGCAATACACAAAATACATGTTCAAACTAAGAATTTAGGATGATGCATTTAGAGACGATGAATTTAGCTTGCTTGAAACAGATAGATAGGTATCCAAATTTGCTTATGATGGATTTCAAAAACTTAGAACCATAGTTATTTAAAAATTGAAATAACCACCCAACTTTATTTGAAACCATGAAGCCATAAGACATTCATGTTTTGTTGTTGGGTTGTCATTTCAAAGTTTGTTGTCAAATGTGTTAAACAAGCTCTTTAATAAATTTGGTTTTTTTGTTATAATTTTTTTGTTATTATTGGTGTTGTAGATGTGCCACAACCCTTTTAAGATTATACTACTTTTATAATTCTCCAACAACATTTTATTTTGAATCTACAACATGTTGCTACTTTGAATTTCAACTTTCTGTTTTAAGAAGAAAATATATATAATCTTCGAAGTAAACCTCTACAAGAGAAAACATTTTTTGAACTTACGACAACATTTAAAATGATTAGACTCTTGCATCAACTTTGATATAAACTTGGATGGCAAATAAACAAAACCAAAGCCAAAGACACCCATATTATTTTCCTTCATCACACAAAAGGTATTAATATTGTTGTTTAATCTTTATCACAATGTCAATTACATTGTTGTTGTTGTGCAACAACTCATGTGCAAATTGAACCTTATTTTAGTATATTTACAATTGCATGATTTATAGTAATAGATAATTTCCACTTAGTTTGGCATGTTGATTTCCTTACATCATTTTTTTTGTTTTGTTCAAACATGCTTTTTAATGGGTCTTTGAAGGAAACTTAAAGATGGACAATTTCATGTGGTATGCAACTTCATGAATAAGTTTGAATTGATTTTTTTGAATGTTTTCATGAATTGGACTCACAATTATCATCATTGTTAGGTTTGTTGAACTAAATGTTCATAATGTCAAGTTGTTTCTTAGTCCTGTGACATTAAGGATACTTGCAACAATGTTCAATTAGTTAAAACTAATATGAAAAAGTTGATAAAATCATGTTTGCTAGACATATTTAATTTGATTTTGCATCCATAAATAGGTTTTGCATTGTCATGATTGTTATTATCACCAACAATGTCACCACCTACTTGCTCCATTTTTAGATCCATGTTGATGAAGTTGTTGATTCTTGAATAATACAAAATGGAATGGTAGATGTAAAATTGTTATTATTTTATTAGTTGGAGTTACATCACCATTGAGTAGGGAATTACTATTTTGAGGAGGTGTCGACCACATTCTTGTAAGGCCAGTGGTTTCAAAAGTTGGGTGCACCTTCACCTTTGGATTACAATTGCAATGAACCAAAATTTTCAAATCTAAAATTAATTTAAATGTAGGTTTTGGGATCAATTTGACTCCAACCTTTCAATGATGTGTAGTCTCATTGAAGCACCCTCAAGCTCCTATGTAGACTTAGCTGTGAACCCCAAGGTGAAAACAATGGAAGGACAAAGGGTTGAGGCACGTTCCTTGGCTCACAACACTTTGGAGGTAGAGGGGTGTGTTGGAGCTCTGGGATGGGGATTAGAACGAGTGACAAGCAGGTCAATTATTCACACAGATTTGCATAAACCAAACAATAAGTTGGTTAGTGCGTAATTGGAACATTTTTGGTGCACGAACAAACCACGGGCAAACACAAACTCATGAGATTCACCATGGCCTGAACTTGGGGAAGTCACCACCTTCCCCCTTATAATACTCTTTGTGCTTGGCCATGGGGCCAACACCCAAATGTCATTTTGTCCCGCAACTCCCGAGTTGGAGTCTCAAAATTCCCAAAATTGGGTCTTGTGCAACTTTGGATGCCCATAACTTTGTGTATAAACCTCTGATTAAGGTGAGGTTTAGAGCAAAGTTAAAGCCTTCATTGAGAGCTTTTCTATGATATGTGGCATGTCATCTAAAAAAAAAGGAAATCAAAGCGTTTTTTGACTTTTAGTGGTCGGGAGTCAAATTGGCAATTTGATTCCCAATATTTCTTTTGGCCATAACTTATGTTTTAAGTACCCAAATGGTTCATATGAGCCCATTTCAGACATTTATGTTTCAAAAGATTTCCAATGGTATAAAGAACCTTTCAATTCAATGAATTTTGACCCCTGAAATTGCCATTTGAAAATTCAAGAGTCCATCGAGACTGAAATTCCCAAAGTGGGAGTTCACTTGGGAGTGTGAAAGTTCATTCCTTCACACTTTCCTACACTCCTGGGAGCATAAAATGTGATTCCTGGGATTCACTCTTGGCCCGCACTTTTGCAAGCCCTTGTTTTGGGGCTAGGGTTGTGACAACCATGATCAATTGGAAAATTTCAGATTATCATTATTTTGTGTGGGAAGGTTAATTGATTCATTGATGATATAGCATGGAAACTAATTTCCCACGAATTGAACTTTGTGGACATTAATTAGTTGGTCATGTGGCATTAAAAAAACTTGTAGCAATTCAAAGTTATTAATAACTAATTCATCTTGTGGCATCAAGGAGACTTTCAATAATTCAAATTATTTGTACATTCAATGTCGCAAGGTTGTTTTATTGGTCAAATTAAGTGGCGGTGGAAAAGAAGATGAATTAGTGTACTGGGTTTTTTTGTTACCTATTTTTCTTTCACATTGAAGTTTTAATCCTTTTGATTTGAAGCTTTAAATTCCAAGGTCACATTTCTTGGATTGGTGTTCATTGAGTTTATGTACATTGGCTTCCAAAAGTCATCGTCATGCACTTTTATAATCTATTGTTCAACATGATGAAAAATGGTAATGCCTTTTTCTATGATCTTCACCTTCATTTATCCCATGTACTTTAATTTATTTATTTGCATATTTGAATGCCTAATGAACTTAGCAAAATGTTGCAATATCAATTGTTCTAATTTATTGTTTGATTCAAACTAGCCAAATAAACAAAACATCAAGCAATTCAATCTACTTCATTTCATGACCATCTTCACCTACAATTATTTTCTCCTCACAAATATTATTCACCAAAACACAATCCAAGCGGTTAGCTTGTCATATGTTGCTACCTTGACAATACCATTGCCAAATATGTATTCCAACTTAGGATTCTCCAAAACTTTACAAATTTTTTTGCAAGTTAGAATTTCATACCATAGTTCAATATATGATTTCAATTGTTTGCCTTGGTGCACTATCACACACTTTTCTATTGGCATAATGGACATTATGTACATTTAAACTTTAAAACTTAATGTTTTATATAATAACATTAACAATGAAAGACCATCTTTTCTTGTGCAATTCATGTGCAATGAACATTGCCTTGTCTTTGAATACACATTAATTATAACAAGCTTTTACTGATATTGTTTATCATCATAACATAGGATTTCCATCTATCTCATCAATCAAATATAAATATTCCACTGCATAACTCTTAAAGACAATATGTGATTTTTCAAATACATGCATTTACATTAAAATTTGAAAAAACCCATTCTCAAAAAGGTTTTGTTCTTTATAGAATATGTGACTTAACATTCCAAATGTTATTTTCAAGTCCACCAAATTGAACATGATGAATGGTAAATGCAAGGTGGCATTTGTTAAAATTCACTATAAAATGACTTTAAGTAACCAAATAAAAATAATTACCCAAAAAATAAATTGCAAGTGAGAAAATGAAATTTAATGTGCAACAAAGAAATGATTTTAAAAATGTGCAACCAAAAATTCAATACATGTTTTCCAATATCATGTTTTCATTGATAATGAAACAAGTTAATAGATGATAATGAAAGAAATTAAATACCAAATTGTTTTAAAACCAAGATAATAATACATGCAAACATGACAAAAATGAAAAAAATGAAACTTAATCTGTGATTGAAAATTGAATACAAGTTTTTAATGTAAACTTGCATTTCATAATTTATTTTCAGGTTTGATAAAAAAATAAAAAGAAGCAACCAAAAAATATTGAAAAATAAATAAATTTAACATGTCGTCACTAAATTAGTATATTTGATTGATTTTTAAAAAAAATTACTTTAATGTGCAATGAAAAGCTTAACTTATGACCTATGTGTGTGTATATATATAGAATGTGCCAATACTATAACCTCTTGGCTAGCAAAAAACCTTTGGATTAATCCAAGCTAATATAGTGTCAATTCGAAAAATATAAAATTAAAGATAATTCATACTTTCTTTAGACTTTGCAAATTTTATGATGCCATTTGCATTAGCTCCTAGTTTCATTATTTATATCCATGATTTATACATTGTAAGCAAATAAAGGAGTAAAACATATTTTAAATTTGCTGGTCATGAGTGAAGTCCTTGAACAAGGTTGAAGGTTCCAAAATAAGGCCAAATTCCACCAGCTTGCCCTTCCCCTATCCTCCCTTTTCATTGAACCTTTGTATGTTCCCATATGTTAAACATATTTTGTACATTAATACCATAACCTTTGTTTGAACATATATAGGGTTAAAAAATAAAGAGTTGGGGATTAGTTTTTTGGTCAATTTTGTGAGGTAGTCAATTAATGTGATATATTTTAAACTAGCCATTTGAAGCATAAAGCACTTGGTTATAAATTTTTTAATTTTTAGTATAACTTTTTGACTATATATGACCAACAAAAAAAGGTTGAGTGGAGAGGGGGGGGGCCGGTGGGGGTAGAGAAAGAGGAAATGAAGGAGGGTGAGAAAAACATGGAATGTTGGGAATAAATAAATAAATAAACATAAAAATTCATGTCCTATGGCAAAAAAAAAGATTTTATGAATGAGTTGATTTTGAAAAAGCCAAGATTTTCTCTGTCTTTTATTCAATAAATATATGATATTACAAAAATTACTTTTGGATGGCTTGTTCCCTAGCCTTGAAAGTAAAGGTCAAATATCATAATTGGTAATAAGTGCCAATTCTACCTCTCAATGAGGTACTCTGACTCATCCCTTGTTTTAAAACCCAAGTTGGATTGGGTAATATCATCCAAACTTCATTGAATCTATGAGAATTTCTCATGATTGCTAGAGGCATTGTTTTAAAACCCAAGTTGGATTGGGTAATATCATCCAAACTTCATTGAAGTTATGAGAAATTCTCATGATTGCTAGAGGCATATAACTTTTAAATGTTTAGGTAAGAAACCTTGACACTATGTCCTTGTGTGAATGCACCCTTGGTGCTAGTTAACATTAATCTAGGAGGATAACTATATGTATATGACATGTGACATTGTGTTAATGCCTATTTAGGTATTAAGACTCCTACCACTAACCTTAAGTGTGAAGTTAACTTTACAATATTATATATATATATTTTGAGAAAAAATTGCTGAAACGTGTTTTTGGGGGTGTGTTTTTGAGGGTTTTTAATTACCAAAATTTTAGTAAATTTCAATGTTTTAAAAAATCATCAAATTTCATAATAAGTTCCAGTACTTAGCTAAAATTACAAATGGATGCTAAAATTTTCCCCACTTTCATATTTTTCATAGTCAGATTTGGCTAAATTGCCTTATGGATGATTGGCCAGTTAGGACCATAAAAAATACAAAAAAAGAAAAAAGAAAGAGAAAAGGTCATTATTACAGCTGTGAATCCCACCTTGAGGAGGACCCATTTGCAAGCAAGCCTCCAATTGAAGGGCCCATGTGTTGAAGGCCCTCATTTGTCGAGATGGAATGTTCCACAAACTAGCTATCATATAGAGAGACTTACCATGAAAAGTGCCCTTTAGAATATATAAGACTCTTCAAAAGTTTGTCCTACCTAAAAATAATAAGTCCAACAATGTTATGGAAATATATTAGTTTGTAAACACTTGAAACGTTCAAACATGATATTTTTGGAATTTCAAACAAATATGGGTGATGGAGATTTAAAAATATTTTTTATTGGGTTGCATTGGGCTTTCTAAGAGCTTTCATATGGTCTATGGATCGAGAATTTTCCATATAGATGTGGATGAAGTTTTGATAAAATAAGTTCATAAATTGGGTCTTTAGCTGGTCACCATATTGTTTGCACTTGGGACTACACCAATGAGGGTGGTGAGAATTATACCTGGGTTACAAGCCACTAACTCTCCAAGCATTCCGTGAGTTAACCCTGCAATTCCAACATTGGAATTTGGGATCTCCTTGAAGCTTGCTCCTTTTCAAGGATACTTACATTCATATTCACATTCCAAAAAATGGAAGGTTTTATTATTAGTTGAAGAATTACATTTTGATTTGCACCTTTTTTTTATTGAATACTTTATTTGGTTGATATGGGTGTCTTAGATTAATGCATGCATTAGTGCATTGTCAACAGTCATTAAATGTGATCAATGAAAAATTCAACCTTGCGTAACACTTGCCCTGGTAATGTATGAGCTCAATCTAACTTTGGCAAATCATGGGCCCTTGCTTTATTTTGGTAGAAATTTTTACCAAAGCTTTCTAAGTGTATAAGCTTTGAATCCAACCATTGGATTATAATCACATTCATGAATGACTAGATTGAACCAAATTTCTAACTTGAAATAAAAATAAAACGGTTATGGAAATGGGTTAGGCACTTAAAAGTTGAAGGCTCATCAAAAGTTACATATACTTTAAACAATGAGTAAATTATTAAAAAAACAACTACATATCTTCCAAAAGCTACATATCCTTCAAACATAGAGACTCTTTAATAACAAGCCCCACCACTAATATTGCCCATTAAAACATCAAGTATATCCAGTCTCACACAACATCTCTTGATATTCTTATCAAATTATGTTAGGGTATTTTTTAACAGGTGTTGATCATTTTGAATAATTAAAAAAAAAGGATGCCCTTCACATTTGAAGGGTCCCACAATTGTCGCATTTTCACTAGTTGCGCTAGATGCCATTGAAGGGCATTTGAGGCTTCAATTGTTGGATGGGAGTATATTCAACTAATATATAAGAAAATCTTCTGTGTCCAAGAATTTAGAACGCTCCTTCTGCTCTGTAGACCACCCTCTGTGTTTTGTGTTTTAAATTGGTGATGTTCTGGAAGTGGCCATCACCCATAAGAAGATTTAAGCAAATTTGGATATAGACCAGAAAAATGAAATCAAAACATTTAAAGCATCCTTCTATATTTTTGGCCACCTATTGGGACTTATGGTGTATTCCCACTTGATGTTAAATCAATGTAAAATGGAAATCTAGGTGGCATCCAATGTTAAATGGGCAATAGCTTAATGTTAAGTGAATGTTAACTTTACATAAAATCTTCATGATAACTATGTTTAAGTCTTAAATGACTAGTTTGTTGTTAAGGGACTCAACACTAGAGTCTGTAACACCAAGTGTGAAAGTATCTTTACTACAGTAATCTGGAAACTCAAAAACCTTGAAAAAACCACTTTCTAGTTTCACTAGGAAAGCACTGAACAATGTCCTCTCTGCCTTTAAAAAAGTAAATTAAAAAAAATCTCAGCTCCTTTTTCTCAGTCGTTAGTCTTTGTCAATACTAAAGGTGCATTAGACTTGGTGTTAGAGTCTCTAGTGTTGAATCCCCTAAACACCATGCTAGTCATTTAGGACTAAACCTACTTACCATGAATTATTTTATGTTAGCATTCACTTATCATTAAGCTATCACCCATTTAACATTGGGTGCCACCTAGGATACCACCTAGATTTTCATTTAACATTCACTTAACATCAAGTGTGAATGCAGCACAAGGTGATACTAAGGTTCGGCCAAATACGGCTTATGTGTAAAACCTCAATAGATAGTCTACAATAATGCCAACTTGTCTGAAACCAAACATGTTACTAGATCACACACCAAGTAAGTTACACTACTTGCACAATACTTTACTTGTGTAACTGACATTTGTGAAATATTTCTATTGTCAAAATACCACCTCCCCCCATCCTAAGTTACACATGGTTAGAAATGAATTATGTGAACTTGGGCAGATCGTAGGTAAACAAATTCTAAAACATTTGTTAATTTGTTCGTAGGAAGGATGATAGATTTAAAAGCATAATACTTAATGTAATATTTTTGCTTGTAGTTGATAAATGACAATGTTTAAGAAATGTATATGAATCGGATTGATAATTCATTCTTCATTTTAAAAATAAAAAATATAAGAGGTTGTGTGTGAAATTTTGATTTCCTAATTTTTTTCTTTTCATAATTTTGATTTTGTTATTTTATGTTCAATTGGATGGAATAAGCCTTTAAATTTTAAAACTTGTAAAAACTACATACACCACAAAAGTGACTCAAATATTTGATTTAAAAGTAATCTCAGATGTGTATGTACTTTATAGTTGAAACCCTATCATGTTGGGTGCTTGTCAAAAATGAGTTTCATATTGCATGTTTATCATTTCTATTATAACTTGGTTGCAAGTCATGAGCGAGTTGTACATTACCAAATCAGTGAATTACACCCAAAAGCCAATTGCTAGATAGTTATTCACAATTTCACATTATAGGCTAGCACTTTGTATCATCTCTATGTTGTGCACATTACCATATCACATTCACACTTATCAATTTGTTTGACATTTTCTGCTTGTTGAGACAAGGTTTGAAAAATCTAACAAACACACACACACACACACACACAAAACCTAACAGTTTTAGGGGGGGGCGATATTGCTGACTTGTCTCTTCATTATTAGACATCCGTGTCTCAATTATATCACATATCAGGTTGCCTATATATCATCCTCTGTGTGGATGAAAAGTGACTCATGTCCAGATGTAATTTGTGATGCATCCACATGTTGGATGTAAAATTACATAACCGTAACCAACCAACTCTTGTCACTTACCTAGTCCATAGATCACCATAGCCCATACCGCTTCTCGCACATATTGCATCCTTTATGTAATAAATTTTGCATCCCAAGAAGTGATAAATTTTTAGAATCCATGTGAAGGTTTTGGGTTGCTTTTCATTATTTTGAAATCTGCAAATTGATCCCTTGGACTTCACACCATTGTCATTGGGGCCACGGGACCTTTGTCTTGTTCTAGTGAGCATGGCTGTAAACTCTAAAATCTGATGTAGACTTGAGGTACAATAGGGTCATCTCACTCGATTGTATTCAGGTTGTTGGCCTTGCCTTGGTAGGCTAGGATATTGTGTTTAGATTCATTATAGAGTATAGTGGCTTAAGGGATTTTGGCCCCTAGGTAATAGGACTATTTTGATACGAGGATTTTTGAAAGATGATGTTTTGGCTTGTGTTGAAACTTGAGATTAGCTATAGAGTTACAATTTGAAGGATTTTGGTCTCTTTAAGAGGATTTTTTTTTGAAGATTATAGTTTTGCATGGTGAAATATTGGAGTTTCCTTAATTCTTCTTTTGCCTTAAGATACCTTTAAATGTAAATGGCAAGGCCATAGTGTGACACACCCCTTGTTGCTAATGGCAGTATTTGGCCCCACTTAGGAGGCTGAGTGAAGTACCACTTGTCTGAGAATTTGACATGAACTGCGGGCCATTGTATGGGCGGTATGGGACCTAGGTAGCAACGAACATGTTGTAGTGGTCCTTTGGTACTTTCTTCTTATTAGGAAGTTATCATTGTCCTTACAATGGGTGTGAACCCTCTTAGGAAGGGGTACCTCTTATAGCCCAGGCCAACAATGGTGACAAACAGTTTTAAGGATAGAACACTACCGTCACCCACACGGAAAGAAAAAAAATGGTCTATTGGGTGTGTGCTCAATTCCTCATTGCCAATTTGACAATCCATTGTTCGATCTTTAAATAATTAAAAAAAATTTCAATTTGGCCCCCATTTTATAATTACTTTTGCATTCAACAAAAGCTGAGATATTAATAAGGAAATTAACAAATGTTAAATACTAATTAAGTAAAAAATGATGCCATTTGCAATTTGATGAAGTTCAGGGAGTTGAGTAGGGTACTTTTATAGTATTAAAAGAATTATTATTACTCTCCCTCATCAAGTTGCTAACTTTTTCATGTGCACATACTAGACAAAGGCTTGATTTCTTTGTGATCAAGTCCCCTTGAATGTGGAGAAAAGAAAACATGGACAGAAAAAAAAGCGTTTATATATACCTTACCCTAAGGTCAATTTCGTCATCAAATAATTCTCAAAATAGTGAATTGAATTTTGGTCAAAATATGAAGTTTGACATGTTGAAAATCATCATAATTATCATAGGCTTACACTTTGAATAATTTCACTACTCATATCACAATATTATAGTAGATAATGGAAAAATATATAATTTCAAAATTAAAAAAATAATTTATTTTTTGAGAAAATAAAAATCCTTCTGTCAATGTGGAAATTGACCCTAGGCTATATGGTATATAAAGCTTTTGACACAATTTTCGAATATTTATCAAAAAAATTTAAAAATTCGAATATTATTACTAAATTGGCCCAAGTACTGTTAGTGTTTTGTGTCTGAATGGATTGCAGCCCTACAACCCAAGGAGGTCCTTAGTTGTAAACCCTTGAAAGGCCCCACATCACACCTTGGACCTTGGGGCTCCACTCTCAATTCATTGTGCCTTCACCCTTGGTCTTACCCTTGGTCTTACCCATATAAATAACATTCAGCTCTAAAAGTGGGAGGCCATAGCTCACCCACCCCACCCCTACCATTGATAAGACCACTTTTTCATGATTATCATAGTACCTTTTCCATTCCTTCATTTTCTTGTTGAATATTTATTTTTTTTCATTTTTTCATTCCGGCAATAACAATAAGTTTTTTCTTAAAACACCTGCACTTTCAAGGACCTGGCCATTTAGACTTGGAATAAACAAAATATCCATGTACAGTGGGTAGATGTACAACATCTTACTTATTGGCAGGGCCAGCATGTTTGTGATGCCTTTGTTTCCTAGTGAGATAAGCCTTACCTCCAATAACTAAAAGAAGAAAAACCTCCAATAAGTAGCAAGAGCAAGCTTAACTCCCCTTTTCTCAAGGTCTTACGAGTTGTAGGTTTCAAATACTTTTCAATGACCTACCTACTCGTGTACATGGTGGTCACTCCCATGTCAATAATAGGTTGGATATAATTGATGGTATTAGTTTGACATAATAAGGCACTTGAACCTTGCAACCACTTGCAAGATGGTGGGCGACAATAGTAGCAACACATTACATGAAAGCTTGATCACCAAGCCTAATTTGCAAAAGATTGCGTAGAATTGAGATGAAAACATGTGTGAGGCATTCTTTTAATTTTCAAGAGATCTTCTCCCAAATACTTGAAGCCTATCATACTCTAGCAGATGTACTTGTATCGTGACACCAATGCTTTGTGTTTTTCCTTTTTCTATTCAATTTATTTAATATTTTGCTTCTCCAATCTTATGTGATGGAAAGGTTGGTCCTTTGTTGGAGGCACTACTTAGGATTGAAATTTTTGTAACCCAGTTGAATATTTAACCCTCTCCCTTTATGGAGAAAAACACCTCCAATTGTTCTTTGGTAATTTGTCACATGAACAACTCATGATTTGATTCTTGGGTAGGGACGTTTTTACTTTTAAAAATGATTTTACGTTTTTCTGAACTTTGGGTTTCATCTACTTGTCAATTCTTTCAACTGGAGGTGCATTTCCCAAAGGTTCTTTAGAGTTCAAAACTTTTTCTTTTCCCTCACATCAGAAGTATAATGATACTGGAATGAATACCTTGGCTGTTTTGACACTAATTATTGTCAGAAATGTTTGAGATTTTCAAAAGAATAATTTTGTGAAGGAACAAACTTTTTAGAAAGGAAAATTGAGAAACGTCAAGGAATATTCTGGAATATACTATTGTTTTGGGAAATGGAATCTTCAAATGAAAGCAATTATTCAACACTGGACTGTTGAACTTGCCATGGTTCTAGGGTACCTTATCCTGCTTTTCATAATTTTGTATTTTCTTTGAGTTTCCTTTTTCAGAATGCAATTTTCTATTGTCAGCAAAGAATTATCACAAGAAAATAACATATTCATTACTGATTCAACATCCCTAGTACCGACCCCACCTAAAGCACTCCAGGAAGTTTGTGATTGTGTTTGGAAATAGGAGGGCACTTTAAATTGCTCAATAATATAGTTATCCATAAAGTCACCTTGTCTTCACCCTGTCTTTGGGCCTGCTTTCACTCCCTATCCCCTCTTCCAGTGGTATCCACAAAGTAAGGAAATTTCATTGAATCTCAGTATGAAATGTGGAAACGGAGCATTTAATGCACAAGGTTCGAGAGTAATTATAATAACAGGTAGGAGCAGTGAGAATATATGTGGCGGGAGTGGAGACACTCTTGGAAAAAGGAAAGAGAGGATGAAACTCTCAGTTTATCACTAAATTTGTTGGAAAAAATAGTTTGGGTGATATTAATTTCGCTTTGTAAAATTTTCATTCCCAGTTACAGGTTTGGCCTTATTATCCCGAAACTGGCCGTCCTAATTTCAAGACTTTCCAGGTAGCTCTAATGCATCTACAAAGAAAGAGGGGGGAGAGGAGGGTACGAGGGCACCTTAGGCCTACAAGATGCTTCTGACAGCTACTACCCATCTTAGGCCCATTTTCTACCAACAATTCCACCCTGTGACAATACCCGAGAGTTTTTCAATGAAAGCAATGCGCATAATCCTCGTGTTGGGCAGTTCTTGACTTTAATGAACAACCTTTGGTTCCTGTTCTTAAAAAATATTAGAATGGTTCCAGTCCCCAAAAAAAATGGAACTTCGGGTCTGGTTCTGATCCAGTTGTCGAAAAACCAAAAATCCAGGTTTCAGTATTGGTTTTTGAAATCAGACCCAGTTCCCAATAACTCGGTCTGGAATCAACGGTTAACTGTTGGTTAACCTCCAGTTAGCCCTGGATTCCAAACTAATTTCAAAAAATTTAAAATTTGGTTTCAGTTCTAGAACCAAGTTGAGGTTTCAATTAGCTTACCAATCAGCCTGATTTTAGAGCCAGTTCCGGTTGCAAGAATTGCGAGGGTTGGTTTTAGTCCCGATTCTGATTTGAGTTCCAAAACTGGATCCAGAATCATACTTGGTTCTAATTTCTGTCCTTACTAATCACAACTGGAACTGACGATTCTAACCATGTAATTGCCTTGTATGCGTAAAAATGTGCTCCAAATTTTGTACTCGGCAAATTGCGCGGCATAATTGTTCCTCCCCTGTTTGGCCTGTGTTTTGAAAGATCTGGGCAGGCATTCTGTTTTTGGAAATTCCCCCCATTTTATAAAATTTATTTCATTTTTTCACTAAGGAAAACCAAATTTCTTTTGGAGCAAGGCTTTTTGTGGGTAAAGCCCTTGGCTTCATGCTTTATTAGAATTGGGCCAATGCTCGGCTCTGCCTTGTGCGAGCCCTTATTCCGGGAAAGCCCATGCACTCCAACTTTAAACTACAGGAAATCACCACCAAAGTTTGACCTGCCCAAACCAGGAAATGATCAGACATGGGTTTTACTCCAGAGAAATTTTGGACTTCTTATTCTTCATGGACATAGTTCAAATGGTACTACCTAACTTGGCAACTTAATAGACACATGTATGTCAAATAATTAATTAGTCTAAAAAGATTCATTTCCACAAACAGAATATATATTCCTGAAAATTCAATAATTTTCTTTTGGCATTTTTTTCATTTGGAGTGTATTTTTGGTGGAAATTTCAACATTTCTGAAAATAATATAATTAGTGTCCAAGCTTCCAAATGTATTATTAAATAAATAAATAAATAAAGGTGTACATCAAGGGCATAGACTCAGGGATTTAAAAAAAAAAACAGAATTCTGCTGTAGCACAAGGTTCCAGTTCACCATAAGAAAATTTAGCCAAATTAAGCTTTTTCAAAGTTATAAAAGTTGAAAATCTGAACTATATTTTTCTTCTTGTTTGAGCCTGAGTTAGAATCGTGAGGATTTCAGACCCAAAAAGCCAAAGTCTCTTAAATATGGCAAAATTTAAAGAATGAAAGAATCTTGCCATTTCAAATTTGGTTCTGTATCACAATTTGGCGAAATTTCGCACAAAAGAATTTGGTAGCTAACAATGCTAATAATCCCGACCCCCAGAATTAAAATAAATAAATCCCCATATTTAAAAAAACAAAGAAGTTATTATGTACCTAGGATGTACATTATTTGGCAAGCAAATTGTGTCAATAATTTAACAAACAAAATATAGGGTTACTAAAATTGTCGAGGAATATTACAACACAAAGGGCATCAAATCATAAGAAAAAAACAAAAAATAAAAACCAAAAAAAAAATCAGGGCCCGGTTTGAACCTGGCTCCGTCACGTCAAGCTTTTCGGCTATGGCGAATGTCGCGCGCCTTGTTCCCATGGCCATGTCGTCGTCGTCGTCGTCGTTCCCCGTCTTCTGCGACCTCCTCTGCGCTCCTCTCGTCTTTCTGCAAACTGGAATCGTATTCCCCTGTGTTTCTTCTCTACTTTGTGTCTTGATACCATCACCTTCGGTGAACTGAGTCGCTCGTACTACCCCAGAGTCTTTTCCCCGATCCGCCTGTGCAGGTGTGCTGTTTTTTTGTACAAAGTTGGGACGATTTGTCGCTCTTTTTCCTGGATCCGTTCGTCTTTGGTTGTTCTATAGTCTTTTGTTTTCTGGTTACGGATTTTTCTGGTAGGCATTACGGCGATTGTTGGTAAAACTGTTTTTTTTTCGTTTTTCGTTTTTTGCTTTTTTGCACTATTGTTGTTAGTCTTTGGTGGCGGGAGATTCTTAGGTTAGGGTTTGTAGTGGATGTCTTGTGGTTTTCTGATGTGCTCGTCGGAGGAGGAGAGTTACAGATCTTGTTGAACAAGCATTATTGTCCTCGGCAACAAACAAACGGGAAGCAGGCGGAGGAGGAGCATAAAGCGGGGTTTTCTACGGCTTCTTTATTAGCAATAGATTGGGGATTGTTTGGTTTGTTTGTTTCCTCCTCGAGCGTTGTTGTTCCTGTGACGAAGGTGCGGAGGACGTAGAATTTTGTTCATAGGAGGCTGACTCTCTTGTCCATTTTGTAATGAGGTTGCAGAGAAGGTTTCTTGGTGTCGGTAGGGTAGAGAAGCTGCTCGTGGTCTTGTTGTCGGTTTTGAGAAGCTCGCGGTTCGGGGGTGGTTGAGTATGCAGGACGACGACAGTCTACAGTTTTCTACACTACATATCCATGCCTGGCGTGTGGAAACTGTCATCCGAACTATCGGTTTCAGTGGTAATTGAGTGCAATTCCCTAGCTTCGTTCGACATCATAGTAGCGACGAAGCTCTCGACTGGAGGCCTGTATGGCAGCCGATGATCCCCGAAGAGGTCGTCCATGGCGGGCTTGGACGGTAGCAGCTGCAAGAGGAGGAGAAACAGGCCAAGCGTTTGGACGGAATGAGAATGCTTCTTTGGATGCAACAGCGGTCACTACAGACGAGGTTCTTCTCTTCGGGGAAAGGCAAAAGGGGCCGTTGATTGCAGAGACAGATGCTCCAAGCTTTGGTGCTACCTTTCCAGGACAATGTTCATCGACTCGGGACTCTGTGTCGCGTCCTCCTTCACCAGCAAGCCAGCAAGACTACGACGGCGAGTTGGGCGAATCATCATCGATGCTGAAGGAAGCAGATGGTACGCCTACCTTCCTCTTAAGTCTTGATGATGAGCCTTTCTTTGTGGAACAAGGAAAGGATGGTTTGGGAATTGATGTAGCTCTCAAAGGGAAATCAGAGGATGAGGAAGACGACGTTAGGTTTCGGGAGCTTCTTCAGAGACGATCAGCTATGGAAGCTCTCTTGGCCTTGGCTTCTGGACCCCGGAACCCCATGATACCACCACCACCACCGCTGGCCCTGCAGAAGTCAGGAGGCTTGCCTAGGGTGGAAGACTCTAGTCTTTTGCAGAGACAGGCCCTGGAGAATCTTGAGGACATGGGTGCAGTGGAGGATGAGAGTGATGGCGATTATTGTGAGGTGGAAATTGCACCATTTGGAGAACCTCTGCAGGGGGCTTGTGACCCGAATATGAGATCAGCCATGCAGCAATTGCACTTTCCTGAAACCTTCAGGAAACCCGAGTTTATGGAAGCTCTGCAGCATCCGGAAGCTTCTGACCCAAATATCAGATCAGCCATGCAGCATTTCCACTTTCCTGAAAACTTCAGGAAACCTGATAAGCTCCACCGGAAGCGACCCAAAGTCTTGCCTGTTTTGTCGTGAGTACAGTTTCTTGCACCCAATTTTGTGTTTGCTTTGAATTTAACAATCAATTCTCTCCGAATTGGTCTTGATATAACTCTTGCAAGGTTTGCTGTAATTGATTGCTTTGATGATGGCACTTTGAAGCTATACAGTCAATCAGCAAACACACTTTGTGATTCCACCCATCGTGGGTTTGCTGTAGCACAGACTTTTCTAGGGCTGTTTTCTCATTTTATCATCTGCAAATATGTGAGTGATGTGGATTGTAATTCATCTGATGATCATCCTAAAATGCACAGTGAGGAGCTATAATCTCCATCTGTTGTTTGTTTGTATGGAGTTACTGGTTCACAAATCTCCAATTTCAAAATATGTTTTGGTTGAAGAGTAAGGATGAGTTGTGATATGATTCACAGATCATTTCTCTGTCTGTGATTATTAGTTGAACTGCTCCTCAGTTTTTTCTGTTGGGTCTTCTCTAATTCCTCTTCCCTGAGATGTTGCTGGATTTGAAATCTCCATTACCTTATTATAGGGTCATCTCTGGATTCTGTTCAGGTCGACTGAAACTCATAATGGAACAGTTCTCAATACCTATGAAGATTCTTTTTACAAAGCTCCAGATGAGACCTTTAGTATTATCTCTGCAGCAGTAAGATCAGGACATCAATCTGCAATTTGTCTTGTGGAAATGATGGGAATTCTGAGGCCTCTTAATTTTTATTTTTTATCCTTACCTCAGGTGTTAACCTTGTCTCTAACCTTGTTATAGAGTTATCTCTCAATTTGGTTCAGGTTGACTTAAAGTCATAATCATGGAGTTTATCTCAATACAGATTATTTTTACAGATCTCCAGATTTAGACCTCTAATTTGATCTCTGCAGCAGTAAGATGAGGACATGGGTCTGCACTTGTTTTGTGGGAAATGATGGGAATTCTGAGGCCTCTTCTTTTTTATTTTCCTTACCTCAGGTTTAAACCTCCTCACACCTTGCAACAGTAGTTGCTTGCAGAGAACATTCTTTTTTCCCATTTTTCAATGGTAGTTTAGCTCACAGCTTTCAATGGAGGTTGGACATACAGGATGCATGTCATGGAAATGTGCAGCCTGATTACTAGATTATTGACCTGAGCATGATCTAAGCATGGAACTTGAATTCCATTTTCTTAGCAGGCTTGAATATATCAATTTATGTACTGTTGTGGGAAATACTTGCAAGGAAGTTTGAGGTTGCTGTTGTATACACCCAGTATGTTTATAATATGGTTGCATGTAACATTAGTTTCAGAGCGATCACTGTTTTTTGCAGATGAACAGTTGTTGTGGATGCTTTGGCGCCTGAGCATACCTAGCTACAATATAAAATGTCCATGTTTTTTATGATTGGCTATTCACAGTTCTTGTATTTTTCTACTCTTTATTGGTGGGTTAAGCTGAATTCTTTATAGTTCCCTGGTCATTAATGAGAAGAATTGCAATGTGCAGTCAAAGGAGTTCAGGTGCAGTGAGTGCAAGAGGATCATTAATGTCTCAGACAAGTGCTTCAATGCAGTCAAGTGCCACACCTAACAGTTTGGATAAAGAATGCTCCCCTCCTGTGCCACCTCCTTCTTCCCCTCCGCTCACACATGATGATGGCAGAGACACAATGGATTATGGCAATTCTGGAGATGATGATGATGATGAAAGCACTCAGGACTTTGATGCTGTTGCGATGGATGATAGTGAAGCTCACATGGATTTAACTGATGATCTTCTACACAAGGTGGGCCCTGGCAGATATTATGATGTCTTGATTCTTACTGTTGCTCAGTAATTGTTGGTCAGTCTTGCGTAGCCAACACCTAAGACTGGGTCTCCCTGTTTCTTGTGGAATTGCCACAGGATACAGATTTTGAATGATTCTTTGCCTGAAGTTTTGGGCAGATTATTGTTCATGTATCTACACCCAATCTTCAGGAGCCAATGATGTCAGCGGGAAGGAATGCCAGCTAGTCACTGTCATTCATGATGAAGGTGATGGTCTGGTACTTTGTGAGTGAAATCCACAAGGTTATGACTGCAACCCCTTTAATGTGTTATTCTGGTGTTTTCTCTGCAATCTTGTACATAGTCATCTCTTAGGGGATTTTCATCATAGGATTAGGTCCATCAACCATACATGAGCAGCATGGTAGCACATGAATCCTGTCAGACAATTTCAGATACAGTGCATTGATGTAATCTGAATAAGTTTCCTGGGTAAATATTGCTCAATATGAAGAGGTAACATGTGCCAGGTCCACAGTGATGAGGAGCCTCACAATGCAAAATCTTGAATTGTATTTTGAACCTCCTTTGTGGTACATTTTTGGGTTTGAGATCCATGTTTGCTCTTGGGAATGAAGAACTGGGTCCTGATAGTCATGAGGATAATACATAGAACCATGTTAATGACCTCAGCAAATAGGTATGGAAGACAGTATTGTGTGGATAGTGTTTCTTTGATGTGGTGGATTGTGTCATTCTGGTTTCCATAACCTCAAATCATGCAGTACTTTCTTTGATAACAAAAAGACATGAGAGTTCACTAGGACAGTTAAAAGGTAGGTATTTGTGCTCCACTAATGGATGATGCTGGTGAAGTACGCATCTGTATGTATTCAGAATCAAGGCAGTTTAAGGGTAAATGAGGGGCATTTGACTTTTGGTGTTAAACCTTTTGCTTTCAAGGTAAGAATTGTGTAACATGCTTGTTACCCTGGCATCCTTGAGTAATATTGTTTGAATCTTAGCAGTCTTCAGCAGATGTATCTCAGAATTGAAACTTATATGGGGTGTTTTCTGGACGTGCAGGTCTTTTCATTTCTTGATGACACTGCACTCTGTCATGCAGCTATGGTTTGTCGACAATGGCGGGCAGCAAGTGCACATGAAGACTTCTGGAAGTCACTCAACTTTGAAGGCCGAAAAGTCAGTCATGATCAAGGTTTGGAAATTGACTATGTTTTTTTTTAGTTGTATAGTCACTAGGTGTGGGAATGAAGGGTTGACAACTCCTTTCATATGTTTTGGAGATTCACTTTGAGCTTATCTCAAAATTCAAGACATGGTGATCTTAACTTTCCTATCCCAATAGTGTGATTCACGATATTGTGGAGTTATAGTTGTATTTTTGTGTGCAGTTGTGCTGTTATGTGTGCGATATCCCAAAGCAACGGAACTCAATCTAGGTGGCCCTTTTGTGGATGATGTCCTGGTTCGAGAAGCAATGCGGTCTCTGCGGTGAGTTCAGTTGTTCTTTCCTTATTGCCAGGATTGGAAGGATTTGGGGTTTCTGCAGAAACTTGAAGGCCTAGAGTGAGAGAGAGTAGACAACTGGAGGAACTTACCTGTCCAGCGTGAGGGTCTGGCACAATGTAGCAGATAATTTTCCTGGAGCACGTTTAAAAGTAAGCTATGTTCTTCTTTGTGGTTGCAGGAACCTGGAGGTGCTGACTTTGGGGCGTGGTGTTTTGAATGATGGTTTCTTTTGTGCCTTGATGGAATGTGTGTCACTGCAAAAGTTGAGCATCACAGATGCTGTACTTGGAAGTGGGGGTGCTCAAGAGATTCAGCTACGGCATGATTCCTTGCGTTGTCTTCAGATTGTGAAGTGCCGTGTCCTCCGTATTGCTATAAGGTTTGTCCAATTCTTTACTGTTCTATGGACTTTAAAATATAACTTTCCCTTGTCCTGATTTCATTGCTAATGGTGGGTGAGTTTATGGAGATCTAGGGATGTGAATGTTCTTGTCCTGCAAAATATATAGCTTCATTCTTGAGTTGCATCCACCCATCGACATTTTTTAAAAGCAGATTATTGAGAGACCTAATAGCTTGTTCTACTTTGGAATCTGGTAGTGATAGTCAGAGAAGACTGCATATCTCTTTTTCTTCTCTATCTGCCAACATGAGCTCTAGACTGAAAATAGAATGCAAGTTTAATGTGTATAGAGGCAACATTAGCACAGAAGTCTGGCTGGCCAGGATGATGATGTGATCCTTTATAAGATGAGATGTGACTCGCAGCTTACACTTACAGTTTATAGACTTGTTTGATGTTCTGAACCTGTCTATTGTGGGGCCTTCTACTCCAATTTGGATGAATCAGAGCTGAGGTCTTGTTTCTGGATTAGTTTTTAATGGGGTATGGATTGAACATACAGGTGCCCACAGCTTGAAACACTGTCATTAAAACGCACTGGAACTGCCTCTGCTATGCTTCACTGCCGTCGACTGATCAACTTGGATGTATCAGCCTGTATCAAATTGTCTGATGCTGGAGTGCGGGCAGCTGCCACAGCATGCCCTCTTTTGGCATCTTTGGATATGTCAAACTGTGCTTATGTCAGTGATGAGACTTTAAGGGAAATTTCACTGGTCTGCACCCATCTTCGCACCCTTGATGCATCCTTCTGCCCCAACATCTCTCTTGAGGTTACCTGCTCAGCCCTGTTGTGTGTCACCAGTTTTAGCTCCAAGACAAGCAACACTGCTGTTCATATTTTTGGGTAGCTTTTTATGCTAGCACTGTTGGTAGTGTCAAGCAATGAGGTCCAGCTTCCTAAGAGCTATCTGGATAAATCTGTGTCAGCCAGAATCCAAGAGGAGGAGTAAGTGGTTAAACTTCACCAGTTATTGCTTTGACCAACTTAACTGATTTGAGATAATGGCAGGGAGTTCGCATGCCGATGTTGACTGACTTGAGGCTTCATAACTGTGAGGGCATCAACTCATCATCAATGGCTGCTCTCTCTCATTGTGTGATGCTTGAGGTAAGCTTTGCACACTTTGGGTAAGAAGAAATGGACTGTTAAGGCCAATCAAAAAGTCATATACAGTTGTCATGAAGGACAGTCAGTGGTTGCTCAAATCAAGTCACTTTGTTTACTCTTGCAAGCATCTGGTGTAGGACAATAAAATCTGCAGTCATTTATTTGTCTATCAATCTATCCATGAGGATGAGTTAAGGAATTAAGCTTCTGTTTACTCTGTGGTTACAATATGCATTTCACATTGTGCATGGCCCAAATGCTTTGAACAGTTGTTCTTTGCATGTCACTGGCCTTTACCCACTGTAGGGAGCTCTGATGAAATCAGTGGGGAAGTTGTGGTAGTTAAGTCACTATCATACATACTACTGTTGATGGTCCCTGAACAGGTGTGAGACTGGCACTTGTGTGTTCATAGTGGTGTGTCTTTTGTTTTTTGTTTGTTCTGTCTTTCCTTGTTTGGTTCTTTCTATGGCTTCCTGAGGAAGTGTTAACCTCGCTGTTTTTTCTTCATCGTAAGAATGGAGACTTCTCTATTCTTATGAAAGATATTTGCATTATGCTGGATCTCACTGGATTGGAATCATTTTGCAGGTGCTAGCAATGGATTTGTGCTCGCTCTTGACTGCTGTGACGTTGGACCTTCCTCACTTGCAGAGCATCAGCTTGAGCAACAATCGCAAGTAGAGTCTCTCCTCATTGTTATATTGTTTCAATATGGCATGTACAAGGATGCATTGCATAGACATGCAATCCTTAAACTGATTTAGTACAGAATGGTGGCTAATTTGATGTGTGATGATTTTGCAGGTTTGTGGAGCTCACATTGCGTAGCCCTTCTCTTACAGCAATAAATCTGACCTCCTGTCCTGCCCTTAGCCGCATTGATATCACGTCCAGTAGTCTTGAGGTACTGTCGAACTGTTGCTCTAGAATGCACATACCTGATATGTACTGAGTCCAAAACACAATAAATTCAGTTAGTGGTGCTGCAATGTCTGTAGTGAGAACTGGCATACAGTGACAGCCTAACATATCCATGGGATTGCCCTTTTTCCACCATAGTTATACATTTGGAGTGTGGTCTGGTCGATCTAATAATTTTTACTTTGTCAGAGATTTTGGTCAGTGCTCTTGCATTGTAGCTGGATTTGTGCTCAGGTTTGGAGCATAGACACCCTGTGATGATTACTGAGAATGACCCTTCAATTCCTGGTTGATGCAGAAATTGCAACTGAGGCAGCAATTGGGGCTTGCCAGCATGGTTTTGCAATGTCCATGGCTTCGTGAGGTTGATCTGACTGAGTGCGAGTTGTTAACAGACACAGTCTGCAATGTCTTCAGTGATGGTGGTGGCTGCCCAAGACTTAACTCCTTGACTCTTGATAACTGTGATGTATGTTCAATGCCCTCCTAAAGAATACTGTGCAGAGATTTTGAGCATAATGTTGCAGATCCATCCTCAAATCAGAGATTTTGTTATTGCAGTCTTGTCCCAGAGATCTGTGGCAACAAACTTATTCAATTCTGTTGGCTCTCAATTGAGCTGTGGATCAGAGATCTCCACTCAAAGTCAAGTGGATCCGTTGGCTCTCACTAATTTTGACTGACTTCCAAATCCTTTGTGTAGGGTTTGACACGAGTGAAGCTTTCAACATCATCACTCAGCACACTTTCTCTTGTGGGTTGCCGCAATATTTTATCTCTCGAGCTCTCTTGCCCCATTCTGCAGCGCCTCCAGCTGGAAGGCTGTGACCGACTCATGGATGCCTCATTTGCTCCGGTCCATTTCTTGCTCTTGTTCTCTCTTATTGTATTCTTAATGTCTTTCTGTCATCAACATTCTCTTTGTTTCATTTGGCTAAAATTCATTCTTGTGACTCCCATATTCCAGGTGCACCAAAGAGCTTCGTATATATTAAGGAGAGAGCTAGGTACTAAAATGGGGAAATGGGGTGGGGTTAACAATACAGGTGGGACTCTTCTCTTTAAATCTTGGAATATGCCCCCACTTAACAAAACTGGAGATTGAGGCAGCTCAGATGACAGTGCTAGATTTACGTGGATGTGGTGTGCTCTCTCAAGCTGCTATCTGTTGCCCTCGCCTACTGTCTCTGGATGCCTCCTACTGCAGGTGCAGGATACTGTGTTTCAGACTCTCCTATTGATGCACAGTTTGCATACATGTTTTTTCATTTTGTGATTAGCATCATTGTGCAAAAATTACTTCTATAGCATCTTCTACTATGGTAACATATGCTGAAGTTCTTATGTTATATTTTACTTAGAACAATGGTCTTGTTGTTTTCAGCAAACTGGGAGATGACTGCTTGGCAGCCACAACAGCAGCATGCCCAGCCATACAATCCTTG
This sequence comes from Sphagnum contortum, assembly GCA_963920785.1. Lineage (NCBI taxonomy): Eukaryota > Viridiplantae > Streptophyta > Sphagnopsida > Sphagnales > Sphagnaceae > Sphagnum > Sphagnum contortum. Next base: position 3,113,702 of record OY987281.1, read on the forward strand.
ATTTTGGCAACCTGCCATGCAGTGGGGCCTCCAGGGTTATTATCACTCAAGAAGCTCTGGGACTTAACCATGCTGGATCTGTCCTACACTTTCCTCACTGATCTTTCGCCCATTTTTGAGGCTTGCCCTCGTCTAAAGGTATGTGTGATGCACCTAGTTCCTGTGTGCCATTTGTTGAAAAGGGAGAACAGAAGAGAGAGTAGGTAGTGTTGTGGTTAACTCCAACAGAGCTGACTTATCAAGAAATGTACTGGTGGCAATTCTGGGAAGCAAAGCTGTCATACTGATTGAAGTTGTGAGGTCTATTAGTAGGCAACAAAGCTCTTGTGGTCTGTATATCAACTATTGCAGCTGTCCTAAGGCAGCCAGTATTGTCTGCTTATGATCCAGTAGACCAAATGGGGTTTTCAACCCTTGGAGGCTCCTCATGGTCAATTGCTGGTCTTTGTACCTTTATGCAACCATGGATGTGATCACAATTGGGCCCCTAGTTCCCATCAGGGCTGTCAAGAAGATAAAGTTGCGAGGATTTCAAATCATCTTTGCAAGTATCATTTCATGTAATAGGTCAATTTCAGGGGGATTAATTTGTCAGTGCTGCATTTCCAACCTAGAGATGCTCTTTGCCTTGCAGATATTGCGGCTATCAGCATGCAAGTATCTGAGTGAATCAGCACTTGATGCCTTACATGGAGGCAAGGTGCTCTCTGAGCTAGAGGAGCTGGATATATCCTATGGAAGCCTGGGTCATGCTGCAATTGAAGGAGTTCTGGCACATTGCCCTCATCTTACACATGTCAGTTTGAATGGCTGTGCCCATGTAACAGACCATCTATGGAGCCACCTTGCTTGCCCCCCTACTCTAGGATTGGGAAGATCTGAAGATGTAGGTATGGAAGATGCTTTCATTGATCAGCAAAGTCCTATGGATGTTGTGTCTCCTAGTTCCCTCCTGTCTTCAGAAATGATCCAAGAGATCATATGTGATGAAGATCTGGGTACTGGAGAATTGAAGGAGGGTGTCTGGTGCTTGCCCTCAACTGATGACTGCTTCACACCTGAATCCAAGTCTAGTTTTGTCAATCTGCCTGTAAATAGCTCAGAAAAAACAATTCCAGGATTGCACCCAGTCTGTTCTGGAGGAGAACCCCAGCTGAGTACGGAAAATGATGGCAATCACAACCAGACCCTCCTCCCAATGCCAGAGTTGGAAATGACTGAATCATTGCGAGCACTCCAGATCCTTAGCTGTGTGGGCTGCCCCAACATTTGGACTGTCAAGATCCCTCGAGATGCCGCATGCCTCTCTCTCTCATCACTGAACCTCTCCCTTTCCATCAACATTCGTGAGGTTCGACTAGGTTGCATCAACCTGTCCTCCCTTAACTTAAGGTGAGTTTTCTGTCATCTACATAGGGGGAATTGCTTGTGTGATAAGCAACTTTATTGTCTGAAATCCAATCTTGTGAGACGATGCTGTTGTTTGGTAAGGAGTTTGTTTGGAGTTAGTCTCTTGATCTGCAAAGCCATTTGCCTATACATGTACATTTTGACATTGTATTCTCTGGTGTAGCCAGCTGTGCCAAAGACAGTGCTCAACAATCTAGTTGTAGTAGGCACATGGCAGGTCTATTATGGTGTGATCTGTTTGTACTACCCAACCTTTAATTGTTGATTTGAATATTGGCGCCATATTTTTCCTAACACTTGGTTGCACTGGTCGCTGCAGCCACTGTGCAGCTTTGGTTGTTCTTGAGCTGGACTGTCCCCGCCTTATCACTCTGTGTCTGCAGGTATCATTTGAGGTTTTCTTATTTCAAATATCTTGTCTTCTGTTGGTTGATAAAATCTGGTTTAGGGTTTATTGGTTGATAAAATCTGGTTACAGTTTCTGCAAGTTTGAGCAACTTGAGATTGATGAGGCTCTTGACAGTTTGCATAAAGAGTTGTTTAAAAGGTACCTTCTCTGGCTGACAAGACTGACTATTTGTTTGCAGGATTGTGGAATTGAAACAGAGATGCTGGAGCATGCTGTTCTGGGCTGCACTCTTCTAGAGACTTTGGATGTCCGCAGTTGTTTGAAGGTTCATCTCTTCGCTTTGTTTGAATTGTGATAATTTGTGATGAAAGGACAAATAACATCTGCAGAAAATAGGCCTGTGACCTGAAAGCAGCAGGTACTGCTGAATGGTTTTGATCATGTGACTAAGATCTATTAAGTAGACCTTGAGTGCAAGAGTTGAAGGTGCAGCTTAGTTATGCTGTCAAGTTACAAGGTCTATGACATCAATGAGGCTGTTGTTTTCCTGAGTTCTTATAGTTGTAGGATGATCTCTGGCAGTTATCTTCAGCAGCATTGATGCGGATGCGTGCAGCATGCCCAGGGCTCAAGCGCCTCTATAGCACCTCGTCTTCTTAAGTAAAGAGCAAGGGTGGCACAGTGCAGCACAGTTGATGGGTATACATCAACAATCTTCAGCTCAAGTTGATCTCATTTTTTATCCACATTCAAGATCCTGCAAAATGCAAAAGGTGGGCTCTGAATTTTGCCTTTTCCCTTCCTCCACCGATAAAGCAAAAAGATATCCTCTCCTTAGTAGGTGTTCCAGCTGATCATCAAGCTGACACTGCTAAAAGTGAGGCGGAGGACCCATATTTTTGCTCGCATCAACTTTTGGCGCCACAGGGTGAAATATTGGTCTTCCCTTTCTTGCACTCATTGAGGCTGATGTTACTCCACACAGGCAGATTTCCTCAACATATTCCTATGTTTTGTTTTCTGCATCAACTTTCCACTATGACTTAAACCACATCTGCTTGTTGGGGGAGTGTGCGACGGTTTAGGCGCTAAGAAGTCACGGATATGAAGGTGACCAGGGGCATCACACTAGCGTCCAAGGAATATTATGTTTCATGCTTCTTCACAGGCCCCTTGTCACAGTCAAATAGAAGCTGACATCAGTGGTCTACTTTCCTTTGCCAAGCACAAGATTTTTGATCCGTTGTGTAAATGCTTGATAGACTTATCAAGGCAGATTAATTTTGTGACAAGAAATTGTAGATTTTCTTTAACATATGTTTTTGGCATTTAGCATTTTGTTGCCTGTGAAGGTACTTTGTGGAGGCTGTATTGTTAGCAGTACTTAGTTAGGTGTATACTTTGCAGGGTGAATACTTTTTCCTTTGCATCAGGTAGATGTGGTGCCATCTTGTTTATCTCATTTGAGATGATTGAAAAACTCTTCTCTATATGGTTTTTTAATTACTTGGCATGTATCCCAGAGGAGACCAGGAGTTCTCCCCAAGGTGTCAACAATCAAGCCCAAGAATTGCTGAATGCATACCTCTTTTGATACAATATGCAAATTGTTGACTTAAATATTGCAACTTGAAATCCTATTTCCTCATCAGGTTTTCCTCACTGCTCTAACCCGGGCTGCATAATTCATACTTGTGTGGAGGTGTAATAGGACTCACCAGTGCTTGAGTCTAGGTGACTCTTCAGGAGTTTTGACTGTTTTTTGATAATGTGTTCCTTTGGAGTACACTTGTTTTCCAGGGGGTTCTGTCTTAAATTTATGTGTCACCAAGTTGAGGCTAACTTCTAAATCTTAAGTAAAGGAATTGACTGAGGATTCAGATGGGAGTAAATGTCTGTCTTTTCAAAGGATGATGACAATAACAAAGACTTTGCAGCTTTGTTTTTTGCATTTAGGGTTTATTGGTAACTTGGGTAAGTGGGTAGGTAGCCTAAGTAGACATGTAGGTATCTAGATAGGTACACTATAAGGTGGCCAGGTAGGTTAGTAGGTGTAACCTGGATGTAGGTAGGTACTTAGGTTGATAAACTAGGTAGGAGGGTAGGTGACGTATTGAAGAGGCGTGGCACCTTTCCTACCCCCACACAGCCCACTCCAAAGAGAAGAACAAAAAAAATGAAAAAAGTTTGGGTTGGTGGCCAAGAAATGAACTTTTGGCACTGGGCAGTCGATATAACAATTTACTTTTGGCAGTTTGAAGAGTATTTTAGGCAGCCCGTAAGTTGAACTTGAGTTTGCAAAGTCAACTAGGGGTGAGGACTCGACAAACAGGAAATGTCCACTTGCCAAAATAGCAAAGTCAGAAAGTTAACTTGGCAAAATAACTGGTGTTCCACACTGGGGAGTGGAAAGTCACAGATGTAAATGAGCACCTGTGCGTGTGTTGTTGCCTTTTTGTTCATGAATTTGAGTTTCCTGACATAATCTCCTTGGGATTTCTGGACACACAGTTTTACAACATCTGGCTTGCTCATGATGTCTTTGGGAGAAGACAGAAGACCATTTGTGGGCATACTCCCCCTCCCAGTTTGTCTGCAATTTGTGCTCAGTAAAAAGGGGTTTTTCTTTCACCCTGCCTACATGGGGGTGTGATTCCACACTTTTGAACCTCCTGAGGGCTTTTGCAAAATCTGGGTTTGGCTTTGTAGTTTTTGTTGTAAAAGAGATTCCTGTATCAAAATCTGGGTTTGGGTTTGTAGTTTTTGTTGTAAAGGAGGTTCCTGTACTCATGGGTTCTCCTGAGTGAGGGTGTTCCCCAACCTCAGGAGAACCCATGAGTACAGGAACCTCCACTCATGTAAATGACTATCTTTCTATGGGAACTCAGGAACATTTAAGAATAGGAGGATCTCCCCCTGGCATAACACCCTAGGGTTCTTATGCTGAGGGAGACCAGTATTGTGACATAACATGAAGTCTTGGGGCTTAAGGATACTCACAGAGAGAGAATTGCCATGTTACGTTCTGTTCTGCAATTCACCTTTTCCATATGAGGTTTGAGTCAATTTGATGTTCTTAGCACTTCAAAACCTGATTTTGCTGCTGAAGAAAATGCTTCTTCAACTGCATACCGAGGACCATACTTGCTAGCTAGAATTGCCCAAACTTCTGAAGGCAATGTCAATCCCATTTTGCATTACTCCCACAGATACATATAAACCTCTCAGAAGGTTTTAGGAACATAAACAAGTGAGTTAGCAAGAGGATGAACCAATTTGACAAAAATCCAAGAGGCTTCAAGAGACACAGATCTATATACTAAATGTCAAGGTCAAGATCTCCAAGTCAACCACTTGTCTATGCATTCAGCAACAGCTGATAGTTTTCTTCTATTGATCAGTGGTTGCCTTTCATCATGGATTCAGCTCTTAGAATTGAGAAAGAGATCTGCAGGAGCTAATTTACAGTTCTTACTTGGGCCATCTGTCATTGTGGGGTGTATATCAACCCACTGCTCTTTTGCAGCTCCTTTTTTGTCTTCTTTTGCAAACCTACTGTGGCTTGTTCACCCTCTTTCTTCCAGCATTCGCTGGGTGCCTTGCTGAACTAATTTACACTCAAGGTTGAATAAACTGCAACCTCAAAACCCTTCATCATACCTGAATTACATCCCAATAGCAGCGCATATTGGGTGTCCGTCTTAATAATTGCATTTTGTAATTGCTTTACACCTACTGCTGCACCAGATGGTTCCCTGTTTGAATGCCATCCATCTATTGATCAAAAGATGTGAGTTTTAGATCTGAATTTGCATTACCATTTTTGTCTCATCCTAGTCTTGTGGGCGGGCAGACCAAAGGGAGCTTAGTGCCTGCAGACAGGTGAAATGATCACTTATTCCAAGGAGGCCTCTTGCTGCTTGATGGGTTGTCAAAATTCGAAGCATTTGCTGCATCACTTGTTGCCGCAAATTATCTGCCTGTGATATTGTTGCCATTGCCAAAACATTAAGCACACCAAAATAATTCTCCTATTTGATTTGTTTTTACATCGAATCACAAACTGTAGATTTGAATAGTCTTAAAAGCAATTTGAAGGAAAAGGAAGAAATTTACTATGACTGAGTGGACACCATCTTTCAGTACATTAAGACAAGTATTATTTTTTTACAGACACTTTTACATCACGTAATATTAAATAAAGACCTGTGATTTCTTTATGTTTGGACTGCCATAATATGCGAAACCATTGTGAAAATTCCTTGCAACATTGACATGGTTGAAGTTTAAAAACGATCAAGGAAACAATATTTGTGACAACATTTCTTGTTCACTGTAGTGTGCTTTCACCCTCCAAGGACCCAAGTTTTGAGGAGAAATTGTGATATCTAATTGTAATCTCTGAGGGTGCATTCGCCAACTATAGAAAGATTGATACATAAAGAGTGATAGAGAAAAAGTTGAGTGATGAGAACAGAAACTGATGTACCTGATGCACAAAAGATTCAAGCATGCTCAATTTGCCCATAGCCATAGCCATTTGACTCATGTAGTTAGCAACAGTTGGAGACCTGCCCAATAAGCCATTTGCAACTGTATCTGCAAGTGATTGCTGTAATGCTTCCATTCCTTGTGAAAGTGCATCCTCTGCCTCCTGTGAAGATTGTTGTAGATTACAAATACCAACTAGCTGCTGTTCTGTCAAAGGCTCTATTTGTGGTATAAGAATCTGCACAACAATATCAATCCCCCAACAAGCAAAGCTCAAGCAAACAATCCCCAGAAGTCCCTTCAAAGTTCATACAACACAAGCAATTCTTTTTCCAATCAGAAAAAACCTATGTTTGCTATATCACATTTCTTTCAAAGTTCATATACAACAATAACAAACCTAGATCCATTTAGAAAAAAACCTAGATTCACTATAAAGAATTTCAAAGTTTGTACTAATGTTATCCAATTCTTGATTTCTGAGAAGACCTTCAATGCCAATTTTGAACTTTTTCCTTTGTTTTATAGAACCTCCAATGCAGTTCTGAAAGCGATTATCTACATTCAGAAAACCTTTGATTCTGGAGATGGCCCTCAAAATTTGAAGCCCAATCCAGTTTAAGACCAAGTTTACACCCATCTACCTTACACAACTAAAACTAGTGAAGCATTTGTGTAATATTGCTCTTGTGCAACAAGTGCAAAAATCCCAAGACTAAAGATTGTGCACTACTTCATTGTTTTCAACCAATTAAAATTGACAAGTTTGTTTGAAAAGTATGGTTTAGCTTTTTCCCTTTCAAAAAAGCTTTACTCCTTTAGCTAGAGAACCTGGACCTGCTGAAAATGGGATAAGCATCCTAGTGGTGGTGGTGGTGGTTCTAGTTTCAACAAAAAGGCAGTTACACAATTTGGATCCCATTCTGGTTTTGGCAAATTTGCGAGCATCCAGTTCAGGTACCCTAGAACCTGACCTAGAACCAACCAGGGAAACAGCTTTGTACCAAAGAACCTCCCAACACTAGTTCTTACAACAATAACAAACATACATCCACTCAGACAAAACCTTCATTGACAATATAACGTTTTGTGGTTTTGGGTTGTACATAAGTACATAGATTGAGAAATTGAGATCATAGATTGAGATCAACTACTTGCAGCTGAGACTGGATTTTTGGTTAAGAATCTAGAGCTGTTAAGTGAATTTGGTTATGAATTTGAATTTGTAAACTTGTTGGGAGCCGTGATATGTATATATATAACATTGATGAGTAAGTACTGTGATGTACCTTGAGGAGTTGGGATGGTCGAAAACCACCTATCCACATGAAGCATATTCTCTCAACTGGTGTTTTCCACATGCCGGACACAATGTGGAAAACATCTGATCTTGCAGCAACTGCCTTGAGACGGAACATTTGCTCATAGTGCCTCATATTCTCATCAACAAGTAAGCGCAAGTGATTTTCGCTCACATCATTTGCGGCTGCTTCTTGCTGCATTAATGTTGCTCGAAGATTGCGCATCTGCCGCTGTTGCTCTTCAATCCATCTTCCGTACTCTATGTCCAAGCTGCTGTACCTCGCTGCTGCTGCCATGTATGCATGCGAGAATTAGTCCCACATTCATCTCACATAGAACACCAAACCTGAGCTGCAAAATGAAAAGACTTGGTTTGTGTTTAATGGAAAGAAGAACACAGTCAAGTAGCACTAGCGCAGGTTTTTGCAGCTTAAGTACCAGGACGTCTAACAGCACCGGCTGCTGCATTCGCGCCTGCTCCTGCGACAGCTCTTGAATATTGAGGAATCAGCTGATGCTGGTTGATCTATGTCCACGGTCCCACACCCACCACCAGCATCACCACGGTCCATGAAAAACCAAAACCAGTGCAACAACGGGCTGGCTACACATGATCATCATGTGCAGCACCCAGTGGTGAGCTCTTCAGATCATCGTCATAAGACTAAGTTGTCATGATGTTGATTGTGAAACTCACATGCTCTTGTCGAGCTACACTCTGAAGTTCCTGCTCCAGTTGATTCAACTTGACCCGGCTGGATTCCAGTTGCTGTACATACGCCTGATTGATTCACCACCACCACCACCACCAACCAAATTTGTCAATCCCGGAAGCAGAACCATCGGCCGACACCAAAATTCACAAGGACTCTTCCTTGCGAGCCTGAGTTTAAGACAAGATGGAAGAGCATTATCACAATCGAGAGTTTTATACACTGGAAGAAATATTGTTTGAAGTTAATCACGGAAGGTGAGGAGGATTTGACAAATCGACTAGCCTTTTTTCTTAGTCGGCTTTTGCGTGCTGCTTCACGATTTTGAGCCAGCCGCCTGAGTGCCTGCACAGTTCACATACAGTCCATGACACCAGCATGGATTTCATTACAAGTACCCAAAAAACAAAAAAAGAAAGAAATTGCTTCAACGCTTCCCAGTGTCGAGTCCATGCAAACTAGCAGCTTCCAGCTAGCTAGCCCCACAAACATCGTCCTTTGAACAACAGTAACAGTAAGTTGCAGATTGTGCATTTTGCAAGCCTTAATTCCGCTCCTAAATCCAAAGCACATCTAGCTCGATGAAACGACTTGAGAATTAGTACGCAGGCAGACGTTGTCTGTGTACTATGTAGTTGTAACCGAACCTGTCGAGCTTATGATCCAATTTTACCTTGCCATGATCAACAGCAGCTGTTGCAGCTTCATGATCAGCTATGGAAGCTGCAGTATCTCTTAATCTTGGACTGTTGTCTGCCATATTCTAGCTGGGATTAATCTGTAGTTCACTCTCGATGGCTGGCAAGCTTATAGTACTCTACTTCATGCCCTCGGGTGAATTGTTGAAACTAGCTAAGAGATCCACTGCAGCAGCATGGTTCATCCCAGCTGATATGTGTTATGTAGAATGTACTCTCGCTCTGGAAAAGACTTGGCATGATCAGCTTGGACACTACTGGATGCACCTGGGCAGCTATTTCTTGGCTTTGAATTCTACCGAAAAATCATTTTTTGTTTCAGCAGCTGCTTTCTGTCATGATCAATTCTGCAGAACTCCCAGCTGAAGCCAAAACACATTATGATCAACCCCAAAAGGGAAAAGAAACATAAGAAATAAGAAGAAGAAAAAAATTCATGAGGTCCACACGACTCATCTTCTTGCTCATCTTCTTTCTTGCTCCTCATACATAAGAGAACTACAACTACCAAGTGACTTCAAAGGGCAATATTGGAATTCTTTGGAAACAACAGCAGCAGCAAGTCTGAAATTGTGCCTTTGTTTTTTTTGGTTGGCTATATATAGCCAAAATGATGTGTTAAAAAATCTAAAAGTGCTAAAATCCTGTGCTTTTTGAGATTTCCAATTGCCAGAATTCGACCAAAATTTAAGAAAAATAGATATATTTCTATACATGGTTCAAAGTAAGGTAGCCAAAAATATAGAAAGAGTGTTTTAGAAATTTTACTTTCATATTTAGCTTGTAGCCAAATTTTGGCTAAATCTTCATATAGATTATTGTCACTTTGGCTATAACACAAAATTAACCACAAAATAAATATAAAAAATAAAAAACACCTGCAAATTGCAATCATCATCATCTTCTTCTTCATCATCAGCAGCAGCAGCAGCAGCAGCATCATCACCATCATGATCTTCATTGGCAGTCTAGTTTGATGATGATGATGATGAGAGTCCTGGGGATTCATGGCGTATCTGGGAACAACTCATGGCGTATCCATCCGGCAAAAGCTTTCTTCCCATGCAAATAAAAACAAAAGAAATCCTACCCAGAAAAAAAAAATAAAATAAATCCATTATTACACACTAAAAAGAAGAATTTAAGAGATTCTTTTTAACTTAACCAAAGTGGCAATCATCCTTGGGAAGATTTAGCCAAATATGGCTATAAACCATATATGAAATATAAAACTTTAATCATCCTTTTATATTTTTTGCTATCCACTGAAAACCAAATGTAAAAAAGTTGACGACTTGTACTATTTTTTTCTTCACTTTTGGCGATTGAAAACCTCCAAACTGACTTCATTTTCGAATTTTTCACTTATGATATCAGGTTTCGGAAAATTTTCGCCAATTTATTAATTAAAAAAGCCTGCTTAAATAGGTACACACGAGTTTGGGGTATTCTTCCTCCCCTCTTCTGTTCTTTAAGTGTGTCAGGTCTTGGTTCTTGAACAGGAAAAGAAAAGGGTGGGTTTTCTTTTCTTTGAATTTTTTAATTGTTTGTTTGTTTTATGATTGATTTGTCATTATGCTTCAAATTGAATGCATTTCAAGTTTTCAACTCAACAAAAGAACACTTTTTTTATTCTATGTTTTTTCTAATGTTTCGTATTTTATGATAACTTGTTGTCATTATTATGCCTGACATTGAATGCATTTCAAGTAAAACAGGAAAGCTTCGTTTTCTTCAGATTTTTTTATTGTTTTTGAAAATTTTATTGATTGAAGTTGTAATTATGCTTCACATTGAACACCTTTTCAAACAAAGGAATCTGTGTTTTGCATTTGGACTTATTACCACCAATCCAGTGAGGGAAAGGAATGATGAAGGTTCAGATTTCAATCAGTGTTTTTTTTAAGGTATTTTTTTATGCAGCCTAAGTGGCAATTGTCAATAGGAAGACCTAGAAAAAGCGAGGATCATCCCTACAAAGATTTAGCCAAATCTGGCTATAAACCATATATGATGCACAAATTTTTAATCATGGTTCTATATCTCTCGCTAATTACTGGAAGAAAATATTGCAATTTAGTGATTTTACATTTTTTTCCCTGACTTCTGGAGATTGAAAACCCCAAAAATTAACATTATTTTCAATTTATTTGGCAAAATTTCTCTTGTTAAAAGAAGGCTGGTTCAGATCTTATGAAGACTATGTAGCTTAGTCTTCCAACGGTCAACTTCTTTTGTCAAAGTGAACAAAGGTGTGGAACCCAAGAAAAATTGGATGAATTTAGAGGATTGTGGGACAATGGATGAATTAAGAGCGTGTTGGAAAATGGAAACTTCCTCCATTTTCATCCAATTGTTCGACTTTCCACACAAGCTGAAAAAGTTGTATCATTGGGGAAGATAAAACAAGTGAGAAATTGGCTTCACATGGGATTCAAACCTTGTCCTTCCCACTCAAATGATTAGTTCTAAACCAATCCCTAAAAACTGACCTTCAGGCTTCGTTGGAAGAATCCATTGACAATCACAAGCAAACAATTTATTACATAATTGAATAATATATTCAAAAGGTCTGAAAAAAATCCTTTTTCATGTTGTACACATTATTTTAAACCTGACACTACATTTAATTCGATGCACCTGTTTAGTGCTTGCGTCTCGGAGCACATGTATTTGACACAAGAGAGAGAGAGAGAATGTTGTCACTCATTATACCATGTGGAGTGCACGGCATTTTGTGACATGCCATGAACACACATATACTGTACCCTGCTCTTGATAATCCACAATAATTTTGGGATTGGAAAAAGGGAAATCCAACAATCCCCATTTGAATATTTTGAAAATTTCAATATTGAGGACAAAAATTTCTCCTTTGTTTTGTTCAATAGGAGGTGCATGAGTTTATAGCTTTTGCATGGTTTTTTTATTTTATTATCACACATTTTCACTGTTATTATTATTTTTATTATTATTGTGGGTTACCGATATTTGGGGATTGTTCAACATTGAACTTCATTGACAGGTTCCGTACTCAAAGAAGGTAGGGTATTTCTTGATAAGTATGAGTTTCCTTTTTCCTCCCACAGAGAGAATGAAAAAAGAACTAAGGTTATGATTGCTTGAATATTAACATGTTGTCCCCATTATTTTGCATGGAATTAATGTTAGAATGTATGTGCAAAACCCTGAACTCTGAAACTTTAATGACTGTCCTCCAAATCATTGTTCTGCGAAATAATGATATGTTGCATTCACGTACATTTCCACGCTAGAAACTTGAACAAACGTGAAGCTTTAAATGGATAAAGGACTCAGGACATCTGACGATTCCTCTCACACATAAAAGAAAGCAAATTCATGATCCCTCTGCATGTACAGATTCTCGAACAAACTCACACTTGGACGAATATATCTTGGATCCAAAAGTGTCCACTTGGCAGCACCATTTTGAATTTCTGCTTTCTCACCTCAACTTTGTACAGGAAGGATAACACATGGATGAATGTCCATATCTAATGTTTAGGCTTTGAGAAAGTTATAATTGAGCTTCATACCCTTGTCTAGTGGTATGTTTTCATGTTTATGTTTGTATATGCAAGCATAGATCGCACCCACTGCCACTCAGTATGTGACCCTGCACATTAAAATCAGATGAAGAAAAGTGAACATGTGCTGGTTTAGCTCAGGAAAATAAAAGTGAAGGATGGGAACCCATCCATCAAATCAACAAGGCCAATGAGAATAGAAGTAGACAAAAAAAACAAAAGCGAATAATCAACAAAAATCATGTAAAGACCCTATGCAAAGAGTACTCATGGCAACGAAATGACAATCAACGATGATAAAGAAGACTTAAGACGAAAGAGTTGTCATCTGTTGCAAATCAGTTAGTTACAAAGGTGCAATAGTTATGATGTGTGGAAGAGATGAAAAACCTCAACCAAGTGTAACAACCCGTTGAAGAATCACTATGATTTGCGAATGCTACAAGGCTATGGACATATGTTGTTGATAGTAAGAAACAAACATCGAGGGGACTAAAGAAGACCACTGATGATGTGCAATAATGGTATGTGCATAAGCGATAAAAAATGGATAAAAAATGAAAACACCCATAAATCTCAATAGCAAAAGGAAGGAAATCATCGCCTAGTGCTCACTTAGCATATGATCATGTTTTCTTTTGAGTAGCCATCATCATAGCATGTGTTGTCATCATCAATACTTGTTACACCATATTTGTTTGAATCGAGTTAGCAATGACAACATTCATCAAAGTCCAAAAGCCATGTCTGGTGATAAGGGTATTCAATTGTCCTCAAGTGTGGTGAAGGAAAAGTGGGAAACCTCCCTCTAAACATGTGTTCCACTCTCCAAAACAATAATTGCGACAATATCTTGAAATGCATCATGGGCTATATTGTATGCAAAATGCTAAAAGGATAAATGAAATACAGGTGTGATAGGATGAACTAATAACCAAACACTTGCCTTTTGACTCACACATGAGTGGAAACGTGCTCACATGATATCTGAAAGAGTGTTTACTATAAGCAATGTTCTTGTTCGTGTAGGTGATTTACCAAAGAAACCTACAACAGTGGACAACTTGGGATAATAGGGCTCGAGCACCTTGTATTGCCATTTAGAATAAGAAAATGTCGTTTCAACATGTGTTGTTGCATTTAGAATAATAAGGTGATCATTTTGTTAATAATGAATGACAAGTCCAGGAACAATTAATGCCCAACATCCTAAAAATGTGAGGGCAGCAATTTGATCTATAGAAGGACGTTGAACCCCACCCTAAAAAACAAGAAGAATGGTTTCATGATGAGTTAAGTGATTGATAGAACCACCAAAAGATTTCGCACCAAGTCATTTTTTCAACATAGCTATGGTACGAACATCAAACTTTGCATAATTTTGCAAAATACTTGGAGATGGAAACATTATATAAAGTAAATAGTTAGGGTGTTGTGCCTAATACAACGAGAACATTGCAAAAGTCATTTGAGGATCTACAAGCATAAGGAAATCAAATATCATCCCAAGATCTTCATGAAAAGCTTCAACCACAAATAATTCAATGAATGATTTGGATCTCACTAATGCACCCAAAATATGAAAACCCGAATCAAAAGTAAAAAAGCTAAGAGGAAGTGATATAAAATGGCCCAACCCTTGTGGAAACTAAGTTATTGTTAAGAACATGAAGATCCACAAGAATAAAGGCTAAAGAAAAGGTTTAAGTTTAACTTTTAAACTAATAACAAAACAAGATTATGTGATTCAAAAACAAGAACACAGAATAAGAACATGAGATGAAAATGTGAAACGGATCTTTATTATGCGAACATATGCAAACATGAACATGAAAAAAACAGGACAAGGCTATGGTGTAAGATCATGCCTAAGACTAATGTTGAACAGAATGAAGGAAATGAGGGGTCCTATTTCTATTTATACCCTTGGGGACCTAGCTCAAGAAAGCTTCCAAGGAGGTTTTTATGTGTGCATCAAATAAAAAAACTTCTTCAAAACCTATTTTAAAACCTTCTTAATTGAGAATCAACCATGAATTAACTAAAATTTAACTGAAAGTTAACTTGGACTTAACTAAGAATCAACTAGGAATTAATTAGAGTTAACTAAAATTTAATTAAAGTGAATTAAGAGTCAACTTGAAATGAACTATGAATTATATGGAAGTGAACTAAAACTTAACTTGAAGTTAATTAAAAGTGAAATAAAACTAAATTAAAAGTTGAGTACATGGATGAACATTCAAATGAATGAACTCCATCGCATTGGCATTCATGATAGACACATTTTGTTAGCTATATTAAAAGCTTTAATGTTAAAAACTCCTGCCACAATCATAAATTAAAAAAAAAACTACATCTGATGTAGGACATACTATATGTGTATCATTTGTGAACAAAAAGAAAACACAAGTAGGGTGGGTTGTTACTATAAGGCAAAGTGCGTGAAAGTGAGCTAGAGCAAACAACTATTAACCCAATTTTTCAGTATGTATATAGTGACTAGTTAAAACCAACTAGTAACCAATGAAACAACATGGCCTTAAATATATTTTTGTTTTTGGACAACACGTCTTAAGTTAACCAATTTATTTTATGAACCAGTAATTGATTTGTTGCAATAATTGATTCTTAATAAAAACATGTTGAATTAAACTTGTGATTAATAACTTTGTTATTTTGATTTTGAAATTTATACTGGGTAATCATTATTTAAATTGAAACAACACTATGAGTTGGCATAAATAGGAAGACTTATAACTAGATCAAAAGATCTTTTATTTTTTTGTAACTCTTGGAGAATTTTTGAATTTTGAACCAATTTTTTTTTTTTTTTGAAGCTTTTCCTTTTTGTTTTTGGAATGCAAGATTGGAAATAATTTTATTCTTGATGAATAAACAAAAGACTTCAATGCTTCTTGTGTTTTGATATTTCAAATTTGGATAAACAAACCATACCTACTGATAATTTTAGTACACCAGAATTGGAAAATAAAATAAAGCATGTAACATTAAAGGGAATAGAAAACACCTTTACCATTTGGTGACCACATAGTGGAATGAAAATGTGAACAATCATTTTACAATATTTGGTTTTTAACAATTGTTTTGCTATAATATTCTAAGTTTGGATTTGTATTAAGTTTTAATAGTTTTCTAGGAATATTTTTGTGTTCATACTCTTTGTTTTTCTTTACAAACTAATAATTAAAGATTTCTTAGGATTTGCATGTTGGTCCCTGATTTTTTCTTAACAACTTGCTAACCCAAAAAAATCTGAATTAATGATTTTTGTGAAGTGTCAAAAATAATCACAAGGGGCCTTAAAAGGCAATTATAATTAAAAGCACTACAACAACCTGTTCGTGAAGTGGTTGTTGAGAATTCAAGCTCAATTAATTAGGTTTCATTAGTTACTGGAGTAGGAAAGTAACTAGGTTACTTTCACAAGGTTGAACTACTTTCGTTACTTATTTTAGTTTGGTTATTTGTGGTTTGGTCTTTTAGTTAAATACCTTGGTGTTGATGGTTTGGTTCTCTTTTCTTCATTACACAAGTTTGTGTATTTCTTGTGACAAGAACCTTGGAGAGTTCTTGATGTTGTGTTTTGTGTTGTGAGCATTATGTTGTAGTTTCCTTTCAATAAAGATTTATGTTTGCACTTGAGTGGATCTCCTATTTGTTAACATGGTATCAGAGCTTAGGTTGTTTGGTGAGAAAGTTGAAAGAGATCTAGAGCTAGAAAGTCTCTAGAACTAGAGCTTGAGAGTCTCTAGTAATATCATAGGAGTTTGTCAAGTGCAAAAGAGAAAAGGGGAAAGGAAAGAATGTGAAGAGAAAGAAAAGAAAAAAAAAGAAAAGAGGTGAGAGGAGATCAACATATCAAAGTTGTGGAAGTCAGATCTTTAAAGCTAGATCTAGAGCTACTGTGAAAAGATCTTGGAGTGAAACTTGGAGAGGTTGTAGAAGACTATAGGACGCTTCTATTCTCAAATTTTCAAAAGAAAAGGATATGTTTTGTGAGAGTTATGAGCTTTTGAAAACTCTATGCCAAATCTGGTTTTTTGGTCATATCTCCTTTGTTTGAGCTTTTTTGGATCTGCAGCTTTGGGATCTTATAGATCATATAGAAATATATGTGTGAGAGAAATTTCATGTCATTTGGATTTGTATTGAGAGAGATTCAAGCATCTGAAGTTTCAGTCTCAGCTTTGAAGTCAATTTCTTTTGAAAGTGATATCTCTTTGTAGTCATCATCAATAGAGCTGAAATTTTGAGTAGATATAGAAGACATATATCTTATGTGTCTCCCAAAATCTCAAGGATTTTGGAGTTGCTGAGAGCGAGTTGTAAGTCATTTTGTGTTCAGGTCCCAGTTTGAGGTGACTTCAAGGAAGTAGCAAGATCTCACTTTATGAAGTTAAATGAGCTGAAATTTTGAGAGAAGGTAATAGACATAGTGTTCTATGTTTCATCAAAATTTTAGATCATTCCAAGGTCATATGTGAGCAATGTAGCTTTGCAAAGTTGCTATGACAGAAGTTTATTTTGAGAAGACATCAAAACAAAGTTTTGAAGTGGAGCAAATACAACTTGGGAGAACTTGAAAGAAGGAGTTTGAAAATTGGGAAGCACAAATACCTTATCAAGACCTTCGTACAAAAGTGTGGTATGCAATCATGTACTTAATACCATACGAAATATTATACGAGATACATACCTATACGTAAAACCTATGTATAATATAAAATTTCGTATAATACTCAAGACATACATACATATGCAAGGTCCATTTTGTTCAGCCCTAACCCTAACCCTAACCCTAGAAACCCAGGGAAGGAATTAGAATCATTGTGAAAACCCAAGAAGACATTGAGTGGTGCCTTGAGAGATGGCGGATGGTCTTTTTCAAATTACAATTGAAAAACTAGACAAGAACAATTTCCAAGTGTGGAAATTTAGGATTATGAATTTCTTGATGGGGAAAGCCTACTGGGAATTCATAACTGGTGATGAGAAAGAACCTCCTCTCCCAGAAAACCCCACACAACAACAAATTCAAGCCAATAAAACTTGGCATGAAAAAGTAAGGAAAGTCTTGTATTGGCTTTCTGTGAGTGTGTCCGATTCCATGATTGTGCATATTCAAAATGCAAAATCACCCAAGCAAGCTTGCGATACATTGGTGAAGATGTACAACACCAATACACAAGCCCGCAAAATGCAGCTGAAACAAGAGTTGCATAATTTACAAAAAAATAAAATGAACATCAATGATTATTCTACAAATGTGAAAAACCTTGCAGATGCTCTTGCATCTATAGGAGCCCTTGTAAATGATGAAGATTTAGTGGCCGTGACCTTAAATGGACTTGGAAAAGACTATAGTTAGTTCCGTACCTCAATTGCAGTTCGAGAAACATTTCCCAACTTCCAAGACTTAATAACACTACTTATAAGTGAAGAGATGAGAATTGTTGGTACTTCATCCAATGGAAGATCACAAGAAAGTGATTTTTACTCAAATACCAATAGAGGTAGAGGTAGAGGTGGTAAAACCTCATTTCGAGGTCGACCCGGAAGCTCGCATGGTGGACATCAACAACATGAAGGTCAAGCTCATGGAGGTGGACGAGGAAACTTTGGAGGAAGAGGAAGTCGAGGAAGTTGTGGAGGTCGTGGTGGAAGTCATCGAGGTCAACAACCAAATAGCGATTCAAATTGCTACTACAGCGGGAAACCTGGGCACAAGGCAAAGAACTGTTATCAAAGGGAGCATGATGCACGAAATGGAAAGCTGCAACAAGGGAATTATGCATCAACTAGCAATCAAGGTGATGAGCAACTGTTTGTGATGCAGCACATGGCAAATTCAATGATAGGAGGTGTATTAAACAACAATGTCTGGTATGTGGATTCTGGAGCTTTAAACCACATGACTAGCCATGGAGAATGGTTTAGAGACGCAAAGGATTTGAAGACATCAGGGTTTGTGGAAACTGGTGATGACACTACACATCCCATCACACAAATTGGCAAAGTGCCATTGTCCATGGAAGATGGGCAAACAAAGTACCTGAAAGATGTACTTCATGTTCCAACCATAACAAAAAAATTGGTCTCTGTAGGACAGATGGTGGAACAAGGTTTACAGGTGACATTCAACCTAAATGGATGTTTTGTGGAAGACATGAAGAACCAAAGCAAATTGATTGCAAAAAGGGAAAGGAATGGACGAATGTTCACCTTGGATGTGAACATGCCTAAGGTGAATTCCATGTTATTCACACATGGAAAAGGAGCTGGAGACATTGGAATTTGGCACAAGCGAGTTGGCCATGTTAATCTCTAACGTCTTAAGTTCATGGAGAAACAAAAACTTGTTGGAGGTCTTCCCAAATTTGGAGCAGAAGAGGTGATGTCAGAGGTTTGTGAAGCATGCCAATTGGGGAAGCAAGCTAGGCATCCTTTCCCAGCTCAAACAACTCATGTAAGTTCCAAACCTTTGGAAATGGTCCACTCAGATGTGTGGACCACGAAGACAGATCCATTGGAGGATGCAAGTACTACGTGAGTTTCATTGATGACCACACAAGGAAGGTGTGGGTCTACTTCATGAAACGCAAAGGTGAAGTGTTTCAACATTTTTTGAATTTCAAAACAATGGTGGAGAAGGAAAAAGGTGTGAGCATCAAGTGCCTAAGGTCCGATGGAGGGGGAGAGTATTTTTCAAATGAATTCAGTGATTACTTGAAGGAGCGTGGTGTGAGCCATGGATTATAGCTTTAGTTCCTTAAATTTCCTTAGTACTAATGATTTGAATGCTTATAAACCTTCAAGTAGTGATTATTAAAAGTTGAATTAGTTTTTGTGATATTTCTAGGCATAGAGTAATTCTTTATTTCAGTGGATGTAACGCTTAATTAGTTTAAGACCTAGTAAACCTTTTAAAGTACATTATCCTTTTTAGTTTATAGAGAAGGGGAAGGGGATGTAGAATTAGATGTGATTTATTGATATATAGGGAATACAAGCCATAATTAACAATATTTCGCATGACAAGGTTGAGTTAGTTTGTAGAATGATCTTCAAGCACTAATGATGTACTTGTAGGATTTTTAGGATGTAGTCCTAATACATCTTTATTTAGTCTCACTTCTATCAGACTTTGGAATAGAATCAAAATCAAACTTAAGTAACAACAGTTCCGCCTGAGTAGCCTCAAGTGAATTACAACTGAATAACTGACTAAAGGATAGATCACAGTTGTAAGAATTATAAGATGCGACGAATGGTGCGAGCAAGGTACTCGGCTTGATGCTCCAAGGGAAGTGGGTTGATCGGGCCTTGTAGCCAACGATAATGGCCATCACCGGGAACCCACGTTTGACAATGGAGACGGACATCATCATCTTCGCACTGGCACTCTTCAAACCTTTTTGGCGCAGCTCCACGAACAGGAACAAACTTTAGATAAATGGCTAAAGCATGTGGGTTAGGAGACAGTCGATGATCCCATACCGAACGAGCAACTTGAGTGCGCACCTCTCCTGGGCGGTTCTTCTTCGTGCGGCCGTTGAGAAACATCCAAGTCGAGCGATGCTTCTTCAAGCTCTTCTTGTTGTACGAGTGCGACCGGAGGATTTGAAGGCGTAGCGTCGTCATCCGCCATGACTAGTTGCGCCTGCATCAACAAAAACCAAAAAGGTAGTACGAACAAGGTGATACTGGCGTTTAGAAAGGGTCAAAGCCTTTTTATTTAACAAATTAGGGTAGGCGTAAGGTGTGGGAATGACGACGAAACCTCATGAAAACTCGAACACCCTAGATCCAGTGGATTCATCAAACCCTAAATTCAACGGTGGATCTAGAAGTATGTGAGAATTTTTGTGATGCAAATTGTAATTCCAATTTACTATGTACTACATAGTTAATTAGTGCATAGTAAAGTAAATAGGTAGGGAATATCAAAGGAGTAAATGGTACATGGAAATGTTATTCCAACCATTGACGTAGTCAAATAAGAACTCAAGGATTTTTTCCTTGTTACTATTGATAAATGGTCCTAGTAGTTAGTTACTTGAAGTAATTAGGATGAAAAAGGGGGATGTGAGGGTCAACGGACGGAAAAGATAAGGATCAAGCTCAAGAGACCTCATCAAAATATCCAAGATAAGGGGGAGGATGGATCCTCCAATCCCATTAGTCATGAAGATTGTCATCCTCTTTGATTGGAGGATGGAATCTCTCTTGTGGTTCATTGGGCCCAAGGATTCTCATCCTAATTTCAATTGGATGGCAATTCATTCTCAAAATCTCATTGGCCCTTGAAGGATGAGGAAGCCATTGATTGGTGTAAAAGGATTTCGAAACTCTCATTGGACAAGGGGAACAAGCTCAAGGGGTCATGGAGGCTCACCAAGGAAGAGGGCATTGTGTGTATGTGGAAAAACAAGAAGGAGGAGGAGGAGGAGTGTGAGGAAGATTGGTTGTTAGTTCTTATGTGTGCAAGAATCAAGCATAGAAAGAGTGTGTGTAAGAATTAGGCATGAAAAGAACTTGTGTAGCAAGTACTTGTTGCAAGCCTCTGGACTTTTGGTTGATTAATTGTTTCTCTCAAATCCACCGTTGGATTTGCGTCAAAATTAAATTAATCTTAATTTGGAAGGTGTATAAGCTTCTCCCCAAAATTCAGCACCATCGGTTTTGCTGTAAGGGAGCTGCACTGGTTAGAAGTAGAGGGGGTCAAATTGGTTGTTTTTTTCCTCAATCTAGGCAAGTGGGTTCTAGTTTCAAGGCTTAACTCTTAATCAGAGAAATGAAATAAAATAAATTAAAACTTATGAGATGTTGTAACATGTCTTCTTTATTATTAGCTTTCCAAAATTCAATGCATGTAGATTAAGAGGTTGTTGTAGATGTCATGACAAATGAAACGGAAGGTTCCAACCATCAAGCGCGACATGGAATTGAACACCCACATATGGCTCCTTCATATCCCATCATGGTAAGTTACGATTCTCTCACCTTATCTTTGTATCTTCAACTTGGACACAATGCGTTAGATCATTAGTGAATTCATTACGTACTTTGAACCACTTACTTGTTAGACTACAACTACATAGTAGTTCCACTTCCAACCGGGTTTTATGTGAGTGCATATCTTAATGGTGAAGGTGTGCAAATAATCCTCACACATGGGATTCAAAGGAAATACTCGTGTAGTTATTCCCCACAGTAGAATGGAGTTGCTAAAAGGAAAAACAGGCACATTGTAGAAATAGCACATGCCATGTTGAATGAAAAGAATTTGCCAAATTACTTTTGGGCTGAAGCGGTAGCAACTACAATCTACATCATGAATCGAACACCCACAACGGCAGTTCATGGCATGACACCTGAAGAAAAATTCACAGGCAAGAAACCCGATGTTTCACACCTCAGAGTGTTTAGTTGCATTGCATACGTGCATGTTCCTGATGAAAAGAGATCAAAACTAGACCGAAAAGCTGATAAATGTATCTTCATTGGATACTCCTCAGAACAAAAGGGATATAGATGTTTCAGCCCTTCCACTCGGAAGTTGCAAGTGAGTAGAGATGTTGTGTTTAATGAGATGGCTAGTTGGTACTCACCACTGAAGGTAGTAGAAGATGAAGAAGCTAGAAATGGTGATGTTTCATCAAATGTGGAACAAGAATCACAATTAATTAGTGGACCACAAGAGTCTTCAATTAGTGGGTCCAGTAGCACTCCATGGAAAGGAAGATTAAGATCTTCAAACATTATACTTGGTAGTTCACAAACATCATCTAGAAATTCTCATGTAGATGGTGAATCAAGTGAGTCAGAGAAGAGTGAGGGTGAAGAATCAAGAATCACCTCAGTTACTACTCCAGGAGCTCGGATGGTCAAGAAAGCTTTGAAAACACCTGACAACAACATTGGAGTACGAAGATCCACACGAGTCAAGTACCCTATACAAAGCTTCACATATGATGGCTTTATAGCTCATCATTACGCATACATGGTGAGAGTTATACAAGAGGTTGAACCCACTTGTTTTGAACAAGCGGTTGGAAATCCTAAGTGGGACAATGCCATGGATGAAGAGATGGCGGCTTTGGATGCGAATGCTACTTGGGAATTGGTAGCTTTACCAAAAGACAAGAAAGCAATTGGGTGCAAATGGGTGTACAAAGTCAAACACAATGCAGATGGATCTGTAAGCAGATACAAAGCAAGATTGGTTGCCAAAGGTTATGCCCAAACGTATGGCATACACTATGAGGAGACCTATAGTCTAGTTGCCAAAATGACAACTGTAAGAGCAATCATTGCTATGGCAGCAGCAAAAGGATGGTCTTTACATCAAATGGATGTAAATAATGTTTTTCTTCATGGAGATTTACAAGAAGAAGTGTACATGGAACAACCACCAGGTTATGTGGACCAAACACATCCTAATTTGGTTTGTAGGTTGAAGAAAGCTCTGTATGGATTGAAGCAAACACCTAGAGCTTGGTTAAACAAGATAGGTCAGTATCTTGTCACAAGTGGATTTCAAACATCCAATGCAGATTTTTCACTATATGTGAAAAAGACAGATCACGGGATTGTAGTCATAGTCATCTATGTTGATGACTTGATTATCACAGGAGATAGTGATGCAGACATCTCTGATTTGAAGAAGCTTTTGAAGCAAAAGTTTGAGATGAAGGATTTGGGAGAATTGCCTTATTTCCTCGGCATTGAGGTAATCCATTCCCCAAAAGGGATATGGTTACTACAAAGGCAATATGCCTTGAACAAATTGTCCGAATATGGGATGACAGGTTATAAACCCATTTCAATTCCATTGGAGCAAAATGTGAAGTTAAATGCAGATGAAGGAGACCTCGTGGAGGATACCACTATGTATAGACACATAGTGGGGAGTTTGATTTACATGACCATCACAAGGCCAAATTTGAGTTATGTAGTTGGAGTGGTGAGTCAATTCATGCAAACACCACGAAAGCCACATTTGGATGCAGTGAGGCGCATACTGAGGTACATAAAACATACCTTGCAATGTGGAATTTTTTATGAAGCCAAAAGCCAGTTACAAGTGCATGGATACATAGATGTTGATTGGGCTGGCAATGTTTCAGATAGAAGATGAACCAGTGGTTTCATGTTTTATTTTGGAAATGGTGTTGTTAGTTGGAGTAGTAAGAAACAACCAATAGTTTCATTATCAAGCACGGAAGCAGAATACAGAGGTGCAACAATTGCTGCATGTGAAATAGTTTGGTTACAAAAACTACTCTCAGATTTGGGACAGTCAGTGGATGCTCCTGTTGTCATCTATTGTGATAACATTAGTAGCATACTACTTGCTAACAACCCGGTCTATCATGCTAGGACAAAGCACATTGAGGTGCACTACCACTTTATTAGAAAAAAAGTTCTAGCAAAAGAAATTGACCTCATTCATGTCAATACCGAAGATCAAGTTGCTGACATTTTCACAAAGGCTTTAGGTACAGACAAGCTAAACAAGTTTAGAAAAATGCTTGGTGAACTAGAAGTGGATTTAAGCTTGAGGGGGAGTGTTGAGAATTCAAGCTCAACTAATTAGGTTTCATTAGTTACTGGAGTAGGAAAGTAACTAGGTTACTTTCACAAGGTTGAACTACTTTCGTTACTTATTTTAGTTTGGTTATTTGTGGTTTGGTCTTTTAGTTAAATACCTTGGTGTTGATGGTTTGGTTCTCTTTTCTTCATTACACAAGTTTGTGTATTTCTTGTGACAAGAACCTTGGAGAGTTCTTGATGTTGTGTTTTGTGTTGTGAGCATTATGTTGTAGTTTCCTTTCAATAAAGATTTATGTTTGCACTTGAGTAGATCTCCTATTTGTTAACAGTGGTTCAGCCACAAGAATAACTATGTTTTGAAGCCAAGGGAATACAACCAATTGAAGCTCCCAATAATGAACTTCAACAAGTTATTATGACAAACATACCTTTTCATCAGATACTAGTAAAGTAGGAAAAAAAAACTGAACCATAAGTACCTTTAATTAGTCGATTTTGACACCCCAGTAGTTGTTTTAATAATAGAAGTCAAATAATTGAATGGGCAAAACACCAAACCTATTCGACATGCTTATGAAGTAACCTCTGCAAGACAAAGATGGCAATTAGTGACACCTGGTTACTACATTCCCAGAACCACTGTGCCTTCTCGATCAGCACCGATTGTTGGTTATTATACATTGGAACCAGTTCCTATTTTGAATCCAATTGTTGTGGATTTAGAATTGGAGCATAACCAACTTTTAACCCAATTAAAACATCTATGTAGCTTGGATCAGAAACCTTCACAAAGACCTAGTTCTCAACAACTTGTAGAACTAGTGGAAGCAATCATAGCCCTTGTTGTGTTCAATAAACACAACTACTTCATCAAAATGTTTGGCCAAGTGTACTTGTCATGGGTACTGTTGAACAACCACTTGTTTAGCAAAATATATCGGTTATAACCATTCAACTCACTATTGAAGTTATGTTAACATGTGTATATTCTTAATAGGTTGGACATGAATTCAAGAATTATACCTTTGTGGATGATAAATTGAAAAGATTGATGAGAAAATAATTCAAAACTTCTATATAGCTTGTGGTATTGAACACACTAGCAACACATGTTGGTGTACCTATGCAACAAATTCGACCACAATTGAATTTGGTTACCAACCCAATATCGATTAATCAACATTTAGGTTGGCTGCAACTTGTTACACCATTAGTAGCAAGGTGACCTAGAATTATATTATACGACATGGTATAATATAATTCCATCTTTTGTACTTATGGATCCTAACATGAACTATATGTACTATTCGAGAATCAAAGGACTTGATCCATTGATTTTTGGAAGAAGGAAGGGATCTGCAACATGTGTTACTCAACCAAAACTAATGCCACATGTTAAGCAAATCACTAATAAAAAACGCCCCTTTTTGCAACTATGTTTTCAACTATTGTTCAATTACAAACAAAGTTGAAAACTACACATATAGTTGCAATTTATTTTTTGTGACTAGGAATTTTTGCAAATGCTAACCAATAATATCAAAAAGTACAAGTCAAGAGTGAAATTGCAATCGAAAGTGTATGCCAAGTGTCAACACCACAAAAATAGCCACTACATGCCACTATTTGCCAATTTAGTTGAAAATTAATCTACCAATATAATTGAGGGATGTTGTCAACTACATTCGACTAATGGATGAACTTCATCCATTAACTAAACATGATATTAGCCAAAAATATAATTACAATTTCAACCAAATTGCACCTATGTAAGTTGAACATTTCAATTATGTTACAACTATGTAAATTGAACATTTGGCTAGTGGTTTGGTGACATGTGGCACATTCACAATGTTGACATGTAGCACATTCATAAAATGTGGGTTCAATGAATAGTTAAATGACTCGTGGCATGCTCACAAATTTTGGGGTCAACAAATAACTAAATGACACATGGCACATTCACATCAATAATTTAGGTCACATGGTGCGTAAACATAGGTTAGGTTTAAACCAAAACACCTAGGTTAAACCTAAACATAGGCCATTTAATTTAAGCTTAAGTTGGGGCTACATCTAGGCACCTATGTTAGGCCTAGAACTAAACCACATGGCAATTAACAAATGAAATCTTATTTCATTTGGTTTAATCTTTAGGGTTGAACCTTTTTTATTGGCTCATCCCACATGGCTATTAGATTTTCATGTTTATTGTGTTCTCCGACAATCTTAGTGCATTCCTTTATATAGTTTGGATTCACGGAATGGAAACCAAACAATATGGGATAAAAATTTTAGTTGTGACCTAGGGTAAACACATCTATCACCAAACATTTAACGATATTGGATCATTATAACTTTCTTGTCCATGGTCAATTCCTTTTGAAACTTAAAATAATTTTGTAATCCTCCACCTAGCATATCCAAATTTGTAAAAAACATTACAATCTAATGGAAATGAGCAAGATATGCCCTTTCAAAATGAATGGGGTTGTGCTTTGGATTTTTTCATAAATGTTCAGTATAATTTTGAAGTTTAAACTCTTCAATTATTATTTTTTTAATTTTTTACTTTAAACGTGTTTTTATAGATTTTGAGATAGCGCAATTGTCACCTTTGAAATCGTTCAAAATGAATGAGAAATGAACAAGATATTGTTGCTAGAAGCAAAGGGGGTATAGAGACAAAATTTGAGACAAAATATCACTCTTTCTCTTCTTGTGTTCCCTACTTTGTTCCCTTGTTTTTGAGGTTCAAAGAACATTTGTAGCTTTCTATTTTGTGCTTCCAATGACATTAAAGACAATCATTTTGGTGTTAAAATGAGGGAAAACTTGAAAGTGTTCGGTGATAGAGTACCATTTGTTGTTTACCCTAGTTGTAACCTAGTTGCAACCTAATTACAACTCAAATAGTTGTAATTTAATTGTACAAGCTAGTATAAACTTAGTTAAGCCTGGACTTAAACTAATAATCTACCTAGCCTAGGTCTAGTTACTTACCTTAATTACTTATAATATTTATTCATCAACTATTTTAACCTATATAGTTGTATAATTAAACATATTATCATCATTTATTAAATAACATGGAGATTTTTTAATAAAAATCAGCAATTAAATGTATTTATCTATTAAATAATTAACTATCATTGATTTTTTAAATTCGAAATAATTTTTTAATTATTATTAACATTTCATGAAACAAAGAATTAACTCAAATATAAAAAATCAATAATAAATTTTAGATGACATTTTAATTAAAATAAATACTATAATGTTTTGATAATTAATAATTGACTACAATTACAACGACATTAATAATATTATTGTAGCTAGTAATTAGGTTAGGCTAGTTATTTAACTATCTTTATTCTTATTTCTATCTAACTTGTTGGAACTATTAAATGACCTAGTATAGTAAATATTAAATAGGAAAAAGTATTTTATACTATAGTAGTGTTAAATATCAAAATTTTCTGAAATTATGATAATTTATTAAATATCTTTACTAATTCTTTTTAAATTTATTATTATTTAATCATAAATATAATAAATAAATTAATATAATAAATGAAAAATTATTGGGATTAATAGAAAATTAATATAAAAATATTAATTATGTATCATTAGATGATACATTGTAAACTAAAATCGAACCTACATGGAAATAACAAATTACACATGTATTCAACATATTAAAAAAAATTACTTAAATATCCTTACTTGATATGTTGTAAACTAAAATTGAATTTACATAGAAATTATACCTTATGCATGTATTGAACATACACATTATGAAGTTGACTTATATTTCAGAATTTCTTTAAAATTTATTTTCAAATTAAAGTGTAATATTTATATGCACCAAAAAATTCATCATACATGTTATCATTCATGAATACAAAAAACATTATGTGTACCTTAATAATTAATGAATCTTTATTGTAATTTTAAAATATTATTAAGACATCATATGTATAAAAATGAATAAACATTAAACTTCCACAAAAATATGAATTATGTATCATTACTTGATTTGTTGTAAATTAAAATTTGATTTACAAAGAAATAATAAATTACATATATTGAACTTACATCATTAGAAATTCATATTTCATAATTTCCTTAAATTTTATTTTGAAATTAAATTTTAATATTTAGATGCACCAAAAATATTTGCATCATACATAAGCATTCATTTTCACAAATAGAATTTACATTTAGTTTAATGTTTAATGAATTTTTATTGCAATTTAAAGAAAATATTGAAACATCATGTCTTTAAATATTAATAAACATTATAGTTCCACAAAAAAATTAATTATGTATCATTATTTGATATGTTGTAACCTAAAATCCAATTTACATATAAATAATAATTAGGTGTATTGAACATGCACATTATTACAAATTTATATTTCAGACTTTCATTAAATTTCCTTCAATCAAATTTTATTATTTGGGTGCACAAAAAAATTTGCATCATGCATAACCATTCATTTTATACAAAGATAATTTACATGTAATTTAATCTATTAATGAAAGTAGATAGTTTGTTTTGTTTTATTTTATTTTGTTGAAATTTTGCAACCCAAATTACTTCATATAATGCTATTGATATCTTTGAAAACCTAACAATGAATAGGGGTGCAGCAACTTGGGTTGAATTTTTTTGTAGCTACATTGCAAATGTTATTGATTATTGAACTGTTTTTTTAATAAACATTAATAAAATCATAAATAGAAATTTTACTCGAATCCAAAGGTGTAATTGGTGTTGTTGGAAAGTAATCTCTAAGTTAGATTATATTTTCATACTTAAGGTGTCGAAAATATTGAATTTTGAATGAATTTTGTTGTTGAAAATTCAAATAAATTATAACAAATTGGGTTTAGAAGGGAAAATGAGTTGAATGTGTTCACACTTGGGGACAACAACACATGTTACCTTATTTATCCATGAAGGAAGGTAGTTTGTTTTGTTTTTTCATAATGATATATCCCAAACCACGGTGTCTTAGGTTTATGCTATAGAATTTATCATCAAAAATTTCTCAATGAACAGGGGTGCAACAACTTGGTTTAAAATGTTTAAAGTTACACTATGGAATCTATTGATTATTGAACCAGTTTTTCACTGAATTTTTTGAGAAACCAAAATTGAAAACTATATTGGAATTTGGAGGTGTTCTTGGTATTGTTGGAAAGCCCTCACCAAGTTTGATTTAATAAAGTTGATTTCATAATTTTGAGACTTAAAAATGTGAACAATATTATTGAATTTTTGGTGGGTATGTATTGTTGTTGGAAATTCAAACAAATTGCAAAAAGGGGTTTGGAAGGAAAAATCAATTGAATGCATTCAAACTTGGGCCAATGACATAGGGTACATTAATGTTTAATGAGTCTTTATCATAATTTTAAACAAATATTAAGATATCATGTGTATAAAAATGAATAAACATTATAGTTGCACAATATTATTATTTATGTATCATTATTTGATATGTTGTAATGATCTACATAGAAATAATAAATTACATGTGTATTGAACATAAACATTAAAATTAGCATATTTTTAAAAAAATCTTAAACTTTATTTTGAAATTAAATTTTAATATTTAAATGCACAAAAAAAAACCATTCATTTATAAAAAGAAAATTTACATGTAATTTAATGTTATCATAATTTTAAATAAATATTACAATATTATATTATAAAATTAAAGTTACCTATTAGTTGTTTAACCTAGTTGAAAGAGGTTGCAAACAAGATTGTATTTTATCCATCCTTTAGTACATTTTATCATCCATACTTTTATCATAAAAAATAGTTGAACACTAGTTAATGTCTTGACTGTGTGCTAACTAAAGAACTTCAAATGCCAAGAATATTTCAAAAGTGACCCCTTAATTGAAACATGCTCACATTGTTTAACAACATAGTTGGATGTTCAACTTGGAGACATTATCAATGCTGGGAATATTCAACAAATGACCATGTAGTTGAAAAATGCTTTCAACTATATACCAATATAATAAACAAATCAACTTAATTATAATCGCCATAATTTTATTTAAAATTTTTAAAAATTGAATTGAAACATAGTTGCAAATGTCATGTAATTGAGAACTTTTGGTTTAAAAAGGGGGTTTTCTACTAGTTAATTAGTGCAAAACTAGTATTATGTCAGAGTTCCAACTTTTGGACTAAAACAACCGATATTCATTGTGAGAGGTGTACTTATTGAACAAACAACAATAGCAACTCTACTTATTAATACACTTGTTACCAGTGGACTACCTATCTATGGTAATGGTGTTCCAATCTAACAACCTACAAAGGTTAATTCATATCCATTGGAGAATCGCCTAAAGGTTTTCCTAATGGAGGATCACCTGAAGGAGCGCCACTTGATCCACCTATTGGATTTTATGGATGGTTAACACCCGATCCAAGGATATTCATGTCACCGTGGTATCAACTAGTTCTAATTCAATTTGAACCAACCAGTAAATTGCCATATCGAAAGCTTCAATATCCCACATACATGAAAGATATTGATCCTAATGTTCACATTAGAATTTTTAGAAGGCAATTAAAGCCAATGGAGGCTGATATCATCAACTTATTTGGTTACCACTTTATAAAACATCTCAGTGAGGGGTGAAAACTTCGTACAAAATCATCCTAATTGCACATTTGATGAGTTGGAACAAGCATTTTGCAAGTGCGTCTGGATCCTAAAAAATGATGAAAAAATTTCTATGCAACTAAAAAATCTCCAACAACAAGTTGGTGAACGGGTAGATGTTTACTATGAATGTTTGTTTAAATAGCTAACTATTTACAAGTGAAAGCTATTTGTTTTCCTTAGTACTATTTTTAGAGCAAGTTTACAACCATGCCTTTGATTGGCAACAATAGGTATGATGAAAGATACCCTTATCAAACATAAGGAAGCTACATTGGTTATTAAAAAGGGTAGGTAGATAATACATAGGTTTAAGTAGGTTGTAAAAAAACAAATAAGTAGGTAGGTGGTAGCTTAGCCTAACCTACCTAGTTTAATTTACTTAATTTAACCTAACTAATTATGTTAGTCTAAAGCCTATTTAATTACCTTAATCCTTAGTCATGCACATAGGTTACAAGTATAAGGAATCGAACCCCTCATTTCAACAATGATAAACCAAGTTTTTACTAGTGGATTAAACCACCAAAAGATGACAAGTCTTGTCAAGTTTTTTATTTCACATGTTTATTTATGTAAATAAAAATGTTACGTAATCAATAAGTAGGTAAAAGGTAGGTTGGTAAGTAAGTAAAGGATGTAGAATATAGGTAGATAGGTATGTAATTAGGTAAATAGATCTAAATATAGGTATATAAACATAGGTAAATTAAAACCTATGTGGGTAAATGAACCTAGGTATAAGATATTTAAACCTAGGTAGGTAGATTGGCCTAGGTTACCTCCTTAACCTAGGTAGTATTTAGAAAGGTAAATAGGAAAACCTAGTCTATCTACCTAGTTTAGGTAGTAACTATGTAGGGTATGTAGGTAGGTAGATTTCAGTATAAAGTAGGTAAACTTAGTTTACCTACTTAGCTTAGGTAGTAGGTAGGTAGCTAGTGGCCTTGCATATTTAAACAAGTCTAAGTTACCTACCTATTTATGTCTACCTACGTAGCTTAAATAGTAGGAAGGTAGACCTAAGCTACCTATTTAACCAAAGTAATAGTTCAAACTAGCTTAACTTAATAAAAGCATAAGATGTTCAATTTGACTAAAAACCATTGGTCATTTTGGCCGAACATATCATTTTGTTTTGTCAAACTTGATTAAAGGGCCCATTTAACTAAAAACCATTGTCCATTTTGACTAAGGTGGTCAAATTTTAATTCAATTTGATAGATAGTCAAATAATTCATTTTTAATAAAATTCATTAGCCAAAAAATATACATCATTTAAGCCTTGAACCTCTAGTCAAAATGGACAAGGAAATCAAATTGGATAACATAAAAAAATCATGAATTGTAATAGAGACATTAGTTAAAGTCAATTGACACGTGTCTACATAACATAACAAATGGGAAATATTTTGCTCCACAATCATTTTATCATCATTGGCTTAAATAACTATATTTGAGTGCATGTCAACATTAAAGATAAATGTCATTTATGGGTTTGGTGGGCATTCAAATTTAACAAATACATTACTGTGAAAACCATTGCCATTTCATAAAAGCTATTAAAAGGTCAAAAATGATAATGACAACTTGGAAATTCCCATATCCATAAATCCAAATCAATGAATTTTATTTTTTTAATCCAAAAGGGCCTTATTTCCATAAAGATGTGCATTTTGCACCCCTATTTGAACCACAAAATGTGTACACTATAGCATGGAAATACCTCAAAAAAACACCCCATTTGGAAACTTATCAAATAAATTGTCTAGTCAATTTGGACAAGGTCCAAGTTGATTAGAAGTATTTTTGACCAAGCATGGGTGGCATTTTTTACTAGTGGTTGTTTTTACCATTCAATATGTCAAGTTGCCAATTTGATTACTAATCAAATGCAATTAGTCAAAATGGCAATCATTTTTTATTAACCATTTACTCAACATGTGGCAAGTTGCAACATATGAATGCATTTTTATTTTTTTAGGTAAATATTTTGTGATGGAGTATAAAGGGTCAAAACATGTAACTAGGAGCCAAAAAGGGCATCAAATATTATACATAATCAATCAAAATCAAACATTTATTTTTTTATTACTATTTAAAACCATAGTAATCATGGCAAGTTAATCCTTTTCCCCTCATATGAATGTCAAGGAATTTAGAGTAAAAATTCATTTGATTCAATTTTAAGTTTTGGTTTTAATTTAGGACGTTTGAATATGTACAGCTACTACGTTATATGGAATCAATTTTGCAAAGGACTATCAAAAGGATTCATATAATATTTTTAAAATTCATTGAAAAAAATATAAATGATAAGAACATGTTAGCCACACTCAAAAAATACTCATAATTTTTTTAATGGAATTCTAAAACTTTAAAAATTCAAAGAATGTTTCAAAATTGCTTTAGAATTTTAAAGCTTCAAAAGTTCTTTACCACATATAAATGGGTTATAATATACATGATATATGAAAAAAAGTTATAGTTTCGAGTATAATAAAACTAAAGAATGTGAAATTTTAATTTTTGGTGATGAATTTAAATTTTGACCATTTTTCAAGATGAAACATTGAATTTGTAAGGATTTTTTACACTTTTAAAAAATTCATATTTATTCAATTATGACTAACAAAAAAAATGTGATTGATTGGGGAACATTCAAATATTTTTAATAACAAGTTACAAAAAAAAAACTCATTTGCATGTAAAAGTGTTTTTGGGAAAAAAAACGTGCAGTCCTTTTCCAAAGGAATCCCTTTGGCTCCTAGTTACAGGTTTTGACCCAAAAGGTAGTTACAAGTGAAAGTACACTATGAGGGGCCAACTTGGGCACTTTCATGACATATCCCAAAAGTATACACCTCCAAAACGTGTGGCTTTATATTTTAGTTTCAATTTTCGTGTTTGGGCTTTACATTTAGATTTTCAAAATATTAATGTTATGTAATATTATTTGAAAAACAAGTAGATTTAAATATTAAATTCAAGGAATATTTTTTGAATTTATTATATATAATATTAATAGAGTTCATTTCTTGTTTTATATTACATTAGTTTTTAATTTTTTTTTTGAAATGTAATTAAAATAAATAGCTCATTTCAAATTTATTGTCATCTTCCATTTCAAAATTATTTTTTACCAAAAAATGAATTGCGTACATATGGTTATTACCTTGAAAAAAACTCATTTGTGATATGATAATTATCAAATGTTTCACATGGTACACAAACTTATTCCAATCATATGGAATCACAATGTTTAGTAATATTACAAATTTCATAAATATTAAAAATAATTTCAATATTTTTTTATTAGATTATCATTTTTAAATATTTTGTGATGCACATTTTTGTTTATGCAAATATATTCTAACATAGTATCATATAAAACAAAAAAATGTAGTTTCTTTGGCATTTAACTTCTTGGGGTTTTGACCTATCATAATATGTAAAAACATTGTGAAAATCCTTCTTAATAATGACATGGTTGAAGTTCAAATTTGGGTACCATGAAAAACAATACAATGTGACAGCAATCTTGAGCCCCTTTAGTACGCTTTCACCCCTACCTATACCTTACTTATGACTACATGTCTTTGATGTGCATGTACAATGTATGCATCACTAAGTGTACGAAATTTGTATACATGACACTAATTTGCCCAAGTTTGGGCCCAAGACTTCATGGAGGCATGCCAATGCCTTTATCATTAAACTACACAACCTTTTATTAATAAAACATGTGCAACATTTCACTTTGGCTTGTTAATTATGAAACCATTAGGAAAATCTCAAAATTGACATACTGTGATTTATATCAAATTTTGTTCAAATGAAGCAAATAAAAAATAATTTGAAACTTATTCAAACATCTATTCCATACAATCTCTTATATAAAAGCTAAAGTGGTGTCTGTCTGTCTGTTTGTGTACGTTTTTTTTTTCCGCCCTTTTCCGGCGGGCTGCCCAGGGTTAATACCTGGGGTTTTTTTTTTTTTTTTTTTTTTTTTTCCGCCCTTTTCCGGCGGGCTGCCCAGGGTTAATACCAGGGTTTTTTTTCCTGCCCTTTTTTGGCGGGCTGCCCAGGGTTAATACCAGGGTTTTTTTTGGTTTTTTTTCCCGCCCTTTTCCAGCGGGCTGCCCAGGGTTAATACCATGGTTTTTTTTTTTTTCCACCCTTTTCCGGCGGGTTCGCTGTGTAGGCAGGTATGTTCTTCCATACCCATATTTGATTCTGCTAATTATACTCGGAACTGATGGTTCTAAATTTTTCAAATACACAGAACCAACGGGTATGTAATACCCCTCCCCACCGCCCTTTTCCCCACATTGGTTAATACCAGGGTTTTTTTTTTTTTTTTTGGGGCAAATTTCTCAAGTAGGTCCATTGGCGAGGACAATTATTTAAGCATTATTTAGCATTAAATGATGACGGTCCTACTCAGGCTATAGCATTTTTAAAAATAAAAAATATGACAAATTTAGTAAAACAATGCAAGGGCGCCTCACAATGACCGAAGGTTGCGAGTACCCATTAATCAATATAATGTTCAAAATGAGTTTTTAACAAATGTTTTTAAAAAATCATTGAAAATTTTAAACATGTTAAATTATGATTCTTTCTGTGACGGACGTGAC
This sequence comes from Sphagnum contortum, assembly GCA_963920785.1. Classification (NCBI taxonomy): domain Eukaryota; kingdom Viridiplantae; phylum Streptophyta; class Sphagnopsida; order Sphagnales; family Sphagnaceae; genus Sphagnum; species Sphagnum contortum. Next base: position 3,149,131 of record OY987281.1, read on the forward strand.
AATAGCATTGGAGTTTCCAATAATATCTTTTCCAACATTGGAGTTTCCAATAATATATTAGCCAACATTGGAGTTTCCAATAGTATCTTAGCATTGGAGTTTCCAATAATATCTTAACCAACATTGGAGTTTCCAATAGTATCTTAGCATTGGAGTTTTCAATAATATCTTAGCAATATAAATAAAGGACCTCGAGACTTTGTCCCTCACTCTCGTCAACACTAGTTGTATTTACTCTTCCAATATCAATACTACTTCCAACTTTCTTTCTTTGAGTGTTATTGATTCTAGTTCTGAAGCTTCAAGTGTTATTCCCAGTTTTGTGTGAGTTGTTGTCCGCAATAGTTTGACGAAAGTGCACTACCAAGATGGGTGATGCTTTCAACATCCAGATGCACGACGTGGTTGCCATGTTGCAACAATTACAACAGGAAAATGCCAACCTACGAAATGCCATGGAACAATTCCAAGTTGCTCACACTCCAGTCCATGTTCCAATTCCACAAGTGCCAAAAGAACCTCGAGTAGGCTTGCCAAAAAAGTTTGACGAAGATCGTACAAAACTTCGAGATTTTGTCAATCAAGTTCGACTTGTCTTCCGTCTCCAACCACACAGATACGCAACAGAAGAAACACAAGTTGGACTCATTAGATCACTGCTCACCGGAACTGCGTTATCTTGGTTTTCGTCACTATTAGAGAAGGGTTCTCCACTTCTGGCAGACCTTGATCAATTATTGGAAGAATTCAGCAGAACATTTGGAGAGAGAGATCGAGCCCTTATAGTAACAACAAAACTTCGAACACTGCAACAAAGATCGCGCCCAACTTCAGCATACGTTGTAGAATTTCAACAACTTGCATGTGACCTCGATTGGAACGACACAGCTCTCATCACCATGTTTCGATGGGGACTCCGCGATGATATCAAAACCTTGTTGCTAAACCTGCCCAAACCAACTACTCTGTCGGAAGCCATTACTCAAATAATCGACTGCGACAACCGGCTGTTTGAGCAGCGACAGGAGCGACGACTGCTCTTTGGATCATATCGAGCGGATTACACAACTCCAACCCGCCAAACATCTTCAAGCACTTTGACCCTAGAGCCCATGCAAATTGACACTTCGAGAGTTAGGAAGCTAACCGAAGAAGAGAAAGAACGACATCGCAGGGAACACTTGTGTTTTTATTGTGGAGGCAAGGACCACAGCTTAAACAACTGCCCTTTGAAACCTCAGGGACCAAAGGCGCACAAATTTCGATACACCTCGAGCACTTCTGAGCCAAAATAGGAGGAAATCAAATCGAAAAACGACAATAGCCAGCCACATTAGGGACCATGCGGCTAACCAATATTCCCACGTCATCAGGTCTTATCTTATCTTCTGAACCTTCTCGTTGTTTTAATATCCCGCTTAAAATAGATTTTCATCCACATAGCATAAAAGTTAAAGCCTTGTTAGATTACGAAGCCTCTGCTTGTTTTATTGATAAAAATCTTGTAAAACGTCATAATCTTCCTACAGTCCTCAAGAAATCCCTTGTGGTAGTAGAGGTTATCGATGGTAGACCTTTGATTTCAGGAGATGTCACTCACGAAACTAAACCCTTAGACATTATCCTAGAAGGGCACCGAAGTACTATTGTATTCAATATCATTAGTTCTCCCTCTAATCCTCTTGTCTTAGGTCTCTCTTAGTTAGAGATGATTAACTCGGATATAGATTGGAAAAAGCGAAAATTAACATATCGAACCATAGTTTTTCATATTTTGTCTAGACACCCTAGGAATGTTCCAAACCCGTGTCCTTACCAAGTCCAAGAGTTCGCGGTAGAAGTTCCGTTGATGGTCGGTGCCTGAGCCTTTATGAGGGCTGCCAAGAATGGAAATATGTTTGCAATTTATGCAATTCCGACATCTCAACCTGTTCAAGAACCAACCAAGTTACCAGCAAAATATGAGGAGTATCGAGACGTGTTTGAGAACAAGAACGCTGATACACTTCCTCAGCATCGACCTTATGATTGTGGCATCGAACTCCAAGAAGATGCATAACCTCCCTTTGGTCCAATCTACAGTCTCTCCTAGAACGAGCTTGTTGCATTACGAGATTACTTTGATGAAAATCTCGCGAAGAACTTCATTCAACATTCCAAGTCACCTACTGGAGCTCCTATCCTGTTTGTCAAGAAAAAAGACGGCTCCCTTTGGATGTGCGTGGATTATCGTGGACTAAACAAAGTCACAATAAAAAACTGGTATCCATTGCCGCTTATTTCAAGACTTCTTGACCAACTCGGTCAAGCAAAGATCTACACCAAGCTTGATATTCGTGGAGCGTACAACCTAGTACGTATCAAGGAAGGTGACGAATGGAAGACGACGTTCCGAACTAGGTACGGACACTTTGAATACAATGTCATGCCTTTTGGTCTTACCAACGCACTTGTTGTCTTTCAGCACTTGATGAACAACGTATTCCGAGAATTTTTAGATGATTTTGTTGTATGTTATCTCGACGACATATTGGTTTTCTCTAAAAATGAAGAAGAGCACATCAATCATGTCCACCTAGTATTGGAGAAATTGCGCATTGTTGGACTATATGCCAAGTTGGAGAAATGCGTTTTCCACCAACCCTGTCGCAACCCTAGCTTTGGGCTCGCGACCAAGGCAAGGGGTTGCAAGGTTACGAGAGTCAAGAGGGAAGAAGCCCGGGAGTCAAAGGCAAAGGCATTGGAAGGGTGCGGGCCAAGAGGAAGCCCGGGAGTCATCACATACTCCTGGGAGTCTAAGGAAGTGCGAGGGAGTGTGAGGGAGTGAGCACTCACACTCCCAAGGCAACTCCCATTTTGGGAGAGGGAGTCCCGGTGGACTTCCGAAACTTCAGAGTGCGAGTTGAAGGGTCAAATCTTAATGGATTGTTGCGCTCTTGGTACCATTGGAAAGTTCTTGAAACTCAGATGTCTAAAATGGGCTCGCATTGCTCATTTGGACATCTCAAACACAAGTTATGGGCAAAAGAAGGGCCGGGAGTCAAACTGGCAGTTTGACTCCCGACCACTAAAAGTCGAGAATCGACCTCTTCCCAACATCCGATTTGAGAGTGCAACACGACGTTGGAAAGCTCTCGACGAGGGCTACAACTTTGCTTCAGACCGCGTTGCAATCGGAGTCTGCAGTCGGGAGATATCGGCGTCCAAAGTCCCGGGACTCCAACCCGGGACAATTTCGGGACTCCCACGCAGGAGTCCCGGGAAAAATAGCCATTTGGATGCCACCTCCGTGGAGAGCTGCAGAGTATACTATAAGGGGGAAGGTGGTGGCTTCCCCCAAGTCTGGGCCGTGGTGAGTCTTATGTGTCCGTGTTGCCCGTGGCTCGTCCTCTAACTATGCACTAACCACTTTGTGTGGGTTGTGTGCAAGCCCGTGTGAGTGAATAAGCTTGTCAATTCTTCCTAGTCCCATCCCGGAGCTCCAACATGCCCCTCTACCCCTCCAAGTGTTGTGAGCTAGGGAGCGGCTCCAAGTTCCAACTCCTTCTGCATTGCCGCATACTTGGACCCACAAGTGGGTCTACAAGGAACTTGGGAGCGCGTCAAACCCCAAGTCGAATTCTTGGGTTACATCATTTCTGGAGAGGGTCTATCCATGAACCGATAGAAAATTCAAACAGTTATCGAGTGGAAGAAACCGGCTACCATTCGAAACGTACAATGCTTCCTCGGTTTTGTGAAATTCTATCGAATCTTCATCTGAAACTATTTTAAGATTGCCGCTCTGTTGACCTGATTGACTTGCAAAGACAAGCTTGAGTGGAATGCGGAAGCAGACCAAGCATTTGAAACTCTGAAGAAGGCGTTTACAACGGCACCTATTCTGACGCATCCTGACTTCCAGAAGTTGTTCTTTCTAGAAATGGATGCTTCTGACTTTGCCCTTGGAGCGGTCCTTTCACAACCCGACAAAGATGGACGCCTCCACCCTGTTGCGTTTCATTCACGAAAATTTACTGCTACCGAGATCAATTATGAGATTCACGACAAGGAGCTTTTAGCCATTGTCGACTCGTTTCAAAAGTGGCGTCATTTTCTTGAAGGAGTTCAACATCTAGTCACGGTCCACACCGATCACAAGAACCTTGAATACTTCATGTCTGCCAAGGTACTGAATCGACGACAAGCTCGTTGGAGTATATCACTTTCGCGCTTCAACTTTGTTATCATATACCGTCTTGGTTCCAAGCAAATTCAGTTCGACGCTCTTTCCCGACGAGCGTATCTTGCACCAAGGGAGGGAGATGCAGCTTACGACCAACAAAAGACTACTCTTATCAAGCCCGAGCAACTTCAGTTGAAGATCATACGCACCACAACTTTGGTGGATGCATATTTTTTCCAAGATATCCGAGTACGTTTAAACTTTGATCCTTTGGCTTTGAAATTGAAGAACAATGTTGGCATCTTCAATCCTTAAGAATTTCCAAGTCCAGGCTCAGATTCAGAATCCCTTTATCCCCTTACTTCCAGTTCACAGGGTTCTAGATCGCATAATGTTGATCCAAGATTCCAGTTCCACGACGGGCTGTTATACTACCAGGGACTACTTTATGTCCCTGAAGGTCCATGCCAATTCCAAGTGCTCCAGTCTTGACACGACTCTCCATCGGCTGGACATTTTGGTTACAACAAGACTATGGAGCTGATATCTAGAGACTTTTGGTGGCCCCAAATGTGGAAAACTGTGAAGGACTATGTCACGACATGTGAGACCTACTCTAGATCCAAGATCCCTCGTCATCAGCCATACGGGTTACTCCAACCGCTACCAATTCCAGAAACCCCATGGACATCCATATCCATGGATTTCATTGTGGACCTTCCAAAGTCCAAATCTTCTGATTCAGTTTTTGTTGTGGTGGACTGGTTGACAAAGATGGCACACTTTGTGCCTTGCAACAAAACTATCACAGGTAAAGAAACAACACGACTTTTCTTGGAGAATGTGTACAAATATCATGGACTTCCCGACGATATCATATCTAATCGTGGTACGTAGCTCACGTCTAAGTTCTGGCAATCCTTGTTCAAGATCCTACAAGTGAAAACCAATCTATCATCAGCGTATGATCCTTAAACGGATGGACAAACCGAACGAGTGAATCAAGTATTGGAGCAGTATTTAAGGTGTTTCGTCAACTACCATCAAGACAATTGGGTGGATCTACTTCCAGTCGTAGAGTTTGCCTACAACAATACATTTCAAAAGTCCATCCACCAAACTCCGTTCTTCGCAAACTATGGATATCATCCACGATTTAACTCTTTGAACTTGAGTTTGGCAAAAAATCCGGCTATGCAAGATCTGGTCACCAAACTTCTAGAAATCCACAAAGACATGAAGGCAAGGTTTGCGGAAGCTCAAGAGCGGCAGAAGAGAAATGCAGACAAATCTCGAAAGTAGAATCCAAACATTTCGGTTGGAGATAAAGTTTGGCTTTTACGTCGCAATTTGAAGACTCGCCGACCGAACGACAAACTTGACTATCGTCGTCTTGGACCTTTTCGCGTGAATAAACAGGTCAACGAGGTAGCATACAGGTTGGACCTGCCATCATCTATGAAAATTCATCCAGTGTTTCATGTTTCCTTGCTTGAACCATATAAAGAATTGACTATTCCAGGACGGTTGCCAACACCTCCGCCACCAATTGAGATTAACGGAGAAAAAGAATTTGAAGTTTCTAAGATCATTGACTCCCGCATCAATCGAAGGAGATTAAAATATCTTGTACATTGGTAGGGCTATGAAATAAGCGAGCGAACTTGGGAACCTGCTGCTAATCTTGCTAATGCTCCCAAAATGATCAACAAATTTCATCGTCAGTACCCAACAAAACCAAGTGCCAAAGATATTTGAATCCAACATGTCTAGATCAACACCACACCATGTAAATATCACATGGACTTCTTGTAATAGATTTTTAGTTTCTATTTTTGATAAGATAAATAAAACAACTCATGGGAACTCGTTGCCTGAAGGGGGGGGTGATGTGACGGACGTGACAGTAGCATTGGAGTTTCCAATAATATCTTTTCCAACATTGGAGTTTCCAATAATATATTAGCATTGGAGTTTCCAATAATATCTTTTCCAACATTGGAGTTTCTAATAGTATCTTAGCATTGGAGTTTCCAATAATATATTTTCCAACATTGGAGTTTCCAATAGTATCTTAGCATTGGAGTTTCCAATAATATCTTTTCCAACATTGGAGTTTCCAATAGTATCTTAGCATTGGAGTTTCCAATAATATCTTAGCCAACATTGGAATTTCCAATAATATCTTAGCATTGGAGTTTTCAATAATATCTTAGCAGTATAAATAGAGGACCTCGAGACTTTGTCCCTCACTCTTGTCAACACCAGTTGTATTTACTCTTCCAATATCAATACTACTTCTAGCTTTCTTTCTTTGAGTGTTATTGATTCTAGTTCTGAAGCTTCAAGTGTTATTCCCAGTTTTGTGTGAGTTGTTGTGTTATTGGTTCTAGTTTCGAATCTTTCAGAGTTATTCCCAGTTTTTGTGTGAGTTGTTGTCTGCAACATTTTCATTTCAAATTCCATTCATCATATGATTGAACAAATTTAGGTGGGTAAGTAGGGTAAGGTATGTATCTATGTTGTTAACTAAGGTAAATAAACCTAGGGTAAATAGGTAGCACGACATGTGACAACATATAATCTAGCACATCATGAGTGTTGTTATTTTATATAGGTAAAATGCAATTTGAAATACAAACTTGGGGGCGTTTTACAAGAAAATCAAACATATGTTATGAATGCAAAAAATAATACTAATAATAATTTTAATTGGGTTTAAAAAATTATGTTCACCCAAGGCATGGGTATTTAATTTTCCTTTGTTATCATGTCTTTGATTGAAATTCATCAACTTTCTAAGGATCAAGAGATCCAATTTCCAATCGCTCTTTGTCCTACCTTATATGAATGGGTGGGTTGTACATATTATCTAGTTATCCAAATTTCAATATGTTATTCAAGTAATTGTGCTAAATGAACACTAAGAGATGAACAAGATTTGAGCGCTATTACATTTTTGTCTCATTATAAATATATATGTTTATTAATTGTTTGATTGTCTTACTCACAAAATCAAGAAATAAGTGTTAATCACATGTCACATAACAAAATTCACAAAATTTGTATAAAATTTGCTCACATTAGGACTATTGAATTACATTGATATCACATTATAAAACATAAACTCTCCAAATTAACAAGCAATTCACTTAGTTCTTAGGCTACAAGTTATTTTATTATATCCAATAGAATGAATGGACAAGTAATTAAATAAATGACATGGTTAACCACATAGGTAGACATGTTTTGTAAATATGGGGTTCCAATTATAAGACATAGCCATAATATTTAATTAATATAGGTAATGGCATGTCCTTGAAAGTTTTGACCAACGATATCATTTTTAGTCCATGTTGACTAAATGTCCCATTTGACTTTTTACTCCAGTTAAGTTAACTAGTCAAATGTTACATGTGACATTCATGATATAACTTTTGAGTCAAAAAATACATGTCCACTAGTCAAGATGGACATGGCAATCAATTTGGACAATTTTTAAAATCATGGATTTCTATAATGATTAGAAATGTAATTTTAATTATGACTTCAATTACTAGTTATAAGATAATATTGTCATAAAATATAACTGTAGTCATTGATTAGAAGGTATTGTATGCATGTATATGACTATAGTCATTGATTGTAATGTATTATAATCGTTTTGGAATAAGTCTATCTAAAATTAGCTAACCTAACCTGGAATGGCCAGTGCGTGACTTTTGAAGGTCATTTGATACTTGGACACCATTGAATTAAGGTTGGCCTGTGGCAGCTGCATGCCTTGATGTACCTAATATATTCATTTTAAAAATCTTTTGGTATTCAGCTTTTTGAAGGCCACTTTTTGAAAGCCACCAGAAAGAAAACAAGAAAAAACCAGCCCCTTTCTTTATGTAGGTGGAGAGTCTGAAAATATATCCTTCCGGATTTGAAATCCCAGCCCGAGGCTAGTAGGCCAGTAGGCCAAGGGAACAGGCTGAAAATCAAGAAGGGTCTATTTTCAGACCCTGCTCCTATACTAAAATTTTATTTGATATTTTGTGATATTATAGAGTATAGTAGCTTAAGGGATTTTGGCCCCTAGATAAATAGCTCTATTTTTATATGAGGATTTTTGAAAGATGATATTTTGGCTTGTGTTGAAACTTGAAATTAGTTATAGAGCTATAATGTCTTGAAGGATTTTGGTTTTGCTAAGAGGATTTTTTTGAAGATTATATTTTTGCATGGTGAAATATTGGAGTTTCCATGATTCTTCTTTTGCCTTAAGATCCTATATATTAATTCACTAAGTCTGTCTGTGACAGGGCTTGGGATTCTACAACCCCCCAGATGACAGATTCTATGGCAAAACCAACCTCTAAATATACCCAAATGGAAAACATAGTTTTCGACGTAGCTGACAGAAACGAGGGGGTATTTATAGATACACACCTGGGCTGGGTGGGTAAGATATTATAACCTCCGGTTCCTTTTGCTGGGGGGGGGAGAAATGTGGCTAACAAAATAGATATTCCGAATTTTTTTGGAAAAGGAAAAATCGCCGCACAAGAGAAATAAAAAGCCGCTGGATTTTGTTAGAGCTGGGTAGACGACGGCGGTTGGAGGCAGTTATTTGAGTTTGTTCAAAGGTTCGGAACCATGGCTAGATGGGTGTCTACATCAGAGGCCGGATCTTTGGATGTTTGGGTCAGAGGGACCCCAAGGAAGCGACCTGATAACCGCCGGGCCAAACCGGCCTGGGCAGTGCGCACAGGACCTGCAAGGGCGCCTCAGGCCTCCCATACACTTATATATAAAATAAAAATAAAATTAGTTGCTTTGCGCCTTTGTGTGTGTCTATCTTGGTTTAAAGAAACTGGAGGACTTCACAGTGTCCTTCATACCCACTAGTACTTTTTTAATGTAAATGGCAAGGCCACAGTGTGATACACCCCTTGTTTCTCTTTATTTTTGGTTGGTGACTAGCCTTTTTTGTATTGATTCAACACAAAAACATGTGTTCAAACTTCAAACACTCCAACAAGTGATACATTGTACTCTCTCTCTTTGGCCTAGGTATTACCTTACAAGAGTAGAGCTTTGGGCAAAGATATGGGATAATGTACATTGCTATTAGGAACAAGTTGAGGAATGCATCGAGAACATCATAAGGAACCATTGGGAACATTCTTACACCCCACTCCTCCCTTTCCAGCAGACCTGCATGAAAAAGCCTGAACACCTTGAGTGCATTCTGTGCCACATGATTGGCTGCAGAGAATTTCTGTTATGTGCTGTGTTCATCACCCATTTTTGCCTACACTGTACCATAGTACCATGGCAAGTTTGACACTAATTATATTATTTTTCAGAAATCCTGAAAGTTTCTAAATAAAGAAAAATCCAAAGAATTTTTTATGTGTGAAGGAAATAGAGAAATCATTAGAATATCCTGAAATAATCTATTTTCCAAAATGAAATCCTCAAAATAAAATAATTATTCACCATTCAATATTCATTTGATTGGCCCTAAACAAAAAAACCATCATACCATGAACCCTCCAAAAGCAGAAGATTATGTAACATTTCCTTTGGTCTGGCTTACATAGTTTACAAAGGTAAAATTTTGAGCAAAAGATATGGGATAAAGTGTGGTGCTATTGGAAATAGATTGGGGAACAAATGGGAGCTTACAGAACACATTGGGAGTACCATTGAGAACCTTGTGGGAACAAATTAGGAACACCAAATTCCAAAACAAATCTCAAACCTCCCCACCACTCCCATCCCCAAACAAATCACTCCTATAAGGTGTTCATCATTTCTATGTTACCTTGATCCAAAAAGAAATGCAAATTTTGTCCAAAATAAAGATGAATAATGGACTTCTTTTGGTAGAAAGAAAATAAAAATCAACACGTAATATCAATCAAAGTACAATAGTACCTTCAACACTAGTAATATTATTTTCAGAAATGTTGAAATTTTCAAAAAGAAGTTTTAAAAAAAAATTCTGAAGGAAACTAAGGATTGTGAGAAAATATTTGAGAATATCATTTGTCAAAATGGAATCCCAAAAATAAATTCATTATTCAGCAACATGTGTTCAAGTGTTGGAGGTACTATGGCATACAATTAAAAAAATACACAATGTCTTGAAGTTCATGAAATATGCATGTCCTGTTACATAATAAATTCTTTTTCAGACATGTGGTCACCTGTAGCATTATTACCCTTTTCGAATAATTGAAACAAAACTTTTGACAGAGATTTCTTTTGGGGGGTTGGGTAACTACTACCGCCAAGTGCCCCCACCATTGGCAGTTTAGTGTTTGCCATGGCAGTACAGTTATGTTCCTTAATTTGCATGGTTGGTGCACGGACCTTAACTGTATAAATCAGTGTTGTCCATGTAACTGTGTACATATACAATGTGTAAATCTTGTGCAAGTGTAAATCATTTACACTTACATGTCCAAACTTGATCCACTTACACTTATATTGTTGTCACGTATAATTATTATTTTTACACTTACACAAGCTCAATGTAAATATTTTTCAAATATATTTACACAACAATGTGTAAATGTTTTGGAGTGTGTAAGTGTGTATATTATATACTTATAATGACCATACCTTCTTACAAATCCAAAAACCATTGTGGGCCATTTGGTTCGTTTATCACCAAAAACATTATTAGATTCTCCTCTTGCCTACGTAGAAATCACATTTTTTACACTGTTTTACATGACCACATAAAATCAAATAAATATATTTGTTAATAAATTTCAATATAAGAGTACACTTTGCACGAAAGTCCTAAACCACTTCCACTCACAAAGAAACCAGTGTTGTGGCATGACTAGTGACTCCCAGTCAGTTATGAGAGCATCCCCATTCCCAACCCTCGCAGTGTGTCGTACATTATGTTTTGGATAAAGCAAGATAAAGTTTATGCCACTTCGGGGCAACAAGTGGCTTTGGGCCAAATAGGATGTTATGCTTACAAAAGGCAATGCAGAATTTAAAGACTTAACTGGCTGGATAGACTGATTGGTCCAAATGGTTTCCTATTGGTAGACTCTAACCTTTTCTAGCTTCAGTTTCCATGTTTATTTGTGGGGCTTGAAACAGCAAGTAATATCAGGTATGGGTTGACTTGCTCTGAGTATGTTTAACATTAAAAAAAAAAAATTGACAATGTAAGAGCATCCCCACCGGTGCTTAGGATGTGACCCAGCAAAAATATTTCCAAGTTTAGTTATTTAGATTTTTGCAACCCCACCCATAAAACTGAAACTCGGACCGCAAATATGTGGGAACTACTAATAGCAAACCACCTGGACAAATCATTATGTTTGGCCAATCAAAAACAGGGAACCGTAGTCAGATCATACAACAAATACGCAGGAGCAAAACCATTTTGAGTTTGGAGTAGGAGGGTTCGCGTCAGAAACAGGGGTAGCTAGTTTTGGGGGATTTAACAACAACGACAACAATCTTCGCTCTGCACCGAACCCCTGGAGTTTACGCGCAGTGCGTTCTCCTTCCGCAGAGTACACAAACGTGCCAGGGACTGTCCTAGTTGCAAGCTAGCCACCAGATCTCCCTAGTTGATTTCTGATCCTGAACCTTGTTGCTGCTGCAGCTGCTGATAATGATAATGCAGTTCGGTTGTAGTAGCTCCAATCTACTGCGGGCTGTTTTATGAGTCATTTGCTTGCGTGCGGTTTGCTGTCAATTTACAGAGACAGGTGTTGTGATGAGGAAGGTGCTGTGTAAATATATGATGAGCTAGAGAGGGTTTAGTTGCTGGTGATGGTGGGTTCAAGCGCTCACACAATTGCTCCTGCAGACCGTCAGGAGTTGTCTACTCCTTGTTCAAAGGGTTGCAGAGCTCCAGAATTCAGGGCTTAACAATTTAAGGTTCAGGGCAAGATAAAACAGGGCAAGCATAGCAGGGCAGGGCAAGACATAGTCAGGTAGGAGCAAGGCAAAGCAGAAAAAGCACACGAGCTATTCTCACGCATTCTTTGGGTTTTTCTTAATTTTTTTGCTTTGTTTGTAAAAATAAATTTCTTAAAGCAATAGTTTTTAGAGTTTGAGAGGGATAAAGGGGGGTTTTTTGAGTTGGGGTTTAGGGTCCCAATTTTAAACCAAATATAATAGGCCGGGGATAGGCATGGCAAATCTTTTGGGTTCTCCATCCCCATAGCTTTGCTAGGCATTCCAACCCTCCTAACAAGCACCCGATGGAGAGCCAATAGTCAGCTTTACCCCTATGCCTAGCTATGCTCCAACTTCCATCCATCCACCCATCATTCCCATCTCTCCTAGTTTATTTTAGCTAGTCCTATCATCCTCTCTTCGTCCATCGGCCCTTTTACCATCTCACCCATCACACCCATCAGGAGCTCCTCCAATATTCGTCGTATGGTCCTCTCTTCCTTGACCTCGCATTTTTTGTCCCTTTTGCGGTTGTTTATTCAATGTAGGGGGGAGTTTAACACAACATTAAATTCATGCATTGTTCATAAATAATTGTCTATCTCAAAGGTAGTGTTGCCTTGACTTTACCACGTTCTTCACTCTCTTCAACATTGACATGGATTGCATCCATAAACATCATTGATGCTTTCCATTTAGGTTTACTTCGTCTTTATTCATACCATCATATTCCATATGCTTTTCGAGTTTATGTTCAATGAACTTTGCATATCCCTTTATTTCAATTAGCATTTTATCAATTTGATATTACAACTTGGCAACTTTTTTGTTATTCCTTTTTTGATGTTTGTCCTTTCTTCCATGAGGTGGTGAGAAAAGTCACCAAGAGACTTGAACGTGCATATGTCGATACATAGGTGGCAATTAAAAAACATTACAAGAAGAGCACACAATTAAAATATTTGCCTTAGCTTTTTGTAAATGTTCAAAATCAACATTAAATCCTACCCCACCTCCACTAACATGATTACACCATGTATGGGCCCTTGTTCATGTAGGGGAGTATGCTCAAACGGTACATGCATTAGCTTTGAACACACCTACAATCCCATCTAACGAAACCACATGAATCTTTTATTATTTCCATCCATTTTTTAAGGTCGATTTTCCCCCTTTCATTAATGATTTCTTACGTGCTCCCAAGCTCCTTGATAAACTCAAATGTGAATTTGAAGTGAAACAATAGAAGAGTAAGGAATTGGAGCACATTCCCTCGCTCGTAACACTTTGGGGGGGTAAAGGGGCATGTTGGAGCTCCATGATGGGACTAGGAAAAATGGCAAGCACTTAATCACTCACAGGGATTTGTACAAAACCAAACAACAAGTTGGTTAGTGCATAGTTTGAACATTTTTGGTGTTAAGAAGAGCCACGGGCAAATTTAGACTCACAAGATTCACCTCGGCCCGTACTTGGGGGAAGCCACCACCTTCCCTATCACAACCCCACTTTTGGAAGTGTGTGAACATGACACTCACATTCCTGAAATGGGGTCTTGGGAGTCCTTTGGGACTCTCGAAACTTCAGAGTTCAATTGCAGGGTCAAAACACCTCACAGTGGGATTTTTTTATATCATTAGAAAATTATCCAAGTGTAGATGTTGAAAATGGGCTCGCATGGGCCATTTGGAAATCTGTAGCACAAGTTATGACAAAAAAAAGGGTCGAGAGTTAAACTGGCAATTTGACTCCCGACCACTAAAAGTTGGGAATCGACCCAACCCTAGGGTGTGCAGGTGGAATGCGACACACCGTTGGAAAGATCTCAAGAAGAGCTACAAGTTTGCTTCAGACCTCATCCCACTTGGAGGTTTAAGTAAGGAGTTATGATCTCACGAAGTCCCGGGAGTCCAAACCGGGACAGTTTCGGGACTCCTCCTTAAGAGTCCGAAGACAAAAAACAATTCGAATGTGGGTGCCACGGAGAGGCGTAGAGAATACTATATGGGGGAAGGTGGTGGCTTCCTCCGAGTCCAGGCCGTGGTAAGTCTTATGAATCCAAAATTGCCCGTGACTTGTCCTAGCACTAAAGGTGCCCCGAAAAATGAACTAACCAACTTGTTGGTTGGTTTGATGTAGGTTCGAATAAGTAACTAAAGCTTGTCACTTTTCGTAGTCCCATCTCGAAGCTTTAGCACGCCCCTCTACCCCTTTTAGTGTTGAAAACTAGGAGCGTGCCCCGAGTTCCTCACAATTCTACTATTTAACTAACTTCGACCCATCTTGGGTCTAATTAGGAACTTGGGAGCACATCACTCCTTATTATATACTCTGTGCCTCTCCATGAGGCCCACATCCAAATGGCATTTTGTCCTGAGACTCCCAACTTAAAGTTCCGAAATTCCCAAAGTTGGGATTTTTACGACTTTGGGGCCCCATAACTTTGTGTGCAAACCTCCAATTAAGATGAGGTCCAAAGAAAAGTTGTAACCTTCGTCGAGATCTTTTCAACGATATGTTGCACGTCATCTGCATGCAAGGATATCAAGTTGATTCCTGACTTTTAATGGTCGGGAGTCAAATTGGCAATTTGACTCTCGGCCTTTCTTTTGGCCATAACTTGTGTTTCAAATGTCCAAATGGGTCATGCAATCCCATTTTAGATATCTAAGTTCCAAGAGCTTTCTAATGATATAAGGAACTCTTCAAGCCATTGAGTTTTGTCCCTGTAATCGCCCTCTGAATATTCGGGAGTCCACCGGGACTCCATCTCCCAAAGTGGGAGTTGCCTTGGGAGTGTGAGGGTTCATTCCTTCACACTTTCCTACACTCCCAAGAGCATGTGGTGTGACTTTTGGGCTTCCTTCTTGGCCCACAACCTTGCAAGCCCCTTTGCCTTACTTGCAAGCCTAAGGCTAAGGTTGCGACAATTTCCATTTCGAAATGAAGGTTACTTTAGATCGAAAATGATTTATTTATACCTTAGTTCTTGTTCATGACATCTTTCCTCCAATGGCCCTTGGGAATGGTGTATGAATTTTTATAAGATTATTTTGTCCTAGATGATTTTGCAAATGGCTTCAACCATTTTTTCAAAATATGTGGGCACATTGCTTGAAGTCATTTTCCACCTTAAGTATTACATTTGTTTCTATATTTTGATTTTTAACATTGGAAAAAAAATTTAACATACATCCCATCACAATCAATGAGGTGACCTATTGTCTAATTGCCCGCACACTAGCTATTCAATATAAGGATATTCTCATGGAACATTTTAATCCTCATCAATTTGGTTTAACAATTCATGGTGGTTATGAAATAGTGGTTCATGGTGTTTGAATGATGTTAGATTTGCACCCAAATTGGTTGGTGTAATAGGTGGATGACGTGCTCCCAACCTCCTTTATAGACTCAAAATGTGAGCCTAAGGTAAAAACAATGGAAGAGCAAGGAATTGGGGCACGCTCCTTGGTTCGCAACACTTGAAGGGGGGGCAGGGGGGGTAGAGGGGCGTGCTAAAACTCTAGGATGGGGACTAGGAAGAATGATAAACATCAATTACTAACACAAACCTGCACAACCAAACAACAAGTTGGTTAGTGCATAGTTTGAACACTTTTGGTGCTAAAAAGAGCCATGGGCAAATTCAAACTCACAAGATTCATCACAACCCGGACTTAGGGGAACCCACCACCTTCTCCCTTATAGTATACTTTGTGCCTCACCATGAGGCCCACATCCAAATGGCATTTTGTCCCAGGACTCCCAACTTAAAGTTCCAAAATTCCCAAAGTTGGGTTTTTCGCGACTTTGGGGCCTCATAACTTTGTGTGCAGACCTCCGATTGAGATGAAGTCTAAAGCAAAGTTTTAGCCTTCATTGAGAGCTTTTCAACAATATGTCGCACGTCACCTGAACATAAGGAAATCAGGTCTATTCCTGACTTTTAATGGTCGAGAGTCAAATTGCCAATTTGACTCCCGACCTTTCTTTTGGCCATAACTTGTGTTTTAAATTTCCAAATGAGTCATGCAAGCCCATTTCAGACATCTACGTTCCAAGAGCTTTCGAATGATATAAGGAACTTTTCAATCCAATGGTTTTTTACCCTAAAATTCGCTCTTTGAAGATTTGGGAGCCCATCACGACCCCAACTCCCAAAGTGGGAGTTCACTTGGGAGTGTGAAGGTTCATTCTCTCACACTCTTTTGCACTCCTAGGAGTGTAAGATGTGCCTCCCGGGCTTCCCTTTTGTTTCGCATTCTTGCAAGCGCCTGTTTTGGTCATGAGCCCAAGGTTAAGATTGCGATAATGGATATTCATAAGGCTTTCAATTTGATGTTGCAATAAGCCATTTTTTAAGAGTTACGATTTTCACCCAATTATATGGATCAATTTTTCCCATTTGTTTCACAATTCTATGCATGTTACAACATTAGCCTTAGGTTCACGATCAAGGCAAAGGCTTGCAAAGGTGTGAGCCAGTGAAACCTAAGAATCACATTTCATGCTTTCGAAAATGTAGGAAAGTGTGAGGGAATGAACCCCCACACTCCCAAGTGAACTCACACTTTGGGAATTGGAATCCCAATGGATTCTCAAATCTTGAAAAGGCGATTATAGGGGTCAAAACTCATTTGATTGAAAAGTTCCTTATACCAATGAAAAATTCTTGAGACATACATGTTTAAAATGGGCTTGCATGACCCATTTGAGTATTTATAACATAAATTATGGCAAAAAGAAGGGCTAGGAGTCAATGCCAATTTGATTCATGACCATTAAAAGTCAAGGATCGCCCTGATTTACTTGCTTGAAAGTGACATGTCACATATGTTGAAAAGCTCTCAAAGAAGGTTACAACTTTGTTTTAGACCTCACCTCAATCAAAGGATTGCACAAGAAATTATGGGTCCCTAATGTCGTAAGAGCCCTAATTTTGAAAATTTAGGGACTCCCAACTTGGGAGTCCTGGAATAAAATGACATTTGGGTGCAAGCCTTGTGATCAGGTACATAAAATACTATAAAGGGGAAGGTGGTGACTTCCTCCAAGTCCGAGCCGAGTCTTGTGAGTCCATGTTTGCCCATGGCTCGTCCATGCACCAAAAATGTTCCAACTATGCACTAACCAACTTGTTGTTTGATTTGTGTAGGTCCATATGAATAATTGACTTGCTTGTCACTCTCCCTAATCCCCATCCTAGAGCTCTAGCACGCCCCTCTACCGCCAAAGTGCTATGAACCAAAAAACGTACCTCAACTCCTTATCCTTCTATTGTTTTCGCCTTTTGGACTCATAGTTGAATCCATCAAAGAGTTCGGGGTGCATCAATGCATGCCCATCCCCATTGTATTTCTCTCAAGCTTATCGACATGGGGATTTCATTTCCATTTCATCAAAGTCAAGTAGATGATAAAAAAACCCATTGGGAGGAGCATTATTGTTCAAGGTGTTTTCTGTTTTCTTTAATTTTCCAATTTTAATTTACTGAAACTATCAACAAATATAGTTTGTTTTTCCACATCTAAAATATCAAAACACATAAAGCATTAAAGTCTCTTATTTATTCATAAAAAATAAATTGTTTTCAATCTTTCATTCCAAAAATAGAAAGGATAAGCTTCAAAAAAAATCCAAGTAAATTGGTTTGAAATCAAAAACTTTCCAAGAGTTAAAATTAAAAAATTTTAAAAATAAACTCTTGGTTTAACTTTAAGTCCTATTTATACCAACTCATAGTGTTGTTTCAACCTAAACAATCACTAACCAATATAAACTTCAAAATAAAAGTAACAAAGTTATTGGTCACAAGTTTAAATGAACCTATTCTATCAACAATTGGTTACTACAATAGATCGATTACCAATTCATAAAATAGAGTGGTTAACTTAAGACCTGTTATCCAAAAACTAAAATAGTCTTACGGTTATGATGTTTTACTACTTACGAGTTGGTTTTAACCAGTCATTATATACATATTGAAAAATTGGGTTAACATTACCCCCCTTGAAAACTAGATTTTGTCTTCAAAATTAGTCACCTAGAACTACATGTTTAATACTTGTATCTAAATTAATAAGTTTGTTCACCTATGGTATCAATAGGTTCAACCAAAGAAACTGATTAAAATCCTAATCCCTCAATAATAGGTGTGTCCTTTAATATTGTATTTTAGAGTTTTTAAAACTTCAAAGGCACGGGATATATTGTTAATCAAAGTAATATATATGCCTACTCTAATCTCTAGTATAACTAATGGTATGGGTTTTAGAGTGACAAGTTTTTCCAAGGCTTTTACTTGAGTGTTAACAACTGCAATAAGTACTTCCATAAATTTTATGGACAAAGGTAAAGTACAAGAAACAATGGCTAGCTTTGTTCTTCCTTTAATGGGCTTAAGTTCCTCAGTAATAGTGACAACAAATTAATTCCAAGAACTTATACCTACAGTTGTTGCTTGCACAAAACATTAAAAGGTACCTCAACCAGTTTGCCAATAAGTCGTCATACTTATAGCCTTCAAAATGCAACCAATATGCAATAAGTTCATTCAAGTAGGCTTCTTCATCTACATGAACAATCTCCAAATTGTCTTGGATATGTTCATCCATAATTTCCTATATGATTTGCCACCATTACTTCCATTTTGGGTTTTTATCAACTAATGTTTGGTTCTATAAGTTAAGTAAGGCATTGTCCAAAAGTAATTATTCAAATTCCTTAAACCAGTTATCCATGTAGGTGGTTTGATAAATTTTACTCAACGTTTTACGAAATGTTTCCAATTTGCCTTTCAATTCTTGGATCT
Source organism: Sphagnum contortum (assembly GCA_963920785.1). NCBI lineage: Eukaryota > Viridiplantae > Streptophyta > Sphagnopsida > Sphagnales > Sphagnaceae > Sphagnum > Sphagnum contortum. The sequence goes on from OY987281.1 coordinate 3,168,042, forward strand.
GTACCCAAAGTTCATGGGTACAATTCTCCATGTCAATGTTGACTTTTGTCAATTGTTCCCTCTACTACAAAAATGTATTATCTAGTTCTTCAAAATCATTTCCTATTATACACTAATGGCCTCCATCTTGCTAGAGTCCCTTGTTAACTAATCAAAATCAATATGCACGATTTTAAAGTCGTTACGGGTTAACTCATTATATTTCAACTGTAGGGTTTCAGCCTTTTTTATTACTCTTTAGCTTCAACATTTTTAGCAATTAGATGCATAGTTTAAAAAGTTGGGTTTTCATAATAGTTAAATCCTTATTTCTATTCTAGGCAACATGCTTGTTTATGATCAATTAGTTCTAAGCAATGGGCCTATAATTGGTTGTTGGCGTCTTTTAATAAGTTATATGCAATATTGTATTTGGTTTTCAAATCAACTAAGTTGTCTATTGTCTGAAACTAAATCTGGGCAACTAAGGCCACTTACTCAAAGAAAAGTGTAACCTATTTTAGGCTTTTGTGTTGAGCATACGCTATTGGCACTAGTAGGAAATGGCCATTTTGCAACTGGTTCTTGGGACTAATTTGTAGTTGCAAGCGACATTTGCAACTAAAATCTTAATAGTTGCATTGACACTAATCACAAACAACAACAAATTTTGGATGAAAGAAAAAGTCAACCAAATATGGCTTCATCCTTTGATTTGTCATATATGTATTATTGCTTGCAACTAGGATCCAACATTTTTGGTGAAGAATGGGAACAAATTATGTGTTGCCACGTGTCCCAACTCTTAACAATTAAAAAATAATTTTGAAATAATCCAAGACATTTAATTTTTATGCTTGGATCATTTAGATTGTGACCCATGGTGCAATATAAATTTGCCACGTGGAATATTAATTGAATTTGTTTAAATTCAATTTAAATCAATATTTAGGTATGTAGGTTGAACTAGGTACCTATATACCTATATACCTACCTACCCATCTAGGCTAAACACCTATCTAGATGGGACCTATTTAGATAGTAGTGACATACTCTCAATTCGATTCAAACATACGCGTATTATACGTTTTTTTGGGCTTTTTAAGAAATACTTGAAAATACTTGATCATCGTTGTCTTTGGGTTTGGGCACAACTTAAGCTCAGCTTGCTCAGCGTTTTGCTCGTCGTATTCACGTATTTCACGTATTCACATTTTCAAATTTTAAAATAATTGAAAATACTTCTTTTAAAGCACCTTCGAAAAATATGCGTATTTCGTATGTCACTACTATGCCTATTTACCTACCTAGGCCAAATATATACTTAAATAGGTAGATAGAAAAGTAGGTAGGTAAATTAGGGAAGTATGTAGTTAGGTGTAAATACATGAATATTTTTATTTTATTTTGGGTTAAATCATTTTCATTGGCTCATCCCATTTGTCCATGTTTTTGAATATGAGATTATAAAGACAAAACACCTTGTTTATATACTTTTCAAGATGAGAATGAAAGCCAAAACATATGGGATAAACTTTTTAGTTGGAATTCATTTGTGACTAAACATTTTTTAGTTGCAAATGACTTGCAACTAAAAAGTTTATCCCATATGTTTTGGCTTTTAATCCATTTGAAAATTATATAATTAAATAGGTAACTGACAATTAACTAGTCAACTAATTAATTAATAAAATTACTATTTATTTAATGAATAAAATATAGAAAAATAAATTAATAAGTTAGTTATTTAATTAAATTTATAAATTATCCAACTAATTAATTATTTATAGTAATAATCATTAATATATTATGATTATTTAATTAATTATATTACTAGTTATTAAATATTACTTAATTTATTGGCTAGATAAATAGTAATAATATTTATTTTTCATTATATATGAACTATAATATTTATCAACTAATTTCATTAACTAGTAATGGTTAATATTGAACTAATTAGATAATTATAATTAATTATTATTTCATAACCAAATAAATTAATATAATAGTCGAAGTATTCAATAATTAATAATTAAGGATTATAAAAATTGAGTAGTAGTTTTCCTTAATATAATAATATAATTAAAACCTGTCCTAGGCTAACTATTTTATTAAAATTATTCCCATTATTATTTTCATTTTTATGATTCATAATAAATATAAATATAAATATTTAATAGTAAAAATAAAATTAATAAAATTATTATTGTAGCTAGTTGGTAGCCAATGTTTTTTATTTTATTTTTATTATTCATATTATTAATTCGTTCATTATAGTTATTTATAAATTATTACAATAAATATTTTACATTTTAAACAATTATAGTTTTGCTTCGAAAATCATTTTTGCATTTGCATATTAATTTACTAGATTTCCATTCTAACTACTACAAAAATTATTATAAAATAATAAAATAGAAACTAGAAAATTATATATCAATAATTGAATATAATAATTGAATAATTATTAATTAACTATAAATTAACTATAATTTTAAAATTTTAAAATTTTAAAATATAAATTAATATTTTTGGGTAATTATTATAATATAATAATACTTCATAATCGATTATTTATAATAATAATAATAATAATAATAATAATAATAATGTAATTTGTAACTAGCCTAGGTTAGTTATTTTTTTATTATATATTATTATGTCATTTTTCAGATCTATTATGATTTATTATATTATATATTTTTATTGAATCGAAAATAAAATTTTAATAAATTAATTAATCATTTGAAAATTATTATTATTATTATATAATATGATATAATTTTAATAATTATATAATTATTTTTCCTATCATATCATCATCATTATGATCAGTATGTAATAAAATGTAATTATTTTTAAAAAGTTAATGAAAAAATACTTTAATTTAATTTATTATTATATGTAATTAATATAAAATGTAATATTCATATTAATAAATGTCATTTGTAATAATTTTAAAAAGTATATAAGATGGTTTGGATAAACTTGTAATATGGGCACAATGTATGTAGTAAATATTTTACATAAAATTTTAATATACTCAAAATATACACTAATTAATGTAACCATTATATTGAGGTTATTTATGTTAATATTACTTGAATACACATGTAATATGGTTGTTTAGATACATTCAAAATATACATTTATAAATATTAATATACCCAATTATATTCCTTAAAATTCACAAAATACACTTTTGTATATTCATAGGGTTACAACTAAATTGGTCACATTTGTAACTAATGGGACATAAATTGTTCTGCTTGGATGAAAACCAAACTAAATGTTGTTTACATGGAAATATGAACACCAAAATAGTCGCAAATTAGTTGTAATGTAGTTGCAAATATGACCAACACAAAAAATAGTTGCAAAAATGTCCAAATGTAGTTGCAAATAACTAATAGTTGCATGTAGTCGCAAATAGAGTGGTTACATTTTGGCCAATTTCTACTAGTGGCATCTCAAGAAAAATATAAACAAGTCTAGGTTAAATGGGTTCAATAGGTTTAGGTTGAACTTATTTTGTACCTGTTGATAATGGGTTGTTAATTGTTTTGTAGGAATATAATTTTTTTAAATAGGTAAAGGTTTTTGATTTGGTACCTTTTCAAAGTCAAGTTCATTTCGATCCTCCATGAACTTGTCATTTTCCATCCTTATTGATTCATCATTTTGTTATGTAGTGACATCAGTTTCCATGTTTTCATCACCTTCCTCCATAACCACGATTCATTAACAAGTGTGAGGTTTCTTTTTCAATATTTAGCTAGTTGGTTATGGACTCAACTAATCCTTGGGTGTTGACACTTCAATTGTATCTTTAGTCACTATTGTTGAACTAGTCATGGTTAAATGTTAATTAAGTGCACTGATTGTTACTCACTAATGAATTCCTCCTTGGTCACAACCTTAGGAAAAGGTTCTCTAAATAACCCCATAACAGTCTTTTCCTTTCTCCCTTGAATTGGTCATGGTTTTGGAAAATCAATAGGTGTATCCTCCTTTAACAAGGGAAACCACTATCATAAATAGACCTTTATAATAGGTCCAAAGTAACAAGTTATTGCCTTCTTGTCAGGTGTTGCCAACCTTGTTACAATCTAGTTTTGGTACTTAATCCACCAAGTTAGTTCTATTGACATTTGTGTCAACATAATGGAACACCAATTGAGATTTTTTCCTTTGTTTGTTGAATTCAAAGTGATGGCAATACAATTGCTGAAATATGCTAACCTTTCTCGTTGGTAAATAATTTGCAAGATTGTTGCAAACTCGGAATGGTATTCCTCCTTCATTCAAATGACATTCCATTGTTCTTTATTGATAAATTCATCTATTCTAACTATGTTTTTAAAAACAACTTGAGTTTCTTTGACCAACATGTTTGTTGCATCAATTGCTCCTTTAGCACTGACACCAAATTGCTTAACGATTAGCATTTAGTCAATGGTGATTCTTTCACCACAAATAACCACCCTCAAATGCATCCATCCTTTATGGATTTTTAGGTGTGTAAAAACTCCTCCAACAAGTATGGTCATGGAATTATCAAGTGAACAACAAACAAGCCACCCAAATTGGCTTGCTCTGCCCACTATCGTTCTTTAGATCCCATCTGAATCCATTTAAGCATTTTTTGAATTTCCTTCACTTCAACAAGTGTTTACTTTTGGGTTACTTTAGGAAATGAACTACCCCCTTCCACCTATTCCTTTCCCTTGTGCTTCATCGAGTATTTAGATCGAAACTTGGTAGGTACAACAATAGGTATGTCAAAAGAATCAGCTTTTATGTTAAAGAATCCTCCTACAATTGATATTAATGAAAAAAATTCTAGTTGTTCAACTTCAACATGTCATTCAACTTTTTCTTCTTTCTCTGCAACTATTTTTTCAACTTGTTTTTCCTCCTTAGAATCACTAATTATTACAAATGTAGGTGTAGAAGGTGAAAATTGTCTTTGAAGACCTCACAATGTTTCAAGTCCTCTACATAGTAACATCATGTTTTAATTCTTAAAAAAATTCATGTTATATGTCTTCTTCCCCATAACTCTCAATACTTTCTCAAATTATAGGAGGTGACCTTGATGCAAGTGGTTCAATGTAAATTGCTTCAATTGTTCTAGAAGTTTCTTCTCTAAATCTTTATAGTTCTCTTTCTTCTACCTCTTTCTCTTCTCAACTCTACCTCCCTCTTGCTTGTTTTTTTTCACAATTGATTGTGAGGTGACTTTCAATCATGAAGTGATTATATTCGAAGGTACATATGCTATTGGTGAAGGAAAAATGAAAAATGCATCTTTAGATATTGAATTATGTTTATAGTTGAAAACAAACAGTTTACCTCCTATGCATCATTTATGATTTGGAATTGATAGATATAGTTCCAAATCCTAGAATTTTATGTTAAATTATCACCCACCTAAACCAACTTTTAAGGAACTAACATAATGTTTAACTTAACAACAAACTTCCTATCACTCAAAATGTTGTTGCCATCACATATGTTATCACTACTACAAAATGTGGGTGAAATTCATTAGTCCCCATTCACTAAACCAGTGAATTCACTACTTTTTTAATAATCCATCTTCATTACAACCAATGAATTCACTCAAAATCTAATGAAATAACTTGGCATACATGGACACCTTTTGATGTAATATATCCGAATATAACTTGCATTAATTCATTGGAAAGTTAGCTATAAGGTGCGCTTACTTATCAAATCTCAAGCCATGCACTTAAATCAGTAAAAAGTCATGCCATAGAACTCGAAAGGGTTTCATATAAGCATAAAGTTCTTAATACATTATTGCCATCACATATGTTATCCAAATCTGCTTGCATTAGTTCATTAGAAAGCTAGCTACAAGGCGCACTTGCCTACTAAATCTCAAGCTTACACCTATAGGTTTAAATTTTTAAAAAATTATGCTACAAAACTTGAGGGGTCTTATGAATTTTTTTTCAAATTTCAAGTTCCAAATTTACCCCTACTCATTTCCATTCTTTCAAAGGTACTACTATCATCCCATCTATTCTCCTTCTTTCCACCATCTATTAGGACTAATCACTTTTCTCCTCCCAAGGAAAGTTGTAAGAACAAGTTTTCAAATATTCAAATCGAAAATCACGTCCAAGAAAAAAAGACAAATGATCCAAATTTGTGCCTTTAAAGAGAAGGAGAAAGAAGAAGGTGAAGGAAGGCCCCAACTTGGTGACCAATGGAAGGTTCTAAGCTTGGTGGCCCTTGGAAGGAATATAATGTTTGGAGGCCAATGGGAAAACATTTTGCGTGGTGGCCAATGGAAGGTTCCAAGCTTGGTGGCCCTTAGAAGGAATCCAATGCTTGGAGGCAAATGAGGAATCATCTTACTTGGTGGCCAATGGAAGGTTCCAAGCTTGGTGGCCCTTGGAAAGAATCCAATGTTTAGAGGCCAATGGGAAAACATCTTGTTTAATGGCCAATGGAAGGTTCCAAGTTTGATGGCCATTGTAATGTTCCATGTTTGGATGCCTTTGGAAAGAGAATGAGAAGGAGAAACATCCTTTTCACCTCCTTCCATTTTTTACCCCATAAGATTTTACTTAAACTTTTTTTCCATTAATTTTAGGGTTTTTTTTTACCATGGTTTTAAACTGTTACTTCGCATCTTTCCTTCCTTTTCCTTGACATATAAATTACAATCACACATCTCGAAGTACCAAATCTTCCACATACTCATCCCCAAGTTGATTTTAATAAAAAAAATTGCTTTCCTTGAATTCGTGACGTTGCACATGATTATGTCTTACATGCTTCAAACCACATAAATGAACGAAAAATTGCCTCAAATGTCATCCCTAGATTCAACATTGACCCAGCACCCTCATGATGAAAATTGCAAACTACGAGAGGTGCACCTTTGTTTAGAAATCAAACCCCCTTGAACTTGGTATTATCGAATTTCTTGAAACTTTCGTACCTTGGTGGTTTTGTTGCAAGTCGACCCCACTTCTAGTGACGAACCTAAAACTATTTATGAAATTTTGTACCAAACTAAAGACATTTTGATTTTTGCATGGTCTTTAATTTTCGGCATTGGACAGTACCGTTGGTTGCACAATCTGATTCGTCAAGTACCTCTTAACAATAAGGCAAATTATATAGTTCGCACCATCAAATGCATACTAAATTTCTTGCAATTATGAATTACCATTGTGCATAGCCTAAGACTCAACATGTATTCACAGATCTTCCTTGAATTTTTCCATAACCTAAATAAAAATTTTGTTCATTGTGAAATCCATGTTACAATTGCCAACCTATCACCCTACTCATTTTAATTGTTATGTTGTTTCAAATTTATCCTACATGTTTATAATGTTCAATAATTATTTTATTTCCATTGGACCGTTCATTGACACCCTTAACTACTTAAAAAATCTCAAATCATCCTTACTTGTGCAACTATCCACTTAATACCAAAATGAGACCAATGATGTGCTGAACATTACAAATTTTGTTATTTGCTTCAAACCCCAACCCTTTATAAACTTTTCACCCCCAATCACACAATTGAAATTTTAAAACTACAATTATCACCTTTTGTTTTTTTTAAAATCAAATTTCGAAACAAAAACAACCCCCCATGTGATCATGCACACCCATCATTTTTCTTTCTAACATGAAATCTTTAAAAACCCCTAATAGCCTTGTCACACCCCAATATCCTTAATGCACATGGTTGTGTCAATAGGTTTCACACTAATCTAAGGCACTCATTGCTTCATTTTGGTGCAACAAAAAAAATAAAGGAATCCAAAATGAAAAAATGAAAAGACATTCAAAAAGGCACACTTGTTCATTGTAGCTGTAAAACAAGAAGTGGCAAATGTTACTTAGATTTAGCAACATGTGACTTAACATGTTGATAATGTAAACATCATGTTAAACCAAACAAATGTTTTAACCTATTATTTAACCTAACATGTAATATTGACCTAACCAATTACTGAACTTGGTAGGTAATGTTACTAGTAAAAATATAAGTTGACAGGTTAGTCAACAAGCGATATGTAGAACTTGTACTTGGCAAAACCAATAGTTGAACACGTAATTAAACAAGGTGTAACTTTTATAAATTTTGGATTATTAGTCTAGATATTGGCTATTGACTGTTCATAATGGTCAATTATGACTATTGTAACTTGAAATAGCTAGTATAAGACTAGGAGGATAAACTTGTTGAAGAGTTTTTGGATTTCATTTTAATTGTCTATTTCAATTTTCATTTGTGGAACAATAATCATTTTTCTTTTAATCAACTTCCTTCAAGTTTTGAGTAATTTGTGTACATGTTAGTTTAGGATTTCAAATTGGTTTAAGTTTTATTAATGTTTTGCATGTTCATGTTGTTTTAGAAAACATGTTGCTAAAGAATTCAAAAGTAGAATAACTTTGATGGGCATAGAAAAACCCATTAACATTTGGCAACCATGCAATGGATTAGAATTCAAAATCAATCATGCTTAGAATTTCTAATTTGATTTAATTGTTTTGTAGATCAAGTTTGGAAAGCAATCATGCTTGAAATTCCTAAACCTATTCAAGAGGACGCACAAGAACAAGATGAACAACAAATGCAACCTATGGGAGATGAACATGTGAATGCACCAAACATGGATGTATCATAAAGGGGAAAAGTCAATGAACAACATCAAAATGTAACAAAACCAGTTGTGTAGTTAGACCCAACAACACTTTCAACCATTCATCAAAAAACGTCATGAACAACAACCCAACCATAAGTAGTGAATGTTTATCATGATGACAATCATAAACCTATTCAACCATTTGATGAAGTTGCCTTTGCACAACAACCATGGTGATTTGTAACCCCAAATTACAATTTACCTAGAACAAATGCATTTACACCAATTACAACATCTACTAGTTTTCAAAACTAACCACTAGACACCAACTTCAATTTGGTCCCAATTAATTCGGAGATGATATGACTTCACATACTCAATAGGTTGGAGCAACTTCGTCACATTGACCAAAAGATTGTCTAATCAATCAATTTTTATACCATATTTAAAACCTATTGAACTTAGAGCAACACCCATAGTCATTCAATAAGGAGTCACTAATCCACAAAACACCTGACCTATTAGACCAATATCTGATCTAAGAGGAAGATCGCAAGTCCCGCATCATAGATCGGTTTTAGGAAAAAAACAAAGTGCCAGAACTGTAACATGTACATATTGTCATCGAATGGGACACTTTTTCAATTGTTATCCATTTGTTGATAACATATTAAAACAATTATTACAGGAGGAGGTGATGAATGTTCATCAATTTGTCCTTCCAACCACTATAACAATAGTACCCAATGTGTTTTTATTACGAATTCAAGCCATGAATCCTAGTATAGGTCATACAACAATACTTGTTAACTATCAAACAACTTAATCAAAACTTGTTACACCAATTGTACTAGGTAAAACTCTTATGTTACCTATTGCAACATACCCAATGTGGTATAACGTCATGCCCTTGTTTTTGCTTTTAAAATTTAAATTGTATCCAGCATATCCAACTTGAACATAATGACTTGATTATTTGATCTTTAAAAATTATATAGGTTATGTACCTAGGAATGTGAACCTTGTATCTAAACAACTTGTTGTACCACCAACATATACACCATACTTTGTTGGACATCAATTTCCTAGAATATTTCAACTAGTGACCAGTAGGGACAGACAACCTATCCAATAATTTGTTTCTGCACTAGTTCCAACCATTGTATAGGTTACTACAAGTTTACTAACTTATGTACCCAAAGGTTTTACTCACCAACCATGACGCGCTCCTTGGTCCCGGGTTGAACCCACTTGAGGGTTCACCAATGTGAAGTTGCGGAAAGTTGGGACCGAAAAGCACGATCCCGACTTCCAACTCTAGAAAGGGGTAGAGGGTTGAGTTGGAAGCCCCGGGATTAGACTAGGAATAGGGACTAACTTAGCTTGTGTGAATCTACATCCAAAAACCAACCACGGGAGGTTAGTTTAGCATTCGGGACACCCTTTGGTGTTGGGACAAGCCACGGGCACTTGGACACACAAGACTCACCACGGCTCGGACTTGGGAGTAAGCCACCACCTTACTCCCTATAGTATTCTCTGCAGCTCGCAATGGAGACTACATCCAAATGGCACAAATTCCCGGGACTCCTGAAATGGAGTCTCGAAATTATCCCTCCGGGACTCCCGAAACTTTGAACGGCTATAACTCCCGACTGCAGAGTTGGATCGCGATGAGGTCTAAACCGAAGTTGTAGCCCTCGTTGAGATCTTTCCAACGCCATTTTGCACATTCAAATCGGATGTCGGGAAGGCATCTATTCCCGACTTTTAGTGGTCGGGAATCAAATTGCCAATTTGACTCCCGGCCCTCTTTTGCCCATAACTTGGTCTGCAAATGTCCGAATTGCCAATGCGAGGCCATTTTCGACATGTACGTTTCAAGACCTTTCCAATGACACCAAGAACACCCCAATGCGAGGTGTTTTTCCCCTTTCTGTCGAACTCTGAACATTCGGGAGTCCCGGAGGACTCCAAATCCCCAACTTTTCCAAGTGTTGGGCTTCACCCCCACACTTGGCCAAAACCTGAACCTTACAATTTACGTATGGCTGATCCATTACAAAACCTCTAGGTTTGATTAAGGATATTAAAATTCTTGTTCATGGAATTCTTTATGCAGTGACTTTCACTATAATTCAGAGTAGTGTGTTAGACTTTGACTACTTTATGTTGTTAGGTTGTTTTTGGCTAATGGATGTTAAAGTGTTTCATGATTGGGGCAATAATATTATCATCATACAAGAAATTGGTATAGTTAGAACCATACATGTTACTAAGAAACTTGGAACACCAACCAAATGTCCAGAAATGTTAGTTTGTTATTATTTCCATTTTGGAATATCTAACGAAAATGATTCAATGTTTGCCACAAAACTATGATTATTTTCAATAAGAACCATAGTTGTCCCTACATCAGTTTGGTCATATCAACATGTTAAGTTGCTGACATCCGCATGTTTGAATTTAGTTGAACAAATTATCGTACATGTTAACCTTGTGTCTTAATCACCTATTTCATTTGATATATTTGTTGAACCAATATTTGTATTATTTGTCAAGATGGCTATACCCCCTGACACTTTCCAACAACATTTACCAAAAACGTTTTTCCAACCTGAAGTTGGAAAAATGGAGATTGACGACACACCTACTTGGATCAGAGTTCAAAATCTTTGCATTACTAAATGGATTGTCTTTGAAGAAGAGAAATTGACTAAGATTAATTTAAGTTCTGAAAAAACATGCAACATGTTAAAATCAATGTGGATTTGGAACCTCTTGTCAACCATCAATTGATTGAATTACTAAAGGAGTTCAAAGACATTTTGCCTAGACTTACAAAGATTTGAAGGGCATACCACCTAGGGTAACTCAACATTGGATTGAGTTGGACACATCGATACCACTTGCTCATCAAGCAAGGTGTTGGATGTTAATGTTATTTGGGAATCAGTAGTTTTACCAAAGGACAAAAAAACAATTGGGTGCAAATGGGTGTACAAAGTCAAACATAATGTAGATGGATCTATGACAAGGCAAGATTGGTTACCAAAGGTTATGCCCAAACTTATGGCATAGACTATGAGGAGACCTATAGTCTAGTTGCCAAAATGACAACTATAAGAGCAATCATTGCTATGGCAACAACAAAAGGATGGTCTTTACATCAAATGGATGTAAAAAAATGTTTTTCTCCATGGATATTTACAAGAAAAAATGTACATGGAACAACCACTATGTTATGTGGACCAAACACATCCTAATTTGGTTTGTAGGTTGAAGAAAACTTTGTATGGCTTGAAGCAAACACCTAGAGTTTGGTCAGACAAAATAGGTCAGTATCTTGTCACAAGTGGATTTTAAACATCCAATGCAAATTTTTCACTATATGTGAAAAAGACAGATCATGGGATTGTAGTCATAATCATCTATGTTGATGACTTGATTATCACAAGAGATAGCGATGCAAACATCTCTGATTTGAAGAAGCTTTTGAAGCAAGAGTTTGAAATAAAGGATTTGGGAGAGTGCATTACTTCTTCGGCATTGAGGTAATCCAATCCCTTAAAGGGATATGGTTACTACAAAGGCAATATGCGTTGAACAAATTGTCCGAATATGGGATGACAGGGTGCAAACCCATTTCAATTCCATTGGAGCAAAATGTGAAGTTAAGTGTAGATGAAGGAAACCTTGTGGAGGATACCACTATGTATAAATGCATAATAGGGAGCTTGATTCACATGACCATCACAAGGCCAGATTTGAATTATGCAGTTGGAGTGATGAGTCAATTCATGAGAACATCACGAAAGCCACATTTGGATGCAGTGAGGCGCATACTGAGGTACATAAAACATATTTCACAGTGTGGAATTTTTTATGGAGCCAAGAGTTAATTACAAGTACATGGATACACGGATGTTGATTGGGTTGGTAATGTTTCAAATAGAAGATCAACCAATGGTTTCATGTTTTATTTTGGAAGTGGTGCTATTATTTGGAATAGTAAAAAACAACCAATAGTTGTAGTATCAAGCACAGAAGCAGAATACATAAGTGCAGCAATTATTGCATGTGAAGTAATTTGGTTATAAAAACTACTCTCATATTTGGGACATTCAGTGGATGTTCTTGTTGTCATTTATTATGATAACATCAATAACATAGTATTTACTAACAACCTGGTCTATCATGTTTGGACAAAGCACATTGAGGTGCACTACCACTTTATTAGAGAAAAAATTGTAGTAAAAGAAATTGACCTTATTCGTGTCAATACTGAAAATCAAGTTGTTGACATTTTCACATAGGCTTTAGGTACAAACAAGCTAAGGAAGTTTTTAAAAATGTTTGGTGTACTAGAAATGGATTTGAGCTTGAGGGGGAGTGTTGAGAATTCAAGTTCAACTAGTTAGGTTTCAATAGTTACTGGAATAGGAAAGTAACTAGGGTTACTTTCATTAGGTTATTTTCTTTACTAATATTAGTTTGGTTGTGGTTTGGTCTTATAGTTAAATACGTTGGTGTTGATGGTTTGGTTCTCTTTTCTTCATTGCACAAGTTTGTGTATTTCATGTGACAAAAACCTTGAGGAATTCTTGATGTTATGTTCCATGTTGTGAACATCATGTTTTAGTTTCCTTTCAATAAAGTTTTATGTTTGCACTTGAGTAGATCTCTTATTTGTTAACATTTTCTTGGCCCAAGATTCTTACCACAAACACCTTAAGTACTAATGTACATAAAATGTTTGACTGTGACAAAAACCAAGTGCCCTATTGCAATGTAAAAAGTTTCAAAAAATGAAATTTCTTCTTGGGCCATTGATAGAATATGGTCCACATTGGATAAATTTTAATATTCTTACTTTCATAAGTGAAAAAAATAGTTATTTTAAATGTTTATATAAAAGTTGGAACAAAATTGTTTCATTTGACATGAGAAAAAAGGGAAATTATTTTAAATAGGTCATAGAAAAAGGGAAGAAAAAGGTGAATTTGAGAATCCTAGGAGTGAGTCTTTAATGTTTCAAAGTGAGTACCCCAATCATGCTTGGACCCATCAATATAAGATCAAAGACTAACTTAGTACCAAGGTTTCCAAAATTACAATGTACATGTGGACATTTCAAGTCTGTAAAAACAAGATCATATGATCTAATATTCAAAACCTTGTTGCATTATCTAATTTTGAGAAAACATGAACTGGACAAGGATCTAATAATCAACCTTGGGTTTCAAGCAACAAATGTGTGGCATGTTTTTCGTACACTTTGGGTGAAACGTGCTTCCTTATGACGTCATTCTGGTTGGGACTTATTCATGTTTCCTTAATCCACCAATTCACCACACATGAAATAGTTATTGTATCAAGGGTGTTTGGATGTCTTCTTCAAGTAACAACTGCCCATTGTAATGAACTAGACATTTTTATCTCCCACCTTCTCTCCACAACATAATGGGTCTATCTTAAGGACTTTGGTTAATGCTTTAACACCAACCATTTTTTTGTTAACAATGACACTTAACAAAGTACCCTTGTATGCCAGTTTTTCCTTTGATTGTATTTCTTGTACTCCTTTGACTTCTTGAAACTCATATCTCAAACTTTGAACAAGAGCATGTTAAACCTTTACTTCTCTTGGAGGAAGGTGAAAATGTGGGAGATGAAATTTGATAATGTTATTGCCCATTAACTTTTCCATAACAACCTTTCTATTAAAATTAGTGTGATAAGAAAAAAGTTCAAAGTCTATGAAGGTGGCAATCTTTTGCATTGAGCCATACACCTTCATATCAAATGTACCTTTATATCTTGTTCCCACCACAACTTGTGCAAAGTCGGCTACTTCCTCTTTAGCTAAATCCTTAGCTTTATGTCTACATTGTCATTGTCTTTCGTTTGTGCCCTCATTTCATTTCTCTAGATCAAATGCTTCAACCTCAACCTCTAATTGCTTAGTCATTAGACCTTTACGAATTCTCCTAGCCCTTCTTTGCTTGTCCTTGGTGTTCCCCGTGGAATTGAAAACACATTCCCAATACTACAAAGAATAAATTTAAAATTTAAAATTAAACACTACAATTTCACAAAAACATTAACTAAAGATACATGTGTTCATAAAACAAATTGGATTAAATGTAGGAATATGATTATCAAATCTTTGTGTAAGATAACTTACCATAAACATAGAAAAATAAACTTGCCGAAACACACAAATAACTAAATTCAAACTTGTGCTACAACATGGGAGAGATGTCTCATTGGTGTTCATGATCATACCTTGCACCCAAAATTCATCCTCCCAATTGACCTTTATTTTATGCCATTAGAACACTTTAATCTAGGATCACCCTCCCGAACCCACATTGCCACAACAATGAACTCAAGAACTACATTTTTCCACCCCCACTTCATAGCCCCCCTAGAGTTCACAATTTCCATTTTGCACTTGTTGAAGTTTTTGGAAGAACACAACATTGTGCCTTCATTCCTAATTTAAAACCCTAACTCCCTCACAACATCCATCTTGTCCCCCTAGTCAACCATTGATGCAAGTTCAACAAAGTTCTTGAAACTTCCTTGTAGCTTTGTCCTACCCTTATTTCAAACCCTACACCCACATGGGGCATTCACTATGGTTTCCTACCATGCATTTATGTTATCATCAAAGTTTTCCAATGGTTTTTAGATATCCATCAAACAATCAGGGTAGATGGCGATGAACGTTCAATATTGATTTCGTTTCCATAGTAGTACAAACAACATTATGAAATATAATAAAACACTTTGAAGCTAAGAACACATGGGTTGTTGAATGCCAATTAATTGAAATTAATTCTTGAAATTATTTATTAACCCAAATGTACTACACTTCAAAATGTGACCGTAAGAAAATGTCAAAACGTCAATTTTTTACCCAAAACGTATTAATGACCTATAAGAACATCAATTAAATGGTATGTAATTTTACTTAATCAAAATATGTGATAAATTGAAGAATACTTTTCCTCGTAGTCATAAACTTGTATTTGTGAAATTTCAATGAAAGTAGTTTCAAAAAGGAAAAAATAATGTTGGCCACTGAGATTCTTGTTTTGAGATGGCACTAATCTAGTTACATATTTGACCATGGGCAATCAAAAAAGATCTAAAAACATTATAAATTGATGTAATCCTTAAGGTTTACATTGTTATTTTAGGTTTACAAAAAATAGGTTTGTTATAATGAAAAATCTTTTGGATTTTCCAATAATGATAGGTTTATTATTTTGAAATTTTGTATGAAGAATCTTGGTGAACCTCTTTTTGGTGTTGTCAATAACTTGACGGCCACTAGGTTGAAATTTATATTTGAGATATTCAGTAAATTGTTTTCACTTATCTAAATTGCATTTTGTTAATTTTAAAAGGTTTTATTTCTAGTGTTGTCAACAACATGGTGGCCATTAGGTTCAATTTTTAAAAATATTCAATAATTTTTTTGACCTACGTAAATTATGTTTTGTTAAGTTTAAAAGGTCCTAGTTTTGGTGTTGTTAACAACTTGGTGGCCACCAGGTTCAATTTGTATTTGAAATATTACCTAGACTTTTTTTACCAATGTAAATTACATTTTGTTAATTTTAACAAGCCCTCTTTTTAATGTTGTTAACAACTTGGTGCCCACTAAGTTGTAGTTATAATTGAATATGCAATGTTTGAATTAGTAAAATTTATTTTTGCTATTTTTGGACTTTTGTAAAGTCTAAAAGTATTAAATATGTGTTCTAGGCTATTCCAAACTAATTAACCTTAAGATAATTTTGACTTTTCTAGTTATTTCACCCCATGTTATTTTTGTCCATTATAATCTTAAGTTATTTTATGTTAGTTTTGGGTATTATAAGTTATTCCAAGTTATTCCTTGATTATTCTACCATAGGCTAATTTATTTTATTATAATGTAGCATATTCTACCTTTGGTTATTCTTGGCAATTTTGTTTATTCATTACTAAAATTCACTATCAAAATATTCAAGTTGACTAGCTAGTCATTTTTTATTAATGGACATACACATTTTGATTAAAGGCATGAAGCTTGTATTTTTTTTACCAATCAATTTGATTAAAGTGGCCTATTTAAAAGATACATCTAGTCAAGTTTAACAACTTTAATCAAAATGATCAATGGGTCAAGTTGAACATAAAAAATTGACATCACTAGTCAAAATGATTAATGAGTTTTAGTTAAGTCGAACATTTAGTCAAGTTGAATAGAAGAAATTGACATTATTAATCAAATTGACCAATGTTCTTTGGTCAAATGGGACATCTTATGTTAGGTAATAGGCTACCCCATCAAACAAAAATATTATGTACCTACCTCCTACCTCCCACCTACGTATCTATTAACCCACCCTAAACCTACCTACCCACCCACTTACATACATACTATTTACCTACCTACTTAACCACCCACCCACCTACCCACTTATCTACAAATTCTTACATACTTACCTACCTAGCCACTAACCCACCTACTTATATGCTACCCATTGGCCTATTTACCCACTAGCCTACCCACCCACTCACCCAGCCACCTACCTACATATTACTTATATGCTTACATACCCATTCACCCACCCACCCACCCACCTAATTATTTCCTACCTATTTACCTAACTCCCCACCCATCCACCTACCTACCTACATATTTACTAACCCACCAACCCACCGACCCACCGACCTACCTCCTACAATATCCCTACCTATCATGCACTTCACAATCTTGTAGTGATGTGTCAAAATAAACATGTGAAATAAAAAACTTGACAAAAGTTGAACACCTTTTGATGGTGTGGTCCATTGGATAAATACTTGGTTTAATTATCATTGAGTAGGTTAAAGGTTCAATTATTAATACTTGTAACCTATGTGCACATGCTTAGGGGGTTAAAGTAAGTAGGTTAAGTTAAATAAATTAAATAGGTTATACGAAGTTAAGTTAAGGTAGTTGAGGTAAGGTCTAATAGGGTAGGCTACCACCCACCTACCTACCACAAAAAAAATTGATAGTAAAAATAATTTAAATATGGGCATAAATTTGACCAGTCAAATCATCCACTGTTTGCCAGTCAAAATGATTAATCAAATGGTCCATTGTTCACTAATCATAATGACAAGTCAAATGGTCCATTACTTTGATAGCCAAAAAGATCACCCCAATCACAAAAAAATGTCGAAATCAACTTGTCCAATGATGAAGTAGTTTTTTTTACACTTGTCCAAATTGGGTGTTTTTTAAACTAGATTTGTTGATAAAAAACCCATGATTTTCTAATAGTGAATATACCTTAAGTTATTTTTTCAAATATTTTGGGCTAATCTAAACTCTTCTACCCTAGGCTATTTTAGGATATTTCAACTTAAGTTATTATAACTTATTTTAGGTTATTCAAAACTATTTTACATTTAATTATTTGAGGTTAGTAAATATTACAAGTTAACCTAATTTAGGCTATTATAAGTTATTTAAAGGGGTGGTTGCACATTTTGGTGTACATGAAATCTTGTCACAATTTGTAGTTTTCCTTGCATTGAAAAATTGATGTGGCATATTACACAATTGGAAATGGTTTAGTGATGGAAATTTGTAATCAATGGTGATTCACATTTTAGTCTATTGAAATGTTGGGAATTTTTTGCCAAAAAAATTGATTCAATCTCAAATTGGAATATTTTTTTGTAACATAAGTTTTGTCACGATACAACAAATTCCAATAGAAGGACTACAAAATAAAACTTTTAATTACAATGTTTCAATGAAAATTTTCATATACAACTATTGAAACATAAGAAACCATTTAAGAAAACTATTGACACAATTTGTTTACATTTTTTTCATGTTCCAACATTGACGCATGTAACCTTTAGCTTCAAGAGTACATTTAGGTGATATAAAAACTTTTTTTTGCAAAAAATGTTTTTAGAAGTCATATTTTTATTCAAATTATAATTCGCCAAGGTGCTGATTTTATTTATTCATAAAATTGAAGTAGTTTTTGAATTAGTAAAAAAATGGTGTATTATTGTCAAATGGGGTGTTTAAAACAAGTTTTATAATGTGATTAATGTGCGTTTAATTTTTTTTAATAAATGAAGCAATTTGATATGATTCATTATTGTGTTAACTTATTTTATTTTCAAAACCTAATTCAACTAAACATAATTTTTTTAAAATTTCAAAATAATTGAATTTTGAGTTGTAATATTTTTAATGTTTTATGTAAATCCAAGTTTGATTCCTTTTGTATAGATCATAGTGTGTAATTACCCAAAGCTATTATATTCCTATATTTTTTTACTTAAGGTTATTTTAGGCAATTATAGTTAATTTACCTTAGCCTATTAATAGTCTAGGATAACTTATACTATCCTAGAATAATCTAAGGTAGAATAGACTAAAATAACTTTAAATAACCTAAGATAACTTGGGGTAGAATAACTTAAAATAAGCTTAAAAAGTAACTTTTCAAATAACTTGAATAGCCTAGGGTAAAACAATGTAAAATAACCTAGGGTAAATAATTTACAGTAACTATAAAGCCTAAACTTTAAGTACATAACCTAGGCCTAACAAATAGGTTAGTTAGCCAAATCAATGGATGATTTGATTAAACCTTTGTCGTTCAATATGGTCTCTTTGACTATAAATGATTATACTAAAAGGCCTTTTTTTGTTGTTCCCTTTTAGTAAAAATAAGCAATTAAAAAACCATGTGTCTTTTATACCCCATGCTTCTAGTCAAATTGGACATCCCCTCTAGTCAATCTAAACATTTTAGTCATGTTCAACCTTCTAAAAGTCATCATTTTGTATAGTGTAATGTAATTTATCATGTTATCTCTACTTCCTTTGTTCAAATTATTTAACATGACATTCGAATCAATTAACCTTTTGACTCATTCATTTTTCTTCTTGTTCTTACTAACAACATTGTTTCAATAGGGGAAGGTTGGTATTGATCTAGATGATCTTTGTGTTTCATCATATAGTTACTACAATTTAGGACTATCCCACTTTTCATCACAAAACATTAACATATTGTAAGGCATCCATTTCTTGAAAAGAACAATGATAAGTAATTGAGTTTTTAACTCCTCAATGAAACTTGTGTGCATATTGTTCAATGCAACCAACCTTGTTATGTGCGTAAAAATCAACAAACATACCAACATTGGTAACCATTTTCTATATTTTGTTAATTTTGAAGTCATTATGTTTAACACTCCTCTTTCCAATTATTAGATTTGTGTCCCATTTTGAAGTATTCAATTTTTTTTTTTTGCAAATGAAATTTAAAAAAAAAAAAAACATTTACAAACAATTCCAACACTTTGGACCACTACATTGTTTAGGATTGTTGTAATAATCTAGCTAGGTCCATCCAAATTGGATATTCTACTTAATTAAATCTTCAACTTGTTCAATGGAAATTACATCCACAAGATTTGAGTATGATTCTAGTCATTAGGAGTACATTTTTTGCTTACTAGACTACATTCAATCCAATTTAAAATTCATTAAACACAATTTCAATCGCTATGTCTGTGGTTGATGACCTCATGTTGTTTATAAAAGCATCATTCACCATGTACCATCTCTCTCTAATTAATTCCTTGGAAAAATTATTCTCAAAATGAATCAAAGATTGGGAAACTTAATTATCCTCATTGTTTGGTCCATAATCAATGCTTCTATGGATGGATTTTCCTTAGCAATCCTATATGCTCCCATAGTATATTTATCATCATAATCTTTTTCATTCAAAGGTTAGTTTGTATTAAAGTATGAAGAATGCAAAAATCCAAATCATATTCAAAATCTTTAACCCAACCCATTTTTCATGAAACTTAAAACAAAGTGATAAATATAAAGTATGCAAGATTCCCTAACATGATTCCAAATGTTAGCTATCTCTTTTTATAGGCCATTTTATCTTTTTAAAATAGCTATTATGCTTTTGCTCCCTCTATATTTTTAAGTACCATGCATGTATTCGCTGACCAAAACTTCCATTTGCACTATATTATAACTATTCAAACTAGCCTATGACACATTGCTATAATGCACTTCTTTGTACCAACATCTCTTGTGCAATCTATTTAAATTATTCATAGGCATCATGTTCAAGCAATTTACACTTAGTTCTATTGACATAGTCTTTCATAATAATTTTTTCTATTAGCATTCAACGTGATTGCTAACCCAAATTTCTTTAACACACCTGCCATTGCGTAACTTACAATTATATATACAACTTCAAAAATAAAGGTCCACCTTTTTCCATTACACATTTTCCTTAGGACAAAAATGGTGGTTTGCTCTTTACAAACTCAAAATCAGGAACCACTTTAGGTCTTTTTCTCACCTTTTATAGTTTGGCCAACAATTATATTTCTCTAACGACCTTTAACCACTTTTCTAACTATTTCTTGTAGTTCTTCGTACCATTGTTGATTTGGTTAATTATTAATATATAAATTAGATGCCTTATGTTATTCAACATATGTTTCTTTTGTCTGCAAGTCGGCTTGTATGTATTGGCTTATATATTATTGGCTACTTGTTTGCAAATTTGTCCATTGTGACCTAGTTTTCTATCCTTTTATTAATATTGGTTACACTAGGCCTAACTTTCATATACATTATTCACATTTTTCATTACCTAACATGTCTTCTAACTAACACTTGGTTTTTCAACATTTGCTATGAATGGGACAATTTCATGCTTCACAACCATCATGATGATCATAAATTTGACTTGTTTTCTTGTCTTAAAGATTTTGAGCATTTCAATTGATAACTTCCAATTTGTCAAAATCTTCATTTTGAGTTGTTACCCTTTATACATCAACAATATCTACAACTAGGGTAGATACATAGTTGAGTGTCTCACTATTGTGATGAAACATTGTTTTATTTTGGGTACCTTTTATTCAAATGCACATGGTGATTAATATCTTTAAATTTATTAATTGGGACTTGGATTTCAACCAAATAATTCATTATGAATAAAAAAAAAGTGGTTATTTATTGATAAAAAACTCATTTATAGTAGTAATGGACTTTCGAAGTTAAAAATATGGATTGGTCGTTTGACTAGACCATCATTAAATGGAATAATTTATATTGATTCACATTCTAAATTTGTTATTAGGATTCAATATATGATGTAATACAAGATGATAAATTCATATAGTTTTTTAAAAAATTGAAAACCATAACCATTTGATAGTTAAAAACTTTTGAATGGTTTAATTTGACCATATTTTCATAAGTCCGTATGAGTTGCAATTTTTGTTTGTTTTTCATTTTTTTTGTTCCAAAGACATGTTTCGAAAATTTTAGATGGGGCATTATTCTTAAAAACTTTGTGGGTTTTCCTTTTAGGATGTCCAAATTCAAAAATGACATGAGTTACATTATATACAAGTTTTCACATAGATTGGGAAAGTTTGTAAATGATTGAACATGTATTATTGAAAGATTAGAATAACAACATTTTTAAAAGTAAAAACCATGTCCATTTGAATCATTAAAAAAAACTTGTATGGACTTATAAAGAGTGCAATTTCTGCCAATATTGAGACATTCAATCATCCATTCACCCACCATGGGATTAGTGACCTACAACTTTAACCTTTCTTTCATTAACACACTTTTTATTTTTTCCTTCCAAATTTTATACCATAGTACTTTGACCATTCCGACAATGGACTATCAAAAAATTAATTAAATTTTAAATCTTAATTTTGGCATTTAGTTTTTTAATTCTGAAACTTTTGGCAAATACTGGTTATACAAAATAATGAATAGGCTTTTATTAGTGGTATGGAATAGTCTAGTGTGTCTAAATTGCTTTAGTTTTAAATCAATGTCCTTGAAGGTCTACAATTCAAACATGACAATGGAAATTTTATTTTATTAAATTTCAACACAAATAATAATATATATTTGAAAAGTTCAGCAAAATGAAAAATAGTTTAATTTTTGCTAAAATGGTAGAGCTACTATGGTAGTTTACAAGTCCTTTAAACTTATTTGCTTGAAACATTGTGAAGTTCCTTTCTTCTTCATGTTGCAAGTGAATCGTGTGGTTCCACCTTCAATCATGGTCCAAATTCACTCATATTTAACAATATATTCACCAAAGTTTCTATCATGGTTTTATTTCATTCAAATTTGGCACTATTTACCAAAGGTTCGTTCATGATCTTTTTTACACCTTGACATTATTTACCATCAAAGTTGTAAATGACTTATTTCATAAAATTTCTCTTTCTTATTTTTCATTTTCATACCATAACTCTAGAAAGAAATGAAGACTTGAGATCAAGTAATTTTATTTATTTTTGTGAAAAAGAAAACAAAAATAAATATATAGGTTGTTCAATGATGGCATGGCAAAAATTAATTCCAAATCATTGGAACTATATATCTAACCAATAATCACCGCATTGGTTATTTAATTTACAATCCTTGTCATCATCACCACTTTGTACATTTATCTAATTTTGATATGGAGTGACCATAAAACTAATCATTTACTTGACTTGATATTATTACTATATGGGGCCCTTTGGGATTGTACCAAAAGGGAATGACCAACTTTTAAAGGACTCCAAAGTCTAACTTTGGATTTTTGTTCAATGTACATTATTATAATTATAGTGGATTGTTGTATGCTAATAAATAAAATGATGTCATGTTAACAAAATTTAAAATATTTTTTAAAAATTAAAAATTATATAAATGCCATTTGATAAATTTAAAAAACCAATTATATTAAGTGTCCCAATTACATATTTTTATGAAAAGGTAATGAAAAAAAAACATAAAATCATACAATTGATTTCAAACTTTTTGTACAAAAAAAACATGTTTCCTTTTATTTAGATGTTCATTGGACGAACTTGATGAAAAACCAAATCATATGAAAATTTCAAAATCTTGAAATTCTAAAGAAAAAAGTTGCAAGGGAAAGGATATTGGTAAACCATTTGGCAAGGTGTTTATATTCACCAAGTTCAAAAGTTCTAGCTCTAGGCATAGGTCATGTGTATAAGAAATAATCTTATCACAAAAACATGTTTGGTTATCCATAGAACTCAAATCAACATTTTTTGCATTTATGCTTGTAGACCAAAATATTGATGCACAATTATGTACACATGTGAAAAATCATCACCATCATATGAATTATCTTATCTTGTTTGCTTAATTGTTTTGTGTAAATATTATTTATAAAAAATTCCTTAAAATAGTCATGAAGTTTTTTTTGCTTTTATTGTAACCCCAACCGTTGATGGACTTGCAAAACTTACATCCAACAATTAATTTATTTCTTATTAGCAAGGAACACTAATAATTTCATTGGTCATTATTTTTGCATGGAATCAAATGAACTAAATTTATTTTGTAGATGGTTAAATGAGTTCCATTTTCTTACTACAAAAATGTAATTATATCAAACTTTGCTATGCCAATTATGAAATAACCAACCTTCACAAACACTTTCCTCTATGCTTTCAATTTCCAATAAGTTGATGTTAGTGTGCATTCAAACCTTTTACTTTGTTATTTTATTCTAAGAAATCCATGAAAACCAAAAACTACGTGATTTTAAAACATTCAATAACATGACTAGAGAAATCAAAATTTCTCAAAATCAAAACTAAATTAAATGTGTTGTATGTGAAATACTTTTTAACCCCTACAAACCACACATAAGGTGCAATTGGCTTAACAACCTCACAAATTTGACTAGACACAATTTCAAAAAAGGTAGGAGGTAATGAACATTGGACCACGTGTCCATGATCACCATTCAAGGTGTTTAATGATGGCAAATGAGCGACGTTGGATGCTTTTAATGCAAAGGGGCCACATTCAACTATTGGTATGGTTGGGTTATTTTATTGTTAACAACATCTATTTCCTTTTTAGTAGACTTTTGTCTAAATTATTGAATAATTAGAACCATCATTTCCTACTTTTGGAAACTTCTAGAATCTCCACTTATGGAATATCAATAAAATTTTGCTAGGGATGGAGGTTTAGATATTATAGATTGTTGGGTAGCTTGTTATGTATTAGATACAATCCTCAAACACGGGGGGAAGAATTTGATAACAAGTTGAGAGCTTAGAATCCATGCTTCTATTCATCTCGTGACAACCATTTCTTTTAGGATTGCTTTTGACAATTGAGTTTGAGTCAACCCCATATTTTTGGAATGGACAAGGTGAGGGATTGGACCCTACTTATAAAGAATCTCCTACAACTCTACCCTACAACTCCAAGATGTATGGAGAAGGTATCCATGTAAAAATCCCCATTGCTAACATGACATAATACCTAATATACCTAATATAAAGAAATTTTCACCTTGTGAAAAGGGGAAATCTCCCAACCCCATAACAACACCTCAACCCAAAATTTTAAAAGAAAAATCAATAATACATAAATAAATAATAAAATATGAAAAGTATACATAACATAATACTTCTTTTCCATATGGTATGTATATGTATTAGGGCCCAAGTAATTCCTCCATGCATGGAAGCTACAGAAAAAGATCTTTCTTTTCCATTGGCTTCTTGGAAATATCTATCTCCTTCCTTCCAAGTGGAGAATTTGGGTGTCCCTCAAACAAAAAAAACCCATGAATCCTTGAAAGGTGCATTTATTCTTGGGTTTGCATTTAACACTTTACGTAACCCCACGAAGAAGAAGAAGAAGTCTAGTACGACTTCCACTTCCAGGATGCCAAGCCCCTTCCCTCCACAGTTTGAGGGCAGGGTATCTCTAGGTGAAATGTTTCCTTGGACTTATTGGTCTGTTGCCTTTTGCATAAAAAGATCTACAAATCACCCCCTTCAAACTCCGATATACTCTCCAAACAAAGTGCAAAAAGTCAGATACACAAACAAAAATTATGGAGCGCTATAAATGTTACTAAACTATATACTCCAAAGATCTATCCATGAAGGAAGGAAGGTAGTTTGTTTTGTTTTGTTTTGTTTCGTAGTTATGATTTCCACTGAATTAGGATGCTTCAGATTGTGTTGGTGGTGTCTTTTGAAGGCTCATTGATGAGGATGGGTGCACGGGCTTGGTTCCATGATGTTTGGACTTGCGGTGCAAAAGTTCTTGAATATTGAATAGTTTCTTCACTGAAAATTAAATTAAATTGTAGCTGAAAATTTAGGAGGAATTGGAATGTGCCTTTGATGTTGTTGGAAAGATCTTGATGAGCAGGATTCAATGGAATTTATTTGGTATGATTTGGATTCAGAATGTGGGAGAGATTGATATTTAAGTGATTTCTGCTGCTGAAAATTCAAATAAATTCCAGAAAACCAGGGTTTGGAAACAAAAATCAGTTGAGGACGTGGTAGCACTTGAAGGCTTACCATTCAATTCAAACATAATTTCTTTTCATATTTGGCTGTTCAAAATATGGATACATACATTGAAAAAAATGTTCACATGTTGAGTTTCCCAATTTTGTAATGGGTCCACACTTGGGCCAACAGAACGGGCCACACTAGTCCAAAGTAAGTTAAAGGGGAATTAACAAAGTCCACAAAATTTTAAGTGATAGGAAAGGGGACTAATGGGGTTACTTATTTAATCTGTTTCATACTAATTAGATGGGGTGCCTCACAAGTCCAACCTTTTTTTTTTTTTTTTTTGTGTGGGGGGCAATGAGCCAATTTGATTGGCCCATTGCAAAAACAAGTTGAAACTACAGAGGCTCCCCTGAAATAGAAGATTCCACTGAAAGATGGATTCGCCCTTTGGCCCTTCTATATCCTGAGAAGGGGAGGACTTTGGGCAAAACATACCGGATTAAACAAGGTGCTACTTGGAACACCCTTGGGGAACACATTGGGAACTTGAAGGGAACATAGAGGGAACAAAGGAAAAATGAAAGAAAATCCTCCCCCACCCCCTCCACCCAAAACTTAAAAGAAAAAAAATCAAGGCACCTTGAGTGCATGCTTCCACCTACCCATTGGCTGCACGTATTTTTTTAATTTCCAAAACGGTTGGTAACCATTTTTGGCCTAGGCTAATGGCAGGGGGAAGAGATTGAACAAGGAAGAAAAACAAAAAACAACTCCCCCCAGAAAGAAAAAACCAGGGCCCATCATGAGTGCATGCTGAGCGTTCCCATTGGCTGCATGAAATTTCTATTTCCAAAACTGTTCGTCACCATTTTGGGCCTGGGCTAATACCCCCATTATAAACTGGAGGTACTTTTTGGTTTTTTTTTTTTGGCAACCCTGCAAAACTTTATTTATAACCACATCACAGATTCAAAAAATGTACTTTTTTTTTGTTTGGGAATTGGCACAAGAATCAGACCATGAAATTGGCCTTTAGTTAGATTCACAACAAGAAAAAAAAGAAAAAAAGAAAAAAAAAATCTTTAAAGAGAGAGAGAGAGAGAGAGAGAGTTCAGATTCTTTCTCTAACAATATTGATTTAAAAAAAAAATTGGGTGGGGAAAAAGTTGACAAGTGTGTTGAACTTCATGTTTGAACATTAAATTTAATTATCAAATTATTAAAAAATTTATTTATAATAGAATCTCATTTAAAAAATTTATTAAAAAATTCTAAAGATGTACCATTTTTAGTATTAGGGAGTGTAAATGTGTGTATACATGAAACTGCCAAAACTGCAACCAAGAAATTAGAATTTTAAAGAAGGGGAGTGTATTGGGGGGTGGGTTTAGGGGGGGTGTGTCAAACGTGCATGTGGAGAACCTTAAAAAAAGAAAACAACCTTGAAAGTGTCAAAACTGGCACCGGAGGTTCTCTTTAATAAGAAAGAATCTTGCGGCACTGAAAAAAACCTCATCGGAGTCTATAACCCGAGTCTATTACCCGTTAAACCTTTTACAGTTTTTTTTCCGCTGCCGCTCTCATTCCCTGTACACCCACCCCTTACACGCTGCGGTCTGGTATGACCTCCCTCATTTGTGGAGAAAGCTTAGACCACAAAACAACCCTTTATTTAAGGAATGGTAGGGCCTCCTTCATTTCCGGAAAACAAATTCTATTTTCCGGAACCATATTTAAATAGACGACTGATGGTTGTCAGCATTACATACAGGGCATTGGTGTTTGTCCAATTGCGTAACAAGTTTTAGCAACAAAAAAAGGAAACTTTCTATTGTCAAGTAGCAGTCCAACGAGTGAAAAAAAAAAAAAAAAAACAAATATCATGAAAGCGGATGAAAAAAGATGAAAAGGGATGAGAAGTAGGATATCATGGATGAAAAAGTGTAATGAAGTGAATGAGGATGAAAAGTAGGGTATCATTGATTAGAAGTGGATGAAGTGGATGAAAAGGGATGAAAAGTAGGGTATCATGGATGAAAAAAAGGATGGCAACATAAGTGGTCAATGAGCACTTACTCTCAATTGCTGTTAACTACGCAGTCCAAAGAGGGAAGGGGGAAAAAGGAATGGTGAAGGTAGGCGGTCAAAAGGATGAAAGTCTAGTGAAATGGATGGAAAAAGATGAAAACTTAGATGAAAGTGGATTGGGAAAAAACCAGATGTAAACTGAGGGTTGAAATCCCCGCTGTCAAACTACCTGGCAGTCCAAAGAGGGAAGGCGGTTACAAACCACGTACAGAAGTGGATGGGACAGGATGAAAAACATGACAGAGTAATGGATGCCAAAAGTGTGGTAAAGTGGACGAAAAAGGATGAAATTTATGGCAAAAAAATTTAAACTAAAATATACTAGTGGGTACCGTGACGGTCGGACACAATCCGCCCGTGCCTGCCTTTTTTTTTTTCCCTTCACTTGGATGGTCTTAAGACTCCCATATATTTTATATTATTTCCAAGAATTCAAGATATTGGGTAATTATCTTTATTCCTCCCATATATACTCAAACCATAGTTAAATGGGTTGCAAGAATTGATGGTGGGATACAAAAGAAGGTGAAAGAACCACAACCCAAACCCCCACTCTACCCTTCACCCCAAACCCATCCCCCAAAAAACCTAAAAATTTGAAGCCTAATACCCTCTTGTTCTTTTTTTCAACAAATTCTTGATATATTGATACCTACCCAGAAAACCTAATTTTAGAAGCCATGCAAGTCCTATTAGGAGCCGCGACTCTCTTCTTCTGTTGCTGCCGTGTTGCTGCATTTGGCTCTCAGGACCTGGGTTTCAGGACCTCGATAAACGGACACTGGGTTTCACTCTCAGACAGACAGACACTGGGTTTCAGGACCTGGACGCACGCACGCACGTGTTGGAGTCATGGTCGCTGGTAGCCGGTGGTCAGTTATCTCTGTGGCCGGTTCTGCCATAGAAAATGCTCCCAGAACGTCGTCGGACGGACGGACGGACGCACGCAACAAGTGACTTTATATATAACTTGAAACTAAAATATACGGTGAAGTGGATGAAAAGAAAGTCAGATCCAACATGAGGGTTCGTTAAAATACTCGCGGCAAAAAAAAAAAAAATCCATAGGAGGAAAAAAAAAAGGGGTAAGTACAGCCGAAGTGGATGGAGAAGGATTTAGGATTGAGAATGGATGAAAAATTGGAAAATGGATGAAAAAGACACAACTGAACTGATTGGATTGAGCATAAAGAAGAATCCGCAAAGCATTCATGAAAAAACTGGAAATTAGATGAAAAGCGTAGGAGATGGATGAAAGATGGGTAGTAGACAGGATGAACAGAAAGATCAGCGAAGGATGGATGAAAGAATAGAAAGATAGACCACATTAAAATATCAGCTGAGCTGATTGGATGAGCAGAAGAAGAAGAATCAGCAAAGGATGGATGACATAATGAAAAATGGATGAAAAGGATGGGAGGTAAATGAAAGACAGGGACTGGTCAACTACTGTAAAGATGGATGAACAGGAGGAGGAGACCAAGCCGAGGATGGATGAAAGAATGAAAAATTTAAAGAAATGGAAGGAAGATAGATGAAAGATACACACATAAATCAAATGTACAAATGGATGAACAGAGGAGAACAACAAGCCAAGGATGGACGAAAGGGATGGGAGGTAGATGAAAGACAGACACTCATAAATCAACTGTATGATTGAATGAACAGAAGAAGAAGACCAAACCCAAGGATGGATGAAATAATGAAAAAGGATGAAAAGAAGGAAGATGGATGAAATTCAAATACTCATAAATCAACTGTCTGGATGGATGAACAGAAGCAGAAGGAGAATAACCAGCCAAGGATGGATGAAAAAGATGGATGAAAACACTGGAAAGAATCAGCAAAAGCTCGTCCCTCTCGCTTGGCAGGAGATGCGGCGGTGCTTTTGATCCTCCAAAGGATCCTCTCCTCCGCGAGCTCTCCTCGGCCCCTCCTCCTCCTCCGCCACCGTCCTTAAGTCTGTTGTGCACAATCCACATTACTACTTCTACTTCTCTTCTCTTGTATTGCTGCTCACTGGCTCCTTTAGAATGTCGGTTTCTGTTCCTCCTATTGTCTCTGCAACTCTTCCCTTACACATACCCATTGACCACTGCTACCAGAAGTCTTTGTGCTCTCTGAGGGGTTTCGCGGCCGTGGTGGTTCTTCAACTCAACAACAACAATAATAACAACAAGATTGTTGTTGGGAATCTCTATCTATGTTGTTGAAGAAGGTGGTGGTGGTGGTGTTGTGTTTCATCATCATCAGCGGTAGCAGCAGTAGCGTCGGTGTAAGATCAATCTCTTGAACACAAAAGTGTATCAGTAAGGAACGTGGTTTTGGGTTCAGGCAGACAGCCCCATTCCTTCAACTATGTTATTGAGGTTGTTGGGAATGTGCAGCTTGACAAGGAGAGACGACGACGACGACCTTGGCTTTTGTGGCGGAGGTTTAGAGTGGAGAAGGAGGAGGAGGTCGTCTAGTCGTGTCACGGGTCATCATCATGTCTCATCATGGTTTTGAGATTGTGCTAATCCTGTAGTCAGTCAGATCGTTGCCGGCTGATGATGATCCCCAACAGAAGAATCTGTTTTGGGTTGTGATCAGATTAGGAGATCCCCAACAGAATCATGGGTTTTGGGTTTTGAGGAGATTAGGAGATCGCCAGGAGAATCATGGGTTTTGGGTTGTGAGCAGATTAGGAGATCCCAAAGAGAATCATGTGTTTTGGGTTTTGAGGAGATTAGGACACCCCCAAGAGAATCTGTTTTGGGTTGTGAGGAGGAGATTAGGACATCCCCAAGAGAATCTGTTTTGGGTCTCGTTAGAGTAGGAGAATTAGGAGGATACAATCTGGAGATCCGTGGAGGACAATGGACAGGTCTGTGAATCAAGTCACTGCCACTTATTACTTGAGGCAACAAGAGGAGGAGGAGCAGCAGCAGCAGCAGCAGAAATGGGGTACAACAGAGTTTATAGCATTGAATCAGCAGCAGCAGCAGCAGATGATGATGATGGCAGCAACAGCAGCATCTGGGTTGAGCCGCATTGGTGAGCAGCAGCAGCTTCAGCACCATCCCAAGTTCCAGGTAGATGATGTGGTTTTGGCAGAGCTGATGGATATGGAGATTCCCTTCTGCAGTGAGCAAATTCTGGTAGAACAGCCATGGGTGAGCAGCAGCAACTGTAGCCCTGCTGTTGCTGCTGAGTTTGCCTTCAACGTCTCAGGCCAACAGCACCACCTCTACAGCAACAGCACCACCTTCACCAATTTGCAGGCAGGATGCTTGCCGCCACCTGCAAATTCCTTTTGGCCACTGGATCACCCAATCCCATCACCTCACTTCCCTGTGAGGCAAGAAGAATCTGAAGAAACCCATGGCTCTGATTTTACTACCATGCCACCACCACAAGGAAATCTCAGACGCACAATCTCTGGGGAGAATTTTGCAGAGCTTTCACAATTGCTGTTAGGGGTGACTGCCAACAACAGCACTGAGGGTGAGGGGGAAGAAGGAGAGGCAGCAGAGTACTCAGCCATGATGCCAGGGGAACAACTCCAGAGCCTAATACCATTACCACCACCACCACCCCTCCTCCAATGTAGGAGCTTCAACAGAATCCATGAGACAGCAGGAGGAGGAGGAATTCTGCAGCACAATTCAAGCATTCTCTGTTATGAGAAAGCATTGGAGGATTTGGTCACTTCTTCTTCTTCTTCACTGGAGAAGGAGGAGGCCAGGAGCAGTGGCCAGGTGAAGCAAGTCTCAAGGGCAAGGTCAAGAGGAGCAGCAGCAGCAGGGCGGTTGGATAATCATGGTTTGACATTACAGGAGCGAACAATGCAAGCTTTGCAGTACATTGGAAAGGCATGTGTGGATGTACTGGTGCAGGTGTGGATGCCAATGAAGACAGACGATAACAGAGTGCTGCTCACAACACGTGAACAACCCTTTGTACTGGAGCACAACACAGATCACCGTCTCTGGTACTACCGAACTGTCTCTGAGGAATATGAGTTTGCAGTCACCAGCAGCTTACCAGGACTTCCAGGCCGAGTCTTCTTGCAGCAGGTGCCGGAATGGACACCCAATGTGCAGTTCTACAATAGCCAGGAGTATCTGAGAGTCAAGGATGCACAGAAGTATGATGTCAGAGGCACTCTGGCAGTACCTGTGTTTGAACCTTCCTCCAGGAATTGCCTGGCTGTCATCGAGCTTGTCATGGGTGCTGAGAAATTGCAGTATGCGCCTGAAATTGACATCATTTGTAGAGCTCTGCAGGTGCGGGGGATGGGAATTTTTCTTCACTCAAAACCTTAGATTCCTAAAGAATTTTTCTTGTGCCTGTGTAGCCTCTCTAAGGTCTCCTTTTTCTTCATCATCCTTGGGGTTTTGGTTTCCAACATGAACAAGGGTGAGGAGAAAGAGTTTGTGATGTGGTCTGATGGTGTATGTGGGTGTCCCTTGTTTTGCAGTCTGTGAATCTCGCATCATCAGATGGAACAGAGCTTCCAGCACTAGAGGTATAACGTAAGCCAAGACCCATGAGTTTCTTTTCATTGTTTCTTGGATTTCAGTACCATAGATAAATTGCTAGAAGTTCCATGGATGAAATTATCTGTTGTGGTCGCTGATTTTGGAGAGTTTGTTTTTGCATCAGATGCGAACTCAGGGACGTCAAGCTGCATTAGCAGAGATTGCTGAGGTGTTAACTGCAGTGTGTGAGACTCATAAGCTGCCTCTGGCACAGACTTGGATTCCTGGCAGTGTCACCTGTCATGCCATGAACTTCATAGACATCAACGACAGCAATGACAGCAATAGGAGATTCATGAATTCATATGAAAGCAGTAGCAGCAATAGTAGTAGTAGTAGTAGCAACAACAATGGCAATGGTTCAGGTGGTAGGAGCCGTGTCTGCCTCAGGACTGCAGATGGTCCTCACTATGTCAATGATCCTCGTGTTTGGGGATTCCGCCATGCTTGCTCCGAACACTTTCTGGAGAAGGGCCAAGGGCTTCCTGGCAAAGCCTATGTGTCGAACCAACCTTCGTTTGAACCAGATGTCAAGAACTCTAGCAAGATTGAGTATCCTCTTGGTCATTATGCTCGTTTGTTTGGCCTTGGTGCTGCTGTTGCCATTCGCCTCCGAAGCATTCATACTGGCAGTAATGACTATGTGCTGGAGTTTTTCTTACCACCTACTTGTGTCAACAGTCAAGAACAACAAGTGGTGTTGAACTCGCTGTCCATCACCATGCAACGTGTGTGTCGAAGCTTGCGCACTGTTTCTGACAAAGAGTTACAAGAAGAGAAAGGCCGTGAATTTCAATTTGAGGAAAACTATCAGAGCAACTCAGGAGGCTCAATCAGAGTAAGCACTGTTGGCACACTGGCCAGGCCTGACACTGGTGAAAAACAAGAAGTTGAAGACCCACAAATTTCAAATTTGCAATCCTTGAATGGAGCCGAGATTGAAGAATCAGGTGAACTCACAGAGGAAGGTAGTTTAGTGTTCACATCGGTGAGAACGGGTTTGGATGCTGCTACTCAAAAGCAAAGGCTTGACAGGAGGAGAGGAACAAGTGAGAAGACAATTGGGCTTGACGTTATACAGCAATATTTTCCTGGCAGCCTCAAGGATGCAGCCAAGAGCATAGGGGGTGAGTCTCTTCTTCTTCCAGAGCTTGCAAACCTGCCTCTCTTTACCTCTTTGTGAAATGGGTTGTTTATGTAAGAATGAATTGAACTGAACTTGGGTCTTTTCACTAGTATCTTACTGCCTCTTTCTTTCACTTGGGTTGTGTTGCAGTGTGTCCAACAACACTAAAGAGGATTTGCAGACAACATGGGATCTCAAGGTGGCCATCTCGGAAGATCAACAAAGTGAATCGCTCATTGAAGAAGCTCCAGGGAGTGATAGAGTCAGTGCATGGTGCAGATGTGCACCTTCATTTAACTGCTGCACATGCAACCAACCTCAGTCCCCCACCAGAAAATACCCATGTGAGACTGCTCAATGTGCACAATACCCAGTGTGATCAGATTAGGGTTCAAGTGTCAGCAGACATGCAGAAAAACAATGATAGAAATTCAGGTTCCACATCATCTCATTCCAGGCCAGGTTCAAATCCCAATGCATTCGATGGAGTTGCAGATGGAGGAGGAGCTATGAGCGTCTCCGAAGTTGCCACCTTCTCTGAAGACAGTGGAGTTGGTGATGATAAATCTTCAGATGCCATTGAAGCAGCTGATTGGGCAAACCACAAATCTGATTCTGTTTTCATTGAATCTCAAGTGCATGGCAGTTGTGGAGCCCTCACAGCAGTGGTCACACATGCTGAATGCATTCCATATCCTCTTGATGCAGATCAGATTAGTGGTCATGCTCATGAACAATCAAAAGAATCAGGCTCGTCTCATGCACCTCATGGCAACGAGTGCAGCTCACCATCATCCGGCATCGGGAATATGCCCTCATCAGTGACAGTGAAGGCAACTTTTGAAGCAGACACAGTTCGTTTCAAGCTTGCATTCAGCTCCAGTTTCATGGAACTGAAAAATGAGATAGCGCTCAGATTTCAGTTCAGTGGACGAGACTTTGATCTCAAATATCTTGATGATGACGAAGAGTGGATGTTACTCACTTGTGACAGAGACTTGAGTGAATGTATTGATGTGATGCAATCCCTGGGAGGTCATGTGATCAAACTCCTGGTTGCAATGTCCACTAGAACTTGAGATATTTGCAGATTTTGGAACTGCAAAATTCTTACCTCCATCAATCAACAGCTGCATCATCAGATTTTGGGTAATCGCCTGAGAGGTGAGTTTTCTCATCAAAGCATTTCCTACACCAAATTGTGTATATATCTCTTCAAAATGGAGAAATTGCAAAATCAGGCTAGAACTCTCTGACATTGTCTTCTGTTGGAAATTCAGGTAATTGACATGGAAGGCAAATACACAAGTTTGCAAAGAGGATAGGGAAGACAAAACAAAGCATAGAATGGGTGAGTCCTAGAAGAGGATTCTGGACAGCAAGTTCTCGAGGAAATGATGGAATTCTCAACATCTGGGTCACATAATTTTGTAGTTTTATAATTTGGAGCTCACACTTCTCTGGTGATGTTATACCACTCATATGATGTCACCAAACCATGTAGCAGCAACTGGTCTGTACAAAGCCCATGCCATTCATTAAGCATATAGGGTCATACCACAACCATTTGGAATAAGCTGCACACACACACACACAAAAAAAAAGTTTCAAGATTTTTCACTAGCATGTTGTTTCTCCTGTTCAACTGTTGGGTTTGAGAGAGTGCTGCTGCATATCTCTCTATGCACACACACTCTCATATGTATGATGTACTTTGTTTTCAATCACAAGCTTTCAAGCTTGTTTCCAGAAATCAGAAGCTGTAAAACTTTGTGATTCAACAATAGCAGTCCACATTTTCTTTTGCATTATGTGACAGCTTACTTGCCATGTTGCTTCAGATAACTGTTGGTTTATCCTTGATCCAGATCATTTATATTGTGGACCTGATGTCAAGTACTTGATGCTAAAATACAAACAGAAATGTATTTCTGTGAAGAAAGAATCTAGGAGAGTCTGCATTCTTTCTTTGGGGTGTTGCACTGGAAAGTGTAATCAGATGCCATGTCCAGATTCAGATGCTCAAGTGCTAAGTGTGATCAGATTCCACCTCCAGATTCAGATGCTCAGGTGCTAAGTATGACCAAATGACAGTTCCAGATTCAGATGCTCACTGGGTGCTTTTGTTGTGACCAGACTCCAGTTCCAGATTCAGATGTTCAATGGGTGCTTTTGTTGTGAAAAGATTTCGAGATCCAGATTCCAAATGCTCAGGATAACAATGAACAGAAATTCTGGGTATGGGTTGGTACTGCCACCTCTGATTCAAGTGTTTTATGACTTAACAGCATCAAAATGTTACAAGATGTGTTCATCACCCATCCATCGTATTAGAAATCAGCACACATTGGCTGGCTGTAGACCCTAAACCCTAAACCCAAGTGCCAGAGGAAAACAAAAACTCACCTGACTTGATCTAGAGAGATAAAGAGCATAACTATAAAACATTCAGCTAAATTATGGTTGCTACAATGGTTTTGGCAATTTTGTCACCGATGTTGGAAATTCAGGTACTTAATACCAAAGGCAAATACACTTCTGAAGAGGATAGTGAAGACAACGGGCATGGAAACTGCAAGTCCTAGAAGATTGTAATCAAATCCAAATGTCTGAGATACAAATTCCCGTACTTGAATCGCAGAGCCACCACCAATTGGCTCAACAAGTGAGGTTACATCACCAAATTGTGTGATGATAAGTGCATACAAAGTCCATGCCACTGGACATGCCCAATAGTACCATACCCACCATTTTGGAATAAGCTGCATACACCCAAAAAAAAACAATTAACAGAGAAATTCAATACATTTCAGGAGCTCACAATTTTTATTGTTTTTCTCCTTCCTTCCTTCCCCCTTTTTGAGAAACTGTTGTTTTAAACCCTAAACCCCTATGTCAGGTGGTTCAATTGTTCTCAAATTAAAAACCAGTGGGTTTGAAGGGCCATGTATATGAACCCTTGGGCAGTTCTCCCTTTTTTTTTTTTTTCAAAGACAGAATTGACTGGTAAGGGTTGCGTATATGAGCCCTTGAGCAGTGGCTCTTCAAAAAAATCCATTTTGATCTTTGGGTAGCAACAAATTCAAAGAACCTTCGGTTCCACATTTTGGAAAAGTTTCAGAATCTGAAGAACCTTGGTTCCAGTTCACAGGAAGTGGTGAGTTTTCACAAAATTTATAGAACCAGTTTGACCCTTAACCCCTAAACATCAGGACAGTGTGAATTCACCCTGAAAAGCTTTTTCAGCCAATATTGGGCCTGTCTGATGTTTAGGGGTTAACCCCGGTTCTAAGAATGTCAAAGAACCTACCCTAAACAGCTTGTTCTATGCCTGGTTCTTTCATGAAAACCATCGGTTCTTTGAAAAAATTCAAAACCCTGGTTCTTTCATGAAAACCAGAGATTTTTTATTTTTTTTTCGGGAATTTTTTTTTCAAACAGAATCTGGGGGTTTTGTGATTCTGAAAATTTTCAAAAAACCAGAACTTGAAGTTGTTAACAAAATCAAAAGAACCACATAACATTGGTTGGTGCATTCTTTGCTCTGGGCACATAATTCTTATATGTTTTCTCCTGTATTCATTCATGAGCTGTGCTTTTTTGGCAGATCAAAGCACTGACTTGCAGAGAAAAATTATGTCAAATTGTGATTGGATATCAGGGTAAAAAATTCTTCAAGTTATAGTGAAATAATTTTTTCGAGTTAGAGTTATATGAAATAGATAATATACTAGAAAAACCAATGCCACACTTTACCAAAATGCTAAGGGAATTAAAAACCCAGTCTCTCTGGAAGGCTACTAAAAGTAAGAAGAAGATTGCACTAAAAAAATGGGAAAATGGGTACTGGAAATTCACTTACAGGTCTGAAGATCAAGAAGCCCGAAAAGAGATTGAAAATAGAGTAAAATCCAGAGGCGACAATAGCAGCGATCTGATGATTGGGTGTCAATGCTACGGCCATCATTCCATAGTATGTGAAGTAAAGCAAGGAGAAGAACGTAATAAACACATACCAAAAGAACTTTGGTGCGGTCCATGTGAAATTAATCATTGAGTACGTGATCAAAGCATACACTAAGGTTTGTGCCAAACAGTATGGTAATTCAATTAACACCTGCAAAACTCACCAAACATTTCTTCCCAATTAGCACTACAATAGTACTCCTCCATCTCCATGACACCTCTTGTGCAGGGTTTTGTTTTTTGAATTTTGTAAGGTGGGTGGTCGTGTGCCAATCATCCACAAGAGGACTTAACCAAATTTGGCTACAGGTCAAAGAGGAAAGTAGAAAAGTTTAGGAATCTTGCTATATTTTGGCAACATGCTCGAACCTATTGTCTAAATCTGGTGATTTCAGATTTTTTCTTTTGACAATAGAGATTACAGTAAAGTCAGGAAAAGACAGCACCAGTACCCTGAGTTTTGTCATACACAGGGTGAGATTAAAAAAAACCCTGCAAAAAAGTACATTAGCATTCAAAGGAGGGGGGTGAGGGGGAAATTTCAGAAAACCATCAATTTTGATGGTTTTCACCCTGTCTTACTTTTGTCCTGAGCGGCTCCACTGCTGGTACATATAATTTTCACTGCTCCTACATGTACAGCTACTATAATTCCTCTCGAAACTTAAATGCTGAGATTCGGCATTTCGTACTGAGTTTCAGCACTTCATAGTGAATCTCCTTACTTTACCGATACCACTAAAAGAGCGGTTAGGGGGTGAAAGGAGTCCCAAAGACAGGGTGAGGACAGGCTGACTTTACCGATTTCTCTATCGTGCCATCATTTTTTCTTAAAATCCCAAGAGACTTTTGTCTCAAAGGACAACAGTTTCAATGTCGAAAGCAAAAGGAATATTCCAATTGAACCGTGTGACAAAAAAACTTGACAGGAATATTCCAGTTTGAATGTGCGGCATCATCATAAGCAACTTGATAAATTGAACTTCATCAAAGACCCAAAAACTTTGCATTTTCTCGAATGCCCAAAAACCTTCTAATTTTGCCCCATTTTGCTTAGAATACCCACAAAAACTATTTTGTGATATTTTAGAATTTTATTAAAAATTTAATTATTTACCTGTGCTATTGCATAAGGGATTGCAGAGTACATGCCAGCTGCCCTTTCTCTGTAGAAGATGGTGCGCTCAATTGCCACTATAGGTTGAACTGTGGAAGCATTTTGCACACCAATAAACAAGACTGCACCATACATGGATCCCATTACACTAAATAGATTGACCTGCTTATTCCTGCAAACACAAAATCCAGGGTTAGGAAAAAAAGCCCCAAAAAAAAAAAAAAAAAACCTCCAAGGTAGAATGGGTTTGATTCTTCACTTAAATTCTAAACAGGAAATTTCCAAAAATAAAAATAAAAATTCATCAATTGCATTAGTATTGTTTGGGTTTGTCAATAACAAAATGAACAATAAAAAATTATGCCGCCAGAATTCTAAAGATAAGTGATTCGTTACATCAAAATATTGTATATATTTGAATTGTGTAACTTACGTCTTTTGCCCCAAATTCCAAAAGATGGTGCCAAAGAGTATAGCGGAGACAAAAGTGAATGTCATTCGGACAAGGTTGTAGTCTGGACTACGCCAATACGTCCACCACTGTTTCCAAAAACATGCTGCTATTTGTGTGAAAAATGGCTGTGAATATGTTGTGTGGAAATATAAGTCTGGGGAGTCCGGTGGAGGCACACTCAACTCCTTCACCAATATTTTAATTTGCCTGCAATTTTTATAAACCAAGTCACCCTCAAACTTGCTTATGGCTAATTCACTTACAATTGGCTTGATTTTCCTGTCTGATGCACCACTGAAAATTTCACAGTCTGAGCAAATTGTACTATGAATTGACCTCCAAAATATGCCAAGTGTTTCTCCTTTAAATACAACCTCTTGTGCTAAATTCATTGTTCCAATTCCAGATTCCTAACGACTTGACATTTTCTATGATTTATAATATGTACATTGGGAGCATTAGTGTACTGAAAGGCTGAACTCATGAATGAAGTAGCTTGTCAAGAGAAAGCATTTCTAGTGTTAAAAAGGTGCATTTTATTTTCCTTGTGGAATATTGATTTAGTGGGCAATGGAAATTGTCATTGGGAATTTAATTAGAAATGATTTGATTAAACCTCCTATATTTAATGGTAACTTACTCAGAAAGGGCAGAATTTCTGTATATTTGTGCAAAATCAATGCCAAGTTGACTCTCAATAGAAATATTGCTCACTTCCAACATCCATGTTGCTGGGTTATAACCCTCCTTTATCTTTTGCACCCCTGGAACAGCCTGCATAAATTTGCCCTATAAAATTTCAGCAAGTATTCCACTACCCATAGCACATGAGATGATTTTTATTTGACTTTACTTATTGTTGTTACATGTTCACCCTGACATTAAATAATCCAAATTATGTGTAGACTAAATATTTTGTACAAAGATTTAATTTATTTTTTTTCCAAGATATAGGTTAGGTTTCATAAATTAGAACTAAGATACAAACACTTTAAAATCCAAAACAAGGTATTGTATGAATGAATTTGCATTTTTATTTTTTCAAATTGATAATGTGAATAGAGCTCACCTCAAAATACTCAATAAGTTGGTGGGAATGGCGCCCCAGTGGACCCATATATATTACTTGACCTCCCCGCTTCATTAACAACATCTATCATAACAACAACACTAAGTCTTGTGATTAGTCAAAGATTAAGAAGCGTTTGTCACATTGCCACTTTGATAGAGCAAGTTGTTAACAAGTTTGCAAAAGAATTTTCGTTTATATATGCAACGAGCATCAAATTGAAACCTAATATTTAGGTGTGAATATGATACAAATGAATTTAAAAACCATTTTTCACATACGACTTTAAGATTATTTCATGCTATTGTAACCAAAATGAAATTACACATCTCATACTACTTACATACAACCTTAAAAATAATTGTTTATATGTGATCGTAGCATGGATGTGAGGTGGGAGTGAACATGTAAATGATAGGCTCACCTCATCAAAAGCTTCAAAGATGTCAATGCTTGGCTGATGAATGGTGCAAACAACAGTTCGACCCGTATTGACGGTGTTTCTCACAGTTCTCATCACAATAGCCGCCGCCCGTGCATCCAAACCACTTGTGGGTTCATCCATGAAAATAATAGACGGGTTGGCAACAAGTTCAACTGCTATTGTTAAACGCTTGCGTTGCTCGGTTGACAGCCCGGTTACTCCCGGTAGACCCACTAATGCATTCTCCAATGGTGTTAACTCCACTAAATCCATCACCTCATCCACAAATTGCTGCAAAAAAACATTTTGTCATACCCATCCCGGTTTTATTTTTAAAAACTCCCCCTGACCCATTTTTTTTCTTTCTTTATGGGCATATTGGGTATCATCAAAAACCAGAAAAATAAAAAATAAAAAATCAAGTTCCAAAGAGAAATTCCTCATCATCACCAATTGAGTTTTTTTTTTTATAATAATACGCTTTCGAGCTTGAAAGGGTTACTAATGTTTAATGTATACCTCTCGAGTCTCGTGGTCGATCTCGGCAGGGAGACGGAGCCATGCAGAGTAGATAACAGACTCTCGAACAGTGACCTGGGGGGAGTGGATATCGTTTTGTTCACAGTATCCAGAAATACGTGCAAAAGTCGCCTGGTTTTTCGGAAACCCGGAGATGCGGATATCACCCTCAATATAGCCACCGGTTTTGCGACCCGCGAGCACATCCATCAGAGTTGTCTTCCCGGCACCACTTACTCCCACCAAGGCTGTCAACACACCCGGTCTAAATGCACCAGTTATGCTGCACAACAATTGAAGCCGGTCTTCATCTACCCCTTGTTTCTTCATTTCCTGGAGATGGAAATTAACTAGGGTCATTTGGTTGTTGATCTATGCAACAACTGAAAAATGTATATATATAAAAAAATCTTAACCAAAGAACACTGTCCTCATATCATCATTTACTTATAGTATCAAAATGCCTATGCATATTGTTTTTTGAGGCCATTATTTGTATTTTGTGGAAAATATAATGGAAAAACACCATTCTACCATAAATTCCCTTTTGGAGGGAAAATAAAACACCAATAAATGAAGAATTTAAAAAAAATCACATATATGTGCCATTACATAATGTCAAATTTTCATTTTAATAAATAATATAAGGCACAATAAATATCACATATTGTTCATTGTAATGGATGAAACCTTTAAAGTATACCTCACACATGTGTCATGAGCCACGACTTTTTGTGTGAGAAAAAACCACATTCTCTTGCAGTGAAAATGGCCTTGTTTCTTTCATCATGGAAACTTTCAGACCTTCTACCACTACAAAGTTAACTACTTTAACTATTTTTTTTCATATTCGGGTTGTGACAACCTTTAAGTTAACTATTTTTTTTCATCCTCGGGTTGTGACAACCTCTAAGTTAACTATTTTTTTTCATCCTCGGGTTGTGACAACCTCTAAGTTAACTATTTTTTTTCATCCTCGGGTTGTGACAACCTCTAAGTTAACTATTTTTTTTCATCCTCGGGTTGTGACAACCTCTAAGTTAACTATTTTTTTTCATCCTCTAGTGATGACAACCTCGGGTCACCACTTAGTATAGTTAGTGGCGTTTTAGTGGGTTTAAATTTTTAGTGGTAGAAGGTCTAGAAACTTTGGCTGGGTTTGTGAGAGAAGTACAAGTTCCAAGACATTCTTGTGAATATCAGGATCCTTTCATTTTTCTTCTCTTGTTTCTTTGCTGGGGTTTTTATATATATTTTTAAGTTTTAATTTTAAATCAATATAATTCTTTTTATTTTGTGATGTTCTAGTTAAATGACCTGTCTATATTTTTGATTTCAAAAGTTCATTATTATTAAAATATTATTTATTTTTTAAATGATAAAAAAATAAAGAGAGGATTCAATATCAAAAAAAAAAAACACATACCACCGGCATGTCGACATAGTAGTTGATATTGTGAAAAGAGATTGCCAAAGGTTGGAAAGGTAATATCATGCCGCGTTTGGGTTCAGCTTGTGCAACTGCATCTGAAGCATCACTAGCCAAGGAAACAAATCTACTCATATGCTCAGCGCCCACATTGTGCTGTTCCACTTGCTGCATTTGAACCTCACCACCAAATACCTCCTCAACTGTGGAACTATTTCTTGTCGATCCTGCAGCCCCCAACAAAATTTTTCAACATTTGCTATAATCAAACCATAATAAAGAAATGATAAACCCTAAACCCATCCATGTGTCAAAACTTTGAATTACAAGAGTTGGGATAATTAATAAAGGCCAAAGTAATAATTTTTTGCAACACCGACCGGCGATGATGTGCATGAAATCAAAATTTTATTACCTTCAACTTTGGATGACAAGGATCGAGGGAAGGACTTGTGGGATTTTGATAGACTGCGAGAGGAAGTTAATGAAACTTCCTGTCCCTTCAAGTTTGCTTCCTTTATAGCCAAGGCATCCTTTGATATTACAGCTTGTGGCTTCCCCAGTGCTGTTAGGTTTCAGAGATAAGTCCAGAAATGAGCACCAGATGAAACAAAATTCCATGCAGAATTATGGCAATAAGATGATGTTTGTTGTTAGTCAATCAATTGGACATCAGTATTCACAGCTTGTGATGAAAGCGAACTTCTTGTTGCTATACACCTAATGCATAGAATTTTTCAAAGGCACAGGAATTAGCTCTCGTATTGGGGAATGATGGATTTGGGTTTAGGGCTTACGGTTGAAGTATGTGAGGACTAAAGTGTACAAAGTGTTGAAGAGGAGAATATAGCCCATCAAAGCTCCAATACCAATCCAGTACCAATAATTTTTTGGGAAGATTCCACTGTTTACCAAAATCTGCTGCCCCAGTGTTCGAGTACTATTTTCAACTGGCTAATTACCTCCAAAACAAACCCCACCCATTTTGTCATTTAGAAAAAAATTCTGTTGAAAAATTGCTGATTTTTTTTTTTGCAGAGGTGGATTTATAAAGGATTTTTTTTTTGTAATGTCAATTTCCAATTACCACTAATTGGTGCAAATTTATTTTTTCGTAGTGGTTTTTTTTTTTTTGCATTAGTCTTTGTGGAACCCACCTTCATCCAACGGGGTGCAAGAAACTCATTGACTGTGATGGAAGTTTGTGCATATGTGAGAGGTGAGCTCCAATATCCCCAAATCCACCAAGGCTTGATTTGTGTGCGGGGCATAATGAAGCCTCCCAACA
Organism: Sphagnum contortum; assembly: GCA_963920785.1. Taxonomy (NCBI): domain Eukaryota; kingdom Viridiplantae; phylum Streptophyta; class Sphagnopsida; order Sphagnales; family Sphagnaceae; genus Sphagnum; species Sphagnum contortum. The sequence continues at coordinate 3,212,081 of OY987281.1, forward strand.
TGAAGATGATGAGAAGTGCAAAGCTTCCACCTGTATTAGCAACCACCATTGTACGGCACAGCCCGGCAATGGCACGGAACATTGCTGATGACATTTGATGAGTCATAAACAACACAAGATATGCCCCAAAAAACCTGCATGCACACACCCGCACATTTATATTTATTTAAAAACCCAATAATCTATTGTGAGTTGAAATCCTTGTAGACTCTAATAAAGTTATCCACAAAGTATTTAAGGGCGAGAACGGCCAGTTTCGGCATAATATAGCATCAAATGTGTAACTGGGAATGAAATTTTACAAAACGAAATAACTGGGACCCAAACTAGTTTTTCCACAAATTTCGGTGGTAAACTGACTTTCGTCCTATCTTTCTTTTTTCCTGAACGCCTCCACTCCTGCTACATTATGTTTTCACTGTACAAATACTGATTACTCTTGAACCTTGTGCACAAAATGCTGAGTTTCAGCATTTCATACTGAGATTTAATCAAATTTCATTTCTTTGCGGATACCATTGGGGATAGGGGGTGAAAGAAAGGATGACTTCACCCAAACTTTAAAATATGTAGTTGAAAAGAGTGATGCAAAAATGTAATATTGATTAGCAATAAAAATTTCCCAAGCATAATAAAATAAACATTATTATTTACCTGCTGGCTTCAGGGGCATAACCAATGATGTAGTAACTGATGATGCAGTAAATTCCAGACTCAGCTATGGATGCGGGAATGCTTAACACCATCCCTGGAAGAGCATAAGCCCATGCCGGGTAAAACAAGAGATCTCGTTGTTTGTAGAATACGGGCAGCCGGAAAATTGTCATCGAAAGCTCTGCATATCCATTGAACATCACCAGTACAACCCCAAAGAAAATAGCACCCAAATACTCTTGCCCATCTGCTTGTATGTTCTGGTGCATCCTTGTTCGCAGATAAACCGTAGATGCTATAAACGCCATGATGCCAATCTGCATCATCACAAATTTTCCACAAGCTAAAAATCTGTTTTCTTGCATCAAAACATCAAGCTACACAAGGTTCAAAGATTCATAGATTTCTTAGGGAAAGTACCCAAAATGCAAAATCTGAGATAAAATTCGTAGCTGAAAACTAGGTGTATTCATCCCTTAGTTTATCACAAAATACTCTTATTATGTACTTTTATGTGCAAGAACCATTGGCAAGATCGACATAGGGTTTCTTCTAAATGGACATAGAATTAAATTACTCTTTGGTTTGGACTACATTATGTAGTGTAGTCGGACTCTTTTGGTTTAGAATCAAACAACACCTGCACGGTTTTGAAGATGTACACAAAGGAGTTTCGTTTCATCAGAAGCACTTCCTTTGCAAAATTGGACCTGAAAAGCTCCATTTTGCCCACAGAATATCTCTCAAATGACAGTGCTGCCTTGTGGTTGCGGTTTTTATCATAGGGGACTGCTAACTCATGAGCCATCTCTTGGCCAACATGAAATGCCTGGAACCTCTCAGCAAACTGCTTCACAGAAATGTATCGATAGGATTGTTGCTTGTCGAACCAATATTGTTGTTGATCCTTTTGCGATGTCACCTGTACAAGTAACCCACTCAAGCATATAAATGCCACCTTCCTTGGGTTTAAGAAGATTTAAGGTTTTCAGCAACTCCCTAAAGAAACCCATCAAAGTGCCTACTTGTTAGATCCATCATGCTGGCACTAGTCCTTCCAATTCTATGGATTAATCAGAACCCCAAAACCTTTCATACTCTGTACATTTGAAACCATGCTTGTAACTGCTCCATCAATTGCATTGCATCTACAAGAAATCCGAGCAGTTTGTAAAGCATTAGCAAAAGACACTAATATCCATCGTCCAGATTGTGATTGAATTTTTTGTGTGAAAAATTGCTGGATCTTAATACCGAGCTTTGTCTAGAAGAAAATAGTGTAAGACAGTTGAGCTCAGATTATTTCATGTAGGAAATCCTATATGGCCAGCTCTCTCACACCTCTTGCAAGAAATCAGCTATGCCCTTTCGATCTGGGCACTTGAAACCACATTGTTCAAAAAACTCGAGAATGTGTTCTCTTGGACCATGGTACACAATTTGGCCCTCCGACAACAAAACCACTTCATCGAAAAGCTCAAAGGTCTCGGGTGCTGGTTGCAAAAGTGACATGAAAATGGTGGCTTCCATCACATGGCAAAACTGTCGCAAGCACTCGACAATCTGAAAAGTGGTGGAGCTGTCAAGACCTGTTGAGATTTCGTCCATGAACAATGCCATTGTTGGTCCCACTATCATCTCACCTGCAACAACAATATTTTCAATTTTTTACGCACCAAAGTTCCAACCAAGTAACCTTGGCAACTTAGTCTCAAAGAATTCACTACAAAATATAATATTTAAATGAAACATACAAAACTCATAATACAAACATATAATCCAATCTAAATCCAACTCAAAACTTCTGACCCAAAACAATCACCTCCCTTGAATATTTTACTGAAGCTGGACTATGGTGTTCACATCATTAACTCAAATAAATAAGGTCGTCTTCTTCTATCATTTTCATCCATTATTGCAGTTCACTAGTCTCCATTGATTAGACCAATGAATTCACTACTTCTTTAAAAAGTCCTACTCAAAACGAACAATGAATTCACTCAAAATCCAATGAAACCAATGAAATCACTTAATGTAAAAAGACAACTTTTGTTGGAGTTATATCGGGCTGCTGCATTAAAGGTGATGACTGGTTTCTTTGGAAAAAAGTAGAGATAGGGTTCAAAGTAGGGAGGAGCTTTTGTACCAGTGGTGACACGTTTTTTCTGGCCTCCTGAAATTCCTCGGTGCATATTATCTCCCACCAATGTATTTGCGCAGATATCAAGTCCAAGAATCTAAACAACAAGATGTAAAGAAATTTATGGATTTTAAAGCTTGCTTGACAAACTGAAAATGTGTGAAATTTGTAGGTGCACATAAGGGTATACTAGTTGTGAGGATGAATTACATTTTCGGGCTTTAAAATGATGGCACCACCCATACATACAATAAGGCCTTTAAACAAAACTTTTCCATTCTATGGCTTAGAGATAAATAAACACATCAAGTTACAGGAAATTAAAGATTCACTGTGAAATTAACCCAAAATGGAATGAAGTGGCGCACAGGCTACAACAGCACATGGGGTTGTGTTCAGATTATTGTGTTTTCCAAATGCAGGGTTTTGTATACCATTTGCTGGTCAATTCCATACTTGGTTAACATAACCAACCCAAAACCCATGTTCACCCACCTTCATCACATAGTCAGTGACAAGGCTCTGTTCTTGGCCTTCTACAGCAACTGCCTGCATCCACAACACCACAAAATTAATATATATTGGAGTTATCCAGAAAGTCACCCGGCCCTGTCTTCACAGTGTCTTTGGGCCTGCTTTCACCCTCTATCCCCTCTTTCAGTGGTATTTGCAAAATAAGGAAATTTTATTGAATCTCGGTATGAATTGCTGAAACTCAGCATTTTATGCACAAAGTTTCAGCGTAATTATAGTAGTTGTACAGGTAGGAGCAGTGAAAATATATGGAGCAGCAGTGGAGGCGCTCAGGAAAAAGGAATGAGGGGGAGGAAACTCAGTTTACCACCAAAATTCGTGGAAAAACTAGTTTGGGTCCCAGTTATTTCATTTTGTAAAATTTTCATTCCCCCATCCGTGTTTGTTGTCCTATTATGCTGAAACTGGCTGTTCTTGCCCCTAATTGTGGGACTTTACCCTTAATATGTCTATTGTGAGTATGCATTCAGCTAGATTATCATTCATGTAATTAAAAAGTGCAATCATGTGCAAAAGTGAGTTTCCCAAGTAAACCCTAAACCCTAAACCCACCTTCATAAAAACATCCACATCTTTCTCTGGCAAAATTCCAGCTTCCTTTTCTCGCCTCGCTAGTTCTGTGAGCATCTCTGTTCCATCGACAAGCACATTTTCTCATAGGTTAATTAATACCTACTTAAACACATACCATCCATGATAACCTTCTAGTCTTCAAAATTGTTCCTTAACAACTCATTGTTAGGGTCTTATTCTCCCTTTGAATCAACTAATAATCATGCTGAATCTGCAGTTGACCTCAGGTACCCATTCCGTAGATGTAACTTACAGGTCTCACCAATTCTCATGCTGAATTTGGTCATTCAACAGAGGTGCCCATTCCATAGACCTAATTGGCAGGCCTTGCCAATTCTGTAATGTATGTTGTATATCGTAAAAGACCTAACAGCTGTTGTTATGGCCAGAGAATGGACACAGTTTGGTTAATTCAAGCTCTTGGCTCACCCATGGACTTGCGCCTTGGGGCCTTGCTGTGCTAGGTGAGGCGGCGAGCAAGCTAAAAGCCAGAATCAGCCAAACCATATGCACTCTCTAATAGTATATTCTCATAAACCCAGGATTGTGCCAACTTGCTTTGCTCAATTCTCAAACAGCAGAATGAAAGGTTGGCCCACTCACCATAACGGGTGCCAATTCCTTGGCAACGGGCTGAAAAATCAAGTGTCTCGCGCACTGTCATTTCACCAACATGAAGATCATTCTGGCTAATGTACACAGATGTCTTTTGTGGTATGAACTCATCCAGTTTGTAGCCATTGTATGATATTGACCCTTTCACCTGTCAACCCAAAACCAGTCCTTAATTTTGTTTAATTATTTTTAAATTTAATTTAATAAAAAAATTTGAAATTTAACTTAGGCCCCAAAATTATTACTCATGATATTATATTTTAAACGACCCATTAGAAATATACATAGTTAAAGAAGGTTTTTTTCATGATAATTTTGTGGTCAATATATGTTAGTTTGAAATCATTATAAATCCTACCATATTTATTGAATAATAAGGGTAAAAATTAGACATTCATCTAGTTTATATAATTAGGTCACAAAATAATAATTATACCTTAGTGCACCACCACCACCACATACTCTTCTGTGCCATAAATACAAAGAGTGTTCCTCAAGGATTTTAAATGCCATGAAATGTGTGTTCTTACTTTCAAATCATGGCTCAGCTTTCCAGCCAGTGCTAAGAGCAAAGTTGTTTTGCCAGAGCTTGGTGGTCCCAGGAGTAGTGTCATCCTGAGAAAAGGGGAAAAAAAAAGGAGGTGGGCAATTAGTTTTGATGGAGGAGAAAAAGGGCAGAACTGGCAATTGCCATAAATTAATAATAATGCTAAAAGCTGGCCCTACAGACACACCTCTGAATAATAATAATAATAATAATAATAATAGTAATTTATCAGTGCTACAAACAGCAAAACAGTTGAAGTGTGGCGACTAAATTAAATGCCCCAGGATCAGAAAATGTCTAAATACGGCAATTGTTTTTCAAAAACATTGTGAAAAAGTGGCAATTTTCTTTCTCCAAATATATAAGGAATAAATGCCCGAATATTCCCTCTTTTTTTTCTTTTTTTTTCCTTTTTTTTTTCCTGGTGACCAGGATGCGAAAATTAGCCACAAAAAATAAAACGGTAGTCAAGGAGGTCCACTTACATTTCTATAAAAACAATATTAATTCAAAACAAGACATTTGTCCAATATTGAAGGTTAAATTTGGTGGAAAATATTATTTTTCAAAAATAGAAAATAAGTAGTAATCCAACAGAAAATAATAATAAGAATAGGCATAAGAATATTTAGTCACAAATAAGTTAATATTATCAATTGCCAGAATTATCACATCATGTTAAATATAATGACAAATATTGACATTCTTTTGGTCCCATTCATAATGAGGTAGCAAAGTACCCATTTATACCCTCCAGTGGTAGGTAGGTAGCAAAGTAACACCTAGTACCCTCATCTGGTAGGTAGCAAGGTAGCAAAAGTAATACCTACCCCCAAGTCCCTCCAGAAACACAAAGGGCATACATACCCAAAGAAAGAGTGACCAGTTCAGTTCCCTTCCCCTCCCTGAAAGCCTTGCTGCATGAGGAAGCACAAGCACAAGAAGAAAAAGAAGCTGAGGAGGAAGGAAGAGGAGAAGAAATAATGCACCTTGCAGGTTTGATGATCCCACTGACATTGTGAAGAATGCTGAGCTTTGTCTTCTTCATTGGAGATAGACCAATTGAGTCAAGAAAACTCTGCAATAATACACAAAAGACAATTTTCTAAATCAACTAACTTCTCAACAACACAAGAAGATGAAGAAAGAAAGAAAGAAAAATAAGAACAAGAGCTCTCAGGGGTGGTGGTGGTGATGGTGGTTCTTCTTCTTCTTCTTCTTCTTCTCCTTCTGCTTCAAAGTTTATACAACAACAAGACCTCGGTGGTGGTACAGAAATGTCTGAGGTACAGAAAGTTTCCTGCAATGAATCGAGATTCCAGAGATCTAAGAGAGTTTTGAGAGTGCAATATTATTCTGATGAAAAGTTTGTTCGTACCCCCAAAACGTTGAGGACAGCATTGGAGAGAGTGGGTAAAGCTCGACCACCCACAAGACAGTCTGCATCTATGGACAGATTCTGGCACCGAACTTCAATGGTTGGCAGCTGAATACCAACTCTGCAGCAACAGCAGCAGCAGCCATGAGCTCCGGCATTAACAAACAAAAGTCTTGTAGAGCTTCACTCATGAATCGTGTTTGTTTGTTTGTTTGTTTGTTTGTAATTCCAAGCTCTAGAGTACTAGATAGCAAGCAAGCAATCCAAACCAAGAAGAACAAGAAGAACAAGAAGAAGGCGATGATCATCATCATCCTTACACTTTACCTGTCAATTCTGTTGCGGAGTTTCATCAAGAATCTGGCGTTGTCTTCCTCCGTGACTTGAAGCAATCTGTCGATGATCTGCTGTCTCTCGTGCAAGCCGAAACTGCGCACGTCCACTTCCTCATGTACGATTTTGCTCCCCATTTCCTTCTGTATGATGGTGGTGCGCAGCCGGTCGTATGTGGGGAGCTTCTCCAGCGCCGCCCACCTCAGCGCTTCTTCGTCGTCCATGGCGTCGTCCCTCGTCGACTGCGTGGAATTCCTCGTAAACACATTCATGTCCGCCGGCCCGCCCCGGTTCCGTGACCCGCTCGCAAAAGAGGTCTTCTTGGCGCTAGGACTACTACTCACGGACCTCCTGATCCCGCCCCATGGATCGATGATCCCATCTAAGGGAGCTGCCGATGTCATTGCAGCAGCAGCTAACGTCCTCTCGTTCTAGATCTTGCGCAAGCTTTCGGTACTCCTCCTCCTCCTCCCTCAGTGTCAGCACAAAACCTTGAATGCAAGGTTCTGCAACTCCAGATCAAAACAACTCCAGATCAAAACAGAGATTCACAAAATCTGACAATTCCCCAAGCTCAAAATCATCACAGCTTCTAGATGATGATTCTCCAAGCTCAAAATGACAGCAGCTGCTGCCTAGGACTTTGATCTCCGAGCTTAAGATTTTCACAGCAGCTGAACTGCTAATTCCTCTTGAGCTCTAAACTTGGAACTAGAACTGCTCCTGCAGCAGCTCAAGACTGAAAAACAAATTGCCCAAAAAAATACAATTCCTAAAAACTGCAAGCAGAAACACTAATACTAACTAACAAACTGCAAAGAGGAGGACTACTATTAAGCTAACAAACAGCAAGCACAACCACTAGTAGAGTAGCTAACAAATTGCAAACAGAACCAACTAGACTACCTAACAAACTGTAAACAGAACCACTATTAGATAACTAACTGCAAGCAGAACCACTCTAGTAGCTAACAAACTGCAAGAGCACACCTAACATATCATCAACAACAGCAACAGTAACAGTGATGAGCAATGAGCTAGTTAAGAATCTCCCTCCAATGACAAGCATGACAGTACTGATGAATGACATCAACTCACTTTTGAGAGAGAGTGAGAATACAGTTAAATCCCCAGCCCAGAACTTATTAGCAAGCATTCAAAATAAAGGATTTCAGACGTGGGTGTTTTGTGGGTGTTTTTTCCAATTTTGTTTGTTTGTTTGGTTGTTTGTTTGTGTTGTTGTGTTGTACAGGGGATCATCAGAAGTTCAGAACTGTCAGTCCTAAACACACAGAGGAGAGAGAGAGAGAGAGAGAGAGAGGGAGAGAGAGGCATTGGGCAAGCAAGCAAGAGAGTACTACTTAGTACTAAGTCTAGGTCTATTTTGTCAGTTGTAGTAGTTGCACTTATGCTCTGTACTTAAACAAGCTGCCCAATCATGTGTTGCCCAGTTTGTGAAGTTTTTGGGGCTTTTTGGGGGATCTGGTGCCTGCTTTCAAGCCCATTCTTTCCTTATGTTTTTGTTGTTGTGGACCCATTCCATTTGATGTCGTTGTTTGTCATAGCTCATCTTCTTCTGACTCTTTCATTTGTTGTTGGTCTTGACTAATTAGAGGATTTTTTAAAGATTATGTTTTTGCATGGTGAAATATTTGGGTTTCAATAATTATTCTTTTGCCTTAAGACACTTTTTAATGTATTTATGGCAAGGCCAGTTAATGTGTGACACACCCCTTGTTGATTGTAAATTGTCAACCTCTATAGGGACCCACATTGTTTTTGAAAAAACTTCTTCCCATCTTTTGTTGTGATTAATTCCGTTGATTAACTTAGTCCATTAGGTTTCAAGTGCCAAATGTTTTCAGCTTGCAAAACTTGAGGAATTGGTTTGTTTTTTTTTGTGTTTTTGCTTGTAAACTTGGCAAGACTTTTAGTGCGAGGAGAACATAACAAAGAAGGAAGAAATGGAAAAGGTTGGAAAACATTTGTTGTTGTCATAATAGGTAATCTTCGATTGGATTTGTGCCAATCTTTTTTTTTTGTACAACTTGAGAAGATTTTTTTTTTTGTGATAAACTCAGCAAAACTTTAGTGCAAGAGACAATACCATGTAAGGAAGTATCAGCAAGGGGGAAAAAACATTTGTTATTGTTGTAACCAGCATGGAAGGGCACATAACCAGTCATTTCAGAGAGTTTTTGCAACCATGCCATTGCCTAGTTGCACGCAGGTTAGGATCCATAACCTGTGTGAACTGCATCTCAGATTGCTGGGAGATGGCATGATTCACTGTTTCTAATAACTCTTGTCAATTACATCCGGCTGTGAGGAACTAAATGAATATGCTTGACACTCCAAAATGACTAGTTATAAGGGGCAGCTCTTGCCGGTGACCTAATCCATCAAGTTTGTAAACCCTAAATCAAGACCTAAAAATTTGAGGAATGTAGGAGACTAGGATGATGGTTGAGTACTTTCCAGGTGTTTGAATTTGGAAGCACACTGAAGTGATATTTTTTCTTGTTGATGGAAGGATAAAAAGTTTATAGGTCAGCAAGCAACCTAAAGATTTGAGGGGCCGGGCTTAGTTGGACTGTGATGGTTGAGTGCTTTACAAGTGTTTCATTTTGAAAGCACACTGAAGTGAACTTTTTTGTTATGAGTGGCCATGCACAAAATCTTCTTTTTTTGCTCTTTTGTTTTAGGGGAACGTATTTTGGAACAGTTGGGGTAGGTATTTTCGTGAAAGCATTTTGTGAAGGTTACTTTCACTCCAAAGAAGATAAAGGGAGGATCTCTTTGATCTGCAAAGATAATTTATTGTTCAAGATGCTATCCTTACCTTATTGAAAGGGTTATTATTCAACAACATGTTAATTATGGTGAATGATTTGAACAATTGTGGCAGTATTCCTTCCACGAGCTTCTAGAACTTCGTTGGGGATATATTCAGACAGATTATCCGCACTAAATTATTTATCTTCTCTTTTTTTTTTTGTTTGGAATAGAATGATGAACTGAACAATATTATGAAGGATCTTCTATCTTACACCTATATGTCTGGGGGCCACTGGCACACTCTAGACAACAAATAAAGTACACTATATGATAGCCACAAAGAGTTTGGAAATGGAAATTGGGAATAATTTGTACTGGGTCTTTTTTAGCACAAGCTAATTTTACATGATGGTCAAGAAAAGGGTTTTCTTTTCAATTTTGTGATATAGCCAAACTGACAATCATGCACAAAAGATTTAGCCAAATTCGGCTATAGACCAGATATGAAAGTAAAACCCTTTCATATTTTGGCTACCTGCAAGAACCTGTAGTAGAAATCTGGTGTATTAGGGTCATTTTTTTTCACAATAATCATTTGTGTGTGTCAAAATTATATTTTTCGCATCACAAAAAATGCAAGAATTTGACCTAAAAGAAAAAACAGTGGACAAGAATGGGGAAAAAGGGCCTCATCCATGTGGCTTTATATGCTGGAAACTCCATCAGTGTACAGTAAGTGAGCTTTATAAGCTCCATATCACACTGAAGAATATGCTCCGTTCTTTTGCCAAGTTCACACCAAGTGCCCAATGTTCAAGATCCCTGAGATTGTCAGGCTGTAAATTGTCAGATTGCTAGTAGTTGGGGTGGGCTGGACATCTTCATATCACAAACTCAGCACACAACCACCATATTTTATAATATCTTGCTGGCCACCCAAGCTGCATGTAAACACATATCTATCTATCTATCTATATATATATATAGCCAGGAGACACATCACAATCAACATGGCTGGACACATTAATGAAACCCAATGTGAGAGAATTCATCAAATTTAGGAATTGCTTCTCATGCACGCATTTTGTTCTTCGCATGGGCAAATGTTGCAAATTGACTGGCATATGAAACACTGGGTCTAGGCTAGTGCTGCACAGTTTTTTTTCCCACAAGAGCCATGGTTTGTCTTATATCAGCATCATCAAAGACATTATGTGTGTAGTGCCGCAACACCCTAGGGCTGGGGCATTCCTGAAATAGACGGCCTTGGAGGCAAGAGCTGAGGGTGGGTTATTTCAAGAATGCCCCGCCTGAGGCCATTGCTAGCTGACTCAAAACTCAACTCAGTTTTTGCTTTTTTTATTCTTTTATCATGATACCTGGTGGGTACCTTCTGGGTATCATGGTAAAAAAATAACAAGGGCATTAATTTCAAAATGCCCACTCGCTGCTAACACCCAATTACTGCATATAATACACCCTTCATTTATGCCTCTACAAAGTGTGGAGGATTTTACCTTAAGGAACACCTTTAGACTAGACTCGGGGAGCCCTTGATCATTAAATTACAAAATGCTTGATTGAAATGGTCATAGTGGTACTAGTTCAAGTTACAAGCCCATGCAAAGAAATGTCAGTGTAAGAAAGCTGCCTGCCTAGCTCTTCCATGGGGTTCCCATCTAAGGATGTGTAATAATGCAAGTGTACGGGAAGAAAGAAATTTCACTCCTTCCATGCTTGACAAAAAAAGACTGGTCATGAGATCACAAGTGACGTGCCACCTGCCTTCTTGATTCAGAAGCCTGGAAGGGAGAGTAAGAGTAACTCTGGGCTTGAATTTGGTGTGAGAATTTTTTTTATGCAGTAGAAGAGAAGGAACAACAGGACGCACATGGAGAGTTATTGACCCAGATGATGAAAAAAACACAAGCTTGAAATTCCTCCTGGAATCATGATTCGGTTGTTGATGTGAACATTCTTTGTGTGCAGCAAGCCTGGTTAGTCACATCATGGGAGCCCTCAATTGCAACAATGCACCAACACTCATAAGATCTGCTCCAAAATGTCAAAGGTAAACTTCTCTATCTAGTGAGGAAAACTTCTTTTGACGAATGTAATATGACGATAAATTTGGAACATAAACCTCATTACCAATTTTGGGCCATTTGGAGGCCATTCTTGTGTTTTTGGGAGAAGAACAAGTGGCCCAAAAATTTGCAAGGGTGATGTACATGCAATGCACTATGCTCGAACACACACCTCTCCAAGCACACACTAGGAACCTGCACAAAGAAGGCTGGTACCAACAAGAAGACCCTTAAGGCAAGCAGTCTGCCATGCCCAATACATTGTGACCAACCTTGTTTCTACAACATTCAAATTGCCACATAGTGTGCTTACTACACAATTCGCACAATTTGCTGCAAGTTAACCAATCATGTGAAATTCACAAAATCCATTTAACACCCATTGTGCACTGCAGCAACCATGAGTTTTTTTTTTTAAAGAAAATGAGAAATGAGCAACATTGAGGACTACAGACAATAGGGTGTGAGTGAAAAGATCATAGAGTTGTGCAACAGGAGTTCATGGCTTGAGTATGTTTCACCGATGTACACACATGAAAATATTCCAAAGGAAAATTTGTTGAGAACCAAAGCTCATTCCAATCTAAACAACAAAGAGCTCGGTGAGCTTGTGAGAGCTTTTTAGAGTCCAACTGCTTTAAGATATTACTACCTCACATTACTATTATCTCCATGTGTTCTTGTCCATTCTAATAACCTGCACACATATGACCAATTGCCATCCTCAAAACAAGAATTTAAACCTTAGTTCTCTACATTTTACCATTTAGAGCTTCTCATTTCCTACTGTTCGAGAACTTTTTCCATTATCATGCAGCATCAGGCTTCTAAAATCTTTACTGGTCACAAATTTCCCTACCCTTTTGGCCATCAGCACCTCAAAACTTTTCTGTCCATCAATGTCACATTCAAATAAGATTCATCTTCAAGTGCTTGAATCCAGCTCTCAGTAAGTAGCCTCCCACCTCTAATTGTAGCCTTACTAGCCTAAACCAACTACCCATTGATTCAAGTACTCTAGCTCCATTTTTATGTCATTCATGTGGCCACTCCCTCATTAAAATTTTGTGTCATTGCAAAAATCAACTGATGAAATTGCAGCTTTGAACACTCGCATCTCACAGCCTGGGGCCTTTCCCATTCCTCTCCATCACCATCAAGTGCAACACACATACTCAACCTCATTCATCAATGCTCTGATTGCCTTGCTCATCCTTGGAACCCAAGAAATTGTAATGGCCTTCCTAGTTAAGATCCAGACCCATGTTTTTCACTGGCTTGTGCATTTTCACCCAACATCTGAAGCTCAAATTACTTACAAACCATAGCTTATCCTTTTATGAATTTTTTCACTGGCTTCTGCATTTTCACCCAACATCCTAGACGTTCAAATTACTTACAAACAATTGTTTATCCTTTCATGAATTTTCATAGCATATGCCTGTCTTTATTTCTGATGTGCTTCTCCCACATTGTTCTCCAAAATTGATTCATGGTGCTTAACCACTAATTGTGTTTTCTGAATCATATGGATGGTTATTTGTGCACTAGACCACGATTCCTTTAATGTATCACAAATGAATCCAGCCAATTGTCCACCCTTAAGTTCACCCAATTACACCATGCCATCAACACCATATAGAGGGAGAACTTTATACTTTCTCTAGAATCCCACATATGTGCCTGGAAAGAGAACACTAGACAATTACAAGTCCCATTCATCTGCATGCTGTACCATGGTAGACATGATTGTCAAACCATGGCTAATTAATTGACAATGTTTTGATCAACCTCTCTACCATGCCATTCCATTACGGATGGGTTGGTGTTGTATGTTGATGAATGATGCCAGTGTTGTGACACATCTCTGCAAACTCCTCACTCTGGTTTGTTCCATTGTCAATTTACACACATCTAGGCACACCAAACCAGCAAATGATCTCATCTTCAAAGAAATTGCAACTATAAAAGCTCCCCGTGGCTAGATTATACTATTCTAGCTTCTGCTCATTCCAAGCAATGGTCCACTGCAACTAGAATGTACCTTGTTTTCCATTTTTATTTTCTAGCAAAGTTTCTGCATGCGCCAAGAGCTACCTTATTGAAAAGCTCGATTATGGAAACGCTTTTGAGCTCGTTCATTCTTGATTTTATCAACCTTCTTCTTGATGATAGTAGCATGGTTTACTTGCTGCATGGAGATGTTTCTCCATCGAAAAGAACAACATTATGGTCATGTAAACAATTCTATTATTAGACCCACCAATCCCATAAATTAGGCCACTTGGGATATTAAAAAGGCAAAAGTAAGGGGTTTTTTTTTTTTTTTTTTTGTGTATGAAAAATAATCAAATAGTTCATGTCAAATCCTTAGAAACATCAAAAGAAATATGGGATCAAATTGAAACTTGATTTCAAACAACTAACATTGTCAATAAAAATTAACACAAGAAATTTTATATATTAAAAATCAATGAGCAAGAAATTGTTCAAGTGCATTTTGATCAATTTAACTATGTGTTAGGTGAATTGATTATAGTCAAAAATTAAGTGTCGAATGTTGATGTTGTTGCTACAGCAATATTGGGTTCAATGACCAAACCATATCGGAGTCTTGTTATGTCCCAAAATGGGATGACTCAAAACCCTTCATGAGACTTTAAGTCTCTTCTTGGAAGAATTATCCAAAAGGAATGCAAAATTAGTGATATTGAAAATTTTGAATTATATAGTGGGTGAAATTTCATAGGAATAAGAGGTCAAATTCTTTTCACTCTAAAGATGCAAATTGGAAGGGTTTCTTTTGTCCATTGTTTGAAGTGTAACATATTTTTGATGATGCCTTCAAAAATACAATGATTTTTATATCTTAACCTAATATTAATATAACTTATTGAGTATTTTTTGTTAAGGGCTCTTTGAATGGCAAACACAAATTTTTCATCCAGTGTTGGGGATGCTTTTTGTTTATTTTTTAAACCTATTTGCTCCTAGTTGGAAGTAGATAATAAGAGATGATCAATGTAATAAAGTGCACATAAGGTTTTCTAGTGTACTTCCACCCATTTCAATGTTATTTTATTATTTTCATATGGATGACATAAGATTAAAAATATCCCTAATTTTTTGGTCTATTTTTGGTCTGCATAGTCCAATAAATTAATTGGTTAGAACTTCATGTGTGATTAGTATGTATTTATTCAAATTTTAATTCAAGAATAGTGCAGTTTAACATTGTTACAATGGGACAATATCTAAAATAATTAAACAAAAAAGAAAAAAATGTGTAAAAACAAGTTAAATAATTGCAAGTGGTATGAAATTTTTGTCAATTATCATACACATGACATAGAAAATGTTGTTTTTCACATGCTTGGAAGTACCATGACTTAGTGATGGTGATGGTGTGCTTGGAAAGAAAACTATTAATCCTTCAAGAAAACATGAAGGTAGTGGTGCAAATAGTAAAAAAACCCATGAAATTTGATTAAAAAAACAAGAGAAAAATTGAACTATTATTTGGTCAAATCAAGAGGTAAAGAAATGATAGTTAAATTGAAGGTCACCAAAGCCTAGGGAAGTCACTATTTATATATTTTATGAAACACATAAAATAAAGGGATACTTTTAGGCATGTTATGAAACAATAAAATATTATAAGAATATTTCATTAAAATTGCATATAGGTGTATTTTAGGTATTTTTTGTAATCAATTTTAAAGACTCTATTTACATTTTTTTAAATTGTAGAAAAATGAATTAGTAGCACCTTTTTTTGTACATTACTTCGAAAAAAAATGGAAAGATTTTTTTCCTAGCACCGAAGACATCAAGATAACTCTATTGATTTCAATGCAAAAAACAATGAAGACCCTGGATAATAGATTATAGAAATTTGATTTCATTTTTTGTTACAATTAATATGAGTCACATTATTTGGGATATTTTATAAAGATTCATTATATGATATATTATAGAAAAAAAAACATAGAGGCAAATGTTTGCTAGGAAAAAATGAATGTTATGTTGTAAATAGTATGATATAACATAAAAATCAAATTTGCATTTTAAACATTCAAATTTGTGTCATATTCATTTGATAGATGTATCATGGTGACAAAATGCACTAATATTTATTATTTTCTTTTTATTTTCCTTCCATACATTTTTATTTATTTATTTATTTTAATTGGGTGCAAATGAGATCAAACAATCCAATGGCATTAATTTAAAAAAGGACTACATGTCCTTTTGCCCAAAAATAATTTTTTCATACAAATGAATTTTTGAACAAATATTTTTGCAAATTTTTATGATATTTTTTTCATAATTTCTCAAAGTACATGAATTTTTTAAATTTTTTTGAAGAAATATGAATTTTTGAAATTGTGCTAATTCCTTGTAAATTCATTGTTTCATTTTTTTAAATGATGACAATTTCAAATCGCAACCAAAAGATTGATTTTTATTTTTTATTTTTTTCTTGTATAATAAGTTTTTAAAAATTTAACACATCATGTACATTATACCCCATTTATATGTGGCAAAAGACTTCTAAAGTTTTAAGATTTTTGATCAATTTGGAAAGTTCTTTGATTTTTTTAAGTTCTAAATTTCCACATATTTTAGAGTTTGAATGTTTTTTGAATGTGGCTAATAGTCTTTATCTTCTTTATTTTTTTCCCATCAATTTTTTTTTGTTACATGAATCCCATTGATAGTCTTTTACAAAATTGATTCCTTTTGACACAATAGGTATTCACTTTCAAAGGTCTTAAATTGAAATTGAAACTTAAAATTTTATTAAATAGATTTTTGGTTTGAATTCCTTGATATTCATATGAATGAATAACAACAACTTGCCATGATTGCCATGGTTTTAAAAGGTAAAACATAAGTATTTCTCCAATTTTTACTATTATTTTTCATCATTATGCATCTTTTTGGTTCATTTGATTACTACTACACCCAATTATTTAGTTATTTTCCCATCAAGTTTTAATTTTTTTGGCAATTTCATGTGTATATCCTAGGAGAAAAGAAAATAGGAGCTATAGTATTTGGATGCATTGGTCCTTATCAACAACATGATAATGTAAATTAAAATGTAGTGGAAATGTTTTTTGAATTTGGAAGGCTGGAATTTAGGTAATGGTGGCTTATCTAAAAGGTCTTTGGGCTATCGTTAAGTTGAATGTAGTATCAAAAACTACCCAAAGCCTTCACCCCAAAGGAACACCCAAAACCCTAATGCCCCTAGTAGGGGTATAGAAACTTGATGGAGGTGAAAACCTTAAAGGCAACCTTAAAGGAGACCAAGGAGCACATTTGTTAAGCTAAACCACAAGGTTTACAAAATCTAACTTGGAAAAAAATGATGAAAGACTTGAAAAACAACTAAAGCAAGCCCAATGATGTGTGTGACATTTATGACAGAAATAAAGAAACAAGATGGGAAAAAGGCCACCGAATTCTGATGTGTGTAGAAATGAGCTAGGGCAAAAATAGGACCGCCCAAAGGATCCCCTTAACAATACCAATGGATGTACTACCATTCATTTATCCGATGATCAAAACTAGAGGCAAAAGGTCCTATTGACCAATTAATAAAAAAACCTTGCTTACTACTATTGGCCGAATGCCACCAAAAGGCTTGGCCAAAGTTAACAACCTGGTAGGACCAAGGGCCTTGACTATACTCCCAAGGATATGCCTTGTAGCAACATATGAACACACTATAAATAATTGGGAAAAGTCGTAGCTAAGTCCTATGGGTTAAACAAGTCTCAAAGGTGTTTGAATACCATACTTGGAAACTTTCTAACTGAACGGTGAGCTAAATGGATAAATGTTGACCTAAACATCTGTGAGGAAAACTCCAAGTTTACATTTGGCTAAAAGCCCATCAAAAAATCTAAGCATGATAAGGATGAATCTAGAGGATGAAAAACTTGTAAAACATAAATGATCTCTAAAGATACCAAAGTTGGTGCAAGGGGGCAAAAGCCCTCACAACTTGAACATATTCCCTTGCTCGCTTTAACGTTAGACTCCAATGAAAACAATGGGCCCCGAGTGGGAAGAGAAAAATGAAAGCTTTAAGGGAAGGACACCATTTGAACAAGGGGAGACCAAAGATAAAATATCCACTAAGGCATGTGTGCGGTTACCCATTTAAATATGTAGTTTCAGGTGGGAATAACATGGTTTACTCGTAGGTTAGGTTAAGGTGGAAGCAAAGTACCTAAGTTGTAGCTATCACAATTGAGTCATAACATGAAAGGTAAGTTTTAAGGACCAAGAAGGGAATTGTTTTGGGAATGAAGGCCCCAGTGAGGCAGGAAATTAACACAAGACTTGAAATCTCAGAAGAGCCCTATTCATGTTCATTACACAATGGAAAGAAATGGTACAATTTTTCTTTCATAAATAGACCAATGTGGATCATCTTTTATGAAAAGAGGCACCTTACCCTTGGTGGAAACTTTATTCAGGGTCCTCCACATAAATTAAAAAAAGTTCTACTAGGTTTTGCCAAGTTCCTAAGGGATGGTGTACTACTAGGTGTTGGCTTTCATAATTGCATCGGAAACCTATCATCACAACTGAGTTGCCAAGGTTCCTTGATAACCTATTGTATAAGCATGTTTAACTACTTAGATAAGTTGCAAGTGATGTTAGAAGGGCCGTGGATGAAATAACTTCCTACCACAAGAAGGACCAGTTTCTCCCTTTTTTGATGTTTCTTGCAGGTTGTTTGTCTTTTGGCCTTTCTCTGACCTTCCTTTTTTGTCTCCCCTGTGATGGTGTAACCAAAAAGAAAGTGGAAGATAAAAAAAAACGAACCTGACAACATACAATGGGTTTAAACAGAATTGGAGTTTTTGGTACCTTATAGTAGATAATATCTCTTGACCTTTTCTTTTACTCCCATGTCACGGAAAGCTCCTGCTGGTATTCATTAATCTCAACAAAACCAACTCATGCATCTATAAATTTGCAAATCTGTTACAAAAACCTGAATTTACACCATACATCCACGTGAATGGCCAGGAACCATTAGCTACCCAACTCCAATGCATATCATTAAGAATAAAAAATCTATCAAGGTATGGCCTTTGAAGTCAAAACCCTCAAGGTTCACTCGATCCATTTGAGTCGTTAACCAATTCCCCATTGAATGCAACAATGTAATGTACTTCCACTTCTCTTATCTAAAAACTTGAAAACCCGGAGACCCTTGAATCTAAATGCTTTTGAAGAACTTGACTTTGAACTGTAGGTACCAGGCTCATTTAGAGCCACTCAATGGAACAGACTTTTATCCAAAAATGCACGACAAAATTTCTCCCTTCAAATCTTTTCTTCACTCTTGTTCTGGTCTACCCATTCTATCCACCTAAGGATACCCATTGAAGTTTCTAGCACTCATTCCATCAGTTGCCTACAACATGGATTCAAAGTGTTGCAACACAAACTCCTCATCCTTAGATGTTCCTTGTCTTTTATATGCCCCTTAGTTCTACGGCTCGGACCCCTCAGTTCTTCATCATTCCTCGCACATATCTATTCTTACAGTGATTTTCACAACTACTCAGCTAAATCATAAGCGCAGCAAAGTTCATCAACAACAAGCTAAGTAGTCTGAGAGCTACAACAACAAGCAAATCACCTCCCGGAAAGAACTTGCACCTTTCTCCTTCATACTACCTCTTATGCTTACCTTCCTCCGTCCATTCTGCAAACCTTCTTCAATGTAGTCACTCCCTTCACCATCCATTGTGCAGCACAATTCCTGTCCTCCATAACACACAAACAAACATAATAGTTCTACCCATGCATTCCTTGCAGCAGTGATGGAGAAATACCCGCTGCAAGAATGCAAAAAGGTGACAGCTAATGAAAACAATAAAAACGAAACGAAACCCTAAAAATTTGTTGTGTTCACACTAGTGAGATGACCCGTTGTTTGGTCACAATGCTTCCAACCATTGTTCTTTTAATAGAGTTTTGTACCCATATTGGGAAGTTGGGGGTAGGTAATGTAAGTGTTTACTGGTTGGTAAGATGTCGAGTGGTTACTAGGTAGGTAGATACTAGTGTTGTGTGGTTCTTATTTTTGAAGAGAACCTCCAATCTCAATTTCAAAAAGGTTTGGAGGTTTTTTGGGTGTGAGTTTGAGCTTGGTTCTTTTCATTTTAAAAGATTACAGTTTCAATTTTGATATATCTTTTCAAATTCAAGAATCTCCAGGATCAGTTTGATTCCATGTAAACATTGTACATTCACCTATTGTATAGATAAAAAGTTTAATGTCAAATTAAATATGTGGTCTGTATAGATATGAAATTTAATAATTAATAAAAAGCAATATTTAGTTTTAAAGTTGAGCTCACTTTGCAACATTCCAAAAACAATCAACTTGCATACTGAAAAAACTTGCTTCTTTTTTCAAGAATGTTTTTTCATGATTTTGATTCGAGTCTGGATCTAGCAAAAGACTAGTTCCAATGTCTAGTTCTTATGCCGATTCCAACAAAAAGATGTCAGCTTGAGTTCAGGTCACAGAAACCTGACCCTGAACCTTTGATTTTAGCACCCAAAACCAGATACACTCACAACATTGGTAGATACATGTGGATGGTCAGTACATAGCTAAACACGGTGGTTGGATATTGGACAGGAATAGAATGAGAAAGAGTTTCCTGTCCACATATCATCCATCCTGCATAGTGCGCTGGTGGGTCACAGACCTAATTCACGAATAAGAAGACAGAGTAGAGAGCAGTAACCTCGAGCGGGGTAAAAGGGCAACAGGAAGGAGACAGACTGCCACCTAAGCCACTCAAAAGAATTGATCAACGGACAAAGGGATAGGAGATTCTTCTTTTACTTCGACTTGTGTATGTTAAGTTAGCCGGCTTTTTGTCGGTTCCAGTTGGGAGTCAAAGAAGTCGGTTTGCCCAAATTCCGAATTTCGTGTCCCAATTGGGTGAATGCGAGGGAGCTGCCATGTCAAAGGAAAAGGTCCCGAGTGATTTTGCCCGAAGCCCACAAGGTGGGTCGCAACCAAGAGTCGCTTGATTGCACCAGGGCGACGACTGAAATTGTAAACAAGTCCTTGTGAGCGGAACCCATGTGCCTATGGGCCCCGCCCCACCCCCTGCCCGTTGGGGCCTCTCTCTCTCTCTCTCTCTCTCTCTCTCTTTTCTGTATGGAAACAGTCGCAGCACAAGAGATAGCGTCGATCTCACGCACAGACAAAAGGGATATCGTATCGCGCACAAATGCCAAGGGCGTGAATATCACGCACAAGATTAAAGCTCATTTGAGCTCACGCCTGAAATGATTAAAGGGAGAAGGAGAAAGTGCGAGTTCAGCGCACTACGTGATCTGTAGCAGTTAGTTACCACACGGAAGAGGAGGAGACAAGAAGTAAATGACGCCGGAGCAGCAGCAGCAGCAGGGGATTCTGGGGATGATGGATCCGGATAGCTTGTCCAAGGCATTCGTGGAGCACTACTACACGCAGTTTGACACCAACAGAATTGCACTGGTGAGCTTGTACGATGAGGCATCTATGCTGTCGTTTGAAGGTCAGCAGATCCAAGGCGCACACAACATTGGAGCCAAGCTCAATGGTTTGCCTTTCGAGCAGTGCAAGCACATCATTTCCACAGTCGACTGCCAGCCTTCGGGTCCCCTCGGCGGCATGTTGGTGTTCGTAAGCGGCAGTCTCCAGCTTCCGGGAGAAGAGCATTCTCTCAAGTTCAGTCAGATGTTCCACCTGCTTCCAACTCCACAGGGAAGCTTCTACATCTTCAACGATATTTTCCGCCTCAATTACGCGTGAAATAAACGGCCTACCTTCTTGGTAGCAAAACAAAACAAAGCAAAGCAAAGCCTCGTAAGTCATGTTAAGCTGCTGCTGCTTCTTCGTCTTCTTCTTCTTCTTCAATGTGTTGGAAGTTGGTTGTCGCATTCGCCATCGCCGTTACACTCCGCGAGCCATGGCAGGCAGGCAACAGCTACCTATATACCTAGTACAACAACTTTCCAGTTTGGAAAAATCGTCCATGGCGGTGGGTTTCTGTCATTTCTAGTTTCTTGTGTATTTGTAAACGTACTGGAATGAGGTGGTGTCAATTAAATCAATGTGTTGTAATCTTCCGACACACAATTTTTATTACTTTGCAGGCAAAAATTTCAGTCAAGAAGGGCTTCAAGTTCCAATGCATAATACAGACCAATTGTTTTCTCTTGGGTTGCACTAGGAATTTTTGAGTTTGAAGTTTTCATGTGCTCATTCTTGGGTGGGAACTTGATTTCCCAATGTTGCCTGTCAGGTTCTTCTTCATGGTTTCATGTCTTTTTTAAGAGTCTTCAGATGGGCCTTGCGTTGTTGCATCCTACCTCTACCCCCCCAACATGTGGTTAGTTAGAAGAAAGGCATGCTGAGAAGATTTTGTTAGCATGGCAAAGCAGCGTACTGTTTTCCTCAATTGCAATGATTGCTTGGGTCTTAAGGAGAGAATAGTACTCTTTGAACAACAACTTTGGCACAAAGTTTTGAATGTCAGCTTATTGGAAGAGCTTCAGTGACCAGTTACTGTCCATAGAGCAGGGCAGATCTGAGCAACAAGCTGTTGAAATTTTCCTGCTACAAAGAGTTCTGTTTCTGAGAAGTGATCAGTATGGAGCATAGAACCAAAATTGGCAGGTTGAAATTGTTGTTGTTCCGCTTTTCAGGAGGTAAGGTGTTCTCCACTGTGTGCTTTTCCCTTCTTGTTTGCAGTAGCCCAGCTCAGAGCACTCCCCAGTCGTTTCTTCAGTCTTCTTCCCTGCATAGCTCTCTCTTACTCAGGACTCATATTCATGCATTCCACTGGCTATACAGGATATTGCTTTTCAAAGTTCCCAAAGAAACAGACTGGTGCCAACTAACACCCCAGTCCAAATGCATTTGCATGGAAATGATATTTACTATTGACATCCAGCTTCTCCATAAGTCACATTCATTAGAAAATTTCCTGACCAGAGTAATCAGTGCTGTAGGATTTACCTCTGCTTTGTTGTTGGCAATCTCCCTTGCATTTGGGAAGCACTCCAGGAATTTGCTGCAAGCAGACAAACAGAACCTGAGGCCTTAGATGGAATCATACTGTCATGTGCATGATATGTGACAACTGGATAACTACCATCACCATAATTCTTCACGCAGAATCTGTGTATCTTGGACTCTATGTCCTAAAAGGTTCTACAAATGTTCTTAGACTGTCCAAGCAACATTGTGGATTGCAAGAGATTGGTTCTTTGATTCAACTTGTCTTCGCAGCATATGAACTCCCTCAAGTTCAGTCAGTATGGCCTGCAGATATTGAAGAATGCAAACCTGTATTGCCAGCTAAAAGCCATTTGTGGTGAATCAAAAGAATCTTGGCAGGGAACTTTAATGCTGTAGCAGAGGAATGATGGATGCTCCTTGAGGATCACCTCACCTTGTGACCACTTCACAGTTGTGATATCTTTAACACTGTTGAGGGACCAAAATGAGAGCCCAGTTACACCAATTCGGTGGCAACTGTGGTTTATTAGTCCAAAAATAACATTCCAGTATGGTTCCATGACCTTTGCACACAACTTTGCTCTTGTTGTCATCTCCACCTCCAGAGGTCGGTTCACAATTGAGGATGGTTGCTGCAGCAAAAATGCACCTGAACCTTGGCTGACCTCATCAGCCACAAATGGCAATTGGAGTTCAGATGCTTTGCCAATCAAAACTGGTTCAACAGGCAGCTTCCTATTTGCAGCAGTGCTTGACACGTGCCTTTTCTTCATCTTTGTTGACTGTCCTTCTTCAGCTTGCATGAAAGGCACTTGTTGGGAGCCAACAGGGTCACAAGTCCTGGCAGTGTTATTCTTGTGCTCATACTGGAACTCAGTGGTGCAACCATTGAGTCTGTTGTCCTCATACACCAAAGACTGAAGTTGGTCGTGTCCATCCAAATTTCCCCCTTGTTCAGTACTGTCTGCTTCCCTGTCAACTTGCATAGCTCCAGCTGACTGGTCAATATAAGCTTGTGTAAACAGCTCTTGTTTGCAGGAATGACATCCTGCAGAACTGAAAGCATTGGCATTGTTGCTCATTATGTTATCCTCATGGACCTCAGTGTTGCCATTAGAAAGGGAATTCTGGTCCTCGTACCCCAGGGACTCAACATGATGGGGTTGATTGATACTTTCCCCTTGTTGAGTACCTTTCTCTTCTTGATTAGCCTCTTCTGCTATAGCTGATTGCTCGTCTTTGGGTTCAAAGAGTGTTTTGTCTCTCACCAAATCCTGTTTCTGTGGAGAGGAATCCAAAGAGTTGAGAATTCTTGAGTTGTTAACCTCATTGCTTGCCTCAGTGTTGCAGAAGGCAAGAAGCTTTTGGTCTTCATATTCTAACTGTTGCACAAACTCTTCTTGTCGTTTGCTCCCCACCTGCTCTCCATCCCCCTCATTGCCTGCATGTAAGGACCCTAATTCTGGATCTGGGGCCTGAAAAATACATTTCTCAATACCAGAATCGGACTCTAGGCCTACTGCAGAGACTTGCTTGATACAACGTTCCTGGAAATCAGCAGACAGAAATATGAGCATTCTGCAGTTTAGGGTTTTACTAATGTCAAAAATGCCATATGGTTGCTTGGTAGTCACAGGAGTTTTTTACCTTCAGAACATCAAAATGAGCATGTTGTTCCTCTCCAGGAGCAGATTTCCACAGCCCATCGGTCACTCTGGTATTCTCATTGTCCACAGGAACACATTCTGGCTGCAGACCAATTTGCTGCTCCTTCTGACCAAAGTTTTCACTGACTTCCAGAATGCCAAATCTATTTTGGAGTTTCTGTTCAGTGCCATCAATTACTGCTCCATCATTGTCCACAGGACTAGAATCTGACTGAGGACTGTCTGATTGATCCTGATCAAAGTTCCTTGTGAGAGTCACACAGCCAAGTGTGGCCTCCTGTTCCTCATTTGGAATGACTTCTGGCTGTGGAATATTCTCTTTCTTCACATGATTAGCTCCCGCCTGAGGATCATACAATTGGAAACACTTCTTCACATTGGCATCCAAGGCTTCAATGTCTATATGTGTTGTCATCTCAGCTTTGAAATCCAAGGGGTCATTGCCCACCTTTCCCCTGTTAATCAAAGCCAAGCCCAGCAATTGTTGTTTAGCATAACAGTGAGAGTTAAAACTACTTGCAATCTTGACAAACAATTCTTTCCTTATCTCTAAGCTCTTATCAGATGTGAGATAACTTCAGCATATAGGAGACCAGAAATAGCATCACCAGGCCATTTCAATGTGCCTCACGATGGTGTCATCCACCATCATCTCCAGATTGACAATTGCATCTGTATTCGAATCAAGTATCGAATGTCATCAGTTCAAGCTTTACCTTATAAGAAATATTTTGACCTTAAAACATGAAGATGAAGTGTTTCTCTTTGCACCAATGCTTTTCAACTACAATTTCATCTTCTCTTACATTAATAGCTAGGCATGCTGCAAAAGATAGATCAATAAATCATCAACAACATTTGACATGCACACAAATGCATCACTGTGAACTCACCTCTGAGGAAAGGCAGATGCTGAATGGATGCTAGAATCTTGCAATAAGAGTGGCGGAGGTCTATTAGTGCTTGTGTGTCAGCATCCAGAATGGAACCAAAGTTATCTATTGTCACTGGGACATTGTGCAGAGAAGAATTATTGAAGAGGTCTCGGAACCTCTTCAAACTTACTATGATCCTGTACACAAGAACACTCAAAGTTTCTTGTTGAAAGTTCAGAAACTTCATTTAGCCTCCATCAACACTCATGCTCGAAAAAATTAGAAAGGATTCTTTAAAAGGTCTTGAGCAACTGATCTTCAAACTCAGTATGATCCTGCAAACACAAAACACTCAAAGGTCCTTGAAAGGGCTAAACATTTTGCATCCTCAATCAACAACATATGAATCGTCAATGGCTCCTCCGAATTCAGTTAGTGATCATGTTAGAGAGCCTGCTAAGCTAGTGCGTTCTGGTAGTCTAAAGGCCAAGTTCTCCATTTGCCTTCTCTTACAACATAGGTCACAGAGATAAATCTCCATCATGGATAAGTGTATGGGCTACACAGAGGTTAGGTGCGCACTTGTCACTGCAACGGGGAAAGGGATTCTTGTGTGGAGGTGACCAGATGAGTTCCTGTATGCTGCAAACAAGTGACAAAGATCGTCTGAGAGTTTATTCCAAGTGATAGATTCTTACTCATATTGACTACGAAAGTGTCTACAGCAAAAGAAATAGAAGATCACGTCATATATATGCAAATTGATAATAAATATTTGGCCACAAATACTCTTCAGCTTATTGTCTATTTACGATTATGAAGGGGTGTATAGACAAGTTTGGAACAGGAATCTGCTGCGGTGGCTCAGAGTCGACAGGGAACAACCTCGCCATTATCAAGACCAAGATCGAAAGAGAAAAATGTCAGCAAATTCTTGTTTCAAAGTCATTTCCCCTCGATCACCGGAGAAGGATCTCTACAAACAGGACGCAATCCACCGTATCCACAACAGTGTCGAGTTACAAAGATCGGTTGCAGGGTGAGCGATTCTCCCTTCAATAGCATCTTTTACAGAAAATGATGCCAAAATGCACTTGATGGCTAAATTGGTAAAAGATCGCAGCAGTTTTTGCCACTATGAGAACCTCCGTCTGACGATCTGCCGTTGAGGATGCTGCTACTAAATATTTCTCCCACGAAATAACAAATTGAACAAGACGATGATAATACCGGAGCCGAAAGAATAACTTATTACTGTTGTAGCGCATTGCGCAATTTCCTCCTCAGCAGCAAATTTCTCGCATAGCAATTGTGAGCAGCGGTAAGGAATCGATCCAAAAATGCGCAAGGAACTCGACGTGCAATAGTCACAACTTATAAACCAGCTAGACATCCACCACGACCGCTCCCTAATGATCACCGACAGTGAGAAGAACGAAACAAATAAAAGGAAAAAAGAGGAAGAAGCCACCTCAAATCCAAGACTCTCTAAGAACCAGATCGTATGAAAAACATCAGCGGAACAAACAAGGATAATATCACAAACAGCACTCCTCTTCCACATGAGCCGGAGTAGTAATTGCTGAACAAGATACGAAGAGGACTCTGATCAGCAGGAGCTCCATAATTAATTCGTCACACCTCTTAAAAAAACAAGGGAGGAAAGAAATGCAAGATGTGGGGCTCGGGGACTGACAAGGAAAACTCCCGCGTGATTTGCGCATCCAGGATGACAGCTCCAGCCATGGTACTCCTCTTATTACCGTCTTCCCTGATCTGCCAGAGCACAAAACGTACTTACACGAAAGCAAATTGCGGGTTCGGAATTTGCAAATGGATTAGCAATGCGTTCTATGAGACCGACTACAAAGGAAACTTGTTCTTGCGCCTTTGCTCTCTTCGTTGTGTTGATGCTCTTCAGTTCCGCCTTCTTTGCTGCTGCGTCCTCGTTCTTTTCCGGAACGCTGTCCTGCGCTGAACGGCAGTGAACCCTTCAAATGTGTGTTGCTAGTCCCTACCAGA
This sequence comes from Sphagnum contortum, assembly GCA_963920785.1. Classification (NCBI taxonomy): domain Eukaryota; kingdom Viridiplantae; phylum Streptophyta; class Sphagnopsida; order Sphagnales; family Sphagnaceae; genus Sphagnum; species Sphagnum contortum. The sequence continues at coordinate 3,239,349 of OY987281.1, forward strand.
GTGGGGGCGGGTATTAAAATGCGTCAACCCCCTCCGGGTATCAAACATGATAAGCGTGGTTATCAAAAATGAAATACCCCATTGGTATGTATACTTGCGGTTCTCGAATCGACGCGTTCCCTCCCAAAGTTAAGGGCTCTTGCTTTGGGAACACCACGCTCCCCTCCCCAGCATTACCCTACATGTAAAAGGCTTGGCGAGAAGTTTATAGGGCATTTGAAGGGCACGTTATTTTGCATATTAATTCATCCAAAAAGGAGGGTACATTTCAAAGTGAAATTGCCTGCCCTCACACAACACGAGCAATTTCATTTCAAAATGTTTTTTCGTTTTTCATTTCTTTCACCTATAAGTAAAGACCTTGACCCCTTTTTCAATCCTGAAAGGATTAAACCCTAAACCCAAAGCATGGGAGGGTAATTCTTCTTTTCAGAGGGCACTTATGTTTTGATTAGGAATTATTGACTAGGTAAGGGTTGTTGGTTGGGGGTTTCATGGTTGTTTTAGAGGTCAATTACAACCACAAACCCCCCACCCCTCAAAGATTGTAAACAATTTTTTTGCACAACTTTTTATTTCTTTCACCTTTTGTCATCGTTTTCACCATTCTTTGTGTCCTTTCTATTTGAATTTTCTTATTTCAACAAGCATGCATGTTTTCCTCATGACAAGCTTGTTTTTGGAAGGCAATGAGAAGGATTGACCCTAACAAGCTCCTCTAAGTTTAGATTGGTGGTGGAATTACACATGCATTGCAGAAACACCACCTCAAGCATTAGTTTATGATGGTTGTTTTGTATTTGTAAGGCTTCACAATGAGTTTAACATCAACTTTCAATAAGATGTATTGACCACGTAGATTGTGGTGGAAGGGGAGTTGCTTTGTGATAACTCAAGAAGCATTCATGTGGTGGGTTCATTGTGTAGTAAATTATTTGATTATTGCTTGTTTTAATTTCTAGTTTTGGATGTTGATGTTGTTGGAAATCTTTGACATTGAAGTTTCAAGTTTAGCAAAATTTTGGTCATTTCTATTGTTGATGAAACCTTTGAATTGTATAGGTTCTTACACTTGAATTACCCAATGAAACTTTGGTTTCATTAGATCATGTTTATTGGAATAGTCTTATTGTTCCTTTGGTTGATTATCCTTTCAGTAGTGATTTTAAGGAATTTTTTAATTGTGGCAAAATTATGGAGTTGGTTGGTTCCATTGTATATGTTAATAAAAGCACCAACATTCAAGTCATGAACAATGAAGAGACTCCTTCATAATATAATGTTGTTGAAAATGAGGATTTTTTTTTCAATAAATAATGAAGAGCTTAAAACCATTAATGAGGTGGGAGGAATAGGAACAAAGCCTTTGATCAATGGCTTTTAACACATTTCAAAAAGTGACAAGTTGTAACATCTTTCCACCATTCTATTGAATTATGATGAAGGTTTGGTTCTCTTTGTATTATCTTTTAAGAAAGTGAATGGCAATTACCATCCTAATGTCATTTTTTGTGCACACATGTTTCATGCTTGTGATTGTGTGATTTGTCGTGCTCAGAGAAAGAAGGTTTGTGATATAGGTGTTGATGAACCAACTATGTTCATACAAAACCATAATTACTTTGAGAAAAGTTGTCATGCATTACTATGGATATAAGTATCAAAGTTGGAATTAACAGGCATTAAACAAGATGTTTTTTTACTTTTTACATCCATCAGTTTTTATGAAAAGGCAATAATCTCCATTATTGCATGTGGTTCAGTCATATCTCTTATATGACTTTCCATTCTTGTGTCACAAAATGTGCATTAATTCCAACAATTGTGGGTACCCCTCCTTCTATCATGTTTTGAATGTTAGAATATCTAAGATTTTTATTGGTGTGAGACCCTTCAAAACCAATTGGGTCTTGAACATATTCTTCATCCAAATATAATTTTTTCACTCCCACATTGTTCATATTATATCAAAGCTTGAAGTTCATAGCGACCAAATGGTTTAGAATATGACAAAAAAACTAGTAAAAATTTTTCATGTATTTTTTTTCAAGGGACAAATATAGATTTTTCTATAAAAAACCAAAACCTCAAGAAACCAAAATCTCAAAAACAAAAAAATGAAACAATAGAACATCAATTCATATACATTTGTTTGTGGATTTCTTTGGATTGCTTATAGAAAAAATGTTGACTAATATTAGGGTTATTTTTAAGAGGCAAATGTCAAGTAAGTTGTTTGTATGTTATTATCACATCTAGATCATGACAAGAAACAAAGTTTCAAGAATGTTCTTCTTGATATTTTGTCATGTTATTGTGATTTTTAAAGTCATGTTCAAAATACTTGCAATATTAAACACATAATTAACATAAAATGTAAAACAATCATGTCTACAATAAACACTTAATCATTGTGAACTTGTAATGTTTTGCTAAATTAAAATATCCAAGTTGATTGCAACATAAACATAAAAAACTTTCACAACTATGAACCCAAAATTAATCATTATTGGACAAATTTTTTATGAAAATATTTGTTGAGGTTGAAATTGATATCAAAAAGCTTAAAAAGTTCCATTCCACAACTGCTAGTGATATAATTTTGCAAGTACTAATTATGATTTTCTACAAATAAATTAAATACCTCTATATCACTATTGGGTTCTTGTCCTACTCCATTAAAATGAGTAAAACTAGGACAACATTCAATGTTTTCGAAGTCTGGAAATACATTCAATTAATTCCACATACAATGCCACAACACAAGTATGAGAGAAAAAACATATTATGTATTTCCATAAACCATGAAGCTCTACAATCTTTTGTTCCTTCCTTTCATAATTCCCATGTTTGCCCTCTCTTAAAAGAACAACAATAACATATAGACAACAAACATTGAACCTCCTATAAATCAATCGAAATGTGTTTATACTCCCCACAAAATAATTATAACATCCTAACCACTATCAAACTGACTTCCCACAAATCAACCACACTATATGGTCATGTTGCCATACTAATTTGCCTATACCATTATATCGTTTTGTCTACTCTGCCATTGTTTTGCCTATTTGATTTGTCTTTGTTTATCAACTTGCCTATATGCTTATTGTTCTATTTTCTTTTTCCTAACATAATTCCCCTTTTAACTATTGTAATGTCCCCACACAAGAGCTAAGTTCTTAGGCCTAGCTAAGATATCCACTATTCTTAATATAGAACATTATCTGAACAAAAGTAAGATAATCATCTATCTCATTGTCAAAAGACTTTGCTCCATCATTTGTTGTTGTAATTCGCTAACCCTTCATGTATTGGTTGATTCAATTACACTTAACTGGGTGAGGAAAACATTATTGGTAGTGTTCAATCTTGGTAATGCATGGTCATTTTGTCAATTTATCCACCAAATGTCAAGTGCACAATATGGCACTTGCAAGTACAATGCATCCTAGCCAAGCTATGCATTTGTTGCCTAAAACTTTGTAAATTCACAACTTAACCTCCATGTGATTGCTTCCATTGCACGATCTCCCAAGTCAGTGAGGCAAGCAAGTTCCTAACATTAATCCATTAATTGCTTCCATCATTCAAGGTTGGCATGAACTCGACTTACCAAATGATCTGGGATAATCTCCATTTGTGTCATGGCAAAAGTCAGTCTAATGGAGACAGTGTTCTAGTGCTAGTGGTAATACTCTTAATAGGCATACTCTAACCTACAATAATACCTCAAGGTATAGAGCCCCATACAACCCACCTCAAACTTTAACACTCCAAATCCTTTTGGTTGATGGTATTGAATGTAATAACATACTTTGCAGTAAGCTAGGAATTCTTTCCACTCTAGATCCTCTATAGCCCACATTACCTGTTTTTTAATGATGTGACCTCCTAATATTGGCAATGTTACCCCTACCCTCAAACAAATTCGGAAATGATGCAATAGGTAGTATGTTTTTGGGTTTGGTAATAATGGCAAAACACACTCCAACTCTAGCATCATATGTACCATATCACTATTAGAATATGGCTTGACACTTGCCTTTTTGCCAGAGTTGGACATTTGACTATAGGAATAGCAGCTCGATAAATCATTTTCCTCATTCTAGTCTTTACCCACTCCATCCATGTGGTAACCTAATCCTTTTTTTCCACCTTTTGTTTTTTTGCTTTGCCTTTGTTTATAGGATCTACTACCTCTTGTTTCCTTATCAACTTTTCGATAAACATTGTCTCATCCTCCTCTTCTGACAAAGAAACTTGTTTTACCTCTTCCTTAGTTACTTCTTCATTAGCAACTTCCCCTGTATCTTCTTCCTTTTTGTCTTTCTCTTCCAATTGCCCAATACATTCATATGTAGCATTCAGGGCATTGGTATACTTCCTTTTTTGCTCAAAATGCCATTTATTGAACTCTACTCTATCCTTTTCTGATAACTCACCCATCTCGATTTGAAGTTGTTCTATGAATTCATCATACAACATTGTTTTGGTTTTGTTTTCAGTGGCCACACTTTCCCAATCACTAGCAATTTGCAAAGTAAGTATTTATATTTCCATAATGTCTTTTCCTTTGCTACCAGAAGCTTCTGATCCTTCTAATGATTCTCACAAGCATTTTCCACAACTATTCATTGAGTATTCAATTCCTCTTTTCATTGGTGCAAAACCTCCTCCATTCCTTTCAATTGTTTGTACAACTTGAGCTTTCCATTTTTGAGTACTTTGATTTCCCTGTTCCTAAAATCGATTTTTGCATAAGGCTTTATGATAATCTCTTGATGGTGTTTCAGTCCTTCTTTCTTCTTCGTCCCTACAACTTCCTTCACCATCTATAATTCCCTTAGAACTAGTTCCTCTTGAGTCTATGACTTCACGAATTACTAGTGTAGTTGTTTGATTTTATTTTTTGTTTCCTTCAACAACCTCTCTTGGTTTGACTTGTCATGTGTCAATTGAACCTTAAGGTGAAAGTTCCTCTTATGTGCTTTTGTTAACACTTCACCTGTCTCCCTCTTCTCATCTTCTAAAATAGTAACTCTAGTCTTTAGCTAACTCATTTCTTCTCTTGAAATCCTCTTGCGTTCTTCATATAGTATTTTCTCCATTTGATTTGCCAATTGCTTTTATCTTTCTTCTAGTTGTATTGCCATCCTTTCATTTTCCTTTTGCAACTCTTGAACTTCCTCGTTCTTCTTCCTAATCCTCCATGCAAACATCTCCAACTACTCAACCACTACATCCAAGTCCTCATTGGTGGACGCACTACTCTCCATAACCACCAAATGTTTTGCCATATCATTAGGAACTTCTTGCCATTGTAGGTCCATCATTATTAATGTTCTTACATGTAATTCTTCCCCTATCTAATGCACTTCTCTTTCCTATTGACTCTTCTTTATCTATTCATCTTCTTTAGGTGGAGGTTTGTCATCTTTTCCTCCAAGAATTAACTCTTCATTGACCACCTCATGTATTATTTCCTTTTCCATATCCACATATATTGGAACATTTTGCATACCCTCTTCTTCTACCAATTGTGTTTCTACTTCTTTTGCAATGGGTACTAAAGGTTTTGCCATTACCTCACTAAATATTTCAACATGCTTCCCTCCAATCTCATTCAGAATGCAGGGCTTCAACAACCTCACCAAGATACCCTTTTTGGACTCAAGATACCTTTATGATTTCCTTGCTTGTGGTTACAACCGGTTTGCTTTTCTTCTCCTTCTTCTCTACTAGCAGGATTGCATTAACATCCACAATCATCTTCTCCTTCTTGTTTTGGGTTTTCTTCCTAGTCCCAATAGATTTTTCTTTCTTTAGCTCCCACTGCTTCAAGAAGTGATGACCAATACTAGTCATAGCTAGTCCGGCTAATGTATTTCCAATTTTTCTTGCTATAGGCCTACATTGAATTGTAATGATTTCATTTTGCAACTTTTGTGAAAACCAAATAGCCTAATTCACTTCCTCCTTCTCTACTGCCAACATCATTGAAATCAAAGCACTTGGAGCAAACTTGTTTCCTTGTATGAAAGACATAATCTCCATCAATGCTTCTAGTTTGGCAACCTTACGTTTGCCATATGTTTTGGCAACCAGATAGCCTGAGTGTGGTATGTAGTGCTCATGCTCATCTCCAATGAAATAAGTTGCATTGGGTTGTAACTTTCCCTTCGAATTGGTACAATCCTTTTACATGATAGGCCAAAAATCCTTGCCCTCCTTTTCCTACATTGATTTGTTTTCCCTTTAGCTTGACATTTTGATCAGCATAGTTGTAACTACCAATCATTTCCTTCACTACTAACTCGTTAACTAAAGTCTAATCTAACTTCTTAATTCTAGCAAACCCTATTTTATTTGCCCAGTTTGCTTCTTCCTTCATCAAGGTCCAAATGCTACCATGTGTACAACCCAAGAAATTAAATTTCCCTATTTTTTTTTAAGTTGGCAACTTTTCCAGTTTCATGACTCTACATCATTTTGAAGCGACACCCCCACTTTTCTCTTCCATCTCATGCTTCATTTTACCCATTGCCAACTTTTGTTCTTTGTATAAGTTGAATTCCCAGTTCCAAAAGATTACAATGTAGGTTTTGTAAGGCAACTATTTAGGTTCTTTATATATTCCAACAAAGAAATAATTAAGCTTTAGAAGGATCGTCTCCTTCTCTAGTTGCTCTTGCTTTTTGGAAATGTAAGGAACAAACCTCTTTTCTCGCTTTGCCTTCATGTATTCCCAAATTCGCAACGAACTTGATTCCAACATGTGATTGTAATCATCATGTTTTTCTTCCTAGAAAGTTCAAAATGTTCCTTTCTCTATAGGCACTTCCACTGAATGCAATTTCTCCCAACATTCCTTCATGCTCAAATGTGGGTGGTAAAAACTCCACATGTCTTCGAAGTCAGAACTTTCACGCATTGTCATTCTAGGATCGCTATCCTCTCACTTTCAATTTCCTCCCCCCTACTCTTTTTTACTTTCTAGTTTAGTGACTGATAAAAAGTTCTTCACTAATCTAAGGTTGTAGATTGATAAGCATGTCGTTTACGTGCATATTCTTCTACAAACTTCTCTCCACAAAACTTCCCAGTGTATGGCTTGAACTAAAAGTCTTCTTGCATTCCTTGCTTTGCAGTTATTGTTTTGCTACGAATTTCTCTCTCACACACTTATCTTACTCTTGCATTCCATTCAACAATCCGCTCACTATCTCTCTTTTAGTAGTCCTTCCACATGTGGTATCTATGCTTGATGGCTTTTAATTCGATTAATTCTTGAGGACATAGTAGTTCTTTTAATGGCCATACAAGATGCGATTCATTCATGGGCATGTTGAGCATATTATGCACCATTTTCTTTACACAAGCTAGTCTAGGTTCTAGTCCAAATTTTCTATTTTTATGGCTCATTTATTTATTTACATAATTTATTGGGTGTTATGGTACTATTGTCTTTTTCCCTCCTTTATAACTTTTTTTTTTAATCTTTCATTTTAAAACATTCTTGGTATGCCACTTCTTGAATCTTCTTCTTCAAACCATTCAATATCATTCTCATTAAATGTTCCTCTTGGTTTTGGTTCAATCCAAAGTAGATTCTTTGGTTTGGTATACAAGTTAGGTGGAAAATTGGGTTTGTTTTTCTTCCTTTGCCCATTTTTAATTTTTGTTATATCAACTATAACGGTCCCTATTATTACATTGGTCGGTAATATGTTATGACAGTAGGCTTTTAGTTTGTTAATATTTACTCTTTATACCCATCCATCACTTATGGTTGACAATGTTGAGATGTCAAGCTCAACTAGAGCTGACACTCATTATGTGCCTCAATGATTGTTCTGCATTCACCTCGGCTGGTGCGCTTTGTGACCGTTCTACATTCACATCGACTGACGCACGCGCGACAAATCTTTGTCACTGTGTTTTTGCTGGACTCGTTGTCTTCGAGGAAGGAGTTGTATGTGCTGAGCAGACAAAGAAGAATGGCCAAGGGTAGCTGTATTTTCCACTAGAATAAAACACCCTGCCAATGCCCTTTGTGTGTGTGTGTGTTTTGCAAGAGCCCAAGCTCTCCCCTCCCCCCAAATCTTTTCATGGTATCAGAGCCTAGTATAGGCTAAGGGCTGAGCAGCAAGCACAAGAACCAAAAGAGGTGGTACAATGGCAAGAGGTCATCATCTCTTCCCCCTTCATGTTCACCACTACACCCGTGTCGAAGCTCTTCGGGAGGCACCAGTAAACGACATCGGATCGAGGAGCTATCTTCACCAATACGAAGTTGCTTTTGGATGGAATTTTGGGGCTGAAACTACGTTTCTACATCATCTCGACCTCTGTTTTGAGTCAGTAGGCGTTCGTGTGCTATTCGGACAAGATGTCAGACAACATCAATCAAATTGTTAGTGAGAAGCTTGACAAGAACAACTTCCATGCCTGGAAGTTCAGGATGACTAATTTCCTTATGGGTAAAGGATTTTGGGACTATGTGGAAGGTGAGAATGAAGACCCTCCAGAGTTGCCCAAGGAGAATGCCACTGCAGTAGAGATAAAGGCATTCAAGGATTGGAACCAAGGTGCACGAAAGGTCATGTATTGGCTGTCTATCAGTGTTACAGACACTATGATTAGGCACATACAGGATGCGCACACTCTAGCAGAAGCATGGCAAAACTTGGTGCAGATGTTCCAAACAAATACAAAGGCAAGGAAGCCGCAGCTAAAGCAAGAGCTACACACTGTGGAGAAGAAAAACATGTCTATCAATGAGTATTCATTGAAGATCAAGGGTATTGTTGAATCCCTTGCATCTATTAACGTATCTGTGGATGATGATGATTTGGTCAGCGTTTGCCTAAATGGACTTGGAAAGGAATACAAGCCTTTCAAGACATCCATAATTGTCAGGGAGAATGTTCCCAACTTTCAGGATCTTGTCTCAATGTTGATTGTAGAAGAGAAAACCTTAAATGAAGACTATTCTACACAAAACAAAAACAATGTGGAACAACAGGCCTTCTACTCAAATACAAGTAGAGGCAAAGGAAGAGGTCGTGGTCAAGGCCAAGGTGGTGGGCGGCTTGGAAATCAGAATTTTGGACAACATCAGTCAAATGACTCACAACAACAACAATCATACAGAGGTGGTGGAAAAGGCCAATTTCAAGGCAGGGGGGGCCAAAAAGGACGTGGCAATTGGAACAGACAACAATTTGGATCAAATTCTAGAGACTGTCATTATTGTGGCAAACCAGGCCATTGGGCCAAAGAATGTAGAAAGAAGGAAAGTGACATGAGGAATGGAAGACTGCAGCAGAATAATTATGCATCCTCAAGCAAGCAAGTTGAAGATAGGTGTGAGCATCTATTTGTTGTGCAGCACATGTTAAATACAGTGGTTGCAAATGTATGCACAAGTGTTGATAATGTATGGTATGTGGATTCGGGAGCCTCTAACCACATGACCTATCATGGTGAGTGGTTTAAGGATGTTAATAATCTGGAAAAACCAGGTTATGGAGAGACAGGAGATGACACAACTCATCCCATTGCTCATATCGGGAATGTGCCATTAGCTATGCAAGATGGTAAGATAAAGTACTTGTCTGATGTACTTCATGTGCCCAATATCACAAAGAACTTGGTTTCTATTGGGCAAATGATTGAGCAAGGTTTGCAAGTTCGGTTCAACCCTGATGGCTGCTATGTTGAAGACTTCAAGGACAAATGTTGTTTAGTTGCTAAGGGCAAAAGAGTGGGCAGAATGTTTACTTTGGATGTAAGCATGCCTGAGGTGGAAGCTGCTATGTTTGCACAAGGTGCAAGAGTTGTGGCTGATATGGACATATGGCATAAGCGTATCGGTCATGTAAATGAACAGCGATTGAAGTCTATGTAGAATTCAGAAATTGTCATTGGTTTGCCAAAATATAAGGTGGATGGAATGCATAAGATATGTGAAGCATGTCAATTTGGGAAGCAAACAAAGAATGTGTTTCCACATGACAAGAATGTAAGTAAGAGAACACTTGATGTAGTGCATTCAGATGTATGGGGGCCAACCAAGACAACATCAATGGGAGGATGTCGCTACTATGCATCATTCATTGATGACCACACAAGGAAAGTGTGGGTGTACTTCATGAAGGAAAAAAATGAAGTGTTTACTCACTTTCAAAATTTCAGATTATTGGCTGAAAAGCAAACAGGTCTGCAAGTTAAGTGCCTAAGGTCAGATGGAGGGGGAGAATATTTCTCCAATGAGTTTATTGCATATCTGAAAAAATGCATGGAATTCAGAGGCAATTTACATGTAGGTATACTCCGCAACAAAATGGAGTTGTTGAGAGAAAAAAATGCACATTGTAGAGGTTGCTCGTGCATTCATGGCTGTGAATAGCATGCCACATCATTATTGGGCTGAAGCAGTTGCTACTGCAGTTTACATCATGAACAGGACCCCCACAGCAATAGTGCATGGTATGACTCCAGAGGAGAAGTACAGTGGCAGAAAACCAGATTTGTCACACTTGAAAGTGTTTGGGTGCATTGCATATGTACATGTACTAAATGAGCTACGGACTAAGCTAGATCCAAAGGCTAAAAAATGTGTTTTCATTGGGTACTCACTTGAGCAGAAAGGGTACAGATGTTATAACCCTATCACACATGAAATGAGGGTTAGCAGGGATGTTGTGTTTGATGAAATGAGTAGTTAGTATGCTAATGTAAAAGACACTATTGGGGCTGATGTAGACGAGCATGTGGTTGAAAAGAATGTAGGTCAACAATCATAGACATTGAGTGGACCACAAGAGTCCCCTTCTAGTGGGTCTACTAATAGACCATGGAGTGGTAGGTTGCGTCATAATAGCAGTCCTACAAATACATGTGATGCATCATATAAAGGAAAAGAGAAGGTTAGTGAAACCCTTGGTATGCCTGACATTTCTACAGGATATTCACATGTAGATGGAGAATCTAATGGCTGTGAGTAGAGCCTTGATGAGGAGTTTGGGATTCTAGCTATCAGGACACCTGGTGTGAGAAGAGCTAATGCAGCAAATAGGACACCACATATAGATCCAGGTCCACACAGGTCTACCAGGGAAAGACGACCAGTCCAGAGATTGATATGTGATGGTTATGTAGCTCGCCATTACGCATATATGGCAAAGGTTGTGCAGGATGTTGAACCCATTTGTTTTGAGGATGCCATTGGGCATGCACTTTGGGATAAAGCCATGGATGAGGAGATGGTTGCATTGGATGCAAACAAGACATGGGAGTTGGTGCCTTTGCCTGAAGGGAAAAAGGCTATTGGATGTAAGTGGGTGTACAAAGTGAAGCACAACTCGGATGGAAGCATAAGCAGGTATAAGGCTAGACTAGTAGCCAAAGGATATGCATAGACACATGGCATTGATTATGAGGAGACATTTTCTCCTGTTACAAAGATGGCAATAGTGAGAGTTGTGATTGCAGTGGCTGCATCAAGAGGTTGGGTGTTACATCAAATGGATGTAAAGAATGTCTTTTTGCATGGCGAGTTGCAAGAAGAGGTGTATTTGGACTAGCCACTTGGATATGAGGATATGGGCAGGCCTCTCTATATACGGAAATCCATTAATAAAATCCGTAAGTTTCGTATTTCATTTTCGTAGGGTGCCGTTTTTTAACGGCAAGGAGAGGACCCATAAGTGCGTTTCACGAAAGGTCCAAGAAGGTCAAACTTGTGAAATTGCTAGCAAAAGAAGGAGGAATAGTACCAGAGAGACTGATGTTTGCGAGGCTCAGAAACATCAAGCTCGTTGTACCAAGAGAGTTGGGGATGGAACCGTTGAGAAGACAAGAAGAGAGATCCAAGCTCACGAGTGCCGGCAATGCTGATCCAAGCCAGTAAGGAATAGAAACACCCAGTAGCAGAAATCCGGAAGCGTTCAGCTCTCTTAGGTATGGAAGCTCCTGAAGAGCATCTAAGGCGGAAGCCGCAAGTTGGAACTGCTGTGGCGACGACTGCCAAAACGTCTCATTCTGATCTTCTCAAGGAAGACCCGTGAGATGAATGCTGTCGACATGGTTGTTTGCGCAGCTGACGCCCACCCAGTTCGTGCAAGGATCACCTCCTGATGGCCATACATACTCTAGAACATGCAGATCCTTCTGCAGCTGCTGCATTGCTTCCGTTTTTAGAAACTCCAGCGCTAAGGAGCTTGCCACTCCCATGGCGGCCAATTGGCGAATTCCATTGATTTGATTGTGGATCAGCACAAGAAGCTTTTGAATGCAGTCAGCAAGGAGCCAAGGCTCCAAATTGCCTTGGCTTGTCATAGTGAGCAGACAGACTTCAGCGACGCTTGGAAGACCCCATCCATTATGGACCGATTTCCTGAGCTGATGGAGTTCTGTGGGGGCTTGGCTTCTCCTTTCCCCAACATGGCCACCATTGAAAGCGATTTCTCAGTTTTGAAATGGGAAAAGGATTTACACCGATCGAATATTACTCCTTTTTCACTTGAAGGGATCTTACACTGGCGTCAGATTCGCTCTTTGCTGAAAAATTAGCAATGATAGCCAATGATAGAAGAAATTTCTGAATAAATTCCGTATATTCCATATTTTATTTCTGTAGCACGCCGTATTTTATTGAAAAACGGAACATAGGGATTGTTCCGTAGATAGAGAGGCCTGGATATGAGTCACCCAAATCATGTGTGCAGGTTGCGTAAAGCCTTGTATGGACTGAAACAGGCACCGAGAGCATGGCATGACAAAATTGCAAAGTGTCTTGTCACCATTGGCTTTCGTATGTCAGATGTAGATCATTCACTCTATGTGCGTAAGAGTGATGAGGGTATTGTGGTCATCACTATCTATGTGGATGATTTGATTGTTGGGGGTGACAATGAAAAGGAAGTTGAGCATGTAAAAAGTTTCTTGATGCAGAAGTTTGACATGAAGGATTTGGGTGAGCTCAAATTCCTCCTAGGCATTGAGGTCATCAGGACGCCTAAGGGTATATGGTTGTTACAGCAACAATATGCATTAGACATGTTGTCCAAATATGGTATGGTTGGTTGTAAGCCCATTTATGTACCATTGGATCAGAATGGCAAGCTGAGTGCAAATGCGAGTGAGGTTTTAGAGGATGCCACTATGTACAGGAAGATAGTGGGCAGTCTTATCTACATGACGATCACCAGGCCGGATTTAAACTACACAATTGGGTTAGAGAGCCATTTTATGCAGGTTCCTTGGAAGCCACATTTGGATGGTGTGAGGCACACACTACGTTATGTGAGTGCCATAGCAGATTATGGTCTTTTTTATGAGGCTAGCATAAAGTTGCAGGTGCATGGATACATAGATGCTGATTGGGCTGGTAGCATCTCAGACAAGAGATCTACTAGCGGTTTTATGTTCTCTTTTGGGAGTGTTGCTGTTACGTGGAGTAGCAAGAAGCAGCCGACAATTGCCTTGTCAAGCATAGAGGCAAAGTACAGGGGTGCTGTAATGGCAACATGTGAGGTAGCTTGGCTCCGCAAGCTACTTGGAGATTTGGGGCTACATGTGGACAGATAGGTTGTCATATATTGTGATAACCTTAGTAGTATTCAACTGGCTAGGAACCCAGTGTTCCATGCACGGACAAAACACATTGAGGTTCATTATCACTTCATCAGGGAGAAGGTCTTAGCAAATGAGATTGATCTTGTTTATGTCAACACAGAGGATTAGGTTGATGACATCTTCACCAAGGTCTTGGGAGCTGAGAAGCATCGCCAATTCTGCAGCATGCTTGGAGTGATGGAGTTGGAGTTGAGCTTGAGGGGGAGTGTTGAAATGTCAAGCTCAACTAGAGCTGACACTCATGATGTGCCTTAGTGACCGTTCTGCATTCACATCGACTAACGCACGCGCAACGGATCTTTGTCGCTGTGTTTTTGCTGGACTCGTTGTCTTCAAGGAAGGAGTTGTCTGTGCTGAGCAAACAGAGAAGAATGGCCAAGGGCAGCTGTATTTTCCACTAGAAGAAAACACCTTGCCAATGCCCTGTGTGTGTGTGTGTGTGTTTTGCAAGAGCCCAAGCTCTCCCCTCCCCCCAAATCTTTTTAGACAACTCCACAATGTTGTTATCAAACATTTTTGTATTTTAAAATGATCCTTCCAAGGTAATGTAAATTTACCTCCCTTTATTTTTGTGGATTTAGGCATCCATAATACTAATTCTCCTTCCTTAAAAAAATTCATCTTCCCTTTTTCATCCTTTTGGGTTTTATTCAATAACTAAATATGGTTCATATTTTTTTTGACTTGCCAACAAGTTTCTTCTAATCTAAATAAATTCTTCATCCTTACCCATATAGTTTTGTCTTAATCTTCCTATGATAAATCATGAATTCTTTTAGTTGGTACACAAATTATATTAACATAATTATTTGAGTACCATAAGCCAACTTGAAAGGTGTATATTGAGTTGTCACTTTATAAGCCGTTTGATAAGCCCATAGAGTAGTGACTAACATTACATCCCAATCTATCCGGTTTGCATTTACTAATTTGGCTAATATTTACCCAATGTTTTGTTAGTAGATTCAGCTTGCCCATTCCCTTACAGATAGTAAGACATCGACTTATGATGTGAAATCATAATTTTTTCCACAAGTATTCTTAATAGTTTTATTAATGAAATGACTGCCGTGGTCACTTCTAAAGATGGGTCACATAGCCAAAGCGAGGAATAATTTGTTCATAAATAAATTTAGCGGTGCTTTTAGCCGTATTGTCACAAAGTGCTTTTGCTTCTACCCATTTAGTAATATAATTAGTTGATCCTAAGATATATTGATTTTTACTAAATCTTTTTGTTGGTTTGATTGGTCCCATAAAATCAAGACCCCATTTCATGAAAAGTTCAAATGCAATTACTAATTTGAGTGGTCTTTTACCACTTTGCCATATAGGTTTTAAACGTTGGCAAATGCCACAATTTGACATAATTTGATAGCATCTTTATGCATAGTGGACCACTAATAACCTAAAGATAATACTTTTATAGTTTTTCGTCATATAATGTGTAAGGCCTATCCTTTATGACTATTTGACTTCTTTTCTCTTTAGGTACAACATTGTCAAAATATCTTTTCTTCAAATATTCTAAGATTAGGCCATACCAATTAGCTACCACATTAAATAAATGAACATCAGGTAACTATTCATCTATCATTTCTATTGGTTCCCCATGATTCATTTTAGACATGTGATTTGGTAAGAAATGGACTCAACTCAGTTTATAGATAATTTTAAAATCAAATTCTTTTAATAGTAAAAGTAATATGGTAATTCAATGTGTTATTGTCAATTTGTTCACTAGATATAGTAATGCTCGATGATTTACAAAGAAAATGAAACTATTTTTGACAAATAGTGTTTGAATTTCTTCATAACATATATCATTGCTAAAGGTTTTTTTTCAGTGGTTGTATAATTCCATTTTGCACTATTCATAAGTCTACTTGCATAGTATATTGGTCTATCAATAATATTATTTGGGTTTTGACCTAACATAACCCCCAGTGCAAAGTTTGATGCGTTGGTATGCACATGAAATTCGATTTTTTAGTTTGGTACCATTAACATTAGCAAACACGTCATAAATGTTATCATCGACTCCTAAGATTTTATTACAAGTTTCAGTCCATTTGAATTTTTCATCCTTCCTTAACAATTTGCACATGGGTGCTGCTTTATTAGCAAAATCTCATAAATAACACCAGTACATACCAACAACTATCAATTTATTTTTATTTTTTGTCACATTAACGGTATTAAATTTGTAGTGATTACAATATTTTTTTTGGGATTCATTAATAATCCATCACTACAAACAATATATCCAAGTAAAACACATGAATTAACACAAAATGCACATTTTTTTGGGTTAAAATTTATGCCATTTCATTTACATTCTTCTAGGCATTTTTGTAATTGACCTAAGTGGTCCTTTTTAGTTCCATATACACTAAAATTGTCTAGGAATACTTGCATAATATACAAATATTCATTAAAGGCTTTGGTCATCACTTTTTGAAAAGTGGCAAAAACATTGCATAACCTAAATGTCATAACGTTTTATGCATATGCACCCCATTTTAAAATAATTGTTGTCTTTTCTTTGTCTTCTTTTGGCATTTGAACTTGGTTATAGCCATTATAACCATACATAAATGAGTATATTTTGTGTCCAACCATTGAATCAAAGATTGAATCCAAAAAAGGTAATGAAAATGGATCCTTCTTAGTTTGGGCATTTAATTTTTGATAATCCACACATATACACGATTTGCCATTTTTCTTTGGCACAATTACTAAAGGGGATAACCATTAGGCGATTTCCATAAAATATATAAATCTAGCGTCTAGTAATTTATCAAGGTTTTCTTTGACCCTTAATGCATAATTTGGATTCATTCTGTATTGTTTTGATTAACTGGTTGAACATTCACCATCAGTTCAATTTTGTGCTCACATACTTTTCTTGGAATTCCTTTCAATTCCTTATAACTCCATGCAAAAACATCTATGTATTCCATAAACACCTTTTTGATTTGTGCTTGAAATACATTTGGTAGTATGGCATCAATTAATACATCTTTAGGTTCTTTCTTGCTTCTTAGGTTGAGTTTAATTAATTTTCTTCAATTGTCATTGTCCAACCACAATTTTTTTTATCTTTGACAATGATGTCAATAACTTCATCCAATATTAAAACTTCTCCCAATTGATGTTCATAAAAATATACTAGATCATCAACTCTATCTTTTGGTTGTAACATACCATAGTCTATTTCTTTTAAAAATATAGTTCTTCAATTGCTACTTCTCTTACATGCCATAATTTTGGTAATGCATTATAAAGTTGCTTCTTATTTTGACAATCTTTCTTCCCAATCAAATTCATTGTTTAAATTCTTCAACCGTAATGATGACTTGATACTAATTCATTTAATTGTACTTAACATCACAATTTGTTCTCCTAAAGTATTAGTGAAGGTACTATCACCCTAGTTGTGATGAACTTTGGCCAATTTCAGCCATGGTTGTCCCAATAACATGGAATCCATATTCAACACGATGACTCGAAAATTTATAATCACAACCTATCAAGTTGATTTTCAAGTTCCTAATCAAACTAATTGGCTGCACCTTCCTTTGGTTAGCCATTCGCACCACAAATGAAATTGATTGAAGTCTTCTCAATCTGAGTTTCTTTTTCAAATTCTTAGAGATAATGTTCACAGTGGAGCCACCATCTAGTAACACATCCCTTATTTCAAATTTTCCCACCCAAACTTGAACAACTGGCATAACTTCATTTAAATCTTCAACCTTGTTGTTATTTTGCATGCATTTATTTACAACCTGATCTTCTTTCATTTTGATTATGGACTTTTCCACCATCCCCTTTAATTGAAGAAAACTTCTCATTAACTATCCCAACTTAACCCTATTAATGACATTCTTCATTTTGCACATTAAAATTCTTTAAAAATTTTCATTTAGCACCTTGTCAAAACATTCTTCGACGTGAATTTTAATGAATTTTAACAAATTTTCGCGAATTTTAATGAATTTTCATGCTTCTTTGGGCTTCCATAACATTCCCGCACCAAGAATGTCATAACTATGAACTTAACATCTAATTTTGAATTCATAATTACTTTTGTAGCTTTTGCTATTGAGTTCATATTAACTCCATACCCATTTGGTGTTTCAACCATTCCATTTTGATTTGCTACTACATCTTCTTGGTTTTTTGAACAAGTTGATTTTCCCTTATCTAAATTGTTGTTAACTCCTTGTGATCCATTTGCCTCCATCAAATCAACTTTTTTTTGTTGACTTGTCATTTCCATTCATAATATTCTTATTTCTTATCATATCAACTTCTCATGTTGATGTGTCCATTTTGGTTGGTATGTTAGTTCCCACTAACTTAACATATTGACTGGATAATTCAACTGACCCTTTGTGACCACTTGGCAAATCGACTTCCTTTATCGTTCCTAATGGCATTTCTCCGTTCAGCCCTCCTGCATGAGTAAACAACTTGGCCGGTTCCAAGTCGACAAGTTACACTTCTACTTTAATGTGTTTGTCTTCAAACTTTTGAATTTTTTGTAGTTCCTCAACTACATCCAAACGAACCTTCTTTTCTTTCTCCCATTTGGTTCATTAACCTTTTGTAGGACTAATCTCTTTATGGAGGCTCTTCTACTGGCATGTTTGCCTTTTGACCTCACGTGGTCACACACACATCAACAATCAACTAGTCCCACTCGACCATAACAACATTAATTCCCATTTTTGGTTTGGAATTCTTCTCTTCCTTTTTCCATTACTTTTTTCCACATAGGGCAATTAACTTTTACATGCCCTTTTATATATAACAAAAACACCTTGTTCCATTTGATCAAAATTTATTATTTTGATTATAACCATGCTGGTTATATTGGTTATTTTGATTCTTCTAACTATTTGGTCTTGAATTATATTGTCGATTCCCAAATTGATTATTTGGTGTATTATGCTCATGTAGTTGTTTCTACTTTTATACAACTAGTATTTTTGCTTGTACCACATGCACTAGAACAATTTCCCTCAAAAGACATCTTCCAAACACTATTTTGTTGGGACATTGATCAATATTATGATCACTATGTTTGCATATTTGACAAAATTTGTTGAATAATTTAAATTTTTTTATAAGGCGTCCTTAGAACAAGTTTGACAATACACACCTTTTCTCATAGTTTCAGAATAATCTTTTGTTTCTTTTTCCTTTGGTCATTGTTTTTCTTTTTCATCAGAATGTTCTAATTCATCATTGTTAGAGTATTGGTGATATCTCATTATATATATTTTTCTAATTGGCATCTCTTCTTCTATCATAATTGTCGACTTTACTACTTCCACCAAAGTTCTTCACGGCATACTTATAATGGCCATTTTGACTTTAGTTCTTAATCCTTCTCTAAAAGCTTCTCTTAAATAAATATCATGTGGTCGTTATGGAATAACCACACAAAGTTGTAAAAACCTATCATAGTAATCTTTCACGTATTCATATTTCTTCTATTTTGCATATTTCAAAGTTGTAGCCACTTGTCCTTCGCCATGAACCTCACTAAATTGACTAATGAAAACATGTTGTACTTCATCCCATGTTGCCGCTAGATGAGTGGTCTTAGACCTAGCAAACCAATTAGTAGCTCTCCCTCTAAGAGAATTTGGAAAATATTGTAGTTTATGATCATTTTTATTTTTTCCATTAGTCACACAAACTTTAGTTAATTGTTGAATACGTATAACAAGATCATCATTGTCACAATACTTCGGTAATTGAATGTGCAAAACATTAGCAAGTACGACAACCCTGAGCAGATTCACATTCATCACTATTGTAATAGTTGTTGGTTGTTGAGTTGACAAGTTATTGTATTCAATAAATCAGGCATGGAGTTGTTCCAAATAGCTCTATCTAGTGGTCAATCACTACTTCCATTATCACTCTAGATTTTCATTAATTTTCCATTAGCTTGTCGTCGTGGTATTTGAGGTCAACCCTCTTTTGTCACCCAATCAATTGTTCCAAATGAATTGACAATAATCTTTGGTGTATTCAATAACAACATATTTAATTCTTTAGTTGATTCTTGATTTTCATGATCAACATTCAATGAGCCCATATGTGTAGATTGTTGAGTCCCACCACTTGTCAATTCATTTACTTCCTCCACATTCATTTGAGCCATTGTAACCATCGCTTCCTCTTTTGTAGGTTGAAGTATTTGATATGCTATTGGTGAATTAAACATTGCACCAAAACCCCTAGACCTAGGTGCCCAAAACATATAGCTTGGTATCCATTTTTCTATTAATGCATTAATGTTGGATCTAGTAAATTCTCTTATGTCCAAGAATTGAATGGAATGATGTGTCATAAAAACTTTCTTTATAGGAATTAATGTGATTATGTATACAATTAATGGTAACCATCTTCTATATTTTGTCAATTCTATAACATCAATAATCAATGACCTATACTATGTACACCACACCTCAATACCACCATGTATTTTCTTAATGATCAATTCTTGTATGTTTTAAATTTCTCTTTAAAATTACCCCATTCATCTAATTCTAGTGCATTCCTTGGTGTATGTAAATAATTCTGAAAATTCCACCCATAATTATAGTTTATTCTTAATATTTGTTTAACTTTTTCTACAATTATAATTTCTTTCATCCATTCATCTTTTCTTTCAATAAGAGTCCCCATCTACCATTTTTCATAGTGTCCTTCATACACATTATTATAATAATCTAGAAGTATCACTAATTTTGCCATGTCTTGTTCATAATAAGTGAATAAATTTGCAACATTTTCCTACTTGTTTAACCCCCAAAACAATCATTTTATTCACTCTACTATGTTTTCTTTCAATTCTATAAGCACCCATCAAATATGTGTATCCACAAGGTAATACCCTATAAAGAACATGTATTAAGCAAAATCACAAATCAATTTCATCAAATTTCCACTCTCCTTTTTTCAATTTCCATTAACTCAATTGCAATGTGGAAAGGTCTCACATGAATTTGGAAAAATACATCTTGAATTTTTTGGCAATGAATTGAATTATCCCCATCAAGGTCGCCAAATGTTGGTGATATAATTTTGCAATTATTAATTTTGATATTTCACAAATAAATTAAATACCTCTATATCATTATTGGGTTCTTTTCCTACTCCATTATAACGAGTACCATGTAAACATACTAACTAGGACAACATTCAATGTTTTTTAAGTTTAAAGATACATTCGATTAATTTCACATACAATGTTACATCACACGTATGAAAGAAAAAACATCTTTTGTATTTCCATAAACCATGAAACTCTACAATATTTTGTTCCTTTCCTTCCTCTCATAATTCCCTTGCTTGCCCTCTCCTAAAAGAATAACAATAACATACAGACAACAAGCATTCAAACCCCTTGTAAGTGAGTTGAAATGTCTTTTATATTCCCCACAAAATGGTTATAACTACCTAATTGTTTGGCAAATCGACTACATTATGTGATCATGCTGCCATATTGATTTGCTTATATTGTCATACCGTTTTGTCTACTTTGTCACTATTTTGCCTATCTCAACTTGTCTTTGTTAATCGACTTGCCTATATGTTTTATTTTCCTTTTCCTAACAACAACACATGAATAACCTCCCAAAACAATAAAATGCCCATTGTTTTTGAAGACTAACAAGATGATGGGTAAAATGATTTGGATTTACTAAACATATTTCAACATCTTTCCACTTGGTAGGTTTAGATTTCATATAAGAAGATTTTTTGCTAGAATTGTCTAGGTCTAATTTTCAAAACACTCCAAAAAAGATATCATCTTCCATTCAACTAGAAGATGACCAAGATGTAGTTAATCCATGTCCAAACAACATGGAAGTTCAAGATTTTGGAATCATAAATACTTGTAAGGTTGAGTCCAACACTACCATTGTTATCTTTTGATGTTCAACATTATTTTGTTATTCCTCCAATTAATGAGGTTTTAGCCATGTTTTGTGTTGATAATTTTGAATAGTAGACAAAAACAAACAAACATTATTGTTCTAGAAGTTACTAATTTATCCCTCAAGTTGTATCTATTTAGGGTGAACTTGATTTGTCCCAAATGTTTCAATGCAAAAATCTAATGGTGCCAATGGACAACTTTTTGAATACGATTACATCAACTTCAATGTTGATGAGATTTTGAAGAAATATTGGCTAGAGGGTTCAATGTACATGGGTTGTTATCAAATGAATATTACTCATAATATTGGGCAACAATTTACAAGCAACTTCAATAATTGCATAATTAATTTTTGTGTTGATCCTATGTTATTTGAAACTTCATTGCAAAGAAACACACTATAGGATTGACTTGATTAAAGACCAAAGACATAAGAAATTGTCATAATATATCCATATATAAATATTTTAAAATACTTGAATAATTTTTTAAAACAAATATAATTGAATTGTCTTGTAGGTGTTTTCAACTAGTTAGTTTATAAAACTTGATCTATTGATGTTGGAGAATAATAGTCATTTTACTTCTTGCATTCACTTATAATGATCAACATTGTTCACCTACAAGGCTCAAGCTATATACCATGGTCTTACTTTAATTTCCATACATTTGATTTTGATGATGTTTATGTAAAAAATGTTTTTCAATTTAATGTTAGAAAAAATTATTATTCTAGAAGCATTAGAAAAAAAAAAATCTTCCTTATGATGTCATATGTCAATGAATTAATAGTCAAAGGTTCACAAAAAGGGGTTTTGATTTTGGGTTGTAAATACCCCCACAAAAAAATCCCATAAAATGGAGCTAGCGAAAATTATGCCTTTTGTAATTCCCATCCTTCCACTTGTTTTTACTTTCTTTTACTCCCATGACATGTTGTTACTAACTATGCATTCGCTTGCATTTTCACCTTTTCATTTACCTTGTCATTAATCCACCTAAATCATTGAAAGAACTAAAAGAAACCATAGAGACAAGTTTAATTTTTACACCATCTTACACCCTTGAATTGAGTTGTTTCCTAAAATAAAGGCCCGTTGGTTCTACCTTAAATGGGTCCTTATTTGGGGAATGTTATAATCTTCAAGTGCTATCTTACACCTATATTAGACCTAGCTTGGACTTTCCCTCTTATTAGTGTGTTTCATCAATGTTATCCATCCAATGTTCAAATTTAGACTTATTTTAGTTAATTATATTATGATTGGAGCATGACTTGATTTCTTTCAACACAAAATGTATCAAATAATGACCATTGGGAGGATTTGGTTGAGTGGTAGATGTTCATGAGTCAAGTTTGACCAATGGCCATTATTTGATATAATTAGTAGTTGAGAGAAATGTTGCACATCATTAAGAACTTTGTAGATTATTTGTTAGACATGTCAATGCATTATATCACATGCATTTGAAAGGTGGAATATTTCTTACATGTGACAAGTACATAGATTAATTAAAAGCATAGAAGATCTAAAATTGTAATGCATGACTTGCTAAACAAGGATTAGGTAACCAACAAGAGGTTAAACATAACCTACCATTCAAAAGTTTGAAAGTAACAACATAACCTTCATGTCAATAGATGAAAAGTTGTGTGACCTTTTCTTCAATGGACAAAAATTCATATATGAAATCCATATGCATAAGAATGATTTTGTATTTATTATGTCAACAAAAATGTTTCACACACATATTAAAAATGGTTTCTATTGATCATAGATTTGACAAGTCACTAAAATTTGTTTTGTCTAAGAATATCATATGTACTCATGTACTTCATAGTATGTGTATAATACTATGACACTCCCACTAATACATTAGCAAAGTCCAAAAATATCCATCTAAGAGTAGTAAACTTTAATCCACTTTTGTATCACTTATTTTTGTCATTTTTTTATCTTTTCTAACTCCCATTGTTTCTTCTTTGGTTCTCACTACCTTTGTATTTCTGTCTCCCACTTTTTTTTGTAGGTCCCATTGTTTTTTATTGCGAATAAAAACATTTTGTCTTCATAATAGGTTTGCTGTATGGACAATTTTTTTGTTGTAGAATATGTGCCATTGATGAGCTTGTGAACATGGCCCATTCAATGATGATGCATTATACAACATTGAATCATTTGTGATGGATGAACTAGGTGAACAAGGTCCTTCTTGTGATGATTTGGCCAATTATGTATTGGTAAGATAAATTGCCATAACTAGACAGTTTTTGCTTCGTCATTTTTTCCATTTTTGTGTTGTGAAAATGTAAAACCCTCAAACATAAATGAACACTCACTTCAAAGATTTGCTATTTTATTGATATAACTTGGAATAATGTGGTTGTAAGATCATATTAAATAAATGTCAAGAGTGTGTTTCAGCTTAGTTATTTGCTCAAGTAGTCTTCACATTGTTGCAAATGATAATAATAACACAACTTTCTTGTTTCAATGGAGAATTGGGGAATTTCTCACACACAAATGATAAGAGCATGATGATTGAAATAAATAGTTAGCAAGTTAAGTGCTTTTGAATAAACGAAGTGATGTCATACATTTTATATTGTTTCTTTTTACACAAACTTCTAGTAAATATATCAACTACCAAGGTTGAAATATTTTCACATTCCAATCTAACTTGCTAAACTTGAATTTGTTATTTGGTAAAATGACATTGTGTTTGTGATATTTAGGGTTTTAAATGAAGGTAGTTTAACACTTTGGTTGTTAGTATAAATTCAATGTGGGATGCAGTTGAGGAAAAATCAATTTAGCTAATAGTTTTCTAAGCCAAATGGCTTCTATTGTAAAGCCATGCATTCATATTTAATGCTTGAAATTTTTTTTGAGGGTTTTTAACGTTTTTCCTAAGATTTAAGGGCCAACTAATAGAAAACAAAATCCAAAAGCTGAATAGTGTGTGTTTCTATCACTTGTTTAATCAACATAAAAAAACCGATGTTATAACATGTGGCCATCCTTTTGCCTTTGCTATTGGATGCCTAATGATAAAATACTTTTGATGTAATGTAATATATGTTTGGCAATTGCTAATGTACTTCCCCATAATTGGAAAAATATTGTGCCAAAGTACACATTGTGTATCAACAATTTGGACACATGTACATTATTGTATACATTAGGTTGCCCACCACTTGAACCTAGGAATTTGCATTGGGTTTGTGAATCTTGTGGATTATCATATTTAGATAATTTCACATTGGATTCCATGGGTGTAAAAAGTAGATTACAATTCATCATATTGAATTTATGTAGGACTCGACTTAACTATTTTTCTTGTAATAACATGAACCAACTTGTTTTTTGTTGTGAATGATTTGTATGCCCATTGTCAAGACAATAATTAATATCTTCTTCAAGAGACATTTCAAACTCTTCCAATCGGTTTTTCAAGTCAAATAAAGGCATAGATATTTTTTTCACAACAATGCAATCATGAACATATTGAATAATAAAGTGGCCTTTGTGATGTATCTTAATACAAATATTGCGATCAACTTTTATCCTTTAAAAGTTATGACTTTTAAAATAGGTATTTAACATTTGATACCATGCTGTAAGGATTGTCGTAGTCAATAAGGTGATTTATTTAACTTGCATACAAGATTTTGGATTTTTGGAATTGAAAAATTTTCATGTAAAAGATTTCATCCAAAACCCCATTTAAAAATGTAGTTTCAAAATCAAATTGATGAACTTCTAAATCAAATTGGGCTATTAGTGTTAAACAAAATATTTATGGTAGTGATATAACAAGAGAAAACATTTCTCCAAAATCAATCTCAAGAACCTAACTAAAACTTCATGCAACCAAGCATGTTTTATTTTGTTCACACATCCATCTATGTTGTATTTTATTTTGAAGTTCCAATCACAAGTGAAAGGTTTTCCATGTTTTAGCAATGTAATGAAATGTCCATGTTTATTTTATCTTTGAAGTTGATATTTCAAAATATATAACTTTTTTCCAATGTAGAAATTCACTACTTTTCAAAACTTTTGACATGGATTGAGTTTCTATAATATGTTTTTATGCAACGAATGTTATAGGATTTACCTTTTTCTTGAGGTTTGAAGTGATTTTTCTATTTTCTATAATCTTTATAAATTTGATAGGTACTTACATTTTTCTATGTGATATAAAATGTGTTATTTCACTTGAAGAACTCTCAAATATAGGTGTAATAATTGTATTACAAAACCATTGGATTGACATTTTCTTGATTAATTACACTTAATCTTGAAATTTTTGAAATATACTTTGAAAGTTGTGGTAATCCACCTTTTTCGTTACATGTTTGAATTCACATTTGATACATTATTTCAATTGGTTGCTGTTTAGAGCTGATTGTGGGATTAATTTTCAAATTTATTGTTGTGTAAATGGTAAAAATTGGCTGAAGATTATTAATTGGGTTGTAGGTGCTTCAAAGTTTCATGGTATTATAGTGATTATATTAAAAAAAAAAAAAATTATTCTTGAGATTGTTTTCAATTAGATTGAATGAAGACTTGAGGTGTGACATTTCATCAAAACTACATCCCTCAATATAATAATTTGATCAGACCCCTTCTTCATCAATCGATAAGGTTTTGATTTTTCACTATAATTTAAATATTTACACAAGCTATAGAATGTGAGTCAATTTTTTGTTTGTTGTCTTGGTGAACTAATGCATATGCTATACACCTAAAGACTATGAGGTGTGATATATTAGGTTCTTCTAAAGATTTTGTAGGTGATTGACAATAGCTTTTCTTGTTTGAATATCAATAGTAATTTATGTTTCCATACATGAAAATAAGAACCATCAATTTTTTGAGCAACTTATGTCCACTTTGTTCAATGCCATTCCTAATTTTGCAATATGAACCTCAAATAACATGAAACTTGCAAAGTTTACTCTCTATAGGAACAATTTGTCCAAGTCAAGCAATGAAAATAAATTCTAGATTCTTTTGTTGGATGTTTCATGCTTATCATAACTTATATGATCAATTAACATTCTTAAAATTGATCTTGACATGATGTTCTCTCAATCAAAAGTTCAAACATTGTAACAATCTATGACAAAATTGATTGTGGCCAAATTGCACTTTGATACCATATTGAAATTACATAGATAAACATAATAGTGATTTTATATATATTATGTCATCAAGAATGTTTCATACATATATATATATATATATATATATATATATAGCCAAATGTCTCTGGTGATCATAGGTCTGAGGAGCCACTGAAATTAGTTATATCTAAGAGTATTATTATGATATAATATTCATGTACTACACAACATGTGTATAATACTCTAATGGGCTACGTCAATGTATCCAACCCAATTCCATTAGCACCTGGGGTTACATAAAAACCATGACCATCCAAGATCAAGCAATGCTTGTTTGGTAAAAAGGTGACATTTAGCACTGAATACTAAAATAATGACAAGTATTGTTTGTACAATGGAATGGGCCTGGTACAACCCATTCCACCTAGGAATGGTGAAGGAAAAACACCATTCTGTCCAATGGAAATAGGTCCTACCAGGGCATAACCACTCTTCCCCACTGCGTCAGAAATTACCAATGTTGAGTGGTTATCAGAAACAGACAACAGACCATTGGCAGTTAGCAAGATGGCCGCAGTTCATCACCACAGTTCTCAAAAAATCAAAGAACCAGTTCTGATATATAACTATAGTTCTCCAACATTTCAAACAAGTCAAATAACCACTTCTATAGAAGAGAAACCCTGTAAAAAAAAAAGGCAGGGATGGGAACCCGTCCACAAGAAATACAAGGCAAATAAAAGCAAGAGGACACATGTTCTGAAAGAACATAACAATGGGGACACCACTAACACACTAATAAACTAGAAGATGGAAACTAAAAAGGCGTCGTCTACCACCACAAGTCAGCTAGCAACGGAGCTGCACTCATATCCTCACTGGTTCTCTACCAAGCCTGGCAGTTCTCTGAGGAAATAATGGGTACTCCTGGTTCATTAATTCTTTTAAAAAAGAAAAGAAACCAGAAGCGGTGGTTCTCTGATTCTGAAGTCTTTAAAGAATTAGACACTGATGGATATTAACAAAGTCAAATACCCACCCAACAGTAGAAATTATTGTACAGGTTTCAGGAACTTTTAGCCCAAGACAGTATGTATCTGTGCAATTTGCTGGTCTGGAATTGGTCAAAGAACAAATTAAATCTGTCATTACAAGAGCACACTCCCTTTCGAATGGCTACAGCAGCAACAATCATATTACAATGTCTCTGCTTTAGAACACTGGTGGCAATCCCTAAATGCTGCTAGAGCATGTACCCTTTAGAATGAATCTGGCAGCAACAGTCATAGTACAACATCTCTGCTTGAGAACAATGGTAGAAATCCCTAAATGATGCTACTTGGTGCGTGCAGTGCAGCTAAAATTGAACAACATAAATCATTTGGATAACTGTAAGTAAACTGGCCATCCTTGTGGATTGCCAATGAAGCTTCCGATGAGACCATTAAATAAGTTGAAACCTTTCTTGCTCAGACCAATGAGCCACCCAACTCCATGAATCAACTTCTTGTCGAGTCATATGCTCCATGTGAAAGCTGTCAGTGGCATGCCATGTTGAGCATAGAGCCACCATTAGAATATGTAGTTTGAACAGGTAGAATTACTACTCCACATTACTGTGAAAGCACTCACACTTGTGTATCTGGCAACAGCTTGGAAGTTGTAGTTTGCTCCTCCTTTGGCAACTCGCCTGCCAGCTTACTGTGGCTCATTCCATAGAACAGATACACCACTACTCCCAAAACCATCCAGACTGAAACACGCAACCATGTAGGGAGCCCAAGACTCACGAGCAAGTATACATTCACAAGAATGCTCCCCAATGGTAATGCTGGTACCCATGGACAATGGAAGCCTCCTCCTTGCCCAAACTTGTGATGGCCTTCATCTTGCTCAATCAAGAACAAAACAGTTGATGCAGCCACAAATGATGGAGTTCCCAGCAACCCCAACAGCCATCGGATAGAGATTGGAAGGTCATTTGCAGCAGCAGCCAGGCTGATGAGGACAACACCAACACAAACTCCAGTTATGGCAAACACGGCTGCCCATCGCCTCAAGTCTTCATTTGATTCCCGTGTATCAGTCTCCTGTGCATACAGCAAAGATTCATGAAGCACTGGTCTGGAACTGCTAGGGGATTCTGGGGCTGCATTCACCTCCTGGTCACCTGCCTCATCCTGGAGTAGAAGAGACTCACTGCTGCTCGCTGATGATGCACAGTCGTCTTCAATTCCACGGCCAGGCAGTGTTTGCAAGGATGCATCTGACAAAATCGACAATACAGGTGAGAACATGGTGGCTTTGGTGAAAACTGGCCTTGATGATGAGATGTGCACAGATGGAGGACCCTTGTCAGGTACTGTAGCTTGGATGACTACCTTTGCAACTTCTGGAGGTGGTACATATCTCAGGATTAGAAGGCATACAGCAACAACTGTGAAGGCTGACAATGTCCCCACACTCACCATGCCCGAAAGCTGGTCCACATTCATAGAGAATGCCATGAGTGCTGCAACCATACCAGTAATCAAGGTACCATTGACAGGCACAGCTGTGACAGGGTGGAGGATGGAGAAGAAGGGTGGGATCAAGCCATCACGTGCCATTGCCATCAAAATTCTGGGTTGAGGCAGAATTGAACCCATAAGAGTAGTGGACAATGCAGCAATTGCACCTGCTGCTACAACAAACGTTGCCCAGGGCATGCCATGGTTATCGAAGGCAGAGGACAGAGGTGTGTCTGGGTCTATCAGATTGAAGGGGACAAGGCCCACAATCACACCAGAGAGCAACATGTACAGGCCACCACAGATGAGCAGAGCAAATCCAATGCCCAGAGGGAGGTCTCGCTGGGGATTCTTCACCTCCTCTGCTGTACTGGCAACAGTGTCAAAACCAATGTATGCAAAGAAAAGAGTTGCTGCACCTCCGAGCACCCCATTGACTCCATAGGGCAGGTACCCTTGAGACTGGTGGTAGCCCTCCCACCCACTGGTAAAGCCTGCCCATGAACCTGCTAACACCACGAATACCAACACTAGAATGTTGAGAACTACCATAACAGACTGCACCCTTGCACTCTCACGGATGCCCATACATAGGAGTCCTGTGACCACCAACACCAACAGCCCAGCGCAGGGGTCGACTACAATGTCAATCCCAGGAATGGTTCGGCGTACTATCCAGCTTGGCAAATTCTGTTCCCCTCCAAAAAAGACTCCCAAGTTTGGCGAGATACCCCGTGCAACAGTGGCGCCACCCACTGTGTACTCCAATATAAGACCCCAGCCAATGATCCAAGCCACCCTGCACCCAAACAAATCATAACTGTGTTGATTTTACTGCCACCCACCTTCAATTGATCACACCCCACAATGAAAATTGCAACAACTCCAAGGTGAAAATGACAAATGTGTGTTTTCCTCTTTCTACCCACTCCAGCTTGGAACAAGAATTGTGGGGGATGAGGGTTTCCCTTGATTATCAAGCTTGTTCTTGCAAGTAGCTGTGCATTTGCATCAAACAAAACAGAAAACAAACAGCAGAAAAAATAACAAGTATATTGGCTGTTACATACCCCTCACCCACACAAGTGTAGGCATAATGGTAAGCACTACCAGCAGAAGGGAGGCGGCTTGAAAGCTCTGCATAGCACAAAGCTGCAAGAGCTGCAGCTATCCCAGCAATGAGGAATGACAACGTGAGTGCTGGCCCCGCTCGCTCCCTGGCAACTGTCCCCACCAGCACATACACCCCTGCTCCTATGGTTGATCCTATCCCTGCAATTTTACGCATCTATGTCTGTCAGTAAGTCAGTCAGTCAGTGGTGCAAACCACTATCCATTCTATCTGCCATAGAAAAATGAAGAGGTCCAAGTGCAACTGTGGTTACCATGGAAACAGACAACACAAATTCCAAAGATTCCAGGACTCTTCACATGTGGATTGCACTACCAGCCTAGAGCCTGAAGGAATTCAAAACAGTCTCAACTGCAATTCTTATCAGATGCTAGAGTTCCAAGTCCACCGCTCCTGAAATAATGTACCAAAATTCACATCCTACACACATGAGCAGTCTAGGGAAATCAAACAAGGCAGAGAGGTGGGGGGGATTGCAAACCTATGGAGACGAGGTCCATGACCCGAAGCCTCCTGGCCAGTTCCATGTGACCGGCATGGCGATGCTGCCGCACCGCCTTCCTCCGCCATAGCGCCAATATAGTCGTCTTCATGTCAAAAATGCCCAAAATACCAAAAATGCGTTGTAAAAGTGTTCAAAAGCTGTTGTGGTTTACATTCTCAATATCATCACATCTGAAAAAACAACTACTCCTTCTACTAAGTCCTACCCACTCCCTCTATCACTCCCATCATCAACTCCAAAGTTCAGATTCGCTCTATTAGAGTCTCTTCTCGACAGTAGTTTTCCTTCTCCCCCTCCTCGTCCTCGTCCTCGTTCTCTTCACCATGTTCTAATCCTTTTCCAAGTAGTGTGCACGCTAGGTACTAGAACATAATATTC
This sequence comes from Sphagnum contortum, assembly GCA_963920785.1. Taxonomy (NCBI): domain Eukaryota; kingdom Viridiplantae; phylum Streptophyta; class Sphagnopsida; order Sphagnales; family Sphagnaceae; genus Sphagnum; species Sphagnum contortum. The sequence goes on from OY987281.1 coordinate 3,270,624, forward strand.
TAGTGCGCCAAGTCTTCACACGATGACGACGACGACGACGACGAAGACGACTTCACCTCCTTGTTTTTTCCCCTCTTCTTCTTCGGCTTCTTCCTAACTCTTTACTCATCTTCACACACACTCTTGTGTGCAAAAGATTCTTCAATTGTAGGCCAAATTCCTCTGCCCCGGGGAGAGACGCGTGCAACAACAGCCGACTAACCCTTCTTCGTCCCAGACGGCTGTGAACAGACCTGTAGAGGGAGACTCAAACCACTCCACACGCACAACGCCAAAAACGTGAGATCTGTAAAATACAAAACAAAACAAAACCCCCAAAAAAAAAATTCTTCCAAGACTCGAGTTTTTACTCCTGAATCAGAATCTACCAGACCCCAGAGAATCCCCTCCCAAAACAATTGGGAGCCAATTCATTAGCTTACAACTCATTGACTGAACAATCCATCCATTTGAAGTTGATTTGACCGTCGGATCAATGGCTAGATTACAACTATAGACTGTTTGATCAATGAATTCACACATGATTTAACCATTCGATCCATTGATTACAAGCTATTGATCGTTCAATTGCTCAATTACAAGGTTATCAACTGACTGGTTACTCCTCACTCGAGTTATCGACCATTTTCAATGTCTCAATTACACAAGTTATTAACTGTTCAATTGCTCGATTACAAGATTAAATTGACTGTTCAATTGATTGATTGTAAGTTCACGACAGATCGGTGGATTGATTAATGTTTTGCCGTTAGCTTTCTTTGGGAGTATAAGTTAATTTACATTTTTAATTGACTGCACCATCACAAGAGATGCGTGTGATTGTGGAATCTGGTGAACAGGGTTTCCTGGACTTTGTGGGGGAGACAGGCTTTTTTTTTTTTCTTTTTTTTTTTGCCCCTTTTTTTTTTGTGCTGCTTCTATTTGTGGGGTCCTTTGGGAAAGGAGAAGGGGGTGGGTGGTTTCCATACTTTGCGTGCGAGCAGCAGCAACAGACACCTTCCTGGAGCTTGGAATGGCGTGTAAACCAGAGCTTCAAGGAAAGAAAGGCGGCCACAGTGAAAGATGGATGATAAGTGGTCAGGAAACAGTTTTTCTGTTGGGTTTCAGTTCCTTAGTTAACCATGGTAATTAACTCAGTTGCTTTTCTTAACTACCATCTACATACTCAGTATAAACCATCTACTCATATTTTCGTACCTATACATGGGAGCTATTTCTTACAGAATTGGTTACCAAGGTGAAAACAAACAAATATTAACTCAGTTGAGGGTTCATCCGCAACTGAGTAGCAACAGGCATCCAGTGGATGATGCACGGATGGTTGCTGGTTCAACGTTGGTGGTCTGACCAGACTAAACTAAGTAACTAATAATAGAAAGGGGAGCTCGGTAGGAGGGGGGCAAAGGGGGGGGGGGGGTGACAGACGGACAGATGGGGTGAGGACGACAATTTGTTGTATATAACGTTTCCCAGTTGAGTTTCCTAACTATTAAAAAAAAAGTTGTTAAGATACCAGACAGCCTGTTTCCGTGTCTTCTTCGGGTACAAGAAGAATTGGGGTGCAACATTGACACTTTCACACAGAGAGTGCAAAGCGGTGCCAAAAGTAAGTGAACCCAGCACCTACACTTGTTGGTTACCTTCACCTTCTGGAGTGAGACCTGACCTCTTCTCTCTTATTAGTGGCTATATTTAACCTGTGAAGGGTTAAATTTGAACTCTGATGAGACCTTGATCTAGAGTCTTAGGCCCGCATTAGGAGTCAGGGCTGAAAAAACTTATGTCAACTTTGATCATTTTTTGGCTTGTTGTTTGGCCCAACTTACTAAATAAATGTTAGAACATTGATGTCAAGATATTAATAAATGCTGAAACATTGGCCCCAAGGGTTGCAAATTGGCTTCCCAAATTCAATGATATCCTTTTTTCAGGATTTGGGGCCAATACAAGGCCTTAAAGTTTGGCATCTACCTATTAGTAACTTGGGGCAAATTGAAAATATATATTTTTCTATTTCAGCCTTGACTCCTAGTGTAAAGTCCTGGGGGGTGATTTAGGGTGCAAAGGCATTGTGAGAACACCTTTTGAGTACTAATAAAGGTTGGAGAATCAAAAGTATGCTGACTAGATAAGGTTGCAAGTTTATGTGTAAATTTATTGAAAAAAGTTGGGTAAGGAGCGTGTGAAGTGCTAATTTGTTTGTCCTCTTTCAATGGGTTTTTTTGGATGTGTGGTTATATTGGATGGTATTAGGAGGGGTGATTTTGTTTGGAGTTATTTTTTTCAAGAAATTATTTTTTGGGTGGGGTGGGGTGGTTGGGGAAAATGGGGGGGGGGGGGAGGAGGAGGATTACCTTTTTTTTTCTCATAATATGATGACTTAACAAAGGCTTTTTTTTCAAGAAAATGTTTTTAAGAAATCAATGTCATTTTTGGGGGCACCAAAGATGGCAAATTTTCACCAAAAAAAATGAATTAAGTAAAAATTTTTAAGAAAAAAACTTGAAATCAAACACTTAATACATTCAACCAAAAATTGAAAACAATTCAATTTCAACTTTTTGTGTGACAAAAAATTTCATACAAATGACCAAAACCTAGATGTTTTCCAAATACATAAATATTGAAATGGAAATGAAAAAAATGGTTTAAAAAATGGAAAAAAGTAGAATTAAAGTGTTGTATTTCAAATTCGAGTTGAAACAATTAAGGTTCAGTTGTACCCATGAGTTGCATAATTAGAATTCATAGGATGCCTTGTTCATTAATAAATCATAAATTAATTATTGAACCATGATGAAATTTTTTTATTGTTAATTTGTAATCAACTATGTAATCAAAATTAGTTAAAATCAAAAAAATAGTAAAAGTTTAGGGTTTTGATCAAATATTTTGTCTCATACTAAAGATATTGTTGTATGTTTGTTATTTTTTTTTCTTGTTAAAATGAAAATTGTGTTTGATTTAAACTTTCATTTTGTATTGTTGTTTTTTTGAAAGTATGAATTTTGCAAATGTGTGTTTGCTAAGTGCCTTTTTTTACTACTTCATTTGTTTGTTATCAAATTCATTTTAGTAAGTTTTTTTTTTTTTTTTTCCCCACAATGGGTGTTGTTCTAATGAAGAAAGTTTGAATAGTTGTTATAATGGATGATTTGGATTTTTGAGTTAAAAATGTTGTGTTCAAAGCAAAGGTGTTCAATAGGTATGGCACCTTTGATTGAATTGCAAATAAAAACATATGAGATCCAAGCTATGCATATTTGCATTATGATCTGCTGAACAAAGTGGTTGTGACCACAATCATTTTAAAGATGAAATCATCTTTAATAAATATGCATGAGTAATATTTACAAAAAGACACGTTTGTGAAGGTCGAAAATTTTGACATTGAGTCAAAGTTCAAAAAGGATTTGAAAAATGTGACATGCATGTTGTCATTACAATTGAATTGATGACCATGTTGTTATCAATAATTGCTTTTGAATATAAGTTGATTCCTATGTTTCCACATGTATTCCATAAGAGAATTCAAAAGTCCTCTTCAAAGTTGAAGCTTTACTATCATTTTTGTTGTCATTGTTGGTGTAAGGGGAAGAGGGAATGATAAAGGTGAAAAATAATTGTTGATTGCAAATGGAGAAGGTGAATTTGAACATGATGTTTTTGGCAACAATTTCAAATCAAAGTATGAAAAACTTTTTGAGGCATACAATGGAGGCCAATGTATTATGGTCTTGATAAAAAATGTGACAACATCTAAAGGAGATCAATATGTGAAATTTTTATTTGAATGTTTGAATTCTCTTTCAACCATTTTTGCAAAAGTTCATTTTTAATTTTTAATTTATTCATGAAAATATCACATGCATTTTCACTTAATCTATTTTTATTTTTGAAAATTGTTCTATGTTTCATTTTCATTTAGAATGTTGCCCGATGAATATATAGAAAAATCAAACAACTTTATGATCTACCTAAATACTACTATAATTGAAAATGCAAACATTTACAAAATAAGATCCTCAAATTTATCTTCTTTCCCATTGTGCAAAAATACAAAGTTATTTTTTTGAATATATGTATGAATCTATAAATATATGAAAAAGTTTAGTCCAAATCTTGCACAAAGAAAAACAAACCAAAAAAATATTTTAAGCTTTATAAACCTCAAGCTTTACTAATTTTAAGATAATAACAAAACTTAAGCTCTATGAGTTTTTCAAAAACTAATTAACTACATGAATTTTTTTTATAAAAAAAAACCCTTTCATGAAAAATTCTAAAATCAAAATATGACAACAAAAATTACCAAAAAATTCGAATTTTTAACTTTAAAAATGAAATGAAACTAAAAATTAAGTGAAAAACTTTCCAAAAATTTTCCATTTAAATTATATCCATTCATTATTATTGTTTGTTTCAAACATCTAAGTATCTAGTTTTACATTGTGCACATTACGAAAAATTGTTTACATATTTTTTCTTGAAAAACTTGGATTGAATTTTCATATGATATTATTGTTATTTGCGTTTAAAGAAACGTTTGAACCCGTTTAGGTTTAGATTCCAAGAGGGTTCAACATTGCAAAAGAACCTAAACCCTAAACCCCTGAACGCAAAAGCCAAAACCCATAAGCTTCATTAAGAATTCAGAGAATTCTTCATTTTTTGACCAGTTCTTGTTTCTCCAACACTTCTCATGCAGCTTCACTCTCTATATTGTAGTTTTGGGTCATTGAGAGGTGATGGAAAATAGAATGCTGCAGCAATCTGTAGCTCTGCTGTTGGATTTTGGTATGAATGATGCTCTTAGGTTTTCAATCTGTGTAATGGGGGGATCATCCTTTGATATTCAGAGCCTTTCACATTGTGTAGCGTTCATCTCTGTAGTTGCAGAGCTTTGAGCTTGGGGGTACTAGGAATGAAGAAATGACTAGAAGATGCACCATCTGAGCTGTTGGGTTTGCTGCTTGAGGTTCCGTTTTGGTTGCTGCAAGAAGACCTTTGGACTAGTAGTAGGTCATCTTTCAGCTGCAGTATTAAATTTGGAGTGCATGAGCTTTCTCAGCAAGGAAAATGCAATTGTGCTTATTGTTTTGGGGTGCTAGCATGTAATGAAGGTAAACGATTGTCCATGTAGGGTTTGGCAGATGTCATATTGACCAGCCTTGCAGATGCGTCCCAGATTTCATTTTACCAAACATGCTTCATTTCCATGATGGGTAGGAGGGCTATGCCAGGCACAAAGTTATGTAGAAGAATTGAAGATCCAGCTTGAAGAGGCAAAGATTGAAAGGTAACACAAAGAAGAGTGCGAGGCCATCAGAAGATTGATAGCAGCTCAGCCACCTCGTGTTGAGCAGCATTTGAATGATCTTGAGAAAGAACTTGTTGAGATGGAAGTGAATTTTGCAACATCCCGCTCACTGGAGCTGCACAAGAAGCAATTTGGCTGGCTTCTACATGTGGTAAGTGCCATTAGCTTCAGGGGAATGTTTGTCGCAGCCAAGTTTCCTACTTTCTGATCAACCTCATGCAAATATAATCTTGCATTGATGTTCAAACTGAAATTTAGGTTTGTATGCAGAAGGAAGAGCAGTACTGCATAAATGTAGCAGTTTCATTCACTCGTACCTATTATAGCAATTTGTGACCAATGCAGCAAACAGACTTATAGACCTATTAGTGTACACATCCAATAGATGCACATATGACTTACCCTCACAATCTTGTTGCAGCTTGAATGAGGATAAAATTGACTTGTTTTCATGAGTGCTGTCTCGTGATTGGTACCCAACATTATGACCAAGCCATCCAGTTGGGCCCAGAAATGTGACAGAAACTGAAGACATGGATTTTATATAATGATTTGCCCAAAATTTTGGGTGGATAATTATATACTTGAGCTAATGAAGTCAGTGGGTAGTCATGGCATCTTGTCACTGCTGTTCCTGGTGAAAGTGATGGCCTGACACTTTGTGAGTGACTCTCATAATGTTATGACTGCACTCATTGTTCGTGTAACCTTCCAATTGTTGTTGTGGAGATTGTAACTGTGCAGTTTCAATTGATATATACAATCTGGAAATGTAGACTTTGATATGTCACTTGTAACCTGAAGTACAAACTGTGTCATTAGTTGCTTGAATAAGTACTTATGTATCCCTTTTTAGTACATCATGGTATTTGTCTTCAACTTGTGACTACGTAGGCACAATGTACCCAGCATGGGGTCACATGAACAATAATTAAACACTTTTGTTGGCACTTTGGATCTGGCCTTATCCCACTCACTCACAGATGAATACTTGGAGGTGACAGGTGGATGAGTTACAGAGTACACCCAAGGAGGAGCAGAAAAAACCTGTGGAGTTTGATGCAACAGCCTTAGTGGAAGCTGAGGGCAGGACTGCAGAGCTGATACATGATATTTGTTAAGCTCATCCTTGTTGAAAGCTGCCGAAAATTGCCGATACCTCCTTCTGACACAAGAGAAGTTCTCATTGTGGTATGGAGAATCACAAGGACAGCATCCCCTCTCAAGATGTTTGCAAGAGCAATTGTCAGGTACACTGCCAGGTGTGACTGAGGCTTGATTTTAGTTGAACTTGCTTAGATATCATCTCTGATTCTCATGTCTACACTGGCAAAAGAGGAGCAAGTGAATGGGAAGTCTCCTGTTGACAATGAATTTAGTTCAGCTATTTCAGGTTTTGAAAATCTTACATTCTGGAGACTAGGTCTCAGATGAGAAAGCATGGGACTAATGCATTGTTCAAAATTTGCAGAACAGCTTGTTTGTTCTCCAATGTCAATGTGTTGGAGTTTGTAACTTTCAGCATGGTGTAATTGAATCCTTTTTATGATTGCCAAATGAGCACACATCTCCCTCTCAATGTTAGACTAGGACATAACAATTCCAGAACAGTCAGTAGGACTCACATATATTGCAGCTGGAAGATGACTTGAACCAGAGAATGCAAGATGAACACACCATTGATTGTTTTGCAAAGAGTTTGCATAAAATGCCAGCTTTTTTCCTTTACAGATAATTGCATTTGTTGCAGTAGTAGTGACATGAAGTGTCAACACCAAATGTCACACAAGTGTATATACTAGTGTTTGAGCTTGGTACTGGTGTTGGACATTTTTGAAATTTTCATGAAGTTTTTGTGCAAGCCTGATCCTGGTATTGGGTCCTTTTTAAAACTTTCAGACCAACCTGTTATTGGGTGCAAGGCTGATTTTGGTTGGTATTAGCTCATCCTAGAAAGATATGTAGTTGGGTGGAAATAACTTCACCTAATGGAGAAGAAGTTGGATGATGAGTGACCATTCCTTGTACTCTACATTATAAAACACACAAGCCTGGAAAAGATGGATTGATCTGCCAAAGAATCTTTGGACCTGAGGAAAGTATCAAGGGATTGAAAATAGGAAGCAATATTTTAGATTGCATGGATCATGAGCCAAGCCTTACTGACATAGGAAAGACCATATTCTGTTGTACCGATAGAATTAGCCATGGTTTTAACATACAAAATTACAAATGGCATTGAAGACATGCAACAAGGCAGCCTAGAAATGGGGAATCCATAGCTTTTCTCAAATCATTAATGAAAAGAAAAAAGCACATCATGACTTGAGGTGAGACATAAGACCAAAGAAGTGGAACCTTTTTCTTTTAAAAAATCAGTCCTTCTATACACAAGAAAAACATTAAACCTCTTTCGTGAAAATGAAAATATTTAAATTTGAGTTCACCTCAACTTGGAACTTAAACCTTGTTTCACACTACAAAGAGTAGCACCATAATTTTGAGATTTCTTTATGTGCAACCCAACTAGTAACCGACCTTATAGTTGTGGCACAAATGACTAGCCATGTTAGGCATACAAACACAAATTGCCCCCAATTGGGTAACTTAGGTCTTTTAAAAAGACAAAACAAGATACAATTTATTAACATAGATTTGAAAAGATAATTAATCTGTCAGAATATTATGCAAAATCCAACAAGTCCAACATGACCTTCATTACTATTCACAAATTGCAGAGATCTGTTATAAAAGTTTGGGTAACAACGACCTTCACACGCAAGAGAAATTGGAGTACCTTCAACTTCATTCATAGTACCTAAAAAAATAGGATAAATTATGAAAAGCCATACATTCAGTTTTTGTCTTTATTATCCTACAATTTAAGGAGAAGATGATTGGCCATGAGTAAAAAATTATAGGAGTTTGACATTAAATGGTTAAGCAATGTTCAAGAATGATAAATTAAAGGTGTAGTCGTGAGTCAACAAATCAGGTATCAACACCAATTGTAACCTCCAATTAAACCCTAAGGTCATTTAAATCTCCATTGCACAACTTTTTACTTGTGTGACTATATTCATGGAGTTTCTAATTCATCCTTCAGATCCCTATGCGCTTCTAGTTACCACCTTATTGATTTCACATTTTGTCATAAAACCAATAGAATTTGCATACTTTTGTTTAAATGGGGCCTAGAATTGGTCAACTAAGTTGGTTTAGTTTTGTGCTCATTAATTAAATCCCCATTTGAACATTGAGCTTGCCAACATGTAGCAATGTGGAGCTTTTTTATCATCTCACAAGTGTGCATGTAAATGAGTCACATGCAAACTAAGTAGATAATCTGCATTCACGCTGCACAACCAAAGACATTGTCCTAGAATGCCAAATCCGACTTTCAATGTGGAATTTGTCACCAAAAATTGATTTCTAAATTGTCACCAAATTTTTTATAGATTCATTTTCTAGTTGACCAATAATTGATTTTGAATGCATCTTGCTCCCTGAGATGATTTCTACGATACATTGTGAATAAATTTTGAAACAACAAGAACCGTAGATAACCAATCAAAGAACAATCACAAAGTGCCACTTCTTTAACCAATTTGTCTCAATCTTGAATTCCTGAAGAAGCCGTTCCCCTCCCACTTTTTGGTACAAGGGTTTATACATCATTGGGCAGTTTTAAACTTCTATGAAGAACCTCTGGTTTCAGTTCTGGAAATAACTTGGAATAATTGTCTGGGTTCTAGTTCTTCATGAAAAAAAAACACTTTCAGTTCGAGTTTTGGATCCAGTATTTACTAACTGAGACCAGAATCCACAGTTAACTAACTGGTTCTTACTCACCAAAGCTAGTACCCATCCAATACTGGTTAACTACTACTTTCACTATCCCTAGAGTCCTTAACCATTTGGGGGATTTTCTGGCCATAGTGAACAAGCACTCAACAGCACAACATACAAGATGGATGGTATGAGGAGAGGACAACACCTTTTCATTGTTTTCTTTTCACATAACTAACCAGGGTGGTTTGTTTTGTACTGACCTTTCACATTTATCTAGCTAACTAGGTAGTAACCCCCCAAGGCCTTGAGTGAACCAGCACCCAGTTGGTACCATGATAAAAATCTCAAAATCCATTTAAATTATTTCTAATGCTTAGATTAAATCAGTGTTTTCATGTTCAAATCAAACATTTTGGGGGTTTAATATGGCCACTAAGAGGCCTCGCTCAAAAAGGTCAAGGTACTGGTTCCCCCTGGCTGTCACCAAGTGTGTGACCTCTTCACCTACCTATTTAATAACCACTTACATTGCATACCTGCTTACCCATGATACTTGCCCACTTACATAGGTGATTATGTAAGTAGTGTCAGGTGGGGAAGTAGGAGGGTTCACTTGGTAGATTCCACCTTAGTTGTGATTAAAATCCACAATTGAGTGGTAAAAGGTTCCAATGGATGGAGGACTGGTGGCCACTGGGTCACACACTCCTCTCTGGCCATGAACTCTTAGATTACATATCAGTGTTTGGCGATTATTTGAATTAAAACAAGAACCAGTGGTTCAAAAATTATTCCAGAATCCGAAAAGTTTTGGTTCTTGGAAAAAAAATCAGAATGGAAGAAGTGCCAGTCTCAGTTATTTCAGAAACCTTAAAAAGCCAGTGGTTTTCATGAAAGATCCGGCAATGGACTAGTGGTTTTAAGGTCAGTTGTTTGATATTTTCAGCAAATTTGAGAAACTTGTTATATACCATGATCACCTCTTTGATTGCTTTGAGAATTGTGATTATGGATACTAAGAATCGCCATGATAATCTGGGGGGAGCCACTTCCTCTTTGTTATTGCCCCAAGCTAATGGATGCACATGTGTAGATTTTGGGTGCACCCATAAAATTGATGGGTTGTTTTGAAGTCTTACCATCTACTTGTTGAGTTTCTTCTCAAAATATGAATGTTGAGTAACTGATTTAATCACGCCTCTATATCATTTTATTCTTTTGAGTTGTCACTTGCTTTTTTGTATCACTAAGTTTCATATCACTATGAAATATAAAAAACAATTCATGTGATTAATTTTGTAAATGAATTTTTTTTGATACGCATACAAATAATGAGCTTCAATTCCTGTAGATATTATTAAAATGAAATTCTAAAACAATCAATTCGAAAGATTATGCTAGAATTGATTAAAATAAAACACGTCAATTTTAAAATAAATAATTTTAAAATATAAAATAAGTTTTTGAGATATAAAAGTTTTTGATATTATTTTAATAACTTCAATAAGACTTTGATGAAAATTTAATACCGAAAATCATAATAAAATTAATTTTTAATTGATTAATTTTTTTGCATTGTTGTTGTCTTCTATGTTACAAAATGTTATTATCGCCCTAAAATAGTAGATATGCATGTATGATTTTAGCTTTTACCAAGCATGCAGTGAGGCAAACATAACTAGTTTCTTAGCTGCCCAACACTGGTAAATGTATATATTAGGCCATATCTAGGGTTTTGTCTTCCAGTTCACAATTCCAAGAGGATTTAGTGTGTAACCATTCACAAGATTAAGTACATTATTGGCTCTGCCTGTAATGGAGAGCCCAGATTAAGTACTGTATTGGCAGAGCCATTGTCCACACACTTTGAGGAATGCTCGTTAGGTGTTACTACAAACTGTAAATTCATTTTTTGAGAAACTTGATGGAACAGTTCTTATTTTTAACTGTTGCTGGAGGCCACTTCTAAGTCTGAGGTCTGGTTCTCTTTTGCTCAAAATGTAGATCCTCAGGTGTAGGGACGTGGAACCCGGTGTAGGGAACTGGACCCAGAACTGGCCCAGAAGTTGGCAGAGACATTTGGTCCCAAATTTTGAGGAATGTTCAATAGGTGTTGCTACCAACTGTAAGTTTGCTTTTAAAAACTTGATTGAAATTTTCATATCTAAACCCTAGATGGATTCGGCTTCTAAGTCCAATTTTGGTTCTCTTTCTCTCTTTTTTTCAACATTCAGATCCTAGGGTTGGGGACCCAAAACCAGCTCTCAAGAACTGGACCCAGAAGCAGAAGCTGGAGGTCAATTCTAAGTCCAGTTCCAGTTCTATTTCTTTTAAGATTTAGATCCTAGGATTGGGAACCCGAAACCGGCTGTCAAGAATTGGACCCAGAACCAGCTGCTGGAGGCCACTTCTAAATCCAGTTCTGGTTCTCTTTCTTTCAAAATTAGGATCCTAGGGCCCCCATGTGGAGCCTAAACCACCTCTCAAGAACCAGACCCAGAACCAGCTGCTGGAGGCCACTTCTAAGTCCAGTTCCAGTTCTCTTTCTTTCAAAATTAGGATCCTAGGGCCCCCATGGGACCCTAAACCACATCTAAAGAAGCAGACCCAGAACCAGCTGCTGGAGGCCACTTCTAAGTCGAGTTCCAGTTCTCTTTCTTTAAAAATTTAGATCCTAGGGACCCCCATGGGGACCCAAAACAGTCTCTCAAGACCCGGACCCAGATCCAGCCCAGAACCAGACAACACTGGTTTGAAGGTTGAACTTGCCATGAGGAGCAGAGCTGAACTATGAGCGGCTTGATACTGCCGAAGCTTTGAACTGGTCACAAATACCGAGGATTGATGGATCGATCCACTGCAGTCAACTAGTGTCGAGTACTAGACACGTCTTAAACTAACGTCAAGGATCAGCGGATCGATCGACTGGAGCAAATTCTAGTGTCGAGAATCAGAGCAAACTAGCTAGTACTGTCGAGGGATCGATCGACTAGATGAGACTTGAAGAACAGATATAGTACTATGGTACAAGCGCAACATAAATTTTGGCTTTGTTTTTCTCCCCTATGGAAGCCAGCCGCGAGCTAACTGGAACTTAATACAAATTTATTCTTGTAGCAGCAGCAGCTTCGTGATGAAAATGACTTTGGTGGGTGGGTTATTTGACTATAACTGACTGTAGTGTGTGACTGATGCTGAGTCGACGCGAAAACAGGTTTGGAAGATTGCACAAAGAGACTGCACCACTCTTTGTAAATAGAGAAGTTTTGAGAATCTTATTATCAGATCAAGACATAGTATAAGTTGTTATGGAGGATGACGACGAGTGTGTGAAAGTACTCTACAAAACTAGCGCAAGCCTCAAGGGCGCTTGGAGCTGCTCCTGCGAAACCCTAGTTTGAGTTCCAGCTCTAATATTGCACTGTCCCGGTCATGGCCACCAGCAACAAAGTCAGTGGAATGTTGATTAGCTGCAAGTCGCTGTAAATGCCCTCCGCTGCCACCAGTCGCCCTAGCAGCTGGTGTATAAATAAGAACAGAATCAGTAGCTTTCGTTCGTCTGGTTTCTTCGCTGATCGGCTTTGGTCTAGAGCATGGCTGTAGCAAACCTGTACTAGCGTGCCAGGTATTACTACTACTGTTTGGGGTTGTCAGCGGTTGGATCCTTAGAACCTGATCTGACAAGACTTCACTCATGATGCAGTCGGCACGAGGACGTCGTCCATGAAAGAAAAGCTCTATGTGTGAGGAGGAGCTGGAAGATGGCGATGGTGCACTAGAGCTGCATGCCGCCAGTGGGATTGGGAAATTGGTTCTCGCCTTGGCTCCGCGTAGCCTCCTAGCAGCAGCGTCGTAGGCGCGAGCTGCGTCTACTGCTGTGTCAAAAGTCCCTAGCCAATGTCTGCATCTCCCGATGCGGTCGCGGATCTCGGCCGACCACCTTCCCCATGGTCGCTTCCTCACACCTCTGTACACTGGCGCGCTCGTCCCTAGTGCGCCATCGCCATCCACGGTAGTACTAGTACCTGATCTCGACTTGCTATTACTGCTCTCTGCGGGAGTGAACGCCCTGAGACTCTCCAGAAAGGGAAACAATGCATCTGAGTTTTTCTCGCGCGCACCTTCAGCTTGGGGGGCGTTAGTACAGACTCCCACGCTTACACTCGACCTCAAGCTGCTTTTTTCCGGAGTGAAGGTCGCGGAGTTCGCTGTTTCCGGTGATAGAAGTTTTAAATTTAGGAATGACTTGCCTTTCATCATCTGATACGGTTGCTCATGAGCTTCTCCTGCTGGAATTGTATGCCAAGCCGCATCCTGGACAAGCTTTGGAGGATTGGAAGATGCACAGGAGGAATGGCCAGCTGGGGGCCAGCACTGGACCTGATCACCAGCAGCTGAGCTTCCAAACAACGCACGCTGCCCAACAACCGCAGCGATGCCATCCAAGTCCTGATCACCATCTGCGACCGCCGCGCTTGTCGACCCTGGGCATGTATGATCGAGTACGGGATCGCGCACTTCGACCTGGAGTGTTCTCTGCAGTACTTGAGCCTGGTCTCCAAAGCTGTGCACGGAGAAGTCCTCTTCACGCAAAGACGGAATATCGTTCCAGCTACTGAAATCTAAGCTGCAAGCCTCATGGCTTGGTTGCAACAGCAGCTGGGAAGAAGATGGGTTGCAGCACTCAGCAACAGCCTGAGCCGACGAGCACATGGTACAAAAGGGATAGAGAGCGGGGGCCGCACAACGCACGCACGCTCCCCATAGAACTTGCTGGGACTGGTCGTCATCTGCTTCCAGCTCCATGTTGTCACGCCACTTCCGCTTCGAAGACATGGAGGTGCTGAGGAGCATGTCATGCAGAGCCATTGGGCCGGCCGTGATTCAACCAGCTCGTGGAAGCTGATCAGAGCTGCTGACCCGGAATATCAAACCTCCTAGTCGCTATTGAACCACTGATCAATTATATCGTGGAAGACCCAATACGCGGGTGTCCACCTATTTTGAGGAAATCAAGGCCGACGGCACTATTAGAGAAGGAGCTGCAAACAAAAGAATGCTGTACTCGACCTCAAGAACGTCGGGAGTCCATTCTCAGCACTCATTTTGTAAAGAGATATTGATCTCACCTTAGTAGACAGTTAAACTTCCCGGGACAACCCGATGGCAGCACACCCACGTCGTCATGAACAAGCACAGAAATCTCCACAAGGAACGGCAACTGAATACTACTTCCCACCTCAATGTCCAGTGTGCAGAAAGAATCCTGCGAATGAAATGGCTCAAATTATACTACTCTGAACTCCATCAGATATCGATATCAACTAGAAGACACAATTGCAGAAGTAATTTTCATAGCACCACCAAATGAGCTAGCTAGCTAGCCAAAAGAGTTGTCCATAGCGAGGGAGCTCAGAAATAATTTCCAAAGACTATATGTGGGATTAATAAGCTGCTTCATGAGTTAGCACCAGCTTATACCAACCTTGAGCCAAGCTCCTGCAATATAAACGATTCCAGTGTTGCAGGTGGTGCCAAGACTGACACTAGCTAGCTAGTTAGTAGTACTTGCTAGTAGCAGTCAAGAAATAGTAGCAGCTAGGAGGAGGAGCCAAGAAGTCTTAAACAAGAAGCTGCTGGAAAAGAAGAGGACTAGAGGAAGTGGCAAGAGAAGTGGAGGAGGAGGAGGAGGAGAGGTCGATATGGAAGCGAGTGGGCAAGCAAGCAGTCCCCCCCGCCGTCACTTGTGAGTAAGTACAGCACTCCATCATTTTATTCTTCCATTAAGGAAAAGCGAAAAGAAGAAAGAAAGAAAGAAGCTAGCTGCTGCTCAGTGGTGCTCATGGGTCCTAGCTGTGTCCCTGCCCTCCTAATTCCGTGTCTCTCGCTCCCTTGCAGCTTCGCAGCTCTCCTCTCCCAGAGGCTGCTGTAATATATGTGGTGTCAGCCTTTTTCTCCAGAGCTATTAATAATCAAAGGCTCATAATTATCAATTAGTTAATTAATAATAAAAACACCCCCAAATCTTCGTTTCTCTAGAATCAGTGACACCCTGCAGCAGCTAAGTTGCCTGCAGGACTCATCAGAAGAGTTCTGTTGCAAAATCTGTAACCCAGAAAAAAGAAAAAGCAAAAGCAAAAAAAAGAAAAGAACAAAATTCATTCTTTCTTATGAAGTTTTCCATTTTTCTGAACATGGGTCTCCCTCCACAGAATGCGTACATCTGGCCAACTTTTTCCAGAAACTGATCAAGGCCTTCAGAAAATCCCAGAAAAGCAAATAAAAATTGTAGAAATCTTTGTTGAAGGCTGCTACGATGTATAAGTGTAAAGTATGTGAGAGTGGGAATTTATTTTTTCCCCCAATTTTGTGATGAGCTGATCCTTTGAAGTGCTGATCACCTATTTATAAGAGGATTTAGCCAACAACATATGGCTATAAACATAATATGAAAGTGACAAAAAGTTTATATGAAAGGTACCAAAAAAGTCCTTTTGTATTTCTAGCTACCTACTCGAACCCTCTATCTATTTATCTATATACATTTGAAAAGGAGTTTGTGACAGAATATTTCTTTATTATTTTTGAGGTCAAAATTTTGCAAAATTTCGCCAGGAGAAACACCACTGTTAATAATAATGAATATGGATGGACAACAGAATATTGTTGTTGGAAGTAGCTAGTCAAAATGTTTGGCAGCTTGCTCAAATCTTGAATGATGGCTGCTATTCTAAGAGAATTCAGAACAGGGACAAAAAGCCTAAAGGGCAGATCAGCCCTGCCCAGTGTAGAGGAACGAACGGCCGATTGAATGCCGGTCAAACTTCCTTTTGCTACCTCCACTTGCACGCAGGAGATTTCTGACGTCACCGGCCTCTTTCCCGGTCTTTGTCTATTGACCGACAAAACGCAAACACGCTCTGTAATAATAGTCATAACACTACAACTACCACAATAGTCCACTACTACTACTACTAGGCGGCTACTACTACGTCAGACAAAACAACAGAAAACAAGCCTTGCCAGAAGCATTGTCTGGACGTCTGGAGTCTGGTCTGGTCTCACTTGTGTTTGCAGTTCTTCCAAATGACCGTAGGAAGTAGGCTAGTAGGAGTCCGGACAGTGTCCTGTAGTTGGAATGACACCAGAGAGATTTTGGGACGTCTTTTACATATCAGATTAATAAATATCTAAACTCTAAACCTAGTTCTGCCTGGTTGATCGTCTTGATCTCTGGCAGTAGTTAGATCAGATCAGGGTCTTGCCAGAACAGTAGTGGGCCAGCAGTAGCTAAAAGCTATTACTTAGAGCAACTCCACCAGTGCTCAGTATGTATGCGACCCTGCAAATTAAAATTGGATGAAGAAAGTCAAAATATGCCAGTTTGGCTCAGCAAAATGGTTTTGGCGCAGCATTTTTGCACACTTTGCTGAGATCATCTCCACCAATGATGAGTATGTGACCCTGCACTGAACATCTTGGATGAGGTTCATTAGTCAAATCCAGTGAATCCACTGGACAGCTGCTGGGACCCTGAAAAAATACACCACTTTCAAAGTCCTGAACGACCTCTACAAGAGTCTAATAAACAGAGTCAAATCGCATTTATTGACTGCTCCCTATTTTTGATTGGCTATTCTGTTTCATTGGCCCAAGTGGGCTGGTATTAGTAGTCTCCCACCTACTTGCAGACCCTGTTTCAGTTTTATGGGTGGGTTTGGAAAAAAGTTAGTAACTAAAACTTGGATGTGAGAAATATTTTTTGCAGGGTCACATAGAGAGCATTGCTGGAGATACTCTTAGGCTGGTAAATGGCGCAGCCAAGATTAACACCTACAAGAGAAGAGTGTTATAAATATGATCTGGGTGTTCCTCCCTGTTTCTGATTGGTCAATCTTATTGATCTAGGTCCCAGTGCTTTGCAATTAGAAGTCTTCGTACCTATTTGCAGTCCCAACTTTCATTTTATGGGTCGGGTTGAAAATAAATAAATAAATAAATTTCTAGGTGAGAAATATTTTTGCAGGGATCACAACTCGAGATGCTCTATTACTTTGGATGCTTGCTGATCAATTGTTTTGATCTCCAGACATTCTATGAAAACTACTACCACCTAGCAGGCCAGCACCACCCGGCAGGAATATATTATTACGAAATTATTAGAATTGTTGAAGTAATTTAAGAAAAAATGGGCAACATGATTGATTGAAGAAGCATGCAATAAACTCAATCAGCATAGCTATCCAGCAGTAAATTTGCCTTGGATCAAACACCAGGGGCTGGGGAGGGCAGGGGGTTTTGTAATAAACAACCCCAATCATCAGAAAACAGAAATTTGAAACTGGATGGATTAATTTCTCAATAGCTGTATCAATTAGTTCGTGCCCACTAATCTCATAAAAGCTTCATAATTAGCGTATGTCACTAATTTCGCAATTAAAACACTAATGGTGGGGAGGGGGGCGGTACTCAGCTTCAAGATGCAACTGAATCAGGTTAATCTTCACACTAAACCATGGTGCAGCCTATCATGACATGGAAATATGAGTACCCAATAGAAGAAGACATGGCAATGATTATTGTGTGATGATGACATAGAATGTTGGGGAGCGGAGACAGTCGCCAATCTCAGGAATTGTACCGTAAATGCTAACTTTGAATGTGGAATAAATTATGCCTCAAACTCCTCACATTCACTGTTGTGAAGTATCTGGCTCTAATGCAAGAAATTGCCTCCATTCATGATATGTGTCCTTCACATTCAATGAGATCAAAGCTGGGATGGCCCACAGGCTCTAAAGAGCAACGGTTCCATAGGTGACCTTTGGGAGTGGCTGCAGAACAACTGTTATTAGAGAGCTTCTAGAGAGCTTAAAGGGTTTCATGTTTCATCATATGGGTGTCATGAAGTAAATTAAAGGAGCTCATCCAAAACAGAACACTAGAATGGAAAAAGACTGTTGGGCCAATATTGGGTACCATTCCAATTCCCATGTACCCTAGACACCAGAGACCATTTGGATAGCAGTACCACCTACCTGATCACAAAGGAAACACATAGATGGATTGGTCATCCATCGCAGCAAGGACACAAAATCCTGAACCCCTCTGCAACTTGAGAGGCATACCGGCCTAAACTTCAGAAATTAACCCCTAAAGTCATGCTGAGTTTTTCATGCATAAATTGAATGTTAAGTATAATAAAATAACCATATGGATGTAAAGTCAGATAAGCCATGATGAGACATAAAAAATTCACCCCGATTGGATGTATAGGTAGTTAAGTGTATGCATGTACTAATAATTGTCTAGACAACTAATAGATATATAAACCTAGCTAGTTATGCTCTTAGGTGCCCAAAACAAACACCTCAAAGTTTGCAGGAGCCAAGAGTGCACACAGAGTAGATCGAATACATGGCAAACAAATGCCTCCCTGAACATAGAAGAATTATGTTCCACTCCAGGAAATTTTATTTTATTTACAAATCCCCTTCGCCCCTACTCTACTGGCCAACTGTTGCAAACGACATGGCATAGTTAAAAAGTTATGCATAAAAGATAAATCTTATGAAAACGGTGCAAAAATAACCAACAAAAGTGTGTGTCAAATTTGAACAGTAGCTGCAAACAGCTCCAAGGACAAACATGTTAAAATCTTCTTTGATTATTTGGAAAGGATTCACATTCGCATAACATTCATGGAATTTGTCCATAATTTTGACCTCATATCCTGAAGCATCATAGGATTCCCTTGGGCAATGGGTGAAAACTCCAAGTCAAGTATACCAGTCCCAAGAAAACCCCCAACAGTATATGTGCACATAGTTGTTATTGGTACTGTTGTACTGCTTGCTTCTTTTTTCATTGACTGCCCCTTTGTCCATTGAAGATGTGTCTGGTGGTGCGCAGACACATCTTGGTGGTGCCCATAGACACTTTGAGTCCTATTATGCAGGTTTTGGCCACATAATGCACAACCTAGTGGCCATTACAAGCCCAAACC
Organism: Sphagnum contortum; assembly: GCA_963920785.1. Lineage (NCBI taxonomy): Eukaryota > Viridiplantae > Streptophyta > Sphagnopsida > Sphagnales > Sphagnaceae > Sphagnum > Sphagnum contortum. The sequence goes on from OY987281.1 coordinate 3,289,742, forward strand.
ATGCATAACATGCTTCCGAAATGCCAAAGGCAAACAAGGAGAAAAAAAGAAAAGCAGGCAGTACAAAAGTACAGCCCTGCAATCTGTGTGCACATATAATGTTGGGGCAAAACTTGCCCTGACTCCTTGAATCAAGAGCGTCCCAAAGTGGTGGAAAGGTTTGGCCTTCTTGATCTGATGAGGAATCTGCCTTTACTATTGAGGGGTCCATGTCCCCACTAAAATTGGGCTGCCCCTTAATATCCATAGCCTTCCCCTGCATGCCCAGCTGCTAGACATGACACGGTTGGATGAAAATGTACACCTCATCTTTTAGGTGTTTAAAGTAGACTGGTTAAGTTTGACAGAATAGTTAGCACCAGAGGCAACTACATGAACTAACAACTTGTACTGGAAATTCTGCATGTTAAGCTTCATGGCAGATGGAAATTAAAAAAGAAAGTGAGAAAGAAGTGTCAGGAAGTGTTTTTTGTGTGTGATTGAAGGGCGTCTTACTTAGAAGTTACAACGAGCGTTGTCCGTGTCCAAGTTTTGGATCAATGTTGTCATTGATTTTTCTCTTGCTTTGTGATGGGGTTTTGGCCCTTCAGCCCTTGTGGCTTTCCCCCCAAGTTTTGGACCTGGGTCCAGTTCTAAGAACCGGCAATAAAGAAAGTTGACCCCACCCCAAAATTAATGAGATTTTCTTTTTGAAAATTTTGCCTAAAACCTGAATCAACCGGTCATTCATTTCTTTAATAACACTAAACCAGGACCTGATGATTTCTCCTTCCCCCCCCCCCCCCCAAAAAAAAAGCCAGAAATGGCCAATTGTACAACCAGCCTTTTGTTTTTGTGGTCAAAAAATGGACAAAGTCATCATAGTTTGATGAAGAAAAGTTAAAATTTTCATATTTACATGATAGGTTATCGCATGTCGCCAGTATATAGAGGGTTTCGAAAGAAATTTACTTTTCTGTCTGGTTGATCGCCAGTCCACGTACCTCACAAAATGAAAAAGAAAGAAACTTCAATTACAACCAATGTTGGGCAGTTCTTTACGTTTATGAAGAACCTTTGATTCCAATTCTAGAAAATAAATTAAGAACTAAATTCTGGTTCTGGTATGGTTCTGGGTAACTCAGACTAAAAACAGTGTTTAACTGCCAATAACCTCCAGATAGGTCTCACTTCTATTTATTTATTTTAGAAATCCCAATTTTTGGTTCCACAAATATATAGAATCAAGAACCTAAGCGCCACTTTAGACAAGGGTCCAAAAAGCAGGGTCCAATGAAATCGAGTACTCCTATTGGTTAAGAGCTTCAAATTGGTCCCAAGGCTTTTAGACAAGGATCCAGGACCAAGACAAATCAAATTGACATGGCATCTTTTCGGAGGAAAAATCAATTGGTTCAGACCAAAAAAAAAAAAAAAAGCTTAAATAAGATCTCATGGTTTGGAGAACCTAAAATGTAACTTAGGGTCAAAGGTTGCTCATTTGTTGGTTTTGGTTTTTTTTTCACTGAGAATAGAAGACATGTTATGGATTGAGGACATTGTTATGAACACACCAATTCTCCTATTTTTTATCAATTCTAGAGTTGACACGATTGATTTTGTGGATCCTCACAAGGTGATTGCTAGGATGAGTGCATTTTCAGTCTTTCCAACTGTGCAAAATGGAAGTGAAAACAGAAAATAGAAAAAACCATAAACAAAGAAAGAAGAATAAATAAATAGAATCAAAAGTTAGTCTAATCATCTTACATGTTAATCACACATTTTTTTATATTGGACCTTTGAATTGGACCCCAAGCTTTTAGACACATTCATAATACCTTAGAAAATTTTGTTTTTTTTTAATGTGAAGAAGGATCCAATTCAAGGTTCAATTTGCTTCAAATTGGTCCGTGAGCTTCTGATCCCTAGACCCTTGTTTAAAGTGGCCCTAATTCCTTAAATAATCCATTTCCAATTTTGATTCACAAAACTAAACCCAGGTTCGATCTACTAACCAAATCCAAAATTGGTAATTCTTACTCACCAAACTAGGTACACACTTATATTTGCCAGGTACTTGGATTCTCGGGTACAAATCCACAATTGTGAATCCAGATATCTAGAACTTACCCAAACTGAGGTTCACTTTTGGGAACTGGGTGGAATTGGAACCAGAAGAAGATTTAATTGAGATTCAGAACCAGGGTGAGAACCAACCATCAGTTCTAAAAGGTTTTAAACTGAACCTGGATCTGTGGTCAAATTTCAAATTGTGATTTTAATCAAAAGTAGATTGGGGTTTTTTTTTTTTAATTGGTTCTGAAATAATGATTTACGTGCGAGCTCACAAATGTGCAATATTTTATTTTCTTTCACCTATGTGAATTTTTAAAAATCATTTGCAAGCCTGCAAATATATAATATCATTTTATTTGTTCTTGTATGAGTTGAAAAAATCACTTACAAGCTTGCAAATATGCAATATCATTTTTTTTTTCACTTATGGGAATATCAAATTTGAAATTTTCTAAGTTTTTGGCTTGTTTTGTGTAATTAGGACCCAAACCGAAGGTTACCCAAAACCAAAGGTTATAAACCAATATTCAAAACTGATCCACTCTGAAACTAAGTTCTACAACTGAGACTGAAACCACCCTAAACAAAAAATTGAAACCAAGTTCCCAATAATATTTTTTCATGCAAAGCACACCAACCTTCCCCATGAAAGACCCTAATGGAATGATCTAAGCTTGTTTTGACTTGAGTTCATCACAAACCATTTGACATAAAAAGGGCATGGTCAAAAAAAATGAAGCTCTTTAGTGAAAGTCAAAAAAATAATTTCGAGCTCCTCACATGGAAGGAGAAGAAAAGAAGTTGTGACATAAAAAAATTTCTCCTCTTTTATGTTTACTTGATAAAAAGGAGTTCCACACAACAGAGAACATCAAATGAATAGGGAGTCAAAGCTCATGTATTGCAATCAAACCCATCAAATTCTTATTTTTAAACAATTATAATCCCAAACATGACCAATCCCTTGAAATTGGTAAGAACTAATAGCCAGAGCCCACGACTGTTCTTAGAACCTATGAACCTGCCAACATTGGAATGCACCCAACAATGCCTACAACTTACAACCAAGCAGATCGAGAAAACTCCATGGATGAGAACCACAACATTCCTGCTGGAACTGGACTCTAAACTTCTATATATGTACTGATCTGTGGCCCTGATCTGCAGTACCATTAATTAATGACAAACGTCCAGGTGTAGTAACACAGTTCCAGTAAAGAGTTGCTAAAGATCTTCACACGCTAGAAAGCTCATACTAGTGGCGCCATGCCAGTGTACTGGGGGCCAGAGGCAAAGGAAGGCTCTTCCTTAAAGTTTAGGTTGAGTGGAAGGGGAAGAAGTTTATGTAATTAATAAAAAGCTTTTCAGGGAAGTGGCAATTACGGCTTCTTTATCGCATGCTTATCTCGGGGGCCGCGATCGGCGCTTGCGCTAGTAGTTGAAGTCCCGTAAACCGCTGAAAGACACAACCGACAACACACGCCTACTACAGCACTTGGATGTTCACTCTTAGCTTCGATACCAGACCCCCAGTTTCGTCAAGACGGGGGTTGAAATAAGAAGGCAGGATGAAAATAGTACACAGGAGGAAAACAAATAGGGGATTGAACTAATTCTCTCACCTCGATTTTGGCCCTCAATAAAGTTTCACCCACCCGCTTTTTTTTATTTGCCTTACTAGGACCTTGACTACTACTGTCAGATTTCTTCATTTAAATCAAATCCTTGTGAAAATAAGATCCTGGAAATCTTCTAAAACTGATACCCAGTTTCATGAACAGATACTCAATTTTGCTCATGTTACGCATACACTGAAATTGGGGATGAAACAGGGGTTTAGAGGGTCAAACCAGGGCCAAAAGACAAAGTGACTTTATGTATAACTCTTTGAAATCAAAATTTGTTCTATTGGGTCTTGAGACTTAAAAATGGAAGTGCAGACGGTTCTTGAACTTGTGTTCCTCAAGTTCAAATCTCCGTCCAACATCATGGATTATGTGATCTGTGCACATTGGAACCCCATTATGACTCAGTTGTCGATGAACTACAACTGAGTTACCTAGGTTCCACCTTGGTAACCTATCCTACTTCCACATCACACATATACCTAGGTACGTATCATGAGTAAGAGTGCAGTGACCGTAAGTGGTTAGTGGTTACTATGTCCATAAGTGGGAAGTTAAGGGCACTTGGTGACTATTAGATACCATGTGGATGGATAGTAGTTAGTACATAGCTAATCACTATGTCCATAAGTGGGAAGGAAGGTAAGGCACTTGGTGACTACTAAATACATGTGGATGGATAGTAGTTAGTATATATCTAACTATTGTGGTTAGCTATAAGACGGGGATACAATGAAAAGTGTTTCCTATCCACATACCTTCCATCCTTCATGGTGTGCTGGTGGGTGCTTGTTCACTCTGGCCCAACATTGTGTTCAACTGCTTCAAACATCTCATTGTTGCACACTGTCAAAGGTAGCCTGAAAACAGCACCCACATTAATCAGTGCTACCGAAACCATTCATAAAGAATAATACCACTGTTTCTTTTATTTCATCTATTATATTCCACACCATTTTGCCCATAAGCATGGGCAAGCTCAAACTTCAAGCTCACCAAGTGACAATCACCAGTTTCAAAATTTGTTCCTTTGGTCTATCATTCCAGTAAACTGTTTAGCCTCCCAATTTGATGCCTTCACTGCAGAGTCATGTTAATAATGGGCACCATCTCATTTTGGATTTTTTTTGGTGGAAAATCTTTTTAATATCCATGCTAGATTTAAAATAATGTAGTCGGTGATCTAGAAGAATTGGATGTAATTGTTTAGTTGAAGCTTTCCATTTTGTTTTACTCCATGGAACAATGGTGATCAAATGATGATGGTTATCAAACTTGCAAGTTTTCCACTATCATCAACTTTTCTAAAACTGGGGCAGTTCCCAATAGAAGCACCCCTTTGGATACCCACCCCTCAAAATAAAACCCAATTGGTCTTCCCTTCGGCCCCTTAAAAATATAAATCCAAGTTAAATTGTGCCCAAAAACAATATGGGACAAATAGAAATGCTTGGAGAAGAAAAGGACTAAAGGAAGACTAGGAAAGAAAAGGCCTTCAGATAACTTAGTCAACTATGGTTCCCTTCACTTAGGTAGTAATGAGGTGATTGCATGCTTCACCTTCTCCAAGGGGAAGGAATCCAAATATCGTCAGAGGCTTTCCATCTCCCCCTGCCTTTTTCCAAAAGAAGACCAACTACATGTTCAGCATTCTAATTAGCTTTTAGAAATATCTATTCTTCACATTATTTGTGACCATTTTTTACTTGGGCTAATAGGAAGAGCTGAGAATATGGGTGTAGATGTGGGTGCATTGTTTTGGTAAGTGGCTTCATCGATTCACATCATCGGTTGTCCCCTTACAGAAATATGTTTAGAAAATTTTGCACATTTCCTGTGAAGAAGGATGCAAGGCCCAAACACTCCCAAAACAAATATTACAAAGCGTTTCAGTTTGGCCCAAGTTTGTAGGTTGAAAGACCAAATGTTTGAGATATGGGATTAAAGGTGGGGCTATTGCCAACAATATGGAAAGCACACTTCAATTATAGGAACATCCTGCATAAGGAGAAACACATGTGGTAAAACATAAAAGTACTCTGCCTATGAATTGCATGCCTAAAACTTAAGTTATCCAAGGAAGAAATTTACAAACTACTCTTGGCTTCAATTTTTCTAGTTCAAAAGTGGCTGTTTCTGAGCATGTTTGCCATCACTCGCTTGCCACCTCAAAAAAATTATCTTCCCCTAGGGCAAGTTGTACTTATAGTGTTTCCACCACCATTAATCACAATCAAGGTACCCTGTAGGAACCATGATTATGTCTTTGCAATCCTAAAACGGGAATAAAATCAATTTATGCTAGTTTAAGTTGTGTGTGACACATGCAACCTAATTTACATGCACTTAAAGCATTGCAATGTATTTTTCAAATTTTACATTTATCACTAGTTTACATTTAGATGTTTGATATGTGTTATATAACACTTTAAATAATCCTCATTTAGTAGTCCTTATGTTTGTAATTGAAAACATTCAAATTTTGAATTTTTTGAACACTTTATTAAGAATTTGAAAAGTTTAGATGGTATAATTTTCATGGCACTTGAAATCTAACATCAATGTATGTTTATGATTTAAATTGGGTGTGATTTCAACACAATTTTACTAGTTTTATTGATTCATATATCTTATTGTTGTGATCAAGATTAAATATTTCTTTCCAAGAATCTTTAGAACATTAAATTGTGCACCAAACTTTAAAAATTTAAACATTCTTGTGTTTATTGCAACTTACAAAACTTGTTGGTCATTCCATGCTAAAGTTATGCTCTAAACGAGAACATATTTCATATTGATTTGTTTGAATTGGAGTTCCTTTACAATATGAAGTTTCCTTGAAGTGCCTTGATTTTGATTAAATCCCTCTTTCATTATAGCCTAAACAATAGAAAAATGATCTTCAAATCATTTTGCTCATTTATTTTTTCTATGTAAATAAATGCACTAGGCAAAGTTGTATAGGACAAATTAAAATTATTTCAGTACAAAGAATCATGTCTATACCAAATCATGTGTTTGTGACTTGTGTACAAATCAAGAAAAAAAAACTATTGTTTAATTGTCCTCTATGGCACATATTAAAAATTATTTATAGTTGTATATTCAACTACAAAATGATTTTAAGTTGTATATGTTACTATGGTTGTGACTAATGTTGGATTGGATGAAAATGAAGATGAAAAGTGCATCATATCATTCACAATTGGTGACAATCAACAATATAGATGAAAATCATAGGGGCATATGCATTCACAACTAAAACTTAGCCCCTAAGTGCTTTAGCTACCTTAAAAAAAACCCTTAGATGTCCTAGGTAGCCTAGGTAAGCCTTAGATAACCTTTAAGCACCCTGGATAACCTAAATAACCCTAGGTAGGCCTTTAGACACCCTAATTAGTCTAAGAAGTCCCTAGGTAACCCATGTAACCTAGGCAACCCCTATTATGCTAATAAATAATTTAATTAATATAAGCATCCCTTAAATGAACCCTTAGGAACCCTAGTTAATCTAAGTAGCTCCTAAGTACCCTACATAACTTAAGCAATCCTTTGGTAACCCCTAGGTAGCTTAACAACCCTTAGCTAACCTTTAGATAACTTATTTGTAGTCTTTAGGTAAGCCTTTAATTAGTCTATATAACATAAAGTAGGCTGAATAAATCATTTAGGTAGTTTAGTAAAATGTTTATTAATATGTGATTCCATTTCATATTAAGTAATAAAAAGTTAATGTAAGCATTTTTCCCTTCAATGTAAAGGTGAAGGGATCAAATCAAATGCAATTGCACTAATACATACCATTAGCAATTGTAACCAATGTTTAATTTTTTTGTATTTCAAATTGTAAAAATAATAATTATTACAATTTCTTTTTTTATATACAATGTTATTTTCAACATTTTGGTATACATATCCAAAACAAAAGAGTCAATTTAATAAATTAAAAAATACATAAAATAATTTTAATGTTATGTAATAGGTGTTTTTTAAATGGCAATTACATAGTAAAAACACAAAAAACACAATTTGATTTTTTTAAATGACATAGTTTTGGAAATGTTTTTATATAAAACCTTAACATTATAATGCTAACAAAACTTGGGCTCTACATTGTTTCACATTACCAGTGACAATAAATAAATAATTTAAAACTTATTAGTTATCAAACATTAATAACACATTATCATACAAATTGTCCATGAAATTATTTCAATTTCCATTGATTTTAAAATATTATATTTAATTTTCACCTATTAAAACCTTAATAGTTCTAGCACCCATGATGTATAAGTTGAGTTTCTAATTATTCTTGTTGCTTTCTAAGCTTATTCACGGTTGTTGTTCCAAGAAAAGAAAAAAAGACTCAAGGATTTTTGTGGGGCTACTTTTTGCAAATAACATTTACATGAAACAAAATTAAGTGAGAAAAATTGAATAATCCAATTTAAGATAATTCATGTGGTGGTAATGAGTTTTCACATTCATACATAATTATGTATGAATTGGTTTATAGCCATAAATGCATAAATTTTTTAAAATTCCAAAAATGAGTTTCAATGGATAACCAAACATGTTTTTTGGCAAGTTTTTTTCTTGCACATGTGACCTGCACTTCAAACTAGACATTTTGAATGCATTGAACACAATTTTTTAATCAAATGGTTTTTTTTTAAAATCCTTTTCCTTGTAGCCCTTTTCATTCCAAATTTAAAAACTTTGAAATTTTTATATAATTTGGTTTTTCATCAAGTTCATATAATGAACATATATTTTCATAGAAAGAGGCATGCTTTTGTTTTGCAAAAAGTTTGAAATCAATTGTATGACTTTATGCATTCCTTTTGATTCTTTTTAAAAAAAATGTAGTTTAGACATTTGATATAGTTAATTTACAGGACTCAAAATGACATTTACATATTATCCAAATTATTTTTAAATATATTTATTAATTTAACAAAACATCATTTTATCTATTGGCATACAACAATTGATTACATATATAATAATGTAAGATAAACAAAAATCCAAAGTTGACATTTGTAGTCCTTTAAATATAGGGCATTCTTTTTTAGCACCCCAATTGTGAATACACCCTTCCTGATAACATTATAAGAGGGATTCCCTTTGATGGCAACTGATTTCAGGGAAAGGTTGAAAAGCTTCAAAAGTTATGAACAACCCCTTGAAGCCTAAACCATCTAAGCCTCTCCTTTGGAAAGTAAAGTGCAAGTAAACAAAGAGATTCCATGTTGTAGGCTACAACAAAATTCAATCATGTTCCTTTCATATTCACTCATGATCATAGAATGATATGGTCATGTAAATAAGTTACTAGCTTTCAACCTTCTCCTTTGGTGCTTAAATGTTCATCCCTTTTTAATATGTCCATTATTGGCACAACTACTTGGTATCCACAACACAAAGCATCTGGCAAACATACACACACATAGCTACAAGAATTTTTAAGACTATAAGGAGCGGGGGGTGTGGATTTTGAGCTTTCTTCAATGAATTTTATTTGTTAAAATAATCTACACAAATTAGGTCCATGATGGGAAAAACAACATACTTCACAATATGGAGTAGGTAATCCAATGTGGCATATATGACACTTTCACCTTCCAAACATCAACACCATGTTATATACACAACCACAATATTGTGAATCAACACAAAATCCACATAATCCATTCCTATAGATGACCCCAACTCCAAGGCTTTAGTAGGGGCAGGCCAGGTACAAAATATCAAAAATTCTCTAATATAGGCTACTAGAATAAGAATGCCTTTATTCATAAATGTAGTTTTGCTTCTTGTTATACAAAAATCAATGATTGGACAAACCATCCAATAAAGAAAGCTTCAAACAACTACAAGATAGACTCATTATTCTTGTGGAAACATTATATCTATTCATCAAAAACTCATATATGTATTCAAGGTTCATATACATGCTTTTTGTCAAGTGCAAATCTATTAACACCCACTTGGATTTGGACAATGACAAAGGTATTCGGCAAACCTTCCCATTCACCAATGAACAACAAAATTCCATCATCAATGAATGTTTGTTGCTTTCGTATGAGGAGGCACCCACTTATGAAGATTTTGCCTCCATATTCTTTTATGAGGCTCTGCACACATGCTCTAGATTAGTGAACACACTTGTCAACTTGATGGAACACACAATGAATTTCTTTGTGGAGTTTCCAATCCCTTGGGAATCAAGGTTTATCATCTTTTTATAACAAAAAATTCCCACGGTTTTGTTGAACCCTTTTTCAACTTGATGAAGTGTTCAATGGGATCAATGTAATTTTTGTCATGGAGTCAAGATTTCCAACTTAAGCCCTTTTAGAATGTTAACAAGTTGACAAGATATCCCTATGTTTTTAGTGGAATGTTTGCTACAAGTGAGTGACAAGATGCCTCCAACAACCCTCTAAAACTTTGTGAAATTTTGAATCCAAACAACAAATTGAGAAAATTGACTATAATTGTATGCATGGAAACAAATAAGCTTAGTGAGAAGTTCATTGCATTGGTGTTGGCTATGTGGAACATAAGACACATTGTGATGTGTCTTAGTGACCCCATGCATGGAAGCACCATCAAGGCCACATTAGGTCTGAAGACTCAAAGATCTGATGCCATCTTGGTGAACTTAGCAATCTTAGCACCCCTCTCCATACTGTGATGTGTGAATGAAGCTTGTTTGGTTTATTGGGGTTATTCTTGAACAAATTCATGGATACATTTCTTTCCACAAAATGTTGATAACTAAATTCATACTCATGTACATTCATTGAAGTAGAATACCATAGTGCCTACACAATTGTATATCAGTGACATTTTCTTTGTGTGATTTCCAAACTTATAATGTGCATGCCAAGGTCTATATGTTTAGTTTCCAACATGTTAAAGAAAGCCTCGATATGTGTAATAATCATATCATTTGAACACATTTGCTACAACATCATAAGGTCCGTGCTCCAAGATCCTTGTAACTAGATATTCAAAAGGATTACTAAAAATCAACATTTACCCATCAACTATTCAAACCGCATACAACAAAAGTTCCATCACATTTATAATGAAATTGTAACTATAGACACAAGTGTGAAATTGTTGCCACCACCATCTCATGTCAATGTGACAAAAATGTTCTATAATGCATTTGCAAATAATGAACCACCTCATTGTGGCAAATCTTTCTTAATCCACAGATTGGTTTCCATAACAACAATGGGGAAAAGCATCATTTGTATGGTCTCAATGTGGGAGGCAAGTCCTTTTTAAGTTAATAATTTATAAATTTATTTTTGTGAAATCCCGATGGTCATTTTGTTTACATAGGATTGTCTGTTCAAAAAGAAGTGGATTCCAAAACTATGCATAATTAAACCATGCAAAAGCAAAAACCACTTGCAAATTGCACTTGTTGATCCAATGTTGTAACGTGCAAATGATACTACTTGGATTTTCCTTCATGTGATTATGCATAACCTCTGTGAAATTTTGCAACTTGGGTCTGTCAAAATTTAAGTCAAGTTAGGGAAATCTATGAGTATGACCAAATCCAACACTTTTGGTAATGGTTTGAATGAGTTTTGTCCTCCCTCAACTAAAGATTCCTTGTAATGTGACCTAGAATCTGCACCATCCACACTTGATTTTTCTTCCAACATTGTTTCAACAACATCCTCTTCCTTGGCAAAAAAATGCATGATTAGAAATTGCTTTTGAGACTTTACATGATCTCAAACCCCAAATGCCACAACTTGAGTTCACACACAATTTGACCATGAATCTTATCCATCCATGAATGCATTATCCTCCAAGGTAGTTTCCACCATTAAGTAAAAGCTCAAAAGTGGCTTTTAAACCTTTTACAAAAATTACCCTAGAAAACAAATTTACCTACACCACATTAGCTGTTCCAAAATCGTTCAAACCAGTATCTACATCATTTGCACACACTACTGAGCTATTCCAAAACCTTTCAAAGATATATCTACATCTTTTAAACCAGCCACTTCTACTGATTAAAAACATTTCAAATCCATGTGACATTTTTTCCTTTGTTAATCTCTTGAATTAATCTCAACATATTCAAAGGAAATAACACATGTTTACATATGGAACTACATGTTTACAATGTACACGTGTATGAAATTGGAAGCACAAAAAATTCCAAAAAACAACAAAACAAAAAAACCAAAGAATTTTCAATGTGCATCAAAACAAAGACAAGTTATAAGAGTAGCTCCATTAATAGCAATAAATTGGCTTACACAATATATTTTGGATGACATATAAATCATTGTGTGCCAATTTGGGCCAATAAATTTGCATAAGATTTAATGCTTGTAAAAGACATTAGGCTGTAAAATGATTGTTTTTAATTCATTGGCTATAATTATTGGTTGAGGTGGTTACATTTAAATAGCCTACCACCTTATAATGTCTTAGTTTTCATGGTTGTTGGTGAGAGGATTGGGAAACTATTTCTACATTGTGTTTGATTTGATAAATATTATACTGAGGCCAAATAAGGGGTATGGATCAAGTTGTTCTAATGTGCCTAAATATAAGTCTTACCAACATCAAAAATAATTTAATTTAAGGACATTAAATATAAAAACAATTCTCAAGCATAAGGTCATATCCTACACTAGTGTTCAACAAATTGAATGTAATTTGGTGGGGAAGTTGGGTATCTCTATTCATACATATTCATAGGTGTTTGTTTGGGTTTTTAGTCACCAAATTTTTGAGAAAATTTAAAAATTACAAAAAAAAATGTCATATTTTACATTAAGATCAAGTAGCTAGCCAAAAAATAGAAAGGTATTTCAACTTATTTTACTTCTACATTTTTAATAGCCAAAATTTGACTAAATTGTCTTATGGATGATCACCACTTCAGCTCCATTACAAAATTGAAAAATCAAGGGGAAAAAATGATAAGAGGAAAAACTCAAAAGAAGCAACTCATCCTGAATTTTATTTTATTTCAAAATCGTGAGGTAGATGCACTAGTGATCCTTCCCAAGAGGACAGAGAGCAAAGTCAATTTTTTTTTTAAGGAACCCTGCTATAATCTGGCGACATCCTAGAAACTATTGTCTAAATTTGGCAAATTGAGATTTTCTTCTCCTCCAAATATAGCAACTTTGTGCAGGTTTTTTTCACAGCCCACTTTTTTTTTGGGTCACCACGTGATGAAATTTTGTCGAAAAAAAACACTGAACTCATTGCATAAATGACGCCTCTACACTTGATGACAGTTCAAACTAAAAACTTCCCTTCCTGGATCCCCAAGTTATCGACTAGATACATGAGCTTTTTTTGGAACATTCGCATCCATCATAAGCACACAGAGTAGTACTGCAAATACCACTCACATATTGGGTCAAGGTGGACCCAAAATAGCTAGCTATACACAAATCCTAAGCACCGATGTGCAGCTAGTCCCTTCACTATGGGCATTGGTAGTTAGGATTTGCACACAAGAAAAAATCAAGTCTGGCAAGCCAGACTAACTTATATATAACCCAGATTGATAGTCTCTGGTACACTGTACTTATTACAGTCTTACTTAAAATGAGGTTACCCAGCTGCGAAAGATTTACATAAGATAATTCTGATTAGGAGACGCATAGTAACAGGGGGGAGCAGATGAAGTCAGGATTGTCTCAAGTGTCGATTGTCAGCTGCAACAATCTCATGACATCTGTAACAATGGCGCGGTTGCATGTTTGTTGTAATTTATATTCTCTCTCTGTTTGTAAAATAGAAAAAAAATCCGTGGCTGCACGTCACTCATCACACATCTGCCTTAATTCTGTCTGCTGCATGATTCTGCTGGCAGCTTCATGCACCTGAATTCTGCTAGCTGCTGCTCCAATCTCCAAATCCATGCCAGAAGTGAAACTAAGTTTTCTTTTTTTTAAACTTATTTGCATGGCATGATGCAAAAACTGCTTTGCTTCAACTCATACCTCGGTTGCTAGTGTGAACCAGCACCCACCAATGCACCATGAAGGATCGATGGTATGTTGGTCGGGGAAACAGATTTCTGTTGGGTTCGAGTTCCCTAGCTAACCATGATGGTTAGCTCAATTGCTGGTTTTACTACCTACCTACTTGCTAGCTAACCATGGTGGTTAGCTCAGTTGCTGGTTTTACTACTTAACTACTTGCTAGCTAACCATAGTGGTTAGTTCAGTTCGTGGTTTTACTACCTACCTACTCCCTAGCTAACCATTGTGGTTAACTCAGTTGCCAAATTTACTACTTACCTACTAGTTAGTAGGTAGTAAAACCAGCCCTTACCTACGTATAAAGCATCCTTTTACCTAGTAGCCACTTGTATAGGTATAGGACCTACTTCTTTACAGAGTGGGTTACTGAGGTGAAACCAGATCATATTCACTCAGTTGAGGATATTTTCTTTTTAAAAATTCGATGGATAAGGATATTACCTTTTTTTTTTTATAAAATTAGATATCTTGGTCAGAGGTCAGATTTTCACATTTTTCAATCTAACCTAGATATCAATATTTATGGATATCTGTCATTTTATTTATTAGTTGGATATCAATAGTTCTGGATACCAAAATTTCGAAAAAAATTTGCCTACCAATTATGTTGGGTGCCAATTTTTTTTTTGGGTGAAAATCCTCCAAAAGGTAACATCCTTTTTTTAAAAGGCCATGATATAATAACTACTACTAACTACAACTTCAAAAAGACCTCTGAAAATGTGTCCTTAGATCAATCTAAAATTGTTTGAGGATTCTCACCATCCTAGCTACATCAAGAAAATGAAAATATATGTCCCTGGAACATTTTAAAAACGGTTTAAGGATAATTTCTGGGTATCAAAGTGCCAGATATCACCACAATGGGTGATATTCATTAGATGTCATTTTTGATATCCGAGCTGATATTTGGGGCTGATATCCAGAAAAATCTAGATATCCGCCCGACATTGTTCTGTACCCAGATCACTATGAACTAGCACCCACCTACCACACCATGGATGGATGTTGGCAGGGGGGGGGAGAAAAATGATCTATCAAATTGCTTAACGGTTGCTTTTGTAAACATGGTTGTTAGTTTAGTTCATGTGCATCCCTTGGTTTTCTTTTAAATCATTTTTGGTGTTCTATTCTAATTTTTTTTAATTTTTTATTTCACACTTTGTAGTATTGAGGCATACATATTTGTTTGCTTGCTTGCACATTATGTACTTGACATAGATTACCAACTTACTTATTTACTCAATATGGATACATTATTTATTACTTGCACTTAAAATATAATTTAAAATGGTATTTAGTTTGTTCACTTCACTATGAGAAAAATGTGTCCGTTACAACTCAAAAATGTCCAATAAAATTAGATTATAATTAGATAGTCTAGTTGCAATGGACATGATTTTCTCATAGTGCTTTAAGATTTAAGCTCATGAATGTATTTGCAATCACAAAGTGCAAATAATAGGGTTTGTGACTGAAGGCAATCACAATGTATGTGCGCATAATCCTTTTGGTTATGAAGTTAAAGTGATTGTGTGTACATATAATTAAATTCTAACCTCAATATTGACCTATTAAGGGTTTAGACCTAAAATAACCAAAGATGATCTTATGCATTCTTAAATTTTGATTACTTCATGCAATGTCATGAATTCACAATACACACTTTAATAACATGTCACATTCAATAAATCAAGCCCAACAAGGTTGCAATATTGACATTTAAAAATGTCAAGGCTTCTCAAAATACCTTTCAATAAATGACATGCCATATTGTGCATAATATTCACATCTTGAACCATATACAAAACATTCACAATGTGAAACATTTCTTAAATTTTTTAATGAGTAAGGGTGCATAGAGGTGATTTCATAATTGTTTAGACCTACAATGTAAGAGTTGTTAAACTTTGAGTATTTTCATTAATGGCATTCAAGCAAAATAAAATTTTAGATTTTTAGAAAAACTGGTGATGCATCCTTGCTACAATTCTAGCCCTTAATAAGTATGGGCGCATTGGGATGATCTTGTAATTTTCATAGCTATGGTGCAAGAGTTAATGAATTTTGAATATTTTTGCAATTAGAAATTCAATAAATTGGTTTAAAAACATATAAACCTATCAAGGAAGATTTTTTCTTTGTTTGTCATTTTAAGATCTCCCAAACCACAATTCCCACACTTGCGTTCTTGGTACCATTGGAAAGCCCTTGATAAATAGGGGTGCATTAACACGGTTTCATATTGTTTAGGCCTAGAATGCAAGAGTTATTGAATAGTAAGTAATTTTTTCATTGAAAATTAAATTTAACCTAAACTAACAAAATTATTGAAATTGGGCATGTTTTTGGTATTATTAGAAAGTGCTCAATGAGTAGGAATTTATGGAGGCAATTTCATAATTTTCTAGAGCTAAGGTGCAACCACTATTCAGTTTTGAATATTCTTTGTCAAATTAAGATTTTAAACTTAGAAACATTTGAAATTCAGCCATTTCCATCATCTAAGAATGAACACTTTTGAAGTTTCATTTGGATCTTTAATCAAAACTCAAAATTTTAGGGGAATGGGTACATTTTTGGTATTTTTGGAAGTGTATTATTTTGTTGCCTTTTCAAAATTCATTTAATATTACAATATGTGATCAATGACATATGTCACCCTAGCATACTTTGTAAAACTATGTTCCAAATTTTAGGCAATAGTGTGCAATTAATTGAATAAAAGTTCAAAAGTGCCGTGCATAACAAATGCAAGACTCCAAGACACTTCAGAATGATATTCTCTCATTTTGATGCCAAAGTTTTATTTAAAGATGAAATTATATCCCTTTTTTAAAAAAAATCCACATCTTTTATATTTCCTTCTAAACCTTTGAAATCTAACTTAATTGTTAAAAGAACTTAAGATAATTGACATCCTTTTATTGTAGCCCAAGAATCGAAAAAAATCAAAATTCTAACATCATTTCCATTTAATCTATTGTTTCATAATGTTAAAATTTTGTGTCATCATGGATAACATATTTTATTCTATTTGTGAATAAAATATGAAGTGATTTGAGCACTTTTTTTTCCTTTTGATTCCTTCTTTTTATAAACCCATGCAATGGGGATTCTTGAGCCATGTTGCAGGACATTTGAGGACTATTTTTTGTCATCAAAATTATGAATATTTTAAAGCACTTTAATTCTAATGTGCATTCCTATTCAATGAAAGAATACAAATGATATAACTTGTAGGCTATGCTAGTTGTAACAATGATTGAAGGTTGAGGTTCAATGTGATTTTGCAATGAAACATTAAACTTATGTTCACTTTCAAATGTTTGTACATTCATGATTGTAATAAGATATGTAATACCATCATAAAATAACATCAAGCTACAATTCAAATAATTTATTTTTCCATTTAATATATTTTGTACCAAAGAAATCATGTTTAATTTCAAAGTGAAACCAATGTAAGAACAACAATTTAACATGAAAATTATTAACATACAAGACCATAAAGCTATCACATTGCAAAACATCACCAAACTACTCCAATTAATTGAATCCTAATTAGGTTTTTTTAGAGTGGTTAATAAATAGGTCAAGTAGGTAAATAAAAAAAAGGTAGGCATATAGGTTGTAAGAGAATAGGTATGTAGCTCCTAGGTAGGCCATTGACATTGGGGCTAGGTAGGCCCCTCACTAAACCTAGGTAAGCCTATTTTGGCTCTAGGTATGCCAAGGTGGGGCCTATGAGACCCTATACCAGACCTCATAAAATTTGGCATTCTATTGGGATGATGCCAAATTTGCCAAAATTAAGTGGGTATAAGTAGTAGTAGTAGTAATAATAATAATAGGCAAATAATCTTTGGAGAATTGGCCTACTCCTTAAGAGAGGGATGGATCTTTTAGGTGTAGGAATCCTCACTCTCCTATGCCTAGTGACCTATGTAAGCATAGGCCTTGAGAATAGGCCTACTCCTTAAGAGAGGGAGGGATTTTTAGGTGTACAAATCCTTGCTCTCCTAGCCTAGTGACCTATGTAAGCTTAGGCTTTGAGAATAGGCCTACTCCTTAAGAGAGGGAGGGATCTTTAGGTGTACACATCCTTGCTCTCCTATGCCTAGTGACCTATGTAAGCTTAGGCCTTGAGAATAGGCCTACTCCTTAAGAGAGGGAGGGATTTTTAGGTGTACAAATCCTTGCTCTCCTATGCCTAGTGACCTATGTAAGCTTAGGCTTTGAGAATAGGTCTACTCCTTAAGAGAGGGAGGGATCTTTAGGTGTACACATCCTTGCTTTCCTATGCCTAGTGACCTGTGTAAGCTTAGGTCCATAATACTATATCCCTCATGGTTTATGATGCTCATGATGAAGGCCATTCCCAAAATGTCACGCCGGATTCAACCTCACCCTAGGACTTAAAGGCCCTTTTCAAATGTCAAAACGCTGCAAACAATGGCGGCAACCCTTGAAATTCACTTTCTCACATTAAAATACACACACTGCCAATTTTGCCAAAATTACCCAAAGAAAGTTGCCAAAATTAAATTAATTTTGGCAAAGTTGGCATTTGCCACAAACTATGAGGTCTGCCCTATACTAAACTAGCTTACTTAGACTTATATGGCTTAGGTAACTTAACTAAGGTAGGTTGAATAGGCTATAGGATATATGAAAAAATGTTTATTAAAATGTGATGCCAAATTACTTACAAAAAGAAAAGTTGATGCAATGATAAGGACTTTGTCTTTCAAAATGATCAAGCTTAGGGGATCAAATGCTAATTCTTGCAACTTAGTCTAAGTTAGCTAAGTAGCTTGGGTGCCTAGGTGGCCTAGCCACTTAGCCTAGCTTAGGCTAGTAGCCTTAACCTACTATAAGAACTAGCAGGCTAGCCTAAATTTTTTAACTATTAGTGAATTCAACTAGTTATTAGTGTGAAGGACATGTTGAGGGTATTAGGTAGGTTCATGTTCTATTTCAAGTTCTAAGGTACTTAAACAAAAGGTTCAAAATTTGGTAGAACTAGATTTGGATTCAAACCTTGGGACCACCATTTACTAAAATTAAAATTAAAATTTGGATTAGTTAGCAGCTTTAAAAATATATAGTTTCAAGTTTTCTAACCATATAAGTACTAATTTTTTTAAGTGCAAGAATTCTTAAAATTGCACTAAATGTTTTTTGAAACCAATTTTTTTTTAAAACTAAAATACTGAAATCATCAAATGTAAACAACATTGGCAACTACTTATGTAATGAGTAAATATCATGAGTAGGTAAAAAAATTAAGTGTTACAAGTAATATGTAGATTGGTAAGTAGGCAAGGCACCTAATGGATACTAGGTAGGTAGATGAATGTGGATGATTGATAGTTAACCATTCAGGTAATTACAAACTATAGTGGACCAACAATGAAACAATAGGAGTTCTTACTAGTTTTTTTTTAATGCATTCTGATTGAAAGAAATGTGACAATATGGTTGGACGCTTATGTTTGAAATCTCAAGAGTCATATTTTTCAAAAAGTAACTAATGGTTGTCTATTAATTATAGATCCCAAGTCACAATGTTTATAAACAATTTTTTAAAACTTCCATGACATTCATGTCATAATGAACTTCATTGTTTTCTTTTTATTCTAGCACTCCTAAAAGTCCCCCAAACTTTTGTGCCATCTTGAAATGATTTGGATATCCATATTTTGAATTATTTATGACATTTATCAATTTAAAAAATTGTTGATTTGATTAATCAATACAAACCATGATCATAATGATTCCATTTACAAGTTATTTATGTAGTGTTACACAAAAAGGCAAAGACATCAAAAAAGTCTCCATCTGGTGTAAAACATTAAGTTTTGAACAATAAAAGTATTGCACCTAAGTAGATTGCATACAAAATCAAATATTTGACTCCCTTTTAATAGAATTCATAAAGGATTTGACATGGGACACATTATTATCCACAAGGTGCAAAAACATATTGCCATCTTACATCCATATTGGGCCACTATAGCTTGCAATACCCATCATGGTTAGTTATAGGATGGGAGTTCAATGAATAAATGTTTCATGTCCACTCATCAACCATCCTACATGTTGTGTTGATCGGTGTTTTTCACTTTGGTTTGGTTATGGGGGTTTATGCCATGAGTGTACATACTAGCCAACAATATATATTAGCTAATAGTGCTAAATTCATCCTATAATGTCATATTCGTGCCAATAGTGCCTACATACTAATCGAACAATGTCATTGTCAAAACCATGACCTCATGTTACCAATAGTTTTTTGCTTATCATAGCAACATGTTGACGATGCCTTCTTCATCCCATCCTCCTATAATGATGGTTGTTCCTACATGACTCACATGACTCATTTCAAGCTTGTTTCTAATAATTGACAATGTCATTTCAATTTTAAAATAATGGCATTATTAATTATGACTATGTAACAAATAATTACCTTGATAACCATCTAATGCCAATATACCAATAATTAACAAGATATACCCACACTTAATAATCAAAACAAGGTCCACGTATTTAAATAATGCATTCATATCAAATTGGATGTCCAATATATTTGAATGTTATTCATTGGTTGACCATTAGCTATTTGGAGATTTTTGTAAAAGGAAAGGGAATCCAAACCACATTATTCCTAACTTCTTTAACTTGGCTATGTAGTCCTTTAACTTGGAACATCTTATTTCTCATCTAAAGGTCCCATACTTGAGGATTAATCAATGTTGACCAATTTGAGGTTTTGGATCAGTTTTCAATCCCGTTTTGAATACCTAGACCACATGCGCTTGACCTCTTGTCAAAACTTAAATCGTAAAAGAACTATGATACAAAATATATGTACTATATATAATGCTTCATTTTTAGTTAGATACAACACTCCATGTAAAAGTCCCCTACAAGTTCATAAAATGTGTTCAAATGGGCATGTTTGTTACTTTCTAAAATTTCATTATTGTAATCTTTGATTACAAATGCTCACACACTTATGGACCCTCCCAAGCCTAGGTCACAACCATTGTTGGGCACACATGTTTACATGGACCCAAATTTGAGTTAAAATTAAATTTAACAAATGTTTACATGAACTAGAACCTAATTTAGAATTGAACCAAGTGGGTTTATATGAACCCAAATGTAGATTAGATCCAAACCTAGTAGGTTTACATGGACCTAAACCTAATTTAGAATTGGACTTGATGTGTCTTAAAACTTTTTTTATACATGGTTTGGGTCATAGGGTTAGATAAAGGTTAGGATCCTAGGTTTAGATATGGTTTAAAGTCTATAAGTTCTATGGTTCTAGGTATGAATTAGGGTTCTAAAAATAACATAAGGATTATTTTATATACAATTATTGGATCAAAGCCAAGATGTTCAAGCTATTCATATTTTTCTAAATTAAAATAATGGTCATTATGGTCATGAGTAAGTACCTGGTTTCATCTCACATTTAACCAATAATGCAAATTTCTAAATTGGGGCTAAATTGGGATTGTTCATAGTCACTTAATTGAAGTTTTTTTTTTGGTTTTGGTTTTCAATGTTCCATTGTAATGAGTATTTTATTTGCATTGTGAGTTTTTAGTCATAGTTGTTTTTGGAAAACATTTATTGGTCTATCTAGAACTCTCATCACCATTGTGAGGTTGCTTAATACACACGGAGAATTCATTTTATGTTATTTTGAAATTGCTTGTGCAACTTCAATATTTTAATATGACATTTACAATTTGGAACAAGCTTTGACCATGACCTTAGAACCATCCCAAATAAATTTGGCCTTGTCTTGAACCTAAAACTAATAGGTTTTACACTTAAACCTAAAATCATTGACTTGGGAATCAATAGTTTAAAAACTTGGACCTAACCTTGGAACTAACAACTTTTTATTTATGAAAACATTCGTTAGACCCAAACTGAAAGGCCTTCCATTTTACCAAAAACAATTACACTTGAAATAGATGTTTCTTCAAAGCCTCAAGAATGTACCAACATTAGTCAAAACCTATATCAAAAAATGTTGACTTATCATTTTCTATGGTGGATGATATTTGGAGGTCATGAAAGGAAAAGTCATAACACCCACATGAACAAAACCCACTTAAACAATTGCATTTTACGATGAAATCACATTAGAATATATTTTTATGGAAATCACAATGGAATATTTTTTGGGTTAGTCAAGTCTTGTTATGTAAAACTCAAATGCATTTGAGAATTTTGTTAAAACTAAGATGAGAAAGTGAAACTTATATTTTAATCTTCCCAACTTTATAGTAATACACCCAAAAACTAGTAATAAATGGACTTTACAATGTAAGGTACATCTAATGTCACAATCCAAAACAATTATGGTTATGGACTTTTTTCTTCTAGTAGAATTGGAGGACATGTTCAAAGGAGACCTTATTAAGTTGAATGCTTATAACACTTCAGATGAAAAAATTAAATAATAAAAGGTCTCTCATTCTTTTTAAGATTAAAAAATGAAGACCTCAAAAATGGTAAATAATTATAAAGTTCATTGAGATATCTAAATTCATTTTTTGAAGGCCCATATATTTGGAGATGTTTTTAAAAGGTTTAAATAAAGGTGATATGAGCTTGACATTAAAAAAAATGTCAATTTCAACATCATTTTGAAGTTTTTATTGAAAAATACGGTGGATTTGGACTTGGACTTTAAAATGGACTTTCAATTGCCCATTTTTGTCCATCCTAGTGTGCTTTCACCTTTTAGACAAAAAAAGAGTTGAAAATTAAAAAATGCATTTCCAAAAGACTTATGAAAAAAGTCAAATTTTGACTCTTCAAAAGTTTATAACCAAAAAGAATTAAGATTTGAGAAAAAATTCAAACATGACTTTATTATTTCATTCCACAACACATTTAATCATTGTAAATAATTTGAAATGAAATTCAATATCAATCTTCAAATTTTTAACATTCCAATCAAACAAGAATTCCATTTTTTTAATTTCAAAAGTCCACTACTAACAATGAATGCATTATTTTCAATATATATAATTTCTTTGTAATCAAGTTGTTAATCTCAAACCAATTTTCAATTGACAAATTTCAGTTTTTTGCCATAAGCATTTAAGTACAACACACACAACAAAAATCAACATTGTGACATCAAAAGTGCCTTGCTATATCTTGCATTCACACTACAACCTAGATGGTTAAAACTAGATTATGCTATCAACCTCGTGTAACATGCATTTGATTACTTTTTTGAACTAGTTTGCTTTCATGACAACAAAAACCCCAACAATTCAACACATCACTCTGGCCTTAGCATCGACCTTCAACAACAATTCTATTGTTGCTTCAATTTCCTCTCCAACTTGTACCCACCTCCATTGAGCTATAGTTAGAATACCATGAACTATAGCTATTAGCAAGTAGCTAGGTTTTACCCATTGCATGGGTATCG
Source organism: Sphagnum contortum (assembly GCA_963920785.1). NCBI lineage: Eukaryota > Viridiplantae > Streptophyta > Sphagnopsida > Sphagnales > Sphagnaceae > Sphagnum > Sphagnum contortum. Next base: position 3,312,949 of record OY987281.1, read on the forward strand.
CTTTACCCGATTGTAATTCCACTCTTCCTCTTTCAAGTAAATTCATAGACATGTTTTCCTAAACTAGAAAGCACCAACAATCACCATCATTGCATGACACAACTACCAATTTACTAACGACTTCCATCTATAATAGCAACAATGGACATCAACCAATTGCATCATTTGAACCCCAAAATGTAACTGACCAGAAAATCTACCCCTAGACTCGTATGTAGGCAAAACCCCATGGTTTTGGGAGCTCAATTGGCTCCACAGTTTTACATCTTGCACTGGGTTTTTTGTGTTGCAATATCATCTATTTCAAATTTGCAACATTATTTGTTGTATCATGGACTCCATTCAATTGAAAGTATCATGGAATGTTAACCCATCCTTGAATACAAAACATAAGCTCCGAGCATTACATTACTCTTCAGCACCAAGCCACCTTTGAAAGCATGTGTTAACATCAACCTTCCTATACTCATTTGCACATTGAAAATAACTAGAATGTAGGTCTATATTTATCACTACATATCCTCTTAGTATGATTTTTCTTTATACATATTTATGCTCCAAATATCATATATATATATATATATATATCCTAAAGTTGCAATATCTGAATTTACTGAGATAATTTCTTGACTTGTCTTACCAATAATAATTATTAATCCCAACAAGTTAGGCATTGTATTGCACAAAGCAAAACCAATGAGAGAATCTCAAGTTCAAAAGATTTTATTTGGCCAGTTTTCAATTGCATAAAGGAAACTAAACAACAGGAGATCCATTTGGACTTTGGACATTTCTTCCACGATGCAATCACATAAAATACAAGCATTTTAAAGAATAAACTTCCAAAACATATTGTGCACAAATCCTAGTATCAAAAGTAGTAAGGGTGAAATGCCAATGGCCCTTACATAATGGTTTTATTGCCAATCTTAGCATTAGTGGTGTTTGGTCACTACTGAAGGCCAATTGCAAGTAAAATTGCATTAACAAAAAGAACTACAACCTATGAAGGAACACCAATTATGGGGAAGATCTCAAGGTCTGTCCGTATAATCTATAAAATAATCCATTGCATCCTTTGATATTGGTAGTTTATATAATGCAGTAGGACCTCAATCCTCAACAGGCCTTTGCAGCATTGCATTGAGCATTTCAATAATATCTTCCTTCTCATGTGCTCAACCACAGAGCTTGGTTTGACACACATGGGAACTCACATCAATTGGTGCTTCAATGTGAAACAGATAATGTTTTGTCACAGAACTCTATAACATTGAGCGTGTTCAAAAAATGCAAATATAGAAATCCAGAACGAGGTTCATCCTGATTCCCCAAGCTTGCATCTGTCAAACACTGTCAAAATAAGGCCCTTACCACTGGCTTTGCTCTGGCAAATTGACAATCCATGTTGGGAAGTAAATATCAGCTACTGGGTAGGACAATCGCCCTCAATTAAAGATCTGCTAATGGGTAGGACAGTGGCCCTCCTCGTATTCATGCTCAGCACCACAGAAACCATCCTTGCCTCTTCTGTAATGTGGGTTGGTCTTTGGTCCTTTATGTACATCATCAAGGTCAACTAGTAGGCCAAGACTTCTTAAAGAATCAAAAAAAACTTAGCAGGACGACTGAAACTCACAAGGGGGCTAAAAACCCTTCGTCCAGTGTGCACTAGCTGCCACAGACCTTCACCGACCAAAACAAATTAATAGCTTTCACTTCACTTCTGACTCCAACAGTTCTCTGCTAGCTGTGACCTTCGAATTCCCCAAAAAGCTCTTGGTCTGGTTTCCTTTGCAACTGCTTTGAAACGCCAGCCCATATGTTCTGCACATGCTGTACATTCTGCTAGGGTCCATGCATACCTGCTTCCATCCCTTTATTATCAGAATTGAACTCCATTCCTCAACAAAGACATGAGGAGATAAGGCACTCTGGCAAGCAACCTGAAAACAATCTAGGAATTCCACAAATGCAAAGTTGGTACAAGTCCAGGTGTTAAGATACACATAGCAAACAAATCTACAGCTTCAATTCGGGATTCTAATTTGTTTATAACCTTGTGTACTTGACATATAGATCTAAACTTCAACATAAACAGCAAAATAACCTACCCAGGGAACCAGCTATTGGCTGTCTGCGATTGTCCAGCTAGAATGAGCCCACGTGCACGGGCAAGTGTTAGAGTCTCATGGACATAACCATGGGCATTGACATATGCAGTGATGGGCCCATCAGAAGACATCACCAGCATGTCACTCCGCCTTGCAATTATAGACTGTCAATGACAGATACCACAACACCATGGTTATAAGGTGATTCAACCATAATCAGAATAGCAGTCAATAGTTGCACAAATGTACTCAGGTAATATGATATTGCATCAAGGAAACTGTCTGTCATGGCATGAACATTCAGATGCAGAAAACACAGACAGAGATGTGCCAAGGTGTGCATACAAAGCAGCACTTGCAGCGCAACTGATCCATGGTCTCCAGAAGCTCAATTTCTCGACGCAGTCGATGTACAGTGCCATCAACCTCAAGGAGTTCCTGGCGGGTAGCATCCTGGAGTGGCATATTGCTAGCAATATGGTAGGACAAAAGGTTGGGGCTTCGGACCATAGCTTCCATCCTTGGGAGGTCAGCCATTTGCCTTAGCATGTCTGTCCACAAGATACAGGCAGTCAAACACCAGGCTTCCAGTTCTCCATTTGGTTGAATATGTGGCTCAAGTGGATACAAGGTTCCAGAAAGGAAACACAGACCAGCCTGCACTCACACAGTGAAGAACAAAAAAGGCTTCATGATTCCAGCACTTACCAGCAGCTCTTCGTGCCAGCTCATAGGCATCAAACTGAGAGTACACCCAATGTGGCCAGGCAGTGCGCTGTGCTCTCCACCGCCACTTGGATGCATCAACAGCCCATGCCTTACAAGCTCCACCCCAACCCCCCTCCCCTGGTCTTTTAAGGCCACTTCCATTACCATAGTCTACTGCTAGTGGTGTTCCCTGGTCCTGACTATCCATGTCTTCACTCTCTTGGTTCTCAACACTCCCTAAGCCTTCTCCAGCCACAAGGCCTTCTCCATCATGACCAGGGGTCTCTGGACCTTGGTGGTGTACTCTTTGTACCTGCTCCAGCCAATGCAGTCTCCCTTCTTCATCATTGTTCTCCTCATCACCCATTTCTCTCTGAATAACACGTAGAAGATCATTACTTGCAGCTGCAAATTGAGTCAACCTACAGCAGTCACAACACAAAGCAAAGCAGACCTACTTGTAAGGGTTTGAGAGATTTGCCATTTTTTCATATAGAAAAAAATACTGAGCATCTTATATCTGTACCATAAATAACACACTACTCCACCTTCCATGCACTACCTGCAAGAAATACCTTCAACATCTACAATTGGAGATTATGACAATGTGCAGAATGAGAGACTCTTGCCTTTCAGACGTGTTCAAGAAGCATATCTTACCATCACCTGATGTTCATCTCATTGACTGAAAGATTGTGTGAAACTACAAAACAAACCTCCTCCCTAGATTTTGGAAATCCTAAATGTGTGAGGTAAACACAATTGCTGGGCAGATAGCATGCCTCACCTACGTAAAACTCTCTCCTCTTCAGTGCCTGAGTCTGGATCTGAAACTTCAAGCTCAACTGTCTCATCATCACTCAGTTCGTAGGCCACAGGTGATGTCACCACTGCTCGTGGAACTTTACCACTCTGAAATGCAGGTACAGAAGCTAGCAACCCAAATGCATCTCGTGGTATATGTAGTGGAGTTTCCTCATCAATAATCAGAACTTGAGCAATCAGCTGCACATCACACATATAACACAGGTGAAGTCAATCTCTAGTGTTTCTCCATAAGATCATGACCCTGCATGAGAACTGTAAAGCAGCATCCTCCCATAACTAAACCTCTTATCCTTGCTCATCCCCACTCATGTATATATGCTGCCCTGCATGGATTGTACATTAAAGTTGTGAGGAACGTAGAGAATACTAAGTAGTACCACTCCATCAGCCTCTGTCCATGCATTGCAGACTCGAAAGCGCTGTCGGCCCTTTGCAACCACATTCATTGAGCCATCAGTGAGCTGGCGCAATTGTCGAATCTGCCCAATTAAGCCCGACCACAGATAACACCATCCCAGCTCATACATGGAGGGGCCCCACAGTGTTTCTCTTTCCAGTACATGAGGGAACCACTTCAACCAAAATCTAGCAAAATACAGCTATAGATTAGATGCAAATGGACATGTAGAGGACAAGCACTGAGAGTGGCAATTCAAACTGAACCGCTTCATAGCTATTTAACAGGAACTCTTCATTGTATAATTCCAAGAGGGATCGTACCTCTGCAGTGGTCCCCACAGATGCAACATGGACATGTCCATCTTGTGGCCTGGCTCGCACATGTATCTGCAACACCCCTGAATACATGTAAGGCACACATCTTTGCCAAGTAGGTGAACAGCTTACTAGCCAATTGCAGATGGATCAAAACTAACTACATTGCTACTTTCTCAGATCTGCAACTAAATCAGCACAAACACTAAAACACACTTGCATAACAAACTCCTTAAACAACTTTTTGCCCACAATTTTCATCATCTGTGCCAAACAGAAAGCACATATCAAATAGTTTAGATTTTGACAAAGGTAAACAAAATTCACATCATAATTTCTACTAGATGAGACAAAGGCTCAAGTCCTAAATATAGCTAGACTGCTTAACTTCTGTTAACAAGGAGAGGTAATGGAGGCTTAGCTATGATTCTCATACTGCTTCCACTCTCACCTCTCTTGATCCAAGGCTTAGGGTGATACAATTTGAAGACATACCACACCAAGCATATTAGGTGCTTCCACACTATGCCTTGCACGATCCACAGCGGCCAAGAATCGTGGTTGAAGCACTCGAAGTGGAAGTGTGTCCCCTGGAAAGAGAACTGTTCCTGCAAAAGCCAAACTTGATGATCAGGTACCTTAAAATACAACATGCTCCCTATCAGGCTACAATAAAGTATGTATAGAATAGCAGTTCATAACTCCTTTAACATGGATCTGAAGCTCACCCTCCAGGTAAAACATCGCTAGTGTCAGTACTGCACCTGCATCAGCAAAAGAGCGACTACTTGTGACATCATCCACCTCTGCACAGGTTTAAGCAAGCATTAGAACCCTCACAATCAGGTGATATCCACACACTGAGATATGGGCAAACACCCATCAGGCAAATCATGGACCTGTACAAGTGCACATCAATCTGATACAGCTGTCAGACAATGAGACTCAGATGAACTTCCCAGTCATGGGTTTAGGGTTTAGTTGTGAAAGTACATAATTGTTTTCATGTGACCTCATTTCTCTGATAGAAAAAAGTTACTTCTGAGGGATCATGGGAACAGGAGGTCAGAGATGAAGAATTCTGCTTAAGAAAGAGGACATGCTACATTCCCAACAAATAAACCCTGCAAAAGGAAACCTAGCACTCATAATTGGACTCATTTAGTACCATTGTTTTGACCAGAACAGACCTCCAAGATAAGTATGCATGGAAGCAAGATTGGTGTCAAATGTGAAGCCACCATCAGCACCTCCACCACCATCACCACGGCCTGCCATACTGACCATGCACTGGGTCCCAACTTCTTAGTAACCAGTATTTTATTCTTGGACCTCAACACTCTTCCAAGGACACTGTCAGCAATGCTACAAGATCTTTCAGTGCAACTTCTACTTTGCAGCATGCCTTTTGAACTGGATACATTCCAAAACTGGCAAACAACAAATGGAGTGGTCTCAACTCTCAACACCAACTTCTGTCCACTTCTCTCTCTATTGACAGATTGTTCGCATTCAGATGCAAAGAGATTCTTCACCCATAAGTTCAGCACTGCAGGTAACCTTGTTGTATGCACACAGCAAGCATAAAGAGAGAGACATAGGAACATTCTCATCATCCCTTGATGGTCTGAAAGGAAGGGGGGAGAATGAGCACACAGGCTTCAGTAAAAGTGAGCCCTAAAAACCGCATAATTGGACAGCAAATCTAGAATCCTCAGAGCAAGTCTTCTGATACTTTTTATCCTATAGCAGATCAGTTGTGCTCTTGACGAGTCTAGATATCTTGCCCCTGCTAACATATCACCCAGGTGTGTAGTAAGGAACCTGACGTCCACATCTACATCTCAGGAGGATGAAGCAGTGGCAACCAGTCTATGACAAATGTATAAACCCAACCCCGCCTCCAAAGAGAAGATCTTTAAGAAGTTAGTGCTGTGAAGTTCTACAAGGAGAGCAGCAGTTTTATGATGAGCCCAGATGCACAAATGAAAGCAAAAGTAGAAGTTATTTTCTCAAGATGCTACTGATCATCAACCAGACAAGCTGACAAGAACATGTTGCTTGCAGCAGGCATAGAAGTGCAATGATGCAAAACACAAGAACAAGGGATTGATGGAAACACCTAGAATCATCGTCACTCAGAATGCTGGTCGAATCATAGTCAATATCCTCCACTTCCAATTGCTCCATATCAAGCTCCCGGAAATGTTGCATTTGTATCTGCTCAAAGCCGGCCCGCTCATCCTCGTCAGACGGCGGAGGTAATCCTGATCCAGTACTCAGATCCACTATGTCCTCCTCCACCCCACCATTCCTCAAACCTCCGTCAATCCCACCCTCCATGCTTATTGAGCGCACACACACACCCAAGCCAAGGGGGGTGGGTGGGTCTCAACGCCTTGGGTCAGTCCCCTCCTCCGTCAGTCACCTACGGTTGCATCTGTGACTTCGTTAGACCCTGCCCCCATCTCATGCACAATCTTCTTCGCAAGTTTGATGCATAAGGAACACGTCCTTCACAAACCGCCTTCCACGTTCTTGCTCCCTCCCTTTGCATTCCACACATGAAGAGGACAAAATTCTTCCCCAATGCAGCCCCTACCTTCCACCACAAGACCTCAGTCTTGTGTCACGACCTCGTATCTGAAACCACGAGAGAGAATCACCCACACCCAAGCAAGAAAAAAGAACCCAAAAAACTCCGCGACCTAACCTCCTTCCATCTCCCTCCTTCCTAAAATCTTGCATACCCGGAATCCACCACCCCCGTCTCTACCAGAATTTCAGTGCCCATCAATCTGTACACACTGTAGCATCATGCATTCTCAGCCCGCGAAGAAAAACACCCATCCGCGAGCGAGGGATCCACCCTACACGAGGACCCGGGATACTCACCAACACAACTCGTCGAGGAAGAAAAACCAAGAGCGACCAAACAAAAAGAAAAAAACAGCCCAAGCAAAAAACAAACAGCATCCCAAAAACTGGGACTAAATTTGTCGAAGAAAAAGAAGAAGAAGAATCATCAACATCCAGGAGACGAGGAGATTAACCCCTCGCCACACCCCCCCCAAAAAAACACACGCACACACACACACACACGGGTGCGCGCGTGAGAGAAAACACCGCAAATTTAGGAGAGACCTGAAAAGCTCAATCAAATCTTAGGCGATGAAAGCAGCCACCCATCGTTGCCGGCCGCCGCCATTTCAATTGCCGACGATGAAGAAGAACCCAGAAATCAAAAGAAGAAGAAGAAGAAGAAGACGAAGAGAGAGAGAGAGGGGAGGAACAAAAAAAAACTTTCCTAGAACTAGGAATGGGTGATGGCAATACCAAGACTGGGTGTGTGGAAGAATGGTTGGCTACCGCCATTCCTCCTCCAACCTCCTCCGCCTCAGTCTGTGGCTCCTCGTAGATGTAAGGAGAAAATTTTGTTTGACAAAAACAAACACACATGTCTGTGCATGAGGATGTGCAATTGTACATACTGGACGTACAAATACGAATCCAACTAAGAAGAAGAAGGAGAAGAAGAAGAGGAAGAAGAAAGATCCAAATACTTAGTAGCCTACTTACCCACAAGACAAAAACCAAGCTAGTGACAGAATTTGGTATGTACGTATTTCCCAGAATGTATGTACATAGTACATATACCTGTATTATATGAGGTAAGTAAGACCCGTGGACAGGGGCGTTACCAGAATACAGTGCCCGCCTGAAGTAGCACCTGCCGAGCATAGGGTAAGGTGCCCGATTCTGTTAACTCCCCAGTCCAAGGACCAAGTAGAAGGGAAGGTCTGATCCCCAAGGGCCTCCTCCCCTAATTTGCCTAAGGGTGATATGGGACTTGGACTACTACTGTACTGGAGGTTTGATCCTAAAATTAAGGGCCACCCTTGGGATTTTGGCCCTAAAATTAGGGGTGTAGGAATAAGACCTTTGGCAGTATAAGGTACAAAAGGTTTGTATGAGATGGTCCCTTCTACTGATGAATGTTTCTTCTTCCATGCGGAGAGGTGCTTTCCAATATAAAGAAAAACACCTTCATAAACCTGGCCATTATACTTTTACCTATGTAAGCAAGATAAGCTGTTCTGTAGCAAGATACGTTGTTCCAGCAAGAGCCCACTGCAATAAGCAATGGGGGTGAACCATTGCAATGAGAAATCAACTTTTGGGTTTATTGGTTGAACAAATGACATTTGAGTGGACCCATGATCGACCATGATCTTTGTCGGCTTCGAAACTTGATCATTTATGAAACCAAAGAAATCTTTTGCGATTTCAAAATTCACCTAGCAATTTTAGCTCTTGATGAACTCTTAAATTTCATTATAAGAAAAAAGCAAAGGAGGAGGTGAAAAGCTTTTTTATCACAAATTTTGATTTCATCAAAAAAAAAAAACTTGATGAAATCATGTTGGCATGACCAAATTTCGCAACTTTGATTGATGCAATTTAAACTTGCATAACAAAAAACCATTAAGCATATCATTCACATCCATTGTTAGGTGTAGTAGCCCAATGGGTTCAAGCATTGAAGTGAAGTCCCAAGGGTTTGGGTTCCTTGTCTCTTTTACCCTAGTAGAATTAGCTTTTTAGTAGATATCATCAAACATCAAAACATCATTAAAAAAACCTTCAAAGTCTTTATGCCCTACGTGTGGTGAAGGAACAAGCTTACCTTATTTAGTCACTCCATCCTAACTACTCCTTTTAAAACCCAAGTAGCAATATACCAATATGTTTCATTTGGTGCCCACTTTCTTAGTTTTGCCCACAAATTGGAATCTGCATGTAAAATCCCCATCCTTACAAAACAAAACTATACAAAATTTGAAACTATTTTCAAAGTTTTAATAATTTGTTACTTGGAGTGATTTCCATCCAGACTTGGCATCAGATACTACCACCGATTGGCTTTTGATACATAGGTGTATGTCAAAGTACTCTCTTATTAAGTTTGGCGATACTCAACCCCCAAATACAAACAAACAAAACAAAACAAAAAAACAATTATTCAAGTGACCTGACAAATTGCATTTTTTTGTTTTTTTTTTTTTTTTTTTGGCAATTATTTTGCTTCTTCCAGGAAACCGTTCAGTTGTCCTAGTATATGCCGACCAAATGTGATTTTGCGAGTATTTTATACCCCGACCTACCTACCTACCTATCTACCCTACCTTTGGAGCACAACAAAGGTGCACTCCTAGGTACATGGAAAACACCTTTCTATGTAGGTGTTCGAACTAGGCAGCTGGGCTGTTGTTGTTGGTTTGAGAGAACAACAGAAGAAGCCAATGAAATAATGTCTGCTGCACATACCAAATAGCCCACCCTTCCCCCCGCCTCCATTCAAGGAATGTTTTTCTTCAGGCTAAGTACTAAGTACTCAATGGCTAAATCATATTGGGAGGTGCGGGGGGGGGGGGGGAGTTGTAAAATAGCATCTTCTTCTAGCGTCCCCCAAGTAATATATGCTGGTTTTTATTGAACCCCTGCTGCTGCTGCTGCTGCAAAATCACTTTTGGAAAAAAGGAAGAAAGAATAAAATCACTCTTGTTTGATTGTAAGACCCGCCACAGCTGCTTACTGACATTCTTGGTATATTGTTTTTTTCTTCTTCAAAGCTTCTGTGGTCCTAATAAAGACTCTGTGCTTCAAAAAGTGGTTGATCATGATTCATGGCCAAAGGTTGTTTCTTTTTTTCTTTTTCTTTTTCTTTTGTTTTTTTGGGGGCCCAAGTTTGTGAGATAGATGGATTGGTTTAGCCAATTTTGGCTACAGGTCAGAAAAAATATAGCCAAATTTTTATTTTATTTTTAGAAACCCTGCTACATACTGATGATGGGACAAGAAAATTATAGCCAATCCACCTATCTCACAAACTTGGCTATATTTGGATATTTGGAAAAAAAAATATTCCCTCAAAATATGACAACTTTGAGCCATTTTTTTCCCAAAAAATCCTTAATACAAATCACAACCGCCTCTTCTTCTTTTTTTCTCGGCAAGTGATAAAAATTTCACCTCAAAAAAAATGAAATAATAAAAATCTAATTTAAAATGATTATTCACTTCAAACAACACATACAAATAGCATCATCACATACAATAAAAATACTTTTTAGAAATGTTTTTACTCCAAACAACACATGCAAAAAACACAACAGACTTAAGTTACAACATATATTGCACCACATAAACATGGTAAAACAATACAAGGATATCACTTTGATAAAAATGAGGATTTGTTTCCATACAATGATACAATTAACTTTTGAGTGAAATGTTGGAATGATAGGTTAGAATGAATGTTTACTAGTTCTTGATTTTTAGAAGAATTGTTGGCTCCGAATTTAGATATTTCTTGTTTGCAAAATGGAAGATCCTCTGGTTTTGGGTTTTTTGTGAATAATATTTTTTTCAAAAAAATAAAAAACTTGATGGGTCCAAGGTTGGGTCAAATTTTCTTGGACCACCAATTTTGGGTTTGACAGGTCTAACCTTATAAGAACCTCTGGTTCAAGGTTTTGCATCTAATAATTCTAACTTATTCTTGAGGACGGTTCCAAAGTTGATTTCTAAGCAATTTTGATATTTTTGGATTTGGATACTCCCACAATGTTCCCACCAAGTTCAAAAAGGTTCCCATGATATTTCAAGGCAATTTTTGAAAACTTCCCAACAGATTTCCAAAGTTCCCAAAATGTGCCTAAGACCAACTAAGATTAACATAGGAACATCACAACAAATTTATGTAAAAGCCATTTTAGTGCTACCATTGAAAATGGCCTCATGTATTAAAAGCTTAGGACTAGGACCTAAGATGCTAGAATTCAAACCTAAAACCCTAAAATTCAAAAAAACCTAAACCTTATCTAAACCAAGGACTCTAGCCTCTACCTAACCCTATGATCTAGACCTTGGGGAAAACAAACCCTTAAAACTAGTTAGGTCCAATTCTTGGCAAGGTCTGGGTCTAGTTCTTAAACTCAGAAATGGTGTTGGTTTCTTGATCCCTTACTAAGAACCTAGATCCGAATCTAAACCCGACCAAAAACTCTAAACTGACCAACACTGGTTAAAACATTAGAACAACCTTGTGTTAAACCACAGATTAAAACTATTTAAATTTCTTATATAGAAACATATTTCAAATTATTTCAAATGTTACCCCACACAAACACATTATAAAAACCCATTTTAATTGATTTTCAATCTTTCATTATTGGATACCTCCCAAAAATTTAAGAAATTAACATCAAATTTGTAAGTACTTTTATATGGTCTTTCTTTTTATTTAATTATGTTTTGTAACCAACACCAAAGTGCCACAAAAATGACAAAACGTTTGTGAAGTTCAAATAACATTTGGATGTCAATTCAATTAACACCCAAGGGCCTAAATGGTGGTTTCTCACATCATAAAAACTGAAAACCTTTGTTTTCAATTTAAAATGAAGGTGACTTAAATGTTTCTAGCCAAATAGGGCATTAATGTTGCAAAATGTATGATTGCACATGTATTTTTTACCCTAATTTAATGGCATTTTATACATGATGTCCATCGTTGCTTCATACATGTTTTTTTCCGATTCGATCACCAACCAACTTAATGGTTTTAAAAACTCATTTTATTAATTGTTCCCAATGTTTTGATATTGCAAAATCTTCCCATTCCCAACATAAGTTGGGGGATTGGTGCTGCCATGGCATCCTTGGGCTTGCGTGTATGTGAAGAAGAAGAAGGAGAAATTTGGAGTGTCATGCACATCATTTTGTTGACCTCATCTCTTCATCTCCACCCATTTTAAAATTCTTTGTGGACAACATTAGAGGGTGTGTTGATAAGAAACCAACAACACTAAGCCTATTCTTTCAACTTTAGGGCATTGAATTTCCAATGGGCTACTTCATTATCCCCACCATAGTGGCATGGCAAGTTCCAACATTTCAGCGTGGAATCATTATTTTTTTTATTTTTTTATTTTTAGTGTTGAAAGTAGAATAATCTGAAATATTATTCGCTAATTTATTTTTTTCACAGAGGCTTTTCTTTGAGATTTATTTTTATTTTCTTTCAAGATTGCAGCATTTTATAAGAAAATAATACAATTGGTAGTGTCGAAAACTGCTCTAGGTATTATTAAGGTATTATTGCCTCTCAATAATGATTTATTTTATTTTTCAATTTTCTAATGTTTCATCATTGGCTAGCATCTCAAGAGGGATTTAGCATTAAATGGCAACAAGCTTTAAGAAAATATATAAATAATTTTTTTAAAAAAGTATTTTAGAAAATGCTACCAAAATCAAATCAGAGCCTAATTGTGACAATGAAATTCCAAAAAATATTGGCGGAAATTTGGCAAAATTTTCAAGAAAAAATGGAAATATTGGTACAAAATATTCCTGTAGTTTCTATTTTTCGCATTTTGGCGAAATGTCGCACCAAAAAAACGCTGGTCTCACGCATCGCAATGAACCCCCAAAGGAAATTGAGAAATATTCAAGAAAACAATAAATAAATACTTTAAGGAACCCTCAAGGTAACATCCAATTCAATTCCAATTTAGGCCCACCACCCCGCCGGGTACGGAGTGAGGTCCTGAGACCCGTCCCGCCGGTTCGCAAGAGCGAGAAGATAATTATTGGCGACAAAGGACCAATCAAAACACGAAAGGAAGCAGATTCGATCGAAGCCGTCGATGAGTGCATCATTGAACGCATCCAGGCGGTCGAAAAATACTGTCAAAAGCCTGCGGTGAATAGAGACATCTCAGCCGTTGAGCCTCCTGGAGAAACATCTCCGCCGTTCGCCATTGATGGAAAAAAAAAAAAAAAAGGGGCCCCCCCTGCATAGCGCACGATGGTACGCACATTCCGAGAGAATCCAGATGCAGAGAATCGATCCACAACCGTCCGATGGATACAGGCTTTTGGATCTGAACCGTGGTCGTGCTTTCCCTGGAGCCAGGGAATCGTATCTGAACAGAATTTCAGCAGGAGTGCACTTTTTCACTTTAATAATGACAAAAGGCCTAGTCAAAGTAGTTACCGATTCCAGTTTTAAAATTTCCAGTGTGAACACAGAAAAAGCTCATTTATGGCTAAAGAGCATGGACACCTGTGAAAAAAAATGAAAAAAACTTTACACGTGTAATTTTCCTATTTGTTGGAAACCAAATCCAATTTTGTCAGACCTTAGCCTTTCTAGGGCGTGACACACGGCAAAAATGAATGGCGAAGAGGAGGCCAAGACTCAAAGTAGGACCGAGTTTAGTAAAGGTGCTAGATTAGCCAAAAAACCACCCCCCGCCCAAAAAAAAAACAATTAATGGAGGAGGGGCTAAATTAATAGCCAAAAAGTGACCACTAAATAGGTACTAGGTATATTCATCTAAAGGAACTAAATAAATAAATACATACTTTTTGTGGGATGTGGGACCTTAAGGAAAAAATATAAGCCCTCTCCTGAATGCATATGTTGAGTGATCTCATTGGCCGCATGTAAAAGGCAAAATAGTTTTCTGAAACTAGAATATTCTGTCATTTCGCCCTTTTTATTTGAAAACCTTTTGGCCTAAAAGCAACCCCCGCAAAACTATTTTTTTGGGGGAGCGTGTCACCACACTTGTGTCTATTGGCTTAAGAGTTCCTTGAAATAATGTCGCCAATTAGTGGATATCTGCCTAGGGATGTTCGTCACCTTTGGCTCCACAGGTTGCCACAATTTTTTGACGTGAATGAATACCCTTCCGAAGAGTGCGGGTACATATTGTGATTCATATTAATTAGTTGTGGGGACCCCCAAAGTTCAATTTTGTTTTCTTTGTGATGGGTATCTTGGATTGCCTCATTGTCCAGAAAATTTACTTGAGCTTCAGACAGTCCCAAAATAGATACCCTAGTTAATCTAGGTTGTTTGGGGAGCAAGCTGCAATGGGCCTAAGATGCCTAATAATTTATTTATTTTTTGTCAGATGTGTTCAGCAATAGAAATATAAAAATAATTTACACTTTCGTATTATACCAAATAATGAGGCTATTTTGCTTGAGAGCTCCATTCAGATTTTTGGCAATTTCCAAAAAATAAGTAATTAGTGCCTAACCGGCCTAGGTACTAGTGTGTATTGTATGTCTACTTCTTCAGACTGCTATTATATTCTTACAAGAGTAGAACTCAAGCAAAGCTTATGGGACAAAGTGAGGTGCTATTGGGAACACGCTGGGGAACAGGTTGAGAACTCATTGAGAACTTGATGAAAACTACCAAAAATCCAACAACCCCCACCCACGCTCAAAAGGAAAAAAATTCGACCTCGAGTGCATGTTGGCTCATCTTATGGCCATCAGGAATTTCTATGCCTACCTATGTCTTTTACCATTTTTGGCCTAGGCTAACGGCAAGGGCAGAAATCTGGGCCACGTAGACCACTCACCATGCACCTAGTGGCCAAGAGGGCCCCCATTGTTTTTCCTTTGTGGAGGAGGGACTTTACACAATAATGACAAAGCAAATTTTTAGGTTAGGAGGTTTCGTAATGTTATTGCTAAACATATATGCACTAAACATGTAAGCACTAAACATCTAGAGATTTAAATGACAATTGGAACCTGAGAAAGCCAATGGATGAAAATGTCAATTGTAAATGATGAAAATGGATGATATGTAAACCTTTTTTGTTTTGGTGTTCACTAATCAGGATGTGAAGAAAAGTCTAATCGGGACATAGAATGATCAATAAGGTTGTAAGAGCATCTCCAGCTGTGCTCAGTATGTGACCCTGCAAAATTTATTTCTGACATCCAAGTTTAGTTTTTTTTTCCCCCAAGCCCACACATAAAACTTAAACTGACATTGCAAATTGATGGTAGACTTGTGGTACTAGCAATCTACTTGCACCAATGATTCGATTGGTCAATTATTAGAAACTGGGAGCAGCAGTCAGATCATATTTATTACACTCTTCTCCAGCAGGTGTTAGGCTTTGTTGTGCCTTTTACAACTGTACAAAAGTATTGTGCTAAAACTATTTTGCTACTAAGCCAAACCAACACCTTTGTTTTGACATTTCTTCATCCAATTTCGACTTGGAGCGTCACATACCGGGCACTGGTGTAGTTGCTCTTACAGCAATTACGCAGTGACAGTAAAATGACCTAAGCGTCAATTTTTGGATGAGGTAAGTGTCGTGGTGGTGTCAAAAGGGAGTGCTTTCTCTAAACTTCAACTTGAGTAGTGGAGGTTTCCAAAATTTGGTAAAAAAATTGCCTCTAGTTGGTGAGCATAAGTCACACGTTGCCTGCTACTAATTGGCTAAACATACCGATTCGTCCATGTGGTATATTAATTTAAAAAATTCTTCAGTATTTATTTATTATTTTTGAATGAGGGAGAGAAAAACAATAACACTAAATTTGGATGTTATAAATATTTGATATTGTCTAAAATAAAGTGCATGGCTAGAGTTGCTCAAATGGGCATCATTGAGAAGAACATGCATCCACAAACATTCGAATATTTGCATTGGATAGAGAACAACATTTAAATTTGTTGCACTTGTTTAGTATTTGCTTGCTTAAATGACATGTTTAGTATTTGCTTCTTCAAATGTAAAGGTAATTTTAAGTGTGAGGAAGTCAGATTTCTGAAGTGTATGATTTCATAGAAAGTGAGAGATGATTTGTTACTCAAAAGGCTCATTTACACTGATCAAATAAGTTTTACCAAGTTTTTTTTTGTTTTTTAAACACTAAACATAACCCAAGGGCAAATCCTGGGTGTCAGGAATGTTCTCATCCCTTGGGATTTTGTGAATGACACCGTCCTTGGGATTTACACGTTGTAAAAGAATTGGACAAATCTACATTAACAAGAAATGGAGGAATAAGAGTCAATCTTACAAATTGTAAGATTGGCCGGAATGAACCTGCACGGTGTTTTCTTTTCCCAAAATTGGTGAAGTAGGTGGGTTGGCGATCATGCACAAGACAATGTAGCCAAATTTGGCTAAAGGTTAGAGGTGGAAGTAGAAAATTTTACAACTCCATTTTTTTGGCAACTTGTTAGAATCTATTTTCTAAATATGGCAACTTTCGATTTGTTTTCCTCCTAATATGGCAACTTGGTATCTTTTGCACCTTCTTTTCTTTCACACCAGGTTGCAAAATTTTGCCCCAAAAAAAAAGAAAAAACCACTAACTATCACATACTAGCACACCATGACGATGAATGGTGTGTGAATGGGAAAAAATAAATTCATTGTATTCTTACTCCATAATTAACCATGGTGGTTAGCTATGTACTAACCATCCACGTGCATTTACCTAGTAGCCACCAAGTGCCCTACCCACTTTTGTGCCTACATAGTGGCCACTTACATTCCTTACCTACCTACCATATTAATCCAAAAACATAAAGACCTAGTAAATAATTTATAGCGTATGGTGAGAATATGTTAAAAGGCATATTTTTGTCAAGCTCCACAAACAATGGGAACTTTTCATTTCACTAGCAGGCTTTACGGCTTTGAAAAGTTCTTGTCTTTTCATTTTAAGTTTCTTTCAATTCAAAAATCTCATATGCTTTCAATCTATCTATGAAGGAAGGTAGTTTGTTTTGTTTTGTTTTGTAGTCATGAGATCCACTCAACCAGGATGGTTCAGATGGTGTTCTTTGTGTCTTTGGAAACCTGTCAATGAGAAGACGTGCATGGGCTTGGTTCCATGACATTTGGACTTGCAGTGCAAAAAAGTTCTTCAATGTTGAATGATTTCTTCACTGCGAATTAGATTAAATAGTAGCTGAAAATTTCGGAGTAATCGGAATGTGCCTTTGATGTTGTTGGAAAGATCTTGATGAGCAGGATTTAACGGAATTTATTTGTTACGATTTGGATTCAGAATGTGGGAGATATTGATTTTGAAGTGATTTCTGCTGATGAAAATTCAAATAAATTCCAAAAACCAGGTTTTGGAAGGAAAAATCAGTTGAGGACGTGGTAATACTTGGGCCAACAGCACAGGCCACACTAGTATCTTTTAAATCAAAGGATGTTTTGAGATTAGGTAACATGTTTTGCACTTTCTTTTAATGCTTTTAAATTTAATTTAAAGTTAATTTATTTTTAAGTTAAAGTGAATGTTACTCATGTATAAGCATTATCTGATCATTAAACAATTTGTAATTTTTTAAACAAGCATTTATAAAACTGAAAACACATTCAAATATATGCAACAAATTAATTGCAAATATCTATATTTCAGCATTTGACATGGATTAAAAGCTTCCTACACACATTATAGAAAGAAAGATTCAAAGTAATAGCTAGAATGCAAAAATGATGAAATTCTACTAATATTCATTGAAAATCTCAATTATTTGGCAACATTTGTAGTCTTGCTACAAAAAATCACATTAAATCAATCAAGTTGTGAATTGTAAGACATTATGTATTGTTGAATTAGAATGTGCTTAAGAAATCACTAAGAATCAAGAAAATTACATTGTACAACCTACTACAAGTCAAGTCTGAAGAAAAATGTATTGCAAAATCAGTTTTTACATTCTTGCATGCTTCATAAGAAATCACCTATTGTGCTTTGGTATAAAATGCTCATAGTTCTGTTGCAATTTGTCGAGTATCTAAATTGATGTCCACCCATAATGTTTGTCATTATTGTAGGTCTTCTTCTCTCATAGTTTTCCATCACCTCTGTGAAAAAATTTCCAAAGAATTTCAACACACATCATCATCATCATGGTCACCTTCAAAAGTTCTATTAGATTGAATATTTAAAGCACTTGGAGCCACAAACTTGGAGCCGTGGACTTTTGTTCCTTGAAGGGTTGGAGGTTCATTTGTGTAAGTAGCACATTCTCCTTGTTTGAATGTTCAAAAACAAAAATTCAATGCACAAGAAGTGTTAAAGCTTACATACCAAAAATTTAAATTTCACAACTCAAATTGAAAGAGAAAATTCAAAATGGAAAGTTGCCAACCTAGAATTTCTCGAAGCATTGTTACTTCTCAACCAAAGCATCTTGTAAGGAAATGATCGTTAGAAATCTTGATCAATATGATTCTATGAACAACTCTAGTTCCAAGCTCATTATTATCATAGTATGTGAACAACTTTGGCAGAATTTTTTTTTTTTTTGGTTGAATTTTTCAAAAAAATAATAATTCATTTGTCAAATCCCAACAAGCTCCCCAAGTTACAAACAATTTCCCATCCGACTCCCTTAAATTCCATTTCAAATTTTCGCAAGGTTACTCTTGTTGGGATTTTCATTGCCATCGTTGGAGGATGCATTATTCCCAACTTGTTCTAAAAGCGGTTAACAAAAATTGTTGAATATCAATGGCATGTAGGATATGTGCATGTGTCGTTATTGACATCAAGGGCCCTTTGTAGTTCAAACACACAAATCTCATAGCCATGTCGGTTGAAATGTTTCATTGCTTGGACCAATCTTTTTTGTGTGTGCAATTCCACATTGTTGTGAATTGTTTATTTCAAAAAATTATATTTTGTTCTAGGATTCTTATTTTTCGAAGAAAAAATCATAAAAAAGAGTAATTTTGTGTTAGTTTCTCCACATTTCTATTTTTGGTTGCAATTTGTAATTAGACTGTAGAAGGATTTTTTTGGGATAGGTCCTAAAGATTGATAAACATTTACTATTTTATTTTTCTTAATGCTCACCATGAAAAATAAAACATTGGCTAGGATATGAATTCATTACATAACAAATAAAAATATTTTTCTTGAAGAAAAAATCCAAAGAAAAATGAAAAACATTTTGAAATATTATTGTTTTTGAAATTTCATCTTCAAAGGTAGTTAATTATTGGGAAACACATGTTGAAGCTATCAGTGTAGTACAATATAAAATCCTTTGCGTCCCTTACTTACTTCTAGAGCTTTACGTCCAAAGTATTAATCTTTTAAGCTAGATTTAACTTACTAATGGGTATCCGTGACTTTTGAACACTGTGACACACACGACGACGCGATCAATGGCCCGTGAGAAAATGGCTATGGAATGCTTACCTCTGTGTCAGACCTCACACACGACGACACAATCGATGGTTGGACCTCGTTTCTGTCGAAACAACGCCGGAAAAGGCCAGCCTGTCGGAAAAGGGCGAAAAAAAAAACGTCACGAACGGACACTAGACCTTGTTTTTGTCGAAACTACGTCGGAAAAGGCCAGCCCACTGGAAAAGGGCGAAAAAAAAACATAAAAAACAAAAAAAAAAAAAAAACGTCACGAACGGACACTAGACCTCGTTTCTGTCGAAACTACGTCGAAAAAGGCCAGCCCACCGGAAAAGGGCGAAAAAAAAAAACGTCACGGACGGACACTAAACCTCGTTTCTGTCAAAACTACGCCGAAAAAGGCCAGCCTGCCGGAATAGGGCGAAAAAAGAAAAACCAGCGCCGTTTTCGCCATAAAAAATCTCTATGGTCGGTTCCGCCACAGAAAACGCTGCCAGAACTGTCACGTCACGGACGGACAGACAGACGGAGCAACGCAATTAATAATATAGATAGATTGCATACTTTGTATATCTATGTGCTTGAGCATCACATATTTTTGTCAATAAGGTGCAAGTTATGTCTAGCATTAAGGTGTTATATACCCTAATGAATACATAGTCTTCACATGCATGCATGACCTAATCAGAAAAACCCAATTATAAACATTATGGGTGAATACATATCATAATATTTTGGTGAATTTGGCACATGAATGTTAAATAAGTAATTTAACTTTTGTTTCCTGATTCATTTAGTGCTTAGGTTTTTAATTTTGACAATTTTGGCAATAAAGAATAAAATTATTGTAAGGTACTTTTATTTCAAATGATTTGATCTATTTTAGTGATTAGGTGGATTTCTAAAGTATCTATCCTCCCTTGAAGACCACCACAGATCAAACTCTTACATCTTAAATATTTTTTTTGAAAATTCTATAGATTAATTTAATTTGTGCCCAAGCTGCCAAAATGTTACAATATTCTTGGCATGAACACATAGCCTTTAAAAAAAGAACCCCAATTATGAACCTTAAGGGAGATTCATTTAATGGAATTGATCAATGTTGGGTGAGTAAATGTAGCACCCTAATATACTTGTGGGCATAAAACAATTTATAGCATAGTTTGTTTTTGTATAGTTTTCTCCTTCTCATCACCCAATATACTTTGTTCTGGACAACAATGTGCCATATAGTGGCTAAGACAATACATTCTCCTTTGGTAAAAGGCATAGTATAGTCCATTTGCTCTTGCTACCACAATAGGTATTCCAATTCTAATTTGGTTGTCATACCTTCCAAATCCATTTCTATTATTTATGTGATACGGGTATTGACCCATATAATAACACTTGAGTTTTGATTTTTTTAAAATTTGGAGGCAAAGTTTGTTTAATCCTTTGATAATCATTCAATTGAGGTGAGATATTTCACTTTTCCAATTTTGCCATGGCATAAGGCAATTCTTCAAAAAATCATCACGCTGAGAGCATTTTGCGAAAAAAATAGCCACTATTTTAGTACCCAATTGGTAATTTTTGTTGGGTTAGCCTTTTAATTACGCTACTTGGTTGGTAAACATTTCAAACTTATAGTATCTTTATTTTACAAGATTAATATGTAATTGAGGTATGGTTTTACACAGGGGAAGGGTATGTAATACATGGCTGGTTTGACCCTAATTATATTATTTTCAAAAATGTTGATAAATTTCAAATTTTATGTTTTTATCAAAAATAAAAATTTGAAAGAAAATAAGAATTTGTTGGAATATTTTGTGAATGTATCATTTGTCAAAAATAAAATCATCAAAATTGATTAATTATTTGACAAACATGCGATGAAGTGACCAATGTACTATGGTAACTATCTTGAAGAGAGTAAATAAAGGGTAAGGTGAATTGGCCCATCACCAATCACCTACCTATGATCAAACATTTATTAATATCTTCATCATATGTGCTTCATTTTGAGTGATTTAAGATGTTATGGGAGTGTTACTTGTTATATGGAAATCATCTTTGAAGTGCAAAAGAAAATGAGTAAATAAAAAAATAACAAGGAAAAAAAAAGCTTTTCAATGTTTTTTTTGTTTTTTATTTTCTTTGGACCGCTTCTACTTTCAAACCTCATAACTTTCTTGTTCACTTTAAATGATTTAAAGTGCTACAAGAGCTCCACCTGAAGTTTTACAAACCATTTTGAAACTTTTAATAATAACAAAGCAACATACAAAGATTTTTTTTGAGTGTTTGGGAACCAGCCTTTGTAACATTCAATGGATTGTTTTTTTGAGTTTCTGACCCCTCTACTTTGGGAGGTGATAACTTTTTCATTTTTAACAATTTTTAGTGCACTAGATGTGCCAAGAAGAGGAGTTCAAGTTTTGTTTGGACACCATAAACAACTGAGCCCTACCCTTGGATCCAGCCTCCCTTGAATGCTTAAATGTTCGATCACCAACTGCTTTACCTTATATTCCAAAATTATTTTCCAGTACAAATCAGAGTTCTGCATTGGGCTTGACAACTGTACCCATACCCGACCCATTACCCACCCATGGCAACTGTACCCACCCATTACCCACCCATGGCACATTGTCCATACCCATTACCCACCCAACTCATACCCATCAGTCCATCACCAAAATAAATACATTGTAAATACGTTTATTTACGTTACATTGTAAAGCCCGGGTCCCTCGTACCCACCCATTACCCACCCATGCGTCCAAGCCCATACCCATTACCCACCCATTTACCCATGGGTATGGGTGGGTATTGGGTACCCATTGCAGGACTCTGGTACAAATGCATATTTGCAATGCATGTGATTATGTGGATTTGCTCAAACTGCACTGACTAGCTTAACTATTCAATACATATTTTTTTGACAATAATATGAAGTAGAATTTTAAAAAAAAAATTACCCTAATTTCTGTTTTACACTCAATCAATACACCCATCCAACCAGGGTAATTTTTATTTTCCAATTTGTGACATAGCAAAATTGGTGAAATTTCTCCAAAAACATTCCCAATTTTTGTGGATAAAAAAGGGATAAAATTTGTGGAAAAGGAAGTGGAATGAATGAGTCAATGAGCCAACAAATTGTTAGTTGTCAGCAAGAAAGGTAAAGGCGTAAAATTAGGCCTGCTTTACACTAGGAGTCAGGGCCAATGTTCAACCCAAATCAAGCATTCCTATTGGTGGAAAAGTGGAAATCAGCCCCAAGGGCTTTACACTAGGAGTCCAGGCTGAACTAGAAAAAATCTTTTCAATTTCCCCCCAGTTATTAATAAATGTTGAACTTTATGGCCTTGTATTGGCCCCAAGGCTGGAAAAAAGATACCATCAAATTTAGGAGGCCAATTTGCAACCCTTGGGGCCAATGTTCCAGCATTTATTAGTAACTTGGGGCCAAACAAGAAGTCAAAAATGCTCAAAGTTGGCCTCTCAAGTTTTTTTGGCCCTGACTCCTAGTGTGAAGTGGGCCCCAAAAGTCACAAAAAAAACCAAACAAAAAAACATTGAAAAAAGAAAAGAAAAAAACAAAGTTTATCTCAAAACAAACCAAAAAAACATTGAAAAAACGAACAAAGTTTATCTTGTGTTCCTTGAACAGGGTGCAGACTCCAGACTCTCAATTGGTCACATGATTTGTCCATCATTTTTGCCATTTGTTCACAACTCTCAAATCTGAAGCTCTCGGGCTCTACAACAACCATCCAATTATGCAACCCCTTCAAACCTGCCAATCAGATTTGGCGTGAGGTTTTTAATGCCATATTAAAATGATGAAATGCTGGATTCTATGCCAGTTTACAACTTATCTATGAACCTTTATTGCAACTAGGGAGGGCATGACAACCCGGGAGTGCATTCATTCTCCCATACAAGCATTCTGTTCATTCTTTCTCACTCCAAAATTGAGAAATTGTGATGAAACCTGGCAATCATAAATAAACCACAGCACCCAAAAAAAAAAGGGGGAATACAAGGAACAAAATGGAAGAACCCATGTCCTAGAAAGTAAAAGAACCCACCTAAGAAAGCAATCTACAAAGGCAACATCAAGTT
The DNA here is from genome assembly GCA_963920785.1 of Sphagnum contortum. Classification (NCBI taxonomy): domain Eukaryota; kingdom Viridiplantae; phylum Streptophyta; class Sphagnopsida; order Sphagnales; family Sphagnaceae; genus Sphagnum; species Sphagnum contortum. Next base: position 3,336,447 of record OY987281.1, read on the forward strand.
CCCAAACCCCTTTCTCTAGTGAGAAGCATATCCAATAAGGAAAGGGGAGGACCTTTTGAAAGGAGGCCTAGCCTAGAAAAACCTTCACCTAATGCAATAGCACATCTTGAAAGAAATAAAGATTGTTTGCACATGTGTCAATGACATTACAACATTCCAAAAAAGAGAGGAAAAAAAACTCCTTGATGCAATTCCCTCTTAGGATTTGTCCATTGTGTTTACAAATGAACTTCACGACTTATTCTACAAATATCTCTTGTCGGGTTTTTTTTGTGGAACTTGGTGACGAAACAAAGGTCAGGGCAACTTCAACAAACTATTTTTTGAGTATAAAATGGCCCAAAATGGGCATATTCTGAGGGGGGGGAAACAAAAAGTGAAATCACCAGATTTAGACAATAGGTTCTGTCATGTCCCCACAATATAACATGATTTCTAAATTTTTTAACTTTCCTGTGTAGCCAAATTTGGCTAAGTCTTTTTTGTGGATGATTTAATGCTTGCTAAATACCGTAATTTTAGGCTAGAGGAGTAGAGAGCATTTGGCTAACAGAATATATGGGAGAAAGGAAATAGCAAAGGTTTATGAATTCAAAATAAACTGCCTTAAAATGAACTGAGAGTCATCCCATGGATGAATCATCCATGTAGGCGTAACTCTCCAACCATTATTTCCCCTTCGTAAGGTGATGATGGGTTCTTCTCTTTCGTCTAGGGTTTCATTGCACTGGGTCTTTCCCCCGTGAATCTCCAGAGCTTTCGTGTGTTGAAGCGCTCTTCGGTGGAGCTTGACAGATATTGCTTTCTGGAAGGCGGTGGTTGGCTTCTGTGCAGCTGTAGCGTGTGCATCCAACCTTGCTAGTTTCATTTGGAAGTGGGTTTCTTCTGTGGATTCGAGAATTGGGAAGTATCAAACCGAAGCTCTGCTCTTGAATCAACGGAGTGTGGTGGCTGCTGGTTTGGGTCAGGAGGAGTGAGCAGGCTGAAGCGTGCCTACGTGGGGTGCAGGGATGGGGAGGTGTCCTAATCATAAGAATAGCCATGGGAAGCATTATTCCCACAAGACAGCACGGAGAGCAAAGTTTCTGGTCAAAGATATCCTTGCAACCACTTCACCTGTTTCCCTCTATCTTCTCTTCTCTAAGGCCTACACTTCTTCTTCTTCTTCTATGCTGCAGATTATGCATCGAGAGAAGTGTTGGACACAATTTCTCAGTTGCTGAGGTTTATGTTCTGACTGTCTCAAAGACTGCTCTGTTTTGGGGTTTCGGAGGTCATAATTAGGGTTTGTGTTCTATCAATTGTGTTCAGTTCTCTTCGATAAGTCTGGTGGGTTGATCCAGATCTCTTATTCCACATGGTATTTCTCTCGGTATAGTGATTCTTTGTATTGCAACTTGAATGTAACAATTTGCTTGTACTTTTCTCATAGATTTGTGTTTTTGGGAGGCTGTAGGGTTTAGGGTTTAAGGTTTGGGGTTTGATATCAATCTGCATTTATCAAGATCAAAACTGAAATTAACTTGGCAAATTTATCCTTGCAAAGAGAATGCATGTTAAAGAGATAGACCCCCCTTGTCTTTTTATTAAACTGGAGCTTTAAATCCAGTGACATTGTAGTCTCAATCAACTTAAAGTGATGATGATTTTACTATTGTTATCACGTGTTACTGATCATTGCTAATTCTGCTTGACAACTTAGAGAGAGTATTGATTGGTTTGAGTGATGCTTCTGACTTGAACTAGGATTTCACAAGTCCCATTCTAGTACAAACCTTGACTCAAAATGATCACGAGATGACTTGATCCACACAGAGCTTCGCAAAGTTGATGTACCAAGGACACAAGAACCCAATTCTGATCTTCCTGGTTTAGGCCAATTTTACTGCCTACATTGCGAGTAAGTCTCTCTTCTTGTACTCTGGACAATGGAAATGACATATGCACTTTGTGTTGAGAGGTGTGAGAATAGTTCTCATCTGGTGTTTGGACATTGCTTTGATTAATGTTGGGTAGCATAGATTTCAAAGACTAAGCAAGAACAGCAATGCTAAACACATTGGTTTGATTTTCAGTCGCTACTTCAACAATGCTTCTGTTCGAGATGATCACTACAAGACAAAGAAGCACAAAAAAAGGTATCATATATCTACATGCAGCCCCACTCTCTCCTTTTATTGCAACTGTTTGATTTCTCAGCTTTTTATGCAAAGAATAACCTATCAAATCTGAAAGCTTGAATGAGAGTTTCAGTGACACAAGTTTTTGTAGGATGCTTGAGTTGCACCATTGCAGACTTTTTTTGGTTTAGAGGACAGCCATTAACTTCAGATTTGTTTGGTTATAGACTAAGGACAGGTTAATGTTCATGTAGTCTTTCCATAGATTCTAGGTAGCAGAAGCTTTAGATTATTCTTCTGGACTAGGTTTCCTGATGGATATCTTGTTCCTCAGATTCAATCATCAGTCTAGGCAGGCAATCAGTATCCCTATTTTTTCTAATTGCGTGGTCTGTTTCACTAAGTTCTACCTCCTTAATCAATCATGAGTTTGGTGTTTGAAATGTCTTATGAAGTCTAAATGTTTTTCCAATTTTCCTTCTAATTTATCTTCAGATAGAAGGTTTCATGAATGGCATGTTCAGTCCTCACACCCCTGATTTCCCTGACTTCATGTACCTAGATTTTATTGGTGCTGACACATACCCCAAATCATCCTGTAAGCTCAATCAGTTCTCCAAAGATGACAGGGTTACTCCTCAAAGGTAGCGCCAAAATAAACCAGACCAGAGACTTGCTTAACAAAGAAAGATTTATGTTTGGTGTTTCGACCTTTGGAATCTTCAAAATGATTATTTCAAGGGCTTCTGGGTTCTGAGTACAGGCACTTGAAAACTGATTTTGTCCTCAAAGATCATGATCATAAGGTTGTTTGTGTTGTTTCTCTCTCCTGTTCCTGATATTGAGTCACGTTGAGCTAGCTGGCATCATGGCTGAGTCTTCCATTTACTGACAGTCTTGTGACATTGACCCTCCACCCACTGCCAGGAGATGATGAAGTCAGTAGGGATGTCATGGTAGTACGTCACTACCATGCATGTTGATGTTGAAGGTGCAGAATATGAATGTGTGACCGTTGCTATCATTCAAACTGGGCCTCAGATTGCTTTGGGTTTTGTAGGGTTCAACCGCTGTTTCCAGTTTGCTGATCTGTTTTTGATTCTTAAATATCTTTAACCTTATTATCAGATTAGCTCTTGGTTCCTATATCCAATGATTTTGAAGTTATTTATCATCATGTGAGGGAACATCTGGGCAGTAATTTCAGAGTGTCTGAACTCCCAGCACCTGATTCTGTAGTTAGAACTGGCATTTCTGATCTTGCGGATTCTTGTGGCTGTAGCAGTAGTTCATGAGGATGTTACTTTTGCCTTAGTGCCATGTCCTGGTCAGTGGGGTATCATCCTGCATCCTCTCAGTCATTGTTTTCCAGTATGTTTTCTTCCATGAACTAGAAACATACTCTACACAACGTACTGGGAAGCAATTAACTGATTGAAGTTCAATGTTTTTGTTGAGAGCGTTCAGGGTGAAAATGATGGATGGTGCTGCCCCACACAATCAAATTGATGCAGAGGTTGCAGCAGGCATGGGTCGTCCAGATAATGGGCCTAGATTACAAGTGGAGGATCCAGCTATGACCTTGTGAACCATGACATGAATTCTGTGGTTTAAAGAATGTTCCACGATGGCCAAAGAGTAAATCCAGTGTAGTCATAGTGGTTTTATCACCCTTAGCTTGACATGTTGCAGGTTTAGTTTTGACCTCTCAAAGTCTTTTTCTTTGATGAAGAAGCAGTGAAGCTGTTGCATCAATCAACCCTGTTTGATCCTTGGATTTGACAGAGGCTACCAGAAAATCCTTCAGAGGCACTGAGCAGAAAAAGCAGTGTTCATAGTGCAGAGATAACTGAACATGACGATTAGATCTGAATGTTACAACAATCAGGGGTGTGGAGTAGGGAATAGGCACCTTGATCTTGGACACAATGAAGGAGGTCTTAGCTTTGTTGCAGGAGCTACCAAGTTGGGTCTGATAGGAAGGCATTGCTCATGAAATCTATGCCATGCACAATCTCCCTGGAATGCTCTCCAGTCATTGATTGGTACAGCAGCAGAGTACAATGCCAACGATTTATCAAATTTGATAGACATCTGGAATCTCGACACTAGAGAACTGTTCAAAATGTGGCTGTACTGTGTGACATGTGGCATCATTGTTGCTGCTATCTTAGGTGTATCTTGACACATCCTTCATTGCTTGATTGTTTCTTTAGAGACTAAGTGTTTGATGTATCCTTAATGGGTGGATTGTTTCTTGTGGGACAAACATGAAAGGCATTTACAGGATTTATGAGGAAAGAGCATTACAGAGCAAGTAGTTGTACCATGTCCTTGACTGCAGAAAAAGCAACTGCAAGTGTGTTAAGAAGCACGCAATCAACGTGATGGTGTTTTACATTGTGACGCATAGTTTGAACAAGTTAGATGTGTGGGACATGATAGGATGAGGCACATGCTTGGAAAAAGTGTGGAAACCAGATTGTGGGAGTGTAAACCAGACTTGAGCGGTGGAAACAGACAACCCAGAACCTGGATCACCTGGACATTGCCAAACCCAATAAAGTATGTATCTGCAAAACCGACGTGTGGATATTCATAAGAACTGATAATTATGGTGTGTATTTTGTTGGTTTAAACTCATACAAAGAGAGCTCTGCTCACCTGCTTGTTTCAAATTGTCCAATAATTCTTAAGTAGCAATTGATTTTGTGGTATTACTGGATTTCTTTGGGAAAAAACAGGGAAATGTTTTCTCTCTTGACAAAAGGGTCATGCAAAGAGCATATTTTCTTCCCAATGGTCACTGGGGTCCAGTCCAGTGAGTGACAGAACAATTTTTTAGAAAAGGCCTCGTTGAAAATCTGTTGATATATTCGCTATCTGTATTTTGGTGGTACACCCTAGACAATTGTGTGCTTAGAGCAGCCGCAGCAGCAGTGCCATAATGGTATTGCATTAGAGCAACTCCACTTGTGCTGCGTATGTGACCTGCAAATTAAAATTGGATGAAGGAAAGTCAAAACATGCTGGTTTGGCTCAGCAAAATGGTTTGGGCCCAGCATTTTTGCCAAGCAAAAGGCCAAGCAAAGCCTAACACCTGCTCTTGATTGGTTACATAGTTTGATTGATCCAGGTGGGTTGCTATTAGTAGTGTGTCTCCCACCTATTTGCAGCCCCTGTTTTAGTTTTATGGCTGGGGTAGAAAAAGTAAATAACTAAACTTGGATATAAGAAATATTGGTGCAAGGTCACACACATTGAGCACTCCTGGAGATGCTCTTTATATGGCATGAACACACTAATTTGGGTGAAGTACAAGCTTTGAAAAGCATGTAATCTGAGTTTGGATGTGCGCAAATATGGACCCAATATAGTGCTCTCCAATGGGGTCAATAAAAAATTTTGGGCCTCTGGTTGGCTGGTCATAGTTATTTTTCCACTTTTAAATGATATATGAATTTATATTATCCAATATTTCATGTTTATGAGTGCGGATGGGGAATGGGTAACACTCTATGTTGAATATGGTCAAGAGTTATAGAGGTCCAAATAGGGGGTTTGGGCGACAACTATCTCATCCTTAATTCTGTTCTGCCCTAATTTGTGACCTTGGATTCATTTTTAAAATTTAGATCTCCATCATTTGGGCCGAAGTTTGTTGAGAGGCAGAGCTACTTAAAAAGATTGTGGACACATGATGTTTGATTTTGTATCTGACCATTTGTGATCATCATGATTGTCCTGCATTTGGAGCCTGCTCCTTTCTACCTCTTTGTGGACCCATTTTTGTGTGGGAACCACATTTCCGACTGCAATATTAATGGCACATGTGGAGGATATGTTATGGATGATGGGAGGCCCTTGAAAGCAAAGGTACCTCACATCCTCAACTCCATCCTGCTGTTGCTGCTGCTGCTGCACCTGAACTTCAAAAAAGGAAGAGAAAAATGCAGAGAAGAGTGGGCAAAGGATTGTCAGAGAAATTCACAAATACCAAACTCTCTATTGAGTTTCAAGTCACAAGGGATGTGATGAGAGATGACAAATGAGGTTAAAGAGTCCGTTTGATGTCCTTCAAGACTCCTAGAGTGAACCAACATCCATGAATGCACCATACAGGATGAATGGTGTGTGGATAGGAACTGCTTTTCCGTTGGATGTAGTAAACACTTGTAGTGGCCGACACACTAGGTGGATCAAAGTGGATCTGCTCTTAGGTTAATAGGCACCCACTCTCTTAGGAAAGGGATATTATTAACTTGAGCGCAAAAATGGTGACAACTAGTTTTAAGAATAGAATTTTCATGTAGCCCATGTGATGATGGACGACTCAATATGCACCAAGGAGAGCTCATCTTTTCCCTTTGAAGGGTGAAGGGTTCCCCAAGTTCCCCAAGTTCCCCAACATGTACCCAATAGCCTCACACTTTATCTCGCAACCTTTGCCCAATGTTGAAACTTCATAACATGTAATAGTGGGCGAAAGGTGCTTATATAATTCTAATTTGGAAGTGCAAACTTCTACTTGAGAGAGTGTCCAAAGTTTTTGAATTCTTTTTTTGTGATGGGTCGATGAAAGTGGCCATTTGCAAGCAAATTTTCTTTTGAAAAAAATGGGTATACACCACAACTAATTAATAGAACTAACAAATAAGTACTCATGTTCTTGGGGTTCTAAATACATGACTTCAATCACCTTGCACATTTGTGTAAATTGAACATAAATGTTTTAGCAACATACTTCACACCAAGAAATGGACAAAAATTGTCACCGAGCATAGGGTCTATTTTCCCTGGTTAAACATTTCCTGTTTCCAAGAGAATCCAACTAATACATTAGGGTTGCTATAGGAGGATCACAATCTCAAATTGGGTGTTCGACAAGGGCTATTTAAAATTCAAATTAGGGTTTGAGATCCCCTGATAATATAATGTTATAGAAACTGGTGAAGGGCCTTCAACCGAGCTTAATAATGCAAAAGGCTTAACACTTTAGCCTCCCATAAAAGCTGAAAAAGAACCTTTGAAGAGTTGTAGGGTCTTAGCTAGTTGTTCATGTTTCATGTAAGTAGCAACAAACGATTGCCTTAAAAATTACCCAAAGGAGACTTCACACCAAGTGTGTAAGTAGTTCATTATTATCATTAAACTTTGACAAAACTAATCCTAACTTTTGAGAAAAACAAATTGGAGGTTTTTCGTGGAGTTGGGTTCTATTAAATAAAGCATTGTAGGGAAAATAGGCGGGGATCGGTTACCCAACTTGGCCACCACACTTATGTTGGGCCCCTCTTTTTGGGAAAAATCCTCCTCCCCTCCCCCCCTCCCCAAAATTCCTTGGACTTTGCCCTCTATCAATAGGTTTACTTAGCTGCCCTGAGGCTTTCAATTTCCGACAAGAAAGACTAGGAACTCTTGTTGTTGAACATAACTTGCATGACATGTTGAGTGGTGACTATTAACATGCTCCCCTCTTTCTACGCATTTTGTGAGTATTGTGGCACACTCCAACAAATTCTTGACTCAAACAATTGCTTGGTGAACACACTTTGGTTAGGGAATAAAGTGTGGGTGACTTATGGGGAAATTTGTCCAAGTGCACGATGGGTGTTGCAACCAAAACAACAGCCCATTTGGCCCCACATCCCAGACTCCCAGGAACTTGGTCATATCCCATAAATGCTACAAAATGATTGCTAGAAGAGAATTTCCATATCTGTTTCTCAAGTACTTATGGTCAAATCTTCCATTGCACCAATATAGATGAAAATTAGTCAATTATGTGTAAGTAAGAATGTGGATGAATTCCACCCAATTATTGTGTGTAGATTTTTGGTTTGTGTGAGTATGCATCTTTGGCACTTGGATGAGATTGTGAGCTACCCTTTTTTTCTTCATTCATTTCCTTTCCATTGGGTCAAAGGTAAATGCTTTTAGGTAGTCAAGATTGAAGCTTTGGAAATCATTGGGTCATCCCCTAACAGAGTTTTCTTGAATGACTTTTAGGTGCATCCAAGATGTGTCAGTTTCAACTTTGAGGGTAGGTAGATTGGACCTGAGTGAACTAACATCCATCAGTGCACCATGTAGGATGGATGGCATGTGGATAGGAAACACTTTTTTCATCCTATTTCCATCTCATAGTTAACCACATCATAGTTAATCACATTGGTTAGCTATGTACTAACCATCTACATCTATCTACTAGCTACCTACCTAGTAACCATCAAATGCCTTACTTACAGACTTACCAACATAGGAACCACTTACATAAGGTAAATGGTTACCCACCTACTTACCTCTAATACTTGCCTACTTACATAGGTTAGTGTGAGGTGAAAATAGTTAAGAAGGTGGGGAACCTTGTTATGGTTCATCCACAATTGAAATAATGATTAACAAATTTGCAATGGATGGTGCACTGGTGGGTGTTGTGTTGGGTCACATAATTGGGGAGGATTGGATGAAGTTATTATGCATCTATTGCACTTGGATGACATTCAGCTACCTACCTTGTCCACATTGGTCAAAGGTGCAAAATTTGAGGTGGTCAAGATTGAGTTTTGGAAATCATTGGGTAGGTAGTAGTAGGTCCTGTAACAGAAGAATTCTCTTGAGAATATGACTTTTGGGTATTGCATAAGTTTCAACATTTATGTATTTTTTTTGGGGGGAGGTTTCATCAAATGTCAACTCTCACAGAATACTTGGAAGGAAACCCTAATTGGTAGGGTGTTCTTCGGAAGGGCTATCAGTCCAGCTCAAAAATAGTGGCAGCCAATAATATTATGAATACAATTTCCAATCATTCCTAATAAGATCAGTACTCAGGGGCCCTTGCCTACTGATACTCAATCCAAAGGCATAATTTAGTAGCCTAGAAGAGTGGATTTTAAAAGGGAGGAGGCTCAGCAAACCACTGAGACTGGAAAATATTTCTAAGGTAGGTTCTTGGCATGCATGAAATTCAACCAATACAACAACCTAAATGCATGCATGCCTCTGTTTGTTGCAGCTGCTTGACAGGCCAAGCCGACATAATAACTAACAATGTAGTTTTCATTTGGTCCAATGTTTTGAGGAATGTTCACAGAGTGTTATTATGAATTATGAGTTCAAATTGTTTTGGGGGAAGTTTTCACAATCTGTAATTGGTTTTGGGGTTCTATTTAGATGACAAACTTTTTCTGTAGTGGGATAAGCAACCAACCATCTACAAAGCTCCATGTTTTGTGTTATCAATGTCCATTTTGAAGTGAATGGACAAACTCGAGAATTCACAATCACCATGTGAATCAAAAGTGTCAAAACCAATTACACTTTGGAACAAGCTCTAGAACAACTTGTTACCACCTTACTAAATTTCTTACAACCTGTTTCATTACCCAACATTAGTAAATTGTACATAATTATCCTCTATTTACTCTACCTGACTGGTATATATATATATATATATATATTTCAGGTTAACCTTTAACCATGGGTAGGGCAATGTGTGTTGTGGGTATATGCTTCACTACAAAATGATAAGCTTGATCCTAACTAGCCTGGAATCTTCAGTACATACCTATCTTGGCTGCTTGGGCAAACAAGCCAGTGGTAGCCATTTCTCCAAGTTACCAAAAAGGGGATGAAATGTTAAGCTTTACCCACCTTTATGTTAATTTGTCTTTGGGCCCCAGTGCAATTGCTGCAAGTTCATCATCCCCAATTTGAGTGGAACTAGAAAGTGAGGGGAGTTTGGTAGCATTTAGTGCAATTGGGTATCATCACTTCAGAAGCTCTAGTGGACTCAAAACAACCACACCCTCAAAAAGGCATTTCAATCCTTGCAAATCATGTCCTTACAAAAGTGATGGAAACTTCTAGTACATACCAACACTGAAAAGGCAAAAAGGCAAGGGTTTAGGGTTTTGTCAAAAGCAAAAAAACCCTAACATCTTCTTGGTGCTACTTTATTTTTGTATCTTCACATGGTTGGGATCATTCAAGGAGTTGTTTTTTTGTTGGAATCGAGTACAAGGATTTGAGCCTTGGGTGCTTGCATCATACCCTAGGTTTGCAATTGTCATGAGTTTTCTTATGCACATCAAGAGGAAAGGGCGTGTTGTGAAGAATTTTTGTTGTTGTAAGGAGTTCATAATTTGTTCATATCATAGAGTCAGACATGGACAATACATTTGGTAAGATTAAGCACAAAGCTCATCCTTTTGGGTTTTATCATCAATCATGTGTTTCCTATGCAGGATTCAATCCCCAAAGTTGTCATGTTGGGGCTAAATTGTATCCAAACTTATCCTTTTACAACTATTTTGTTGGAAACACCAAGAGCCATAACCAATTTTTTGTTTGAGCCATATATTGATCACCTTTTCATGGGTACTTCACTAACAAAATTTTAAGCAAGGAGGTGGAACCTTCTTGTTAGCAACATGCCACATGACAATCTTGTATTTTGCTTGTTAAAGGCTAGGCAAGAAAAACTCATGGTATGTACAAATAAGACATTCATTCAATAGTGTAGAGCACTTGGTGTCGTCAATTTGCCCCAAGAATTTAGTCAAAAAGCACAATTCAAAAAGGAATTTGCAAAGGTCAACAAATTGGAGAGGAGAAACATAACTTGAATTCAACATACCTAAGTTCTATGCAATGCTTGGAAGTTGTTTTGTGTTGAGCCTTGCACATGAGCTTGTTATGTACTACATGACCTTAGAACCAACATATGAAATGATTGTTTTTTTCACACTTCAAGGACTAGCCATTGGGATGGAAACAACTTTTAAAGTTCATTGCTTGTAGATAAAACCTCTAGAACTTTTACATAGATTTTTAAACCTTTGGTTTTTCTCCATCACAACAAGTTGGTTGTTTTGGCCACCCTTGTCATGAGGTGTTAACTTGCAAGTGATTGTTGAAATACAAAAAAAACTCAAGGTCTTTGAGTTGGTCAATTTCTTAAAGTTGAGTTGTAATTATTTCATTTTACAGCCCTTGTCTTAAAAACAAAGATGAAAAATGTTTTGAATTGAATAACTCCAACCACATAAAATTATGTGTTTAAATAAAAACTTTAAACACTTCATGACCTTGTTTAGGTTATGATGTTTTATGTTTTGACTTATGTATAAGATTTGTTTTGCATGTGACACAATCCTAAGTTGTCATTTTCATGTTCATGATATCAACTTTCAATTTGAAAAACTCAAGTCCCCTTAAAATATGTATTTAATTTTAATGCAATATTTTTTCAACATAACATTCAACCCTATTTTGGTCTTTTGCCCCTATCCCAACTTGACCAAATTGTCATCTTGGACTTGTACATATTGATTATAATCAATTTGTCCAAAAACAAATTCAGTTTCAATTAACAAATTTTTTGACCGAAAATGTTTTGCCCCTTTTAAAATTATTACTATTATTTTATTTTTATTTTTGAAAATAATTCATTAATGTTACCTAGGTAAATAAGTATAGGTAGGTAGATTACCTACCTACTTACATACTTTAACCTACCCAAGCCAATTTATTGAACTTACTTAAAGTTCCTTACCTACCTTAGCTTATTGTAAATTATGTAACCTATCCTAAACTAGCCTACCTAAGTAATCATATGAATATGTTGCAAATGTGAAAAGTTGAACCTTTCAACAGCACAAAGATAAATCAATTCCTTAACCAATGGATCACAACTTCAAAAGATGATATTGTTTTATGAATTTATTCATTTGATTTATTTATTACAAATCATGGTACATAATTAGGCATGGTTAAGTAATAGGTAGGTAGGCGGCTAAGTTAGGTTAAACCTACAAGTTTACACAACCACCAACTTGTTCGTGCACTGATTAAACCACTTAAGTTACTTAGTTATTTAGCTTATCATCCCTACTTACCAACCCAACGTAGTTAAAACTTAGCCAAAATACCTTTTAACTAAACCTAGGTAAATAAACTAAACCTAACAAGTAACCTAAATGTGTTAGATTAAATTTTATATTATTACTTATCCACCTATTATTTTCCCATGTAATAAAAAGGTAGGTTAGGTTAGGCATTTCTTGAAAGGTACCTAGTTGATTTGAGTCCATGTCAAATCATTATGGCCAATTTGATTAAGTCTTTCAATCTTGATTTATCATTTTTTTAAATTGTCTTTTTGAATTAAATGTTCATATTAACACTTGGTAAAAAAATCAATTTAGTCAAAATATCTAGTCAAAAAAATCATTTGTTGTTTATGCCTAAGTCTCTAGTTAAGGTGAACATCTCTTTTGATCAATGTGAACGTTTTAGTCGAGTTAAACTTTTTGAAAAACTGTGATTTCTTATAAAGTCCTTTGTTGAATTGAGTTTTTTAACATGATTCTTAAACCAAATTGTAAATTGATTATGTTTGATGCTTTAATTGTTGAATAGAGGGCAAGTTTGCAACTATCACAAGTGTTTTTTGGCCAAACCTTAAACAAATAAAATATAGAATTGTAAATATATATTTCACAACATGTTGATAAGAAGATTCTACCTCCTTGTTGAAGACTCTTTTAATGAAGTAGTCATGATTGGATTATCAAAGTGCGATTCAAGCCCAACCTTGAACATAAAATTGTTCTGGTTCCTAGAAGAATTTTTACTTTCTAACAAAATAATGGTACAAGATTGAGATGAATGTAGTAGAACACCAACATGACAACTTTGGAGACTGAATCCTACATTTTAAAAAAAGTTGATGATAAAATCTAAAAGGATAAAATTTGTGCTTGAAAGCATTGTCCATGTTTAAAACTTTATGATCTGAACAAACCATGAATTATTTATAAAAAGGATTTGTTTCATGACCCTCCCTTGCCTTTTGATGTGAATACAAAAAACTCATGACAATTGCAAGCATTTGATATGATGCAAACACCCAAGACTCACATCTAAGTCCTTGATTCCAACAAAGTAACAACTTGAATGATTGTGATCATGTGGAAGTATATAAATAAATTGTCACATTGATAGGTTGTGATTACTTGTTGAAAATCAATGGCAATTTAATCATAAACTACTAGGATTGGTATGCTAGCAAGCAATCTTGAAATTCCAATGGACAAAGCTCAAATACATCAATAATAGTAAGTTGCAACTGTTCATGATACAATAATCGATATCACTAATCTTGCTCCTCAACTTGCTTCCATCTTTGCTTGTGAAAGACATGAAAACCTAAACTATGAGCAAACTGTGAACAAACGCACTAGAGTAATTCATCAAAACATGAGTCTAGTTACATTCTTTTAATTTTATTGCAATAAGTCACGATGTAAGGACTTCCACACAACATCATCACATTGTTAACAAATTTGGATTGTAAAAACTTTCTTATGGGTTCTTCTATCTACTAGTTTGCACATAGTGAGTTGAAGCTCATTGCATAATCCTGCAAATCTTGTGAATTGATGACTCAATTTCATTAAACAAAACTCAATTTCATATCACTTTTAAGGTTCATTCAAATTGGGGATGAAACAAGGATTAAAGGGAAAAACTAAGGCCCAAAGACACGATGATTTTTTAGATAACTTCATATGCTATATCTATCACTAATGAGCCACTTTGTTTTGTTTATTTGTTTGAAACTATTCAATGAACAAATTGGGGAGGCACCAGAAAACCCAGGTCAATGATCAATCCTCCCTTTCATCATACATGCAACTGGTCACCCTAATACAGCCAGATTGAACCAGCACCCACCCAGTGCACCATCCAGTGGATGGATGCTCCTTATGACTCAGTTGTGGATGTTCATCCTGAGTTCATCCTCAACTGAGTTATTCTAGGGTTTCACCTGAGTAACCCCATTCTGTTAAAAAAAAAAGAGATACTACATATATATATGTAGGTAGGGTTTAGGGTTTAGGTGACTTCTATGTAAGTAGATGGTTTCTAGTTTCTACATAGGCAAAGGGCTGAGATTTTATACCAACCTATTTACAAATAGGTAGGTTGGTAGTTTAAAAAGCAACTGAGGTAACCACCATGGTTAGCTAGTGAACTGGAACCCAACAGAAAATTTGCACCCTGGATCTTATTAGGCCTAGTGTTAAAAAAAAATGTCCACTCGAGATTGGGCAGAGGACTGAAAAAATCAAAGCTACCTGGTGTAAAACAAGAGGAGAAGAGGGCCATGTGAAGAAATAAGCTTTGCCATGAATTGTGTAGTAATAACCAAGTTTGTTGGCCTTGCCTAACAAGGCAAAGGATATTGTGTTTAGAGTCATTATAGAGTATTATTATTGTAGCTTAAGGGATTTTGGCCCCTCTAGGTAATAATAATAGGTCTATTTGTATATGAGGATTTATTTTTTGGGGAAAGATGGTATTTTAGCTTGTGTTGAAACTTGAGATTAGTTACAGAGTTATAATAATATCTTGAAGGAGTTTTGGTTTCTTTTAGAGGATTTGCTTTGACGATTATATTTTTGCATGGTGAAATATTTGAGTTTCCATAATTCTTCTTTTGCCTTAAGAGACTTGTTAATGTGAATGGCAAGGCCACACAACACACCCACCCCTTGCTTGTTGTTGAACAAACAACACAAGTTTGTTATTGTAGTTGTCACTTCTCAATGACACAAAAGTGTGTATATTGATCCAAGCCAAACCCATAAGAATGTTCTACACATAAGGCCACCTCACCTCACCCGCCCCCACATGTAGGTGTGAATAAAACCACCACTCCTTTTGTTGTTTGTTCCAACCAAAAGGTTCATAAAGAATAAGAAGTTTCTTTAAAAGGATCTTGAGCTTGTCGTCTCTTGTATGGGGCAAAACAACAAATTTGAGCCAAGGATGGAGCAATAAGCAATAACCTAGTAGTAGAAGCAATCGGTTACCCAATTCAATTTATACACTTACAAGTCTTGATGAACAATCTTACCTCCGTAATAGAGAGAGAGAGAGAGCTTTGGTGAAACATGATCACCAAGTTCTTGCTCATCTTCTTGTGGTTGCCCTTAACCCAAGTACCTACCTGGTCATGTTCTAAGTGCTGCTTACTACTACTACTACTACATAGCTGAAAACTCCTGGGGTTTTAGCTTCATTGTGAAGAGCTCGGGGCTGATTTGGTTGTCCCTTTGGAGTAATTCTTCAGTGTGGATTGGTTAGGCCAGCAGAGGGAACCTTGCTCTTTAGAATGTTCCCATCACTTTTAACCTACTATTTACACCTATTAATCGGCCCTGGCGGGGGGGGGGGGGGGGGACAGGAACCATTCTATTTCCAGAATTTGCAGAAACCTCCCAATTACGAACCCGAGTGCACATTCCGGTCATTGGAGAGGGTACAGACAGTCGGGAAACCGCCACGTGCTAGACGGCCATGCGAGAACAGCAGGGAGTTGGCCGAGTGTGAACGGGGAGTAACGGCAATGGCTGACTACGAAGCCGTCACAGCCGCTACTAAGTTTTGAGACATGGAACGTGCCGCAGTAGCGAGCGAGGTCCTGGTGGGTTTGTCACCTGGGAAAAGGACCTGAGAAAAGGTCATTTCCTGTGACGCAAGTTTTGAGCAGCAACAAGCGAGCCAGGTCCTGGTTGGGTTGTCACGTGGGAAAAGGACCTGAGGAAAGGGGTCCTTGTTTTGGTCCTACTGGGTGGTTGTCACCTGGAAAAAGGACCTAAGAAAAGGCATTGGCTTTGGTCCGGGTGGTTGGTTGTCACCTGGAAAAAAGGACCTGAGGAAAGCAAGGGGTCTTGGCTTTGGTCCTGGTGGTTGGTTGTCACCTGGGAAAGGGACCTAAGAAAAGGTCTTGGGTTCTTTCTTAAATTTTCGGGCAGGGCAGTCCAGGGACGAACAGTCCGTCGGTCGGTCCGTCGGTCGTCGCCTTGACACAAGCAAGCTTCGCTGCCCAGAGCTTCTTCCGCCATCGCTCCTTCCTCGTATCTCTTCTCTCTCTCTCCCTCCGACTCTCCCTCCCCCACTCTCTCTCTCACTCTTGTCGTGTCTTCACGCTTCCCAGAGAAAGAGAAGGCGAAAATTCGCTCTTGTCTACAATCGGACTACAATCTCTCTTCTGACTCCTGTTGAAAAGTTTGCTCTTTTTGGAAGCTTCTTTGGGTGGTTGTCGCAGCTTCTGAAGCTTCTTCGCTCTCGCTTTTGCTTTCCGGTTTCCCCCCAGAATTCTTCTTTCTTCACGGTGTAACGCCACTTCAGGAATTCTTTTCGGGTCTCCATTGCCCTCTCTCTCTTTCTCTTACGTGTCCCCATTTGCGATTAAAAGTTTCCTTTTTGGTTAGAGTTTTCTGGGTTTTTTCCTTTTTCTCTTTTGGGTTTGAATTTCGTGTTGGTGAAGCAAAATTGCGAGGAAAATGATACTAGCTTGTACAACAATGTGTGGTTTGCAGTGTTTTCGCAAGGCTTTTGTGTTGTGGGTCTTGTCCTAGACTAGTTTCTGCTTGTTTTTGTGTAGAATTTTCCTGCATTTGGGTGTGTTGGGTATTTGTGGCAATTTCAGGATCAGTATTTGCAAGCATTTGGAGTTCAGGATCAAGCAATTTGTGTTGAGGGACAGGACAGAGACAGAGAGACCCACACACCCAACGAGAAGAACAGAGGTAGGCACAGGGAGCGCAATGGTGGCGGGTGGGAAATTCGGGCCCAGGGAGGGACCGCCATGGTTGGCAAAGCTGCTGTCGATCGCAGAGTTTTTCGGGCATTGCAAGACGCATCTCACGGGGAGGAATGAGAAGAACCACTTCTGTTTCGACTGTCAGAGAGGGCCGCTATGTCCAGTGGGAGTGGCGGAGTCGCACGCGGGCCATGCGACGGTGCAAATCCGCAAGGCATCGCACAGGGACGTGGTGAGAGTAGTCGACATTCACAAGGTCCTGGATTTCTCCAACATCCAGCTCTATACCATCAACTCTGCCAAGATCCTGTTTCTGCAGAGCAGAAAACCCCCGCAGCAGGCGCCGAAGATGACCAAAGGAGGAGGAGGCGGCTCCTCAGGAGGGCTACCAGCACCGCATTACTGCCATACTTGTCAACGCAGCATTGCCGATCCTGTCCGCTTCTGTTCTCTCCTTTGCAAGCTCACTGGAATCCGCCAAAACACCCACGATTTCACCCTCTCCTTTACGTTACAAGCCGGCTCTGAGGGCGGCGGCGGCGGCGGTACTATGAGCGGAGGATCAAGCCATGGATTGGAAGCTGCTGGAAACAGCACTCTCGCGGATTTCTACTACCCGACGACACCCAAATCTAGAGCCAGGAAAGGGACGACTCACATGAGCAACAACAACGAGTCGTCGGCAAGCAAGAACAAGAAGAAGAGGAGGAGGAAGGCGCTGTTGTTGGGTAGTGTGGGACTGGGATCATCAGCTCCTCATGGCAGTGATCAACAACAACTACTGTTTACCGACGGAAACAGTCTTGCTGCAGCACATCAACAACAACAACAACAGTCGACGCTATCGCCATCATCATCGTCGCAGCTCAATGTGCCGTCTCCTCGGGCTCAGGAGCTGCCGGAATTCCAACAGGCATTGTCGGAATTCCAACAGCTTCTCAACAGTCCATCCAGGAGTCTTGTTGTTACAGGACCTTCGACTCCCAAGGGTAGAGAATTGCGGCCGAGCACATGCAGGGTTCGGCACAGGAAACAGGTGCATCCTCTCCGAGCACCTCTTTTCTGATCCATCTACTCAGGAAAGAATTCCCTGGACTTTTGGCGGAGCTCAGGAATGGGATGGATTTTGGTGGAGCTCAAGAATGGGATTTTGGTGTGGAGTTCAGGAATGGATTTTAGGGATTTTGGGGCGGAGCTCAGGAATGGGATTTTGGTGGAGCTCTCTCTCAAGCTCAGAAGCAACCCTGTTGGAAGTGGTGGTGGTGGTGGTGGTGATTCAAGTGCAATGGTGTACAATGGCACAAATGGCATACAATGCAGAGTAAAAACATTGGCCTGAATGGCATCAAATGCAGAGCAAAACAATGGTGTGAATGGCCTCAAGTCTCTTACTTTGTCTCACTGTTGTCAGAATCCTCAGTATTTTATTTTTTCTCAGATCTCCAATTGCTTCTTCACACCATATCTAGTGTAGATCTTTGATTTCTGTTGGTCCTTTGTCACTTAGGTTTTCCAGCAGTTGTTGTGGTACCTACCACTTGGTAATAGTCAAGGACAATTGAAGGTGGTACCCTATTTTCTCAGAGGCGAATTTTTAAGCTTTTGAATCAGCAACATTCGAGAGAGATGATTTCATGTTTGCTGATTAGTGTGTGTAATTTCATTTTGCAGGTGAACTGATTAGTAGGAGGGGAAACCCCAAAAGAAGTAGGAGTTGTTATTACCTATACTGGTGAGGCATTTGAGGCCAATGGAGAAAGATTTTGAGAGCGGCTCATACAAAAAATACACGAACAAAGAAAGCCAATGATCGTCAATCAAGAGATACCATGAGTGAGTGCACTGCCCCCAGCCTAATTTAAGTACCATAATGTACAGTTTGGGATTTTGCAAAATGGTTTTGCAGCGAACCCGCAACAATGTAATATTTAGTCTCTTTCATGAGGAAATGAGATTTTCTTTACTTAATTTTTGTGGACAGATGGAAACACAATCTGGCCACTAAACATGTATATATATTACTTATAGAAACTGGGTCCTCAAAACCTGCAAGGAGGCAATGGTTACCCTTACATCTTTCTACATCAAACTGACATCGCAATAGTTTTATTTGAATTCCTATATAGGCCCAGACTCAATCTCAGTGGAAAAGCATTGTTCAAAGAGCATTTGAAGGAGACAAGTGTGGGTTGTAAAATACTAAGCTCTGCTTAGGTTAATCTGCTTTAAGGCGAAATCCTTGGAACACCCAAAAGCATGCTTGTATATACGTTGCTACAGAGTATAAAATGGTGATAGTTTTTTAATGCATTTACTGTATTGCATTGCTTTGTGCTGGTGTGGGACTTGTTTTTTTTCTCTTAGGAATTGGTGATGGATCTGTGGTTCTTACTGTTGTTGCTTCACTTTTCAGTCGGCTATGAGCTTGCAGATGTCTTGTCAAGCTGGAATGAGTGCCTACACGTTATGTATGTCAAGCTGGAATGACCTTATGTCATCGTGTAGACTACATCCAAGATGGTCTAGTCTAATACACACCCAAAAAAAAAAAAAAAAAATCACCTTTTGGAAATTATTTTGTTGCTTTTTCTCCAAGAAAAACTTGATTCATGTTTAGTCCTTTGTGAGCACGGTACATGTTGAGACTGGAGAATCTCATATGTACAACCATGAAACACCCGCAAGAAGATATGTGTGATTCATTCAACTATGGTTTGCTCAGCAATAATGATTTGCAAGAATTATTGTTGATTTTGAAAACTTCAAACACAAAACTTAATCTGGAGTAATTTGGAGTCAAAGCCTCAAAGTTCTATACACATATAATGTTCTCTCATTCTCTCTCTCTCTCTTCTTACTCTTTCTGTTCACTTTTGTTTCTTTTTCCTTTTTGTTGTTTCCTTTTCTCAGGGTTAATAAGCTCGTTGCAACAGGTCGATGTTTGATACTACCCTCTACACCCAGTTGATATCTTCTCATATCAATCTCAATTATTTGCCTTTCCTGGCATTATTATTATCTTTGAATTATTTATGATATATTGCTTTGGTTCTCAAAAAAAAATCAAAGAAATTAATTTATAACTATGATTCTCAAGCAATTGTAAAGGACCCATTCTGATATATAACCGCCGTAGTTCTCAAAAAAACATATAAGAACATGCAAGGATGTTATTGTGTTTAGATTCATTATAGAGTATAGTAGCTTAAGGGATTGTGGCCCCTAGGTAATAAATACTAGATCTATTTTTATATGAGGATTTTTGAAATATGATATTTTGGCTTGTGTTGAAACTTGAGATTACGTTATAAAGTTATGATATTTTGAAGGATTTGGTTTCTTTTAGAGGGGGTTTTTTTTTTTAAAGATTATATTTTTGCATGGTGAAATATTTGAAGAATAATTCTTCTTTTGCCATAAGATACTTTTTAATGTAAATGGCATGGCAGATCCCTGGTTTTGAATATTCTTTTGTTGGAATAGGCACAAGAATGGAGGTGTGGAATCAACAACATTTTGGTAAATCTGGAACCCAAACAAGAACAATGAAAAAAACTCAAAAATACAAGTTCAAGTTCTTCAAGTAAGCAAGTTGAACCTTTTTTTCTTTTCTTTTTTTCTTTTTTTTAAATTTTATTTTGGGTGGAGAAGTCCTAAATTGGCTGAATTTCATAAGTAAATGACCAATTTTAAACAGCTAAAAAATCAATTAAACTATTGAACTTGGAATCCTTGATCAAAAACATTTAACCTAGGCTCAACAATTCTTGTAACAACCAAGAACCTGCCAACACTAGGAACTTGTCACTTCACCATGCAAGGTAATGGATGTCAACCCACTATGTCAACCTAGAAAATGAGTTATGCCCATTTAACCCATGCCCAGGCAAGTTCCCGGATTAAGCTCACTCCAAATGTGAAGGATTTTTTTCCAAAATGGTTTATTTCCAAAGTTTAACAACAAATTAAAACCAAACATTTTGTAGGTTTGAAGTTCAACAAAGAACTAAAATTAATATTTAAATATGAAAATTAGCCCACTTGTTAATTTTTCCAAAAAAAAATCAACTTGCCTACTTTAAAAAAAAGTTAACCTTGTGTTTTTTCACAATTCTAGTTTTAGTTCCAAATTTAGCAAAAGGCTAGTTCCACAATTCAATTATTGTGTCAGTTTCAACAAAAGGGTGCTAGCCCAATTTTGGGTCACAAGAACCTGAGCTTGAACCCTTTAGATTTAACTCTACAAATAAAATAGTCTCATGCAACATTAATTGTTTCTAACATTGTATGGGTATTGACTTTTGAAAATACCCAATTGAATTTATTATTGGATCCAAGATTGATTATTGGCTAGTTTGGAACAAGTATATAACTGATATTGATATTAATATAAGATTAGTATGAGGCTAATTATATTACCTAAGGTCCCTATTAAGTTGGTAAGACTATCAGCTTAGTATTCTTTTAAAATCATGCCAATTTGGTCAAGTTTTTCCATACCCAACCAAGATATATTTTGATGAAGATGTTTTTTCAAGAGTAGAATGTAGTCATTACTAGATTGCAACTAGGGTGGACTTGGTTCCAATCCTTGTGGACACCTTGGTCTCACCCAAGTCTAGATAAGTTTGGTTGCAATTTTTTAAAACAAAATTTTCAACGTCAATATGGTCATCAAAATTCAATAATCATATCTTGATGGCTTGGGTATGTCTTTCTTTTGTAATTGAACTCCGATTGCCATATGAACTAGGATCCAAATCTAGCTAGTCATCCTTGTTTGCGAGAATACCATTGGGATAAAAAATTTACTCCTCCAAAAGAATTACTATTTTGACTTAGGTTGACCCAAAGCCAATGTGACATTAGGTTATGTTAGTGTCACATTGTTATGTGATGTTAGCGATGCAAAGTGACAAGTTGGTGACTTTGATAACCTCAATGGGTGGATTTAAGTGACCTAATAATGACAATGCATCATTCATTTGAAACTCATATGATTTAGGTAACATCACACCTAAGGTGCATTCACAATTAGGGTTTGTTTCATTGCAAAATCGTCTTGAACTTCAACTTTGATTGATTGTTATGACTTGTACAACTTACAAGTTGTCTTTTTATTTCATTAAATATGAATCAACAATTTTGATGATTAAAGCATGTTTTTAAATGTTTTGAAACACCAATTAGAAACCATGCATGTCTCATTGCATAGTTTTATTGGAAAGGAATCAAATTGAATAACAATATTTGTTCAAATTATTTCATATTTTAACCATAAATATAATAACATATGTTTTACATAATGACATAAAATTTCAGTACAATAAAACATCAAATTTTGTGGAATTGATGTTAGAATTGTGAATTTTTTTCATTAATAAAAATGATCGTATTAATTTTTTTAATAATTAGGTTACATTCCAAAGTTAAGCACATGTGGAATTCATAATAAAAGCAAATTAATTACACTATGGAAATAGAATCCAACAAGATACCTCGAATTACACAAACCATGTGACAAGGTTTCAACAGAAATCCATAACTAAAAAAATTTCGACCCTAATTTAATTCATGAAAATCTTATATTTAAAAAATGAAAATCTAAACAATTTATTTCGTTGAATAGGAGAATTTATAAAAAATTCCATATATCAATATATATTTATTTTTAAGGTTTTCATAACCTTTTCAAAAAGTCGATTTTAGTAGTGGTGTCATCACGTCATATTCCATACCAAAATATTCATTAAAATGAACATTATATCAAAGCAAATTAAGTACATATTCATTTATTATGAACTATTATACATATTTTTTGAGAATAAGTTAAGTCCTTTCTCATTTAATCATTTTTTATTTGTTCCATGGCCAATTATAAAATTTCAAAATCTTGCAAAAATTGTCATGTGATGTGCCTTACTTCTTCCTATGCACATATGAAATGTCAAACTTGGTAATTTGGTAGAACCCACATGGGGAGTTCACCAGCCAAAAAGACTTTGTCAGCTCAGCTACCATTCATCCATTTTATTTTATTTAAAAAAAAAATTTGAAAAAATTTGGGATCTTATAGGTTATATATATATATATATATATACACACACAATTTTTATTTATTTTTTAAAATATATATTTTTGGGGGCACCAAGTAGATTATCAAAAATGCATGAATAATAACAATTTGTTGTGCATAAGGGTAGGTTTTCACATAACCAGTTGAGAACCACTGGTAAACCTGTCAGTTATACACTAGTTATAGGATTTTTTTAATAATAATAATAATAATTATTATTATTATTGTATTAGTGTTTAATGATGGATGACCTATATGGATGATAATTGGGTCATCCAGGTAGGTTATTAGCTTTTGAAAATTCAATACTAGGCGATTATCAATACAACCGGTTATCAAAAACTCAATAACCGGCCAACATGTTCTGCCTCTGAAAGTAGAAATCAGTGTTGGCAAGTTAAAGATACATAAGAGGTTCTCTGGCCAGGTCTAAGTTAGGTTTTACTGTAGAAACCTTCTTCGGTGTTGGCACAAATTCTTGACCATCACACACAAACCCAGCACTCAACCGTGCAAAGAAAAATGGTGAAGTGATGTGGGTTTGAATTACTTGCCATGAGGGGAGGACGGGTGGAAGGGGCCGCCTGGAGAACCATTATGCAGCAAAGAGCCACTAGCAGTTGAAGTGCAATGGACAACAAAAAGAAGACACAAACCAAACTGGGTTTCTCTCCAATTGTTCAGACTATTAAAATGTCCTACAATCTCATTTCCTTCTCCCAACAGGTTGGCTTCCAGTATTCAGTTTTGGTGAATTTCTCTTCCCTAGTAAGTGTGCACCTACATAGTTCTCATGAACCCATTCAAGATCTTAAGTATTAATCCAGTTTTCACAAAGTTTTCTTTGCTAGTAAGCTGTGCACAGTAGATTGAAATTTGTTATGGGTAGAAGAGATCTATCCATCTTCTACCCATCTTGACATCCAAGTACCTGCATAATATTTCTCATACAATTCAAGTCCTGAATACTTCCAGATCTCAAGCATATGCTGAACTTCACCCAAAAAAGAAAAAAAATCGCTAATGCATGCTGCATGATTGCATAGATCTCAACCCATTTCATTCAAGTACCAGCTGCTGCATAGTTCTCAACCAATTCAAGTCCTGAATACTTAGATCTCAAGTAGTGTTCAGTTTTGGCAAAAGCTGCATTCTTTGCATGTCTATGCATGCCTCCATAGATCTCTCCAGCTTCAACAATCTAATACAATTTCACAAGTTCCGTGATGTCAACAAATTACTTGTCTCTGGTCTCTAAATGAGCTTGATCCATTGTGATCTACATACAAACATGGGTTGTAGTATTTAGTGTACTAATATATAGAGGGTGTTCATTAGGCTTATGTGTAGGTGTGAAGGAAAATTGTTATTGCTAATGAAATTGCCGGATTTGCTAGTCTGAATTTATTTGTTTTAGTTATCTTGAGTGAACTAACAAGTAAAATGTGTAATAGGGTTTTTTAGGTTTGTGAGAATTTTAAATGACCAATGGAATTGGTAGAAAGGAATCATTATTTGCAATGTTTAGTAAAATAAGGTTGTGTGGGGATATGAAGATTTTTTTTTCCCAAGTTAATGGGATTGTTGGATTTGGTGGTTTAAATGTGTTTTGTCTGTTATTTTGAGTGAATCAACAAACTAACAATTGAATGTGTAATAGGGTTTATGAGAATTTTAGAGGACCAATCAAATGGTAGAAAGGGACCCTTATTTTTAATGTTCAACAAAATAAGGTTGTGTGTAGACATGATGATTTTTTTTTCCCAAGCCAATGGGATTGTTGGATTTGGTAGTTTAAATTTGTTTTCTTAGTTATCTTGAATGAATTAACAAACTAACAACTAAATGTGTAATAAGGTTCTTGCACTTTACTTGTGCACTTTGTCAAACCATTATTGTCCAATTATCCATAAACATTTCATCCATATTCAGATCTTTTAAAACTTTTGAGCAATTGGCGGCTCCATACACAAACTACCAAATGCTTATCCTTATATTATCCTTATATTTATATTTGGCTAAAAGGCTTTAAACAAAATCGATATCCAACCGTAGGGCTTAGAAAATGTCAAATATGCATTTTGGTTAAGGTTTAAGAAGATCTTGTGACTAGCTCAATTTTTGACATTTTGCCCTTTCCTTTAACTTTGCTACAAGCTTGTATTTCACTCTTCACACTTCGTACTTTCTTTGAGCTTTTTATCAACCAAATGCTTCACTTTTGGTTTTGCTCTCAACTTTGCAACAATAGTGTGTTGTAATTTTTCTTTTGAACTTTGGACCTAGTATTTTTTTTGATTGGTCATTTGTGCTTCGAGGGAGGTTATTTTTTGAATTTTCTACGTTATTTTTTTGTTATTTTGGTTTGCAATGTCTTTTGTTTTCTTGGCAAGGGACATTCAAGAGGGGCCTTTGAATTTGTTGCTCAACAATTTGGAGAGAGCTTAATTGTTTGTTTAAAACATCTTGCAATAAAGGTGAGCTTTACATTTCTCAACTTTTATTGTGTTTTTTTTGCTTTGGGAACTTGAAGGTTGATTCTAAATGTTAGTCTTATGTGTTTTTTTTTGGTGTTTAAGTACAATTTGTTTTTTTGATGGCTAAAAAGGACAAGTTTTATTTTATTGAAAAGGTGGGTGCAAAGTTGATGAAGATGTAAATCAATTATCCACAATCAAATGCCTACTTTTTCACCCTCGAATGTTGAAAGCATGCACCTTCAAATTGATAACTTTTCACATGTTGCAGTTTTGAAACTTGGAGTTGTAGAAATGAAAGTTATGTTGTAGAAACACCATTATCAAGGGTTTTTTTGTTGAGGTTTTTTTTTTTTGTCAATGATAATTTGAACATTGATTTGGAAAACTCACAAATGTTGTGATGCATCATTTATAGATCCAAGCAAACGACCATGACAATGTTATGATGCAAAGATCTATTCTTTATAAGGGTTCTATTAAATACAATAAAACAAATGATGTAACATTGATGAAAACTCAATTGGAATGTGCATACCCTAACTTATTTGCTCAGAGGAAGTTGTGACTTGATAAGGTGGCAAAGATTAATCATAATTGGCAACTAAACGAAAAAATTCAAAGGTCAATTTGCTTATGCACCATCACTACATTCTTCAGTGCCACAAACATTTTTTTAAATGATTACCCACAATAAATGTTTTTTGAAAATTTGGAATTTTATACTTGCAAGGGTTACATGCCCCTCTAAACCACTTGTAAAAACATTTGGTTTTGGAGGTTAATTCTACACTAATACCTTCATGTGTAGTTTCCTTTTCACTATTATCTTATGGAATAAATGTTTTTTTCCATGGTCATGAAGACATTGGATATGAATAATTTGCCAAGTTTTTCATTTGCAACAAAAACATTTTCAATTTTTGATATGTGAATGTCACAAGGTGAATTGCACACATGTGGTGTAGTTATCAATTTTATGAATGAAACAAGGGTGCCCAATATGGATCATGTCGTTGTTGGGTTATTTGAAGTGAATCAAACAATTGAAACTTTCCATGATTGTGTAACTTCGATCTCTACTAGAAAATTTTGGTTCGCTACATCAAGTGATTGCATTTGTAAAAGTTAAAGGCAATAATTTGATAATCTTGGTGAAAACTTTGCAATCCATCATTAATTATGAACCTTTGAAACTATTTTGGGTTTATGATACTTATTTTGGACACATGATGTCCAAAGCTTGTCAATATGTTATAAAACCAAACAATGTTTATGTTGGCCTAAAACATGTGAATGTTCAAAAGATGTTCAAATTCAGTTATGGGTAGATGCAAATTATGGTGGCTCACTTTTGTGACGAAACGGTATTTTTTACCTTTTATTCAAATGCATGTGGTGATTAATATATCCTTAGATCTACTAATTGGGACTTAGATCTAAACTAACAATTTCATTACAAAGAGAACTATGTGGTTATTTATTGATAAAAAGTTCATTTACTCAAAGTTGGGACTTTTGAAGTCGAAAAATATGGACTGGTCATCTAACTAGAACATGACAAAATGGAAAAATTATATTGATTCACATTTCAAATTTGTTATTGGGGCTCAATATATAATGTAATACAAGATGAATTAGTTCATATGAGGAATCTTTTCTTTGGAAACCTTAACCATTTAATAGTTAAGGATTTTTAAATGGTTAAAATTTGAGTTGCAATTTTTTTTTTCAATTTTTTTGTCTCAAGAGCATATTTTTGAGATGGGGCATTATTCCTTTGGACTTTGTAGATTTCCATTGTAGGACTTCCAAAATTTTTAAATGACATTAACTACATTAAATACAAGTTTTCACATAGATTTGGGAAGGTTTGTAGGTGATTGAACATGTATTATTCAAATGTTAGAATAATAATAACTTTTAAAGTAACAACCATGTCCATTTAAATCATTTAAAAAAATCTTATATGGATTTATGAGGAGTATAATTTCTATCATTATTGAACCATTGTACCATGCATTTGTCCTTATAGAAAAAGTTTATTTAGATTAAAAATTCTAAGAAAGGGAAGCAAGAGTGGGAAAGGATATGTCATGTCAATAGGATGCATCATAAAAAACCAAAGATTCCTTTGAAGACCATATTCACTATCAAAGTCAATATGTTTGAAAAGCTATGGAATTTTAAAAGGCCATAATTATATGTTATGGAAAATAGAAATTTGTGTCTTTACAACAAATAATACTTAAGGCCCCAAATGTGGGCTATTGCAAAGGCTATCACATTTTATTTGAACCATGTTGTATTAGTGTCTATGTTAAATCAATCAAGGGGCCATTGGTTGTTAATAACCATTACACTCTTACAATGAACATGGAAGCTAAACTAATGTGACTTTTTGGTGGGCTTGAATTATTTGATCTAGTTGAAACTAAGATCTTCTTTTTGCACATAAGTATGTCACAAGAGGTTATAAAGGTGATCAAAACCTTTTCTAAAGTTCTTGAAATATTTTGATGCACAATGGGTTCAAAACATGTTTGCCTTCATGTTACTTATAGTTTTCAAGGTTTCGCATTTTGTGGAAAATTTAGTGGGTACTAGGAATGCAATTTGGCTAACCTTTAAATATGATGCCAAAGTTGTCATTTTTGATGGTCTACTTTGATTAATTAAGCCCTATTGCTAATGCATTTATATGTTCAATAGTTGATATCTTAAATTAAGATTTTAAAAAAAAATTGTTTGGTGTTGGAGCTTCAATTGAAGAATTTTCACATGCATTGGTGACTGGCCAGTTTTTTTTAAAATTTGTATTCTCCCATTTGCATGTGTAGATCCACTTGCTTGGTGGCCAATTTCCAATTGTGGGCCTAATTGTCAAACAAATCTTTGGAATTTTGAATTCATAAATAAAAATTAAATAGGTGTTTAGTCTTGTTGGTGTGTTATTGTTTGTAGGCAGTGAACATGGATCAAATTATCATTTATGGTGAAAAATTCGCCTAATGACATGAAAGTGGAATATTTCTTGGGGGAAGAAAAATATGACGTAACAAAAGAATCTAATATTTTAATCATTTGCAAGTCGATCCATGGTGATTAATTGTGTGGAACTAAAGTGGGTTGTGCGAGATATGGTTGGGGTAGGGAAATGTGTTGCAATTGTGCAAAGTTTTTCAAAGATCTAGGGTTCAACTCCTTCACAAGATATTTTATTTTAGATTTTATTTGTGTTATTTTTGTTATTGTATACAAATTATACTCTTGCAAAAAAACAAAAAATCAACATGCATAACCTTTATATATATCCTCCATGTCTTAAAAATTGGCCTGTTCATAATCAACAAAAGAATTTTAAGATTGAATGTGTAACCATTTCTTTAATAAATTGATTTTTTTAATACAAATATGTCCTTATTTCAAATGTAAATAATATGTTGTAATTAGTATGCACATGTTTAATAACTCTATAGATTGATTCTTACAAGGTTAAATTAACAACACTTAAGATCTATTAAAGGTTCTATGAACACCCCACTCCCCCCGCACCCCTCCTCCCCAAACCTCCATAAAAAAATGAACTCATAATTCACAATAACATTTGTTAAACATTCCTAAAAATTTGAGACCAAATGAAAAATGACATTGCCAACTTTTTTTCAAAATAAATTATGGGCATCAACTGAAAATTACATTGTTTTGTGGTTCATCCCCTCATAAACAAAGTCAACAAATATAACCATACCTTTCTTAAAAATTGTGGTTGTATTTTTTCGAGGAAGAAAAAAATTTGCACGAAGTTTTTATTGTTGGACATTGTTCTAGGCTATAAATTGTATAAGGGTCTACAACTGATTTTTTTGCATATAAACCCACTAGAAATACAAAGGAAAATTCTATAAAAAAAAAATTGTGTTTTAAAAAGTTTTCATTGTTATTTATCATCTTAATGATTTTGTATTGTACCCATATGTTACAAGTTTTAGATTGTCCAATGGGGTGCAAGCAACCTTTTTTGGCTCAAAATCCCTAGTTTTTTCTTAAGTTATTTTCCTTCATGGTTTCAAAATTGCTTCCCAATATCCAACATTTCTTCATAGAAGTTTGAACTTTTAACCCAAAGTGGGCAAGAGTGATGGTTGTGCATTGTGTGTATACAATTGTTCAACACACCTAGCCTTACTAATCTCTTTAGTCATGATGGTTGTCTACTTAAACTACTAGACCCTTCTCAATGAAGGTTTACATTTAAAACTTTGGCATTTTTGAGCATAGGACACCTAACCTTATAAACTTCAAAAAATTTACAAATTTATTGAAAAAAATTAAATGAATCATAATCCATTAAAAACTTGCCAAGACCTAACTAAAGTTAAATTAATCACTTTTGAGCTTTGAAACAAGTTATTAGCAATTACATTGCAAGATTAATTGTATCCAATTGTGAATAAGGTGCATTAATTAATTGACAACCTTCACATGAACATGACTCAATGGTTGTCCTTGATTAAATGGGTTAATATTTATGAATAAAAAGAAAGTTTTAAGATCAATGTTGTTTAATATCAAAATTTGAAAATAACTTCTAAGGTTTTTTGTTGTTTTTTTTTTTTTTTAATTCAATAAAATCTCTCGTAAGATATTGAACCTAATTTTTCAAATTCTTAAACTTCCCAATTTGCCATTCTTTAGAGGAATCCAAACAAAGTCTAATTGAGAGCTAGGATTGATTATTATCCAGATTGCACAAACACACCCCCAATATTTGAGATGGTGCATGCACATACTAGTTTTGTACAACCAATTTTAGCTAACAACAAAACTCAAATGTACAATCTACATGCTTCCAAGTGCATCTTGTCAAGAAAAGATTGAAACTTGTACCAAGTACAACAATTTAATCCTATGTTGCTAGGTAGGTGGGAATCAACCTCCAACTACCTATGAATAATGTTGTGTCCAAGACTCTAGTGCATTTTGGTCTTATGATTACATGATCCATCATCTATCACCTAGAATCCATATGAAATTTACAATTATCTTGACCAAGTTCAAAGTCCTTATGTATGTGGACCAACACAATGCAACATGTACTTTATATAGCATGACAAATGGAATTTGGTTTACAATCAATAATTTGTTAGCATGGAAGACATTGAACCTCAATAGTATTCCAATTGTTTACGGCCAAAGCAATAAATAAATAAAATGAAATGTTAAATTGTAATCCAAGTGTCATTAATATGTGGTTCTTCAACATGTGCAATAACCTATAGGCCTTTTAAGGTGGTCCTTTTCTAATTATTGTATCAAATGCAACACAATTCTCTCAAACTTCCAAAACATGTGAATATTTGGTACCCATGTGGTTTTTAGTGACTAATTGATATGGGATTAGCCTATAGCCAAGTTGGCTATAATAGAAAGGTAATAAAGTTATCTTTAAATTAATCCTTACTTTGGTCCTCGCTATAGCCACTCATCTTCCTTTCTAAGCTATCCAAAATGGCCACCAAAGTGAGGATGACTCTTCCAAATTAAAAATGAACTCTCAAAAGTAATCACCATAGTTTTTTTTAATTTAAAAAACTAAATATACCTAGGTTATGGCCACATAGATTATGAGCCTATCAAGGTATGGTGTTAACTAGGTTAGGGCCTACCAAAATCCTACCTACCCATGGGGTACCTTCCTTTAGAGGGTATTGGTTTGTTAGAGTGGTTCAAAGATGATCAATTATTTTGGTAGTTTTTTGTATTTTAGAATTTTCATGGGTTGGTTGTATAATGGCCCCAAAATTTGGAGGGTGTTGGTTTGTTAGAGTGGCTTAAAAATGATCAAGTATTTGGTATTTTTTCTATTTTAGAATTATCATGGGTTGGTTGAATAATGGCCCCAAAATTTGGAGGGTGTTGGTTTGTTAGAGTGGTTTTAAAATGATCAAGTATTTGGTATTTTTTGTATTTTAGAATTATCATGGGTTGGTTGAATAATGGCCCCAAAATTTGGAAGGTGTTGGTTAGAATGGATAAAAAATAATTAAATATTTGGTAGTTTTTTTGTATTTTTGGATTCTCATGGGTTGGTTGTATAATGGCCCCAAAATGGAGCCCACAATTAAGAGATAAGAAGTGCTAGTGGGGTCCACATAACTTGTACCTTCTATAATCATCAATTGGGGGACAATTACATCTATAATTCAATGTTCATATATACAGTACTAATGAAATACCATGCATAATTACTCAAATATATTTCATCTTTTGATCTATTGATATATTTGTGATACTTAAAAATATTTTCAATTCAAACCAAATTTATATTCAATTCAAAATGTTCCTATAGTAATGTTTCCCCTCAAAAATTTGCAAAATGTTACATTGGACAATTTTTCGGGTCATTTTAGCAAACTAACACCCTAAATTACCTACCTACCTATGGGCTAGCTATGTACCTACTTGCCCACATGGATGAGCTAACCCTTTAAGTAGTAGTCCATAGGTATCCCATAACTTAGCTAGGCCTATAGGTGTTTCCCGAGGTGGCCCCTTGGTAGCACTTTAAATTAATCTTTTGTAGTCTCTTATGAAAGTTTTTGATAGCCACATAGTTAAAATTACGTAGCACCCCTTCTTGCACTATGAATCAACCCTAGGTAATAGCTCACACTAACTAACATGTAGGCATCCCCTAACTTAGGAAATCCCTAGCTAAATCTTTAGACATGCTTTGTGTAATCCCATGTGTCCCTCTTGGGTATCCCATAACATAGGTAGAGACACCCAGGTAAAAAAAAACATGAAAAATTTCAAATCATCTTGTTGGGTTGAAGAAGAAATTTGAGTTTTCTTTTCCATTATTTTACTTTGGCATGGTCTCATCTTGCATTTTAATTATTGACCTCGGTTCGGTGAATCCCATGATTTTGTTCTTAGGGTTTATTGTCTTTGCAAAATGCTTCAATAATTATGACAAATATTTATCACAAAGACAACTCAACAACATTGTACAACATGATTGTGATTATCTATAAATTTTTAATTATGAATATTGTTGTGGATGGTTTTTATAGGTGATCAATGGGCATGGATCTGATCAATTGCATTTGACCCTAGCAATGAATGGTTTTGCCAACTTCTCGACTGGTGATCACTGTATTTTGCGCCGCCGCTCTACTGGTTTCTCCGAAGCTAGCCTGTAGATCCAGTAAACCTGCCCCACCTCAAATCTGCTTAGGAAAAAGAGATGAGGAAGAAGAAGCTCTTGCTGCTCTCTCTCTCTCATCCACTGTCCAAAGCTTTGATCAAACACACAAAAGTTTAAACAAAGCTCCTGCAAGATTTTGAAACCCTGAAAAAAATCTGCAAATCTTTTGCAAAACAGTTTATTGACTGCAAGTCGCACACTGTCACCAAGAGGAGAGAAGAATTGCTGAGAACGCCAGTTGCAACGATCTGAACAGAAACTGAAGCAGCTGGAAAAGGATTCACGGGGTTCCAAGGAAGGGAAAACAAAACCAAATAAGAGAAGCTGCTGCCACAAACATCCTTTCAAGTTCCAAAAACATTCTGATTCCTCTTGAATCCTCTGCAATTCTCTTGAATCGCACAAACAATCACCAGAATAGCAGACTCTGAAAGAGAATCTTATTAGTTTCGACGAGATCTTACGGAAAAACCTAGCCCGATACCACGAAAAAAAACAAGAGAAGATTTTGTCCGAAAGTTTGACAAACAGCAGGAGACAATTTGTGAAGAACTCTCTTCTTCTTCTTCTTCTTCTTCTTCGCTCGCTTATAGAGATCGGCGAAGTAGTTGCATAAAGACTCCAAATTCTACGAGCGAGAGAGAGAGATATAAGGAACAGGAGCAAAGGACACAAAACTTACAAAAGCAAGCAGGTTTTCCAGTGTCAAATTTCAATGAAAACTACAAATAATTATAAACATGTTTATGTATGTCTATTTGAAAATCAATGCACTGATGGGAGTTAGCTCATTGCTCCTAGTCATTTTGAAGTTAATTATGGTTTTGATACTTTGTGTGTGAAGGTTACAAGGTTATGATCACAATCTGTCTTGTTGTGCTTGTTTTGGGTTTTAGCATTTGCAAGGTTATAAGTTATGACCGCAATCCTTCTTGTTGTGCTGATTTTGGGTTTGAGATGTTCACAATGTTATGACCATTATCATTCTTGTTGTACTCATTTTCAGTTAGAGGCACTCACAGGGGTATGTTCACAATCAGTCTCATTGTGTTCATTTTGGGTTTGTTGGAATTGACTCAACAATTATCAACTACTTATTATTGTGTAATTTTCTACAATTGCATACATGTGTATGTGCATACGTTGTTTTATTTTTTTATGTTTGTTTGCAAGTGGTGCTAATTAATTCTCAATATTGTTCATAGTTGTTATATTCACTATGTTGATCATTTAGGAGAATAAAATTTTATTTTATTTTATTTTTAAAATAATTTTAAATTGTTAACGTGAAAATAAAGATAAATTTTTAATTCATTTACACAATACATTATAATGAATTAATCATTCTTTTAACATATTTTCAACTCTCAACATTGTACATGAGTTGAACCATTAATTTTAACATGTTGAAATCATTATTTATGAGTTTTATTTTTCATTTATCATAATTTATTAAAATACATGCAACAATTTAAAATTCATCATTTATATTGGAACAAATTAGTGATTTTTTAAACATCTCTTCAATTAGCGACATATGTACATGAGTTGAACCATTCACTTTAAACTTGTTAAAACCATAACTCACAAATTGCATCTTATATTTATTAGTTTATAGTAAACACTATAACTTAATACTTTGCAATTATATTTGAATGGTTTTGTGAATTTTTTTGCACTTTTTCAACTATCAACATTTTTACATGAGTTAAACCATCCACTTTGAAGTTATTGAAACTATTATTCAAATATTGCATATTGAACTTATTAATATATATTGAAACACACACATTTATACTTGAACATATCAATGATTCTTTTCACATTTTTTGAACTATTAGCATTTGGACATGACCTCATCATTCACTTTGAATGTGTTCAATTCATTATTAAATCTATCCATGTTCACCACAATTTTTTGAAATGGATGTATAAAAATTTGACAAGTTTCACATTTATATTTGAATGGGTTAATGATTATGTCAAAATGTTCATGCATGTAAAATATAAGATGCACATAAACTTTTAAATACATCTTTTGCATATTTAAAAATTCTTATTCATATATGTAAATTAGAATGTTCATTTTTCCCTTAATTTGCTTGAGGCATCATGGACAAGTTTTTTATTATGAATGTTCATGATGCCACACCAAAAAACATCAAAATTAATACATAATTTTGTTTCCCCATTTTTTTCTTCACTACTAGGGATGTGTCCCTAATTCACTACGAGTTTCACTAACCAATAGGTGAAATCACCACTAATTTGTTAGATTAAAAATCTAGTGAATTCACTAAAACATCTAGTGATTAGTAACGAATTGGAATGAACAAGCAAATTCACTAAGAAACTGCCATATGGTATTTAGTCATTTTGCATATGTGTGCATTTGTTTTCCCTTAACCTACCTACACACATGTTTCTTTTAATTTGTTTGTAAATTTTCTTTGGGTAAATGGAATTGGCAGAAGTTTTATAATGAACTCAAGTACATTATGAGCATTGAAATCACAATGGTTGGTGCAACCATTGTCATGAACCAAGAGTTGACGAAGGCAAAAGTTGAGGGAGTGATGATGGAGGTGGCCCGAATGGGCCAGCATATCGACCATATGGACGAAACGTTCAATCGAATGGAAAAAAAGATGGACAAATTGTTGATTCAAAGATTTGCTACCAATTCTTGGCCTTTGAATTGTTGGCATCAATTACAAATAACTTTTGCCTCCCTCAAAAGTAAGTTTTTAGACCAATTTCCAACTTCAAACAATGAAATCTTTTACGCTCAAGAATAAGTTTTTGTATTGATTTGAAATTTGAAATATTTCATTTAATATTAATTCAATTTTTTTAATTTATATTCTTCATGAAAACATTATATATACATATGGTCAACATATGATGTTGACTATATGAGTTAACATACAACATTGAACACATGGAAATTTTCACCCAAATTTGAATCTTGAACTTCAAGGTAATAATCCATTGCCTTTACCATCCAACCACCTCATTTGATTTGAGACAAATCATTTAATGATTGTTTTTAATACATTGATTATTTCAAATGTTTTACAAAAAGCCAATTTTAACTATTATTATTTTTTCATGCTATGTCCAAATGAAAAAATAAAATAAAATCATTATATATATTCCAAGATTTTCACACATAAAAATATATTAAAAAATAAAAATCAATTAATTGACTAAAATGCATTTAATTTTGTTATTTAATACATTTCAACAATATGTTTTTAAGATTATTTTTTCCAAATATTTGATTTTTGATAATTATTTGTAATATTAAATGACATCTTTTTGCATTTTAAATGTACATTAAATCAACATAAATTATATTTAAAATATTATTATATTAATTATAAGTAATTAATAATTGAATTAAATGTGTAATATTTAAGTTATTAAACACACATTATTATTATTATTATTAAACGATTTATAATGTTATATAAAATACTAGCATTATATGTAAGTTTTTTCATTATTAGTTTATACACATGTAATTTTTTAGTATTGTAAATTTTATTGAAGTTTATTTTGAAGAATATTTTCATCTAATTTTTTGGAAAGGTTTTTTCATTCATGAAAATAAGTTTAATACAAATTGTAACATGTTTTTAAAGTTTTATGAATGCCAAATATTTTAATAAATTAATAAATACTTACATTCAAAAAATGTTATATTTCTATTGATTTATGAATAATTTGAATAATAAAAAATGAACCTTGGTGAATTAAGTGTAAATTTTTTTAGAGTTGAATTTTATATATTTATTTTTAAAAATAAAATTTAAAAATAGTGATTATAATCATTACATCAATATTATTTTATCTTTTTATTTTCTCATTTTTGTGGTGTTTTTCAATACCATCCACAAAAAAAATTTGCCATGTTTTGGCTATAAACCATATATGGATGTACAAATTTGTGAAAATGTTTATTTTTTGGCTATAATTCTTGGAACCCATTGTGAAATTAAATCATTTAAAATTTTTAACAATCGAAAAAAATAAAATACAAATTCCTTTGTTGATGTTGAGGGCCTTTTTTATGTTCACAAAATGGTGGGAATTCACCCAAAATAATCATTTGGTTACATCATTAATACTTCTTTTAAAATTTTCAAAATAGTTGGATAAGGTTTATTATGATTTTAAAGATTAAGCTTAAAACTTTCAACTAAATTTGATGTTCAAATTGTTTATGTGTTTAAAGTTGAAATAATTAGAATTATTTTTATTTTTTAATTTACTAGAAATAACCTTTTTCTTTCAAATTTATAATTTTTATGTTTTGGCAAATTTTTTGTTCATAACATTTTTCTTTGAATTTGCATTATTTTTTTCCATTTCTTTCCTAAGAAGAATTATCAAGTTAGGAAAATTTGAAACCCAAAAAAATTGTTGATTTGGGGCATGGAAGAGCAGTGGGGGTAATTCAACTATTTAATGCCAATTTTTCACTAAATTATGTTGTTCTTCAATAAAATGGACATATTTTATGGGATAAAGATAACATTATTATTAAATGCATTCTTGAAATCACATTGAATTTACAAAGATTTTAGGTCAATTTAAAAATATATATATTTGTAGATTTATTCATGACATGCTATTTTAAATGGGTTTTTAAACCTTTTGAATTGAATAATGTAAATTTAATTTTTAAAAATATATATTATTGAATAAGCTTCAAAATCATGTTTTCATTTGTAGAATTTGAATAAATTTTGAAAAAGAAAACATATGTTAAAATTTGAATTTCTTAAACAATTTGTGCCAAATATTAAGAAAAATAAAATTATTCTTTATAAATAAGATCTTGAAGTGGTTTAATGGTTAAGACTAATGTTGGGCGAATATCACAAATACCTTCGAGCATCACCCAGATATCACCCAAACATCCAAGTCTGATCCCCTCCAGCGTATCACCATGAATGATACCTTAATTAAAAAATTGAACTATCAATTTTCACTTATGTGATAACCAAATGTGAAAATTATTTTTCAAAAAAATAACAAAATTTAGAACTGGGTAAGGTTTGACCCCTTACCCATGTTGGGGTATTAGGGCTAACCACCATAAAAAAATTAGTACAAGTAATGAAAAAGAAATTATGAACATCAAATTTAATTATGTGTCTATGCATAATGGAACAATGTTTTACTTACTAGATCATGTTGATCATTCATGGACCATGGGTTTGAACTTAAAAGGTATGGTGTTAAGTTAGCCTAATTTAATTAGGGTTTTAAAAAGGACATTTTCATTACTACACCCACATCAAAATTTGCCTATCAGGTCTAATTTGCCTTCGAAGATGGGAGATCCAAAGGAGGGTTAGTATTTGGTGGTAGGTATTTATTGATGTAGATTATGTTAGATGGTAATGATGTTTAAATGATGATTTATTTTTTAAAAATTCAAAATCCTTGAACTAAAGGTCTTTTGATTTTGAATTTTTTCAAAAAGCCAAAATTTTCATTAAAAATAAATAAGTAAATAATTAATTAATCTAATTTTAAATTTTAATTTAAAAATATAAAGTAATACATTGTTTGTGAAAATCGACAAAGGATAACCGACTATTTTCAAATTTCTAAGAATTGGGACATCTAAGTAATAATTAATACAAAAATGTTCATGTTCATGAATTACCCATGCACTAATAAATAAAGAAAGGGACAACCCATCAACACAATGCAATTGATGTATAGTCATATTCATGTTTAACATTAGGTTAGCATTAGGTTCATTTTGTACCATGTGTAGAAATTAACAAGTGATTTATTAGTAAAATCTAGTTAATATTGCATTTAATTAAAGACCACTAAAAGTTTACATATATATTTTTTAATTTAAAAAGGTGTTATGTTTTGTACAAAACACAATTGATCACAATAAAAAATGTCTACTTATTGAATGCCCACCTATTGTCCCACTTATTGTCCAATACCTATTTTATATTACATAGGTTACCAAGGTGAAACTTGACAATAACTCAATTGGGGTTTGTGCACAATGGAGACATAAGGAAAGAGATGATATAATAATAAAGACAAAGAAACTTTAGGTCTAGAGAACGTACAAGTGAACATAAATGAGGAGACTCCACCAAAAAACACAAAAAAATTAAAGAGCAATGAGACTCCACCATAAGAAAACTAATAGAAATTGAACAACAATTTGCACAATAACAACTAATCACATACATTATCATGCAATTTCAATGACTTTCAATTGGAGCATGTATGGTATTTGCCATCCATTCTGACATCCACTTATGTTGCATAAACATTTCAAGACATAGGACGTAAAAAAAATTCAATCCACAAACCAAGGTGATATTTCAACCCATCAATTTGAGCATCTTCCATTTTAATTAGAATGACTTACATAGTAGCAAAGTTAAGGTTGAAACAATGAAAACACATTAAAATTTTATTGGGGATCTTTGTGATTAGAAGATTTACACCTTAGGAAAACACATAACATATAAGGATTAATTTTATAATTATTTATTAACTCATGGATGAATGTTTGCAAAACTTTTAAGAGTCAAAAGCTATTTGCATCTCGAACATCTTGAGTTTAATGTATAAACAAAACATGAATCCAAACATTAAAGGTTGATTGAAGACTATTAGCCATATGTTATGCCAATGTTTATGATGCAAATTGTTAAATTTGCTTCAAGTTCATACGACCTAATGCAAATAACCTAGGGTCATATAATAATTTGAATGTAAATTAAAATGGGATTGCACATATATCATGCCTTCTTCATTCTTGTCAAGAAGGAAATAAGTTGAGAAATAAAACATCACATTCAATACCCAAATGTTTTTTGTCCCATAATCAACAAACAAAGATGATTTATAACTATATGGAAATACACCTTACATAAATTTATGAAATTTCAAGAGAAGGAACACAACATACAAAACATATTTGGAATTATTTTTATGGCTTTTAATGTACTGAAAGATGTTTGTTATGCTAAAAACAAGGTCAACTCCAACCACTAAATTGTAATCCAAAGTAAACTTGATAACCATTATAATGTATGATGTTATTAATGCCATAAATTGCCAAAAGATAATGATGTTAACCTAACCAACAAATATAATACACATGCCATACCCTGAAAGGAAATAATCTTAAACCTACAATAAGACATGCATACTTGCAAATCAGACATTTGGTAACACACAAGTGATAACTTTATGAACATTTATGAAAAATTTGAAACCAGAGAAATAACAAGGTTATTTATAACAACACCTCACAGTGAAGTAAAATGACTATTAAAAAAAACCATGCATCCTTTTTGTTCAATGTTTGCAAAGTTGATGATATAATATAATCAAATATATTCTATAAATCTATTAACATAATTTGCACTATGTTTACAAGCTCAGTTAAAACATAACCAATAATCTTATGGCAATTATTATCGACTTTTGATTTACATAACAAATGCATTGGCTTGTGAAACTATTAAGTAATAAAATTAGTTATTTCGACATCTTGAGCTTCCTAGTAGGGATTAACAATCTACATTTGTAAGAAACCAACATCTAAAAAAGGTTATAGATGTAAAAATAAAGGTTGTATCACCTATCGATCAAAAGACTCATAATGCCATACGCTTTAGCCTTGGTCATTCATATTGTTCCACCACCATAATCCAACAATATCCACCCACTCACATTCTTCATTATCCAAAAATTGAGTGTTGTTAATAATAATGTAATAACAAATTAGATGATAAAATTTTTGACAAATATGAAGCAATAACATAAAATGTGAGGGCAAAAAACCAGAAAACACACCACCATCCACCATTCCATTCAATATTTTGACACCACATATCTAATATGATATTGTAGATTTTAAAACTTATATAATAATAACATTTTGAAAGCAATCCTTGTAGCAGTATAATATGTTCAAAAAATTTAATAAACAATTATAAGAAAAATTTCAAATCTTAAGTTTACGTGTTTCTTTTGCATTTTTAAAAGCAAGAGGCGATGAAGTCAATCATGTATAATGCTAGTTAAGAAACCCAACACTTGGGGGAAAAAATCTCTTAATCACAAAATAGGGACTAAAAGGCTTTGGATACCTTCTTGATGATCAACATTTTAATCAATGAGTAACCAAGAGTGAGTAGGTCCCAACAAAACCACCTAAACATACCCTAGGTTGGGTTTATACTCATTCTGCACTTTTTTACCCAATATTGTTTACAGTAACCATAAAGACTTTGAAAATTGTTACATGCAGAGACCAAAAAACTTCCAAACTAACTCCAAAAATTTCAAACACATTAAGCACATAGTTTTAAAATGAATTTTTCTTTGTTTATTTTAATTTGAGTTTTGATTATGACTATGTTTTTGAGGGTTATTTTAAGATTTCTCAAAATACATTATCAATATGGATCGAATGTTCATTGGGAATGTTATATTAATTTGAAAGTTATTTTCAATCACATTAAGGAATTATTTACCCATACCTTAGAAACTACAATTTTTTTGGATTGGAATGCATCATCATGTTTTGATATGAATCCAATTTTTTTACTTTGTAAAAGAAAAGAAAAATTATTCTACTTGCATGTTTTAAACTCAACCCAAACAAGAAAAATCATCAAGAAGAAATTGAGGTCATTGTATGGCATACAACAATAAAGATGAAGGATTAAAAATATTTGATACATTATAAAATGTTTTTTGATATTATGAGAAATCTTGTTGGTCAAAACCACATTACCTTGTAACTAGAGCCCAAAATAATTAATATACAACTACATTACAATTAGAACAAGGAAATAAAAAACAATTAATAAAGAAAATGACATAATAATTTTTTTAAAATTGTGTTATAATTGCAACTTAATTAAAAATGGGACATTTATATGGTGTAATGTATGCATCATATGTCCGAATGTAATTAATCATGTTTAACTTCTTAATAAGTTGCAATTTAGTTAAATGTGTTAATTACATTATAATTAGTGTAAATGTAACATCCATTTAACAATTACATTGCAACTAGTGTACAACTTCAACACATATGATCATGCCACCTATATGCATTTCCACCGCCCATTAGATATGACACTTATGACTAATTGTCAACTATGATTCCCATTGATACAACTAGTTACGCAATTATGTTGACATTGTATAAATATCATTT
This sequence comes from Sphagnum contortum, assembly GCA_963920785.1. Taxonomy (NCBI): domain Eukaryota; kingdom Viridiplantae; phylum Streptophyta; class Sphagnopsida; order Sphagnales; family Sphagnaceae; genus Sphagnum; species Sphagnum contortum. The sequence continues at coordinate 3,378,188 of OY987281.1, forward strand.
TCCCATTATTTTGTGATTATTGTTCAACTATTAATAAGTTAATAATATTTAGTTCATATTTATTCCTTAATATTAAATTATTTGAAAATAATTTATTAACTATTACCTATTAATTAACATTTCATAATTAATTTGAATTTATCATAAGATTTTGATAATTTGTGTGTTAATTGATTCAAATAATTATTTATTTGATAATTATGTATCTTACCCAAACCCATATTTCATCTTAATATTTAATAATTAATATTTTCAGTAATTTATTAAATACCAACTATTAACTAATACATGACGTTTTTAATTATTATAAAGTAATTCATTAGATCGAATAATTCATTATTAATATGAATTAGTTATTTTAATTTAGATAATTAATTATTTGATAAATAAATAATTATGTAAAGTAGATTGATTAATTCAAAAACTTAAATCAAATGGTTATTTCAAAATTTAATTGATATAAAAATAATTATCAAATAATAATTTATTTGATTTTATAATTAAATTAATTAAAAAGAAACACAAAGAACGTCATAATGTCCTTTGTAATTATAATCCAATTTGTAACTAATGTGCAACTAAAAAATTAATTCATAAGTTTTGTGTTTTGAATCTTATATCACAAACTATATAAAGAATGTGTTTTTTTTGTATGTGCACATTAAAATACATGTGTGTCAATTTGGGATGAATTAAAAAAGTGCTTAACCATAAAATTTTATATGGTTTACATTTTATTTTACCTACCATTTTACTTTTCTACCTATTTGCCTATGTAGGTAAATAAGTAGTTAATTCAAAATTTTACTCATTTATTTGATAGGTCAATAAATATTTAATGGAAGTAAGTATGTATTTAAATATGTATGTAGTTTAGGTGTATATATATATGTCCTACCTATTTATTTTTACCTACCTACCTATGTACAACCTACTTTACTTATCCATTTATGCTTATGTATTGACCAACCTAATTACATAAATTATTTTTATTTTTTATTTTATTTTTCAAAATTCAATTAATATGCCACATGTGAAATTTTGATCGATTAATGAAAAACTAAATTAACATGACATTACCATGGTCGTTGCAAAATGGTAATATTGTAATTACACAATAATTGTCACTACGTAGTGTCATAGGCACGAATGTTTTTCCAAACAAATCATGAAAGCATAGGTTTTAATCGAAATAAAAAAATATGAAACAAATAGTCTAATATAAAAACATAAAGGTAAAAACAAAAAAATACAAAATGTGCAAAACCAAAGTGTAAAAAAATCATTATTGTAATGAAATAAGTAAATGTAAATATAAAAAATAAAATAAGGTTATAGTACAAGATCATATTTCAAACTATTGTTAAATAGATCAAAAGTTATGAAGGGGTTTATTTCTATTTATGTCATTTTGATGACCCAGGTTAAAGAAGTTTTCATGAAGGGTTTCAATGTGCCATTTATAAAAGAAACTTTTATAAAAATTTCATAATTACAAATAATTATGAGTTAATTAAAAGTTAATCATGAACTAACTATGAATCAATTAAAAGTTAATTAAAAGTGGACACAAAGTTAGTGAAAAGAAAATTAAAAATTAATTGAAAGTGAATTAGAATTTAACTAAGAGGTATAGATGAACATTCATATGAATGAGCTCCATCCGTCATGTCAAAGTGGTGTTTATGATACATAATTGGAACTAAGTTGCATAAATTACATATGTGTACTATGTCACATACAATAAGTAACATCAATTAAAATTTATGCAACTCGTCTAATGACACTAACATTTGTAAAAATATGTTAAATTGTAATGAGTTACAAATGGATTGTAAATGGTCATTGCAATTTTAAAAATTAGTGTCTTTACTAAATGAAGTCATAATTAAAATTAGGAAGATTGTTGCATTTGTGTTGTATAAGTTTGTTCATAGATTTAATTTTAAACATTTGTGAGATATGTTTGTCTCAATATTATTAAAAAATATGAGGATATAATTTTGTGATGTTATGTGTAATAATTTTTTTTTTGACAAGTATATAAGCACACCTTTTAAAAAACGACAATTTAAGATCATTCATTAATTTTAGAACATCACAAGTTGGCCAAACATATGTGTTGTCATTGATGGTACCCATATATATTTTAATTAAAAGGCCAAGTTGAAAATACATTCTTGCATGTTACATTATTATAATTAAAACAAAATTAGAACATTGTTATGTAAACTATATGTGATATGAAGAAGGATTTTTGAAATGTTTAAGTTAGATGACTTGAAATAATTCATGATGGAGTTAATTTAAAAGTTTTAGATTAATTAATGAGTTGAGTATTCAATACATTTGTAAGAACTTGAAGTGATTAATCAAGGCATAAAAGATGATTCCTTATTTTATTGGTGATTTCTTTTAGCCCAAATGTACTTATTATAAAAGAAATGAAAAATTTATAATCCAAACGATGTAGATAAAAAATAATGATAATTATATGAATTCTAAAAAAAAGTAATTGAAAATGATTTTGGGTCGTTGAAAAATCAGTCAATGTTTTTGAAAATTTCAAGTTAAGTGTTAATAGGGCTCTTATAATTGTTATAGCTTATTGTGCATAACAAGACTACTGTGAAATGTGAAATTTTTTTAAACCAAATTGTGTGAATGATGCAATAAGGATAAACAATTGGATTAAATTTAAAGGCGATAAGTTGTCAATTTTGAGAAATGGAGAGTAAGCAAAACAAGAGAAATAAAATGATGAAAATAATTTTTTTTGAACAATGACACTAGACCACCCAAGGGTTTGATCATTCACATTGTATTTTCAAGTGCAATCACATAAATATAAGCCACAACAAATGTAATGTTTGCTTAATTTTTCACATATAGAAATGACAATTTAATTTGGTGTTCAAAATATAATATTTTTAGTGAAGGTAGGCATGAGGGTTCAAAACATAATTGAAAATTTCAAAAAACCACATGGCATCATTTCAAGCACCTTCAAAATAAATATTGTTTCTTGTTATCTTCTTTTCATAACATTTGAACCGTTTTATTATAATTATATGGATAGTCTTTAATTACATCAGTAGCAAAAAAATCCAATAGCCATCCATTTTTTTGTTGCCATGAATACATTAATAACCCTAGTTACATCAATAGTAAAAATAGTTCAATAATTCCAACATTTGTTTTGTTGGGACATGGAGATTCTTTTTCCTTATATTCATAATTTTCAAAAATTAATGTGAGATGTATTCACATTTAATTAATAAAATCATTAATAGGCACCGCACAAATGTATTTCCAAATTCCAATAAATGTTGGTTGGATTTTGATATTTCAATTTTCAGACCCAATCACAATATTAAAACACACCTTTTTTTAAAACTCATTATACAACTTTTAGGATTTCAATTTTTTATAAAATTATGAATTGAAATGCTTCCTGTTACTAAATGCAAAACATTGTTTAATATATTTATTGAACATCAATTTAAGAAGATTTTTTTTAAAATTGTGTTTGTTCCTTCTTGGTTATGACCATGCATTGCACATCCAATTTACTAAGGGGGGGGGGGGGGGGGGGGGACCTAACAATTGTTGAAAGTGGAAAAATATTATTTTTTAAAATAATATATGCCTAGTTCCACTCCAAGTCCCAAAGGACCAATTAATTTTATATTTTAAGATTCATAATATATTGTCAAAAATGTGAATTAATTTCAAAGTATTTAATGCATAATTATTTTTTGAAAAAACTCATTAAGCACTATAATTGTTTTTTTAAAATAGAAAAATGACTTGTAAATGGGTTTCAAAACTTTTGAAAATGAAATCTTTTTTTGAAATCTTTTACATAAATTTTAACATAATAATTTTTTTTTAAATTCAAAAAATTTAAAGATGTTTTTGAAAACTTTTGTGAAAATATTTCAAGGAATATTTTTTTCAAAAGTTGTCCTCTAAACAAACAAATATGGTTTGTGTTATCTTGTTGGCACCTTTCATAAATGATATTAAAATATTTTTTATTTATTTCAATTGTTATGTAAACGATCATGACAACAATATGATCGAATGATGATATTATCATAAAATACCACTTGTAGAAGAATTGGGCCTAAAATGATTTCTAGATTTAAATATTTTAGCAAAAAGAAAAATTATTTACAATTGCTTTGTTTGTTCATTCTTTAATGTCTATTTTATAATGTTTCATGTCATTTCCAATTTCAACATCTCCATTTCTTTTGCAAGTTATATATCTATATATAATATTTATATTTTTGTATTTTAATGGTTCTTATAATGGATGGAGACCCTCCAAATAGTCGCATTTTCTTATGTGTAGATTTCTTGTTTGGTTTGCCTCCAATATCAACCAAATTACAAGCTCTTATTATAAATGACATTAAATTAAAGTGCTTATTTGAAGATTGGTCAAATGTTACATTTTCATTCATGTCATCAAAAGTTTAAATTTGACATTTAGGACTTTAGTGTTCTTGTGTTTTTGAAATACTTTTTAAAAGATCAATTAAGTTTCCCACTTGACGTTGAAGCAACCAAAAACCAAACACCTTGATCAATGCCAACAATTGCACCACTCATTTTTGTTCTACCACATAAATGTTATGAAAACAATCATACCATGACCATGAAGGAGAACACCTATGACATTACAAGCTTCATGTTCTTTACAATATATTTGCCACATCTTGATGATTTTATCTTGACATTGCTTCCAAGTTTGCACACCTCATTAAAAAATGTTCCATTGGTTTTATCTACAACCCTCCTTCCCATCCTTTGGAGCCATGGGCTACCCACGATACTCCCGATGCTTATCTTCCCATAAATTGATCATTATCTCCAATTTGGCATGTGTCCAAAGCCTCTTGTCAACTTGATATCTTTCCTAAAAATTGAAATACCTCTTACCCCACATTGACATTTAACCTAAAACCTTGGGAGGAAGGAGAACTTACTACCCCCAAAAGATAGCCCATGAATAAACTCAACAAGCTCTCATTTATTGCAACCTCCAAATAAATTCTCTCCCTATATACACACACACACACACACACACATATACACAACAACAAAGAACAAGGGAAAAAAATTGCATTTTGTAGATTCTATGATGTGCTTAGTTACTCTCTAGAGTTTTGGCTCTCTCATAATGTGGATTGATATGGCAACAACTTTTAATTTAATGGCAACTTTTTTAGTTTTTTATAAGGTTGCTTGCAAATGTTATTTTTTACAAAGTTACTTTCATCACATATATTGGCATACCAACAATGCAAGGCATATACTTCGAAGCACTGCGTTAACAATAGAAGAGAGAGTGCATATGCCTCGTCTCAAGGCGTATATGCCTTGCATTTGCTGCGCATGTCCAAGGTAGGACATTATGTACGTTGTTGTTGCCAATAATATAACAAATGAAAACCACATAAAGAAGTTTTCCCATTCTTCGCAACCAGATGTAAAATGGCAAAAGATCTACTCAATGTAGAGTTCAAGATTCAAGGAAAAAAACTGACCTTGAAAAGGACTCTGAAAAGGCAAACCAAAGGATGTCCATATTGTTCTCTCTCTGCCTGCTAGACATCACCAGATATTGCTCCGTCGCATTAGAGCAAAGCTTCAACAAGGCCATCTCTACAACACACTTCTGCTGCAGCTCCTTCTTCCCGTTCGTGGATGGAACGGAAAATACATTACAACCAATAGCTGGGACTCTCAGAGAAAACCCTAATGGCCATGAAACCCTCACACACAGCAAATCAAGCAAAACAAGTTCCAAAGAATCCATGTAAGAAACCTGGGGGAATGAATGTGCAGGGAAAACAAAACACAGATCCTCTTCCAAATCTGTCTATTGCAACAAAAGACGAAGAGCTACTCACCATTTGGCACGGATGCGGAAGATCTGATCTCTAAACCAAGAGCACAAATCCCAAGCTCCTCCCGTTGTGTCGTAGGCGCACAATTGAATCCATCCCGTGCGCGCGCATGATGGTTGATCGGGCCCACTTCAAGCTCCCACTTCAAGCTCTCTCTGAATTTGGTCATTCCGCGTCTTCTCTCCTATCATGGAAGCAACAGTCCCGCTGCTGCTTATGCTCTCATTTCAGTCTACGGTTTCTAGGGTTTGCAGAGTTCGTTTTAGGGTTTGCAGTTTGAACCATCCCCCTCTGCAGTTCTCGTTACTCGATTCCTGCAGCTTCTCGACAAGACTATTTCACTATCAAACTCCAGGCTGCGGTTTGCGAGAGTGGCGTCCAGGCGGTGGATGTATCACAGGGTGTGAATGAGGCTCAGACTCTTTGCAAACTGTTGTGCAAAATGCCTGTCAAGGAGCTCTTGTTGCAAGTAACTTACTGCAGGTGGGCTACTCTAGCAGCTTCTATGTTTTGCTCAGTGGCTGATGCAAGGGTGGATGATGTCACCCATCACCTGATCACGAAGTATGGCGAAAGGTGAGAAAAGCTCTGCCTTGGTATCAAGAAGCTGATACTCTCCAACGTGTTGATGTCATGCGAGCTTTTTCTCCTGTACATACGTACATACCAACCAGACCAGAGAGCTCCAGGAAGCTCCAGGGAGAAATTGCAGCTCAATGACTCAGCTCTTCAGTTTTGTGCCAGAAACATCAAACTGCGTGCCTCGGGATGAATTTGGGTTGTTCCAATGTGGCTTTCAGGGTACTGCTCTTATGTTTACATCATCACAGCAAGAAGAAGGCTCAACAGAGACAGAGACAGAGACAGAGACAGAGAGGCCGAGAGTAACAAACTGAATCTCATCATCACTTGCTTGCTCCTAGTTGTTGTCTCCATGTCCACTGTGTATGTAGATGGCTTGATAGTGTCCAGTATTCAGAATCCTTGTTCAGCAATGCATAAAGAAGCAAATGACAAGCAATTGAAGAACCCCAAAAGTTTACATTGGATCACTGATGGAATTGGCAGAATATTTCAGATAGTGGTTATGCAATTGGCCTGGACAGAATTTCCTGCAGCACAGCTGGAGCAATAAGCTAATAGTTCAAATTTTTGTTTTGACCTATACCAAAGAGAAACAGGAATGTGCACCCTGATCTTTTAGGTCAATCCTTAGAGCTCCTTCATGGATTCTTGGGATTTTGGTTTCTGTAGGTTTTGGGCATATGCACCAAAAACTTGTGTGATCAAGGGCTTTGATCGAACATATGACATCAACAAAAGCTACAACTTCTAAGAACTCGAAGCTGACCTATTCTGGAATCTGCCAGAGGTGATGTTTGGGTATTCCAGCATTGAGGGGTTAAGTTCATGACAGGAGGAGTTGCACGACTGATCAGCAGATACAACCCCACAGACTTCCTTCATTTGAAGCATCTCTGTGCAGAACCACATTTTTTTCAGGTGCTGCAAGAACTACTCTCTTCAGCTCTGTTGGCTGTTGTGTATTTGAGTGGTAATTATTGCCACACTGAGTGGGGTTCTGTAACATGTTTGTTGCTAGTTTTGATGCCATCTTATCAAATTTGATTGCTAGATTTTATGCAGAACATGGATGTGGGATACTTGTGTGCTCTGCAATTCTATTTGAGACTTTTCTGTGCTAGTGAAGAAATCTGCAGTTTATCCTCCCGCACCAATGAGCGGTTTCCCATTAGTATTTGAGGAAATTTCCCACGATGTAGATTAGATAACAGATGATGTATTGGTGGATTTTCATTTCTGGTATGGTTAAATGGATCCTAGAAATGCTTGGGGTTTTTTTCCCCCCAAAGAATCATGGCTTACGGGTGTAGGGTTTGATTTGTCAATGGTTGCAAATCAAAATTCAGAAGCTTCTCAGCTGTGACTGACCTTTCCTGTATATGTTAGAAGCAGGAGAGGCAGATTCAGGCTCCCCTGTCAGGAGGCTGAATCAGCTCTTGCCACCAATTCTGCAGCTGTGCCAATTCAGCCATCATTCCCTGGACTTTTCTCATGGCATTACACAACTTTTAATTCCAGAGAATGGGCTTTAAATGGCAGATTCTGCCAGGTAAGCCCTCACAAGGTGCCATCACCGTGTTTGCCCAATTAGTGCTTACTTAGCAGAATGCACCATTCCCAGCCCTTTCTCTAGCACAAAAGAAGCTTGAGTGTCCATCCAGCCCTTCTTGGCTTAGTCATTATACACCCCTTTTGGTTATATAGCTTGTATTCTTAATATCACCCTAACCCTCATATATCCAATAGCAGGGCATTCCACAGCAGGCAACCAACTGATGCATTTCACACTTAACATTGGGCTTTGAAGGTAGTGCATTTGGCTGCCCACTTGCACTTGGTGGTGTTTGATCAGGCATTTGGCATTTTACTTTTGTTCACTCTCTCTCAGAATGAATACCCTTAATGCTAAAAGTATTCATTGACATCATGAAAATTTGTTATGAATGCAGATTTGGGGTTCAATCAAAGTGGTTGTTGAGACATACATTCATGTAAAGTGCACTCCTCATACAAGAGCAGCCAGAAAAAATGTGAAGAGGAAATGTATGTAGAAATGTTGATGTAAGGAGCATGTATTCAATTGACATAAAAGCCAATGGAAAATCTAACAAAAATCCTCCGATGCCAAACAACATGCAAACAAACAATAACTCTCTGCAACAAAAAGTAAAAGCAGCATTTTCATGAGCAAAAGCAACAAACATGCAAGCGAAAGCAGCATTTTCATGAGCAAAAGCAACATATATGCAAGAAATATACGCAACCACCCAAAGTAGATCTTTTCAGGGCAAAATGACATACATAACAAAATATGTAGTTTTAGGTTTGGGATTAGAGTGGTTCTATCTTTCAGGCTTTCCCTGAAAGAGAGTTACAAATTAGGCTTTGCTTCTTGCACCTTGATCAAGCATTTGATCTTCTGACTAGGTAAAAAGACTTCACTATATACTATAGTACCTTCCTGATTGGATTTGACAATTGGGTGCCAAATATTTTCAATCCACACTAGAAAAGTATTTAACATTTTTGGTATGAATGAGGATGTCAATCGTTTGTTAGCTATTTCAATTATATAACATTGTTTGTTTCTTGATTTTTAGTTGTCACCCTTCAATTCTTCTTTACATATATGCTAGTGGATTGTAATATGTTTGTTTGGAGGATTTGTGTTGTTGTTGATGATGAGTGAGAGTTTTAAATGGTGATTTTTTTTTATCAAGTATGTTTTCAAATTTGATATTTACATAATGATATCCACCCAAATATCTCATTCTCCACCCAAAAAAAGCTTGAGGTCATATTATCAACCAAGGAAAAGCATGTGCAAAAAAAGATGAAAAATATGCTAGTGATTAGGGCTTATAACCCTTAGGTTTCTAAAACTTTTGGCACTAAGTAGTTCGAATTTTTAAAAAATTGGCAATGAATTTGGAGCAATGAATTTCTCAAAATTTTGACATTTTAAAATTTTAATTGAATTATGGCTGAATCCAATCAAGTACTATGCTGATGGATGTGAGATTGATTTCTCTTATAATGAAAGATAGTCTTTAAAAAATAATAATAATAATAATCATAATAATATTTTTTTTTTTGTAAAACAGGAAAATATTTGGGACATTGAGAAGGATACACAATAATAGTAGTATTGGTGTTTGTTTTGGTTCCAGGAATCAAAGGGACAGTGTCAATCAAATGGGGCCCTTTTCAGCATTCTCAAGGCCTACTAGGGCTGCTCTCTCAAGTTTGGGTTAAATTATGTATGTCAGCTGCTGCTGCTGCTGCTGGGTGGTTGGCATGATAAAAACAAGCTACAACAGCTTTTGCCAACCCACCCACCAGACTTGAATCCCTTTGCAATTGGCTCTTTGAAATTCTCTGCAAAGCCCTGATGGTACTTACTTTGAAAACCCTAGACACCACCACCATCACCACAAAAACAAAACAAAACAAGAGCTCTTTCTTCTTCTGACACCCAATATTACAATATCCCGAAACAATTTGTGAGCCATGTTCTGTAATTGTGTTTCTTCTTGCACTCGACAGATTCATGTGCTTCTGTTCTATACAGCCAAAAGCACTACAACTTCCCCCTCCCCACTACAACATTATTCAAAGCTGGCTTTCCAATGGGGTGCTGAACCTGGCAGAAATCTCCATCTGTGGGCTGACCTACAATTTGTTCAATATGTACTAGAGAGCAGGGAGGGAAGGTTTTGGTTGATTCTGGCTCCTATTGAGCTTGCTCCTGGCCTCCTCTCTAGCTTTGCCGATGGCCTTTGTTTGCATGGCAAGATGAAGTCATGGACGAGTTATGAGCCCAAATTTAGGCCAAACCCTTATACCCACTCCCTTGCATGAACATATATTAAGGTTTATTGTGTCAGCAAGGCATGCTGATTAGGGTTTAGGGTTTATTGAATCAGCAAGGCGTGCTGATTAGGGTTTAGGGGGTTGGCACCCATCCTTTAATGGCTGGTTCATCCTGAAGATTAGTTGATTAAAATGTGGAGAATAAGACCTAACTCCTGTTAATGACTCTATTAGTTATTGTTTTCCTTTCTCTTCCCCGCCCCCAAATTTTGTGATCAACCAACTCCATTGGAGTTCATCCATAAGATAATTTAGCAGCCTATAAACAAAATATGACAATCAAAAGAATCAAACATTCTTTTTGTATTGTTTGTTTCGTAGTGTAGAATCTAGTGATTTTTGAAAATAAGGATTTTTTTTTTCCACCCAAAGACATTCATTTTTTGCATTGTTTGAAAACAAAAAAAATTCACAATAAAGAAAAAATGTGGACTAGATCAGCAATTCAGCCATGCAATTTCCTTTGTGTTCCTTGCTTTCCTTTTAGTTTCTTCCTTATTTGTTGTAGTGAATATTGTTGCAACAAAGTTTGGCACATTTACATCAATTTTTTCTTCAATCATTTACATCTATCTATTAAGGAAACGTAGTTTATTTGTCATCTCACAAACCCCGGTGCCTTTTGTTACACGTTTGATACCATTTGGAAAGCCTTCGTGAGTGGGAGTGCACTAAGGTTGTTTTGCAATGGTTAGGCATATGTTGTAAGAACTATTGAAATATTGACCATTTTTTTTTAAATTCGAAAAATCAAAGAAAAATATTTTAGAGAAATTGAGGCAAGTTCTTGGTATTGTTGGGAAGCCCTGGATGAGTGAGATTTTTTCGAAGTGATTTTGTGATTGTTAGACTTAAAGTGTGAGAAATATTAAATTTTGAGTAAATTTTATCATTGAAAATTAATTAAAATTTTAGATTTTTCTTTTTCTTTTTGCACAATCGAGCTCTATCATCATAGTTATGTTCACACTTTGGCTAGTGGCACACAAGTCACACTAGTACCCTCAAACTCTTATAAATGTGAGGGCTCTTGCAATTGGGTACCTGCCTATATGTTTTAAATATGTGAACTGATGTAAGATTTATCGTATAAAGATTACGAAAATTTTACTAGACTAGTGACCAGCGACACAACATCTTTAGAGTTAACTTTCACGACAACGGAGGACCAACAATTCAGCATAACAACAACAACAACAATATGATTGTGGTGCTTGTGTCTTTCTAGTCTGGACAAAAGATCTTGAACAAGATCACTAGAAATGGACATGAGGAGATTGTGACCACAAACAGCCCATTCCTCCCGTCACACAACCCCCAAACCCAGCTTGAGATTGAAAACTAACAAAATCCAAGGCTTTGAGATCGAGACTAAGATACTCTACTCCATTGTGGCTGGGATAGATACATTGTTGTCTTTTTGTGTGTAAGTGTGGTACAATTACCAAACCCTATTCCAAAAGCATGCAAAATTCCCATAAAGTATATCCAAGGGATTTCTTTATTTGTGTTTGAATGCTACTACACCTCTTCCCATGCAACATTCCTTCAGCACTTTGAAGGACCCTTCAGCACATGGAAACCTTCCACCATTTGAAATTTGAAAACCTTTCATGCTTTAGGGTGCGAACGGCCTACTCCCATGGGCATCCCCTAATTTTCAGGCCTATGCCCTAAGGTCACAACCCTCAAATTAGGGGAGGCCTTGGGGGAGTGGGCCTTCCCTTATACATAAACCACTCAAGAGAAATTTTGTAGGTTTTATGGAGGGCACCTTACATTTGGGTATAATGCCCCCTCTTTTGGGGGAGGCATCTTATGCTTGCAAGAGGCTTCTTATACTTAGTAAAAAGAGTCCTCTTGCACGTAGTAAGAGGCCTCATTTAGGCATAACCAAATAAGAGGCCTCTTGTAGGTGTAACATAGTAAAAGGCCCCTTTTAGGAGTAGGATCCTTCCCACTCCTAACAATTTGCAATCTATGAGTGTTTGGATAAGGCTGCCACCCTATCCTAGGCCCTTTAATTTAAGGAGTGGCCCCACCTGGGGGCCTTACCCTACACATATGATTATGAGACAATCAAGCACTTGGCAACCTTGCAAGTGAAGTGCATGCTTCAAATCACTTCTGAGGGGAGATTGAGAAGTGGATATGGTCTTTCCATTATTTGACACTAGCTAGGTGTGTCTCAGGTGGCCCTAGGTCACTAAGAAGATTACATGAACTTGTTGTGTATGTATGGCCAAGCAAACTAGGCACCTTTCACCCAACTTTGGTGCATCATGTTGGTGGCCATTGGGTAGTAGCCCAAAATTGTGGCCCAGGCCGAACCAATTCTTGTGGTTCACATGGTGGCCATTAGGTAGAAGCCCAAAATGGTGGCCCAGGCCAAACCAACTCTCGTGGTTGGTTCGCATGGTGGCCATTGGGTAGGAGCTCAAAATTGTGGCCCCATCACTCCCCACCCAATAAGGTAAAATATGGATTGGAGTTGGATTGGGGCTTTAGCATCTGAATGAAAAAGAGTTGTTGAAGGAAGTTTCATATTATTTGGAAAAAAATAATGTTAGCACAAACAATTGGAAGCAATCCAAAAACAAGCGTCAATGATCAAAAGAATGTTATCTTTGCAAGTTGAACAAAGAATTTATATGAGTGGGGTTCCATTTTAGTCTCCTCAATGGAATGTTTTCTACTTCCCAAATGATTACAAAGGCAATTATTCAAGGGCTTGAATGAATCTAACACACTACATGTCCCCATTCTCATGACTTAATTCATTAAAAAACACGGTATTGCTTTTCTTAAAGATTTGAGAACAATTCAGTTTGTGTGTGTGTGTGTGTGAGTGCACGGATATGTGGCATGTTGGTTGGTGTCCTCTAGGCTAGACAATGTCCTTGGGATGGATGAGAAATGATGTCCCATCTTCAGTCCTCATCCTCACTGTCACACCCGTATTTTAGTTGATTACACCTTGAGAGGAAAAAAAAAAATAGAATAAATATTATTATAGCCAAAAATCATACCATCAAATTGTCACATATGAAAAATGTTAGGCCATGGCATTTTGCATCAAATTATGGCATTTGGAACCCATAAAAACCTCTGATAAATGTCATATAGTGTATATATATGGACACACCCTTATAAAGCAAAAGAACCCATGGGGCATTCTAGAAAATTAATCACCCCCTTTTTTCTTTTTTTTTAGAGCATTTCATTTTTTGAAGTACTTTGTGTTGTTTTTTTTACCATTTTTCCTTAAGATACCCGGTGGGTACCCATTGGGTATCATGGGAAAAAGTAACTAATAATAAAAAAAATCGATGAAAATTTGTCGATTTTTATGCATTGTGACACGCTCATTTGGGGACATTCGTGAAATAATGTGGCATCCGCCTCCAGCTTTGGGGGCTCGTTATTCCATGAATACCCCAACCCCCGGGTATTACCCTTCAAGATGGGCATCACATTTTTTTGGAACGCTTGCCCTCTTTTTTTTCGCCCTTTTCCTGTGATACCCGAAGGGTATATCATGAAAAAAAAATAGTGCGAAAACAAATCTCATGGTCCCTAAACCCTAAACCCAGGACTGGGGCCTTTACTGAAATTTAGGACCCCTCCTCAGCCCCTGGCTCAGGGGTCCATAATTTCGGTAAAGCCCCAGTCCTTGGGATTCACCCCATGTGAAATTTGGTGTTAATTATAAATTACCATGTGAAAAGGGCTTCAATGGTAACCCAGCCCTGGGTCCCAAGTCCCCACTAGCTTTTATTTTCTGGTAATTGTTTTTGGGGAAATTTATGATTTAATTTTTCTCCCGAGAATTTTTTTAAATTTTCTTTGGAAAATATTTTCCATTTATTATACACCACAAGCAAAAAAGTTTATTTTCTTTTGGAAAATATTTCCATTTTTTATACACCACAAAAGTGACAAATTCCAACAAAGGTCCCTACTCCCGGAGTCATCATTTGGCTAATCATCATCTAACCATGGTCCTTGGGTTATTGTTCTCATGCCTAGTTGGTTAAAACTTAACTACACATCTTGAGATGGTTCATTTGTGCCAACCCATGATCCTCATTCCCCCCCTTTTTTTTTTGTCATTGTTCTCCTAAGTTATAACTTGCTTGTAGTAACCACTTTTAAATTCCCTCCTCAATCCAATCAAGCCAACCATTTATTCCCTACATTGTTTCTCTTTCATTGCACATCTTCCATACAAGCAATGATATTGTGATTAAGAAAAATGCTTGGATGTCTTCAATGCTTTTCCTTTCTCTTTTTTCTCAATTTTGTGACATAGTTGAGGTGGTGATCATCCCATCCATAAAGTCAATTTAGCCAAATTTGAATATTAAAAAATATGAATATTTAAGAGATTCTCATTTTTTTTGTCTACTTACTTGAACCATGTATCAAAATCTCGTGATTTTTAAAGATTTTTTGAATTAAAAATATCTGATCATTTTAAAAAAACTATCATTGAATTTGCAATTTAAAAACAATGCAAATTCTCACACACTGAAAAGGGCTGGATATCATGTGTTCAAAGGTAAACCTAAAGTTGTATGAAGTTAACCTAAACTTGCAATTTGTGCATTTTGTTGGTGTTGTTTAAGATCTTTGCAAATTATTTGACATAGTTAGTTTTTTTCTAATATTTTTGCCCTTGCCACTTGAAAGGGCCAATGGTCATTGTAATTGCAAGGGGGGGAGGGGGTGGGCAAATGGGGAGTGTGTAGCCAAAAAGGAAACAATAAAAAAATTCCAAAATATAGTCAAATGAAGACAAAATAATCACACATACAAATTCAACATGTAAATGTCATGATAATGAGAAATACAAATGCAACCTTCTAGATTATGGCTTTAATCCAACACATTGCTCCCAATAAAGTGAAATAGGTAAAATAGTGTTGGCGATCATAAACTTCATGAAATTTTCTCATAAAACATCATGGATCATCAAGCTTGGCAAATAACATTGACACGTGTTCTCAAATGTTAAAAGGATCCCTTTGAAAATAAATCAAAAGGTTTAAACTTTCAATCATTTGATTATCTCCACATCTTTACATAAAACCCAACACTCATGAAGCCTAAATGTGTTACATTGTACGACACTTCACTCTTCATCCCCCATTTGTATTGCCTCACTAAAATTACCATAAAAAAATGTCACACCTTTCTTAATTTGGACTAGTTCATAGAATAAGTTAATTCCTCTTAGATGACATCACAAGTAAATAGTAGACAACCCTTCACTTACTAGTGGTAGATTCTTGACAAATGACCAAGCGATTCCCAAAATTTCCACTCGAAATTTCACTTTAAGTCAATTTGACATTCCCTAGTGTTTATCATCCTTTCCCCATCACATTATTCATGATTTTACTAACAAACATTTTTTAGGTTGTCTAAAGTATTAATATTGCATCAAAAACAGAATATAAATAATATAAAAAAATTCAAACAAAACTCTCAACTTACTTTAGAAACATGTCCCATGTTTATAGCAACTATGCATTCTATCCCTTTGAAAATTGACAACAATACATTTAACTTTTCTACAATGCAAAGTGATGTCCATTCTTCCGCAACAATTGCCTTAAATATCTTCCCCTAAAAAACCTTCCTAACATTGCAAATCATCAACACCAATTAGAGGCCTTCAACCACCATCATTACTTCAAAAGAAATACTCCACGATGGATAAAAACCAAAATCATACATCATCACACATCAAGAACTAACAAGAGACAAAATGCCCCCAACATTTGAATGCACTTGTTTTCATTGCCAACAAACACTTGAAACATATAACACATAATAAACAAACCAAACTATTCTAGAGAAGGAAACATTTTCCTTCCTTAACCCTTTAATTATTCATATTCACATCACCCTAAACCAAAAGCGACCTCATGAAAGTTAGGATACTTTTAATCATTTCATCAACTTTCCATCTAATACTCCTTTTAGGTCACATGTGAACTTGAACAAGAAAATCATACTTTGCATATGTGTTGAAATCTTTTGACTTTCCAACCAAAGCCAATTAAATTATAATTCCTCTAGCTTGTGTTAGTTGTGCTACTATTCAACTACAAGATTATCAAGCAAAAACTTATGTTGATGGATTATTTAAGTTTTAAAATGTTTAGCATACTATGAATGAAGGTGTTATCAAAGCATGCTACTATACCTCACAATTTAATCACTGGTTTTTGTTTATAAAAGCTAATTGAACATATTAAGGTTGGGAATTGTAATTTTGTGTTACATTGCATTGGGTAGTTTTATTTCATAGTTCATTCAATTTTGAAGTTGCAATTTTTTTTCAAAACATTTCCTAATTTATTTGGAAGCCACCTTTTGTTTACAAATAATAATGTTTTTTAACCTAAACATACTTACAATTGCCCTTTTAGACCTATTTAGGATTCTTGTAACTTGTAGGGTGTAAAATGGTTCTATTCCTACAACCATGTGTTGTAAGTATGTTTAGGCTAATCATAATGTTCATCATGTGTTATAAGATGGGTAAGGTCCACATGAAGGGACAATTCAAAATAGCTTCAATGTTCTTACCCTACAAAAATCATCTATCACTTTCATTGAAGACTAACATGCATTATTAAGCTCAAACACACCTCTTTTTCTAAACAAAATATGATTTGGTGCAATGTTTTTTTTTTTCAATTTCCTGTTGGAGTGTCGATAGCTAGCATCCCCAAAGAGGTTTGAAAATAAATGATGACATATTATTAAAACTTGTCCTCATAAAAAATCCTTACCAAGAATAGACATCTTGCAAAACCAACCCAAATTACCTCCTTTTGGGTGATTATTTTCAAAACCAAATAATATTGAAATTAAATATTATTTGTTCACCCAAAAAATCACAACAATGTCAAAATTTTCACCCCCAAAAAATGTTGGTTTGGTGTATCATTTATTCCCATTTAATGACCATCAATTCATTTTTAAGAAGGGGAAGGTTGGCAATGGCATGGATCTCAATTCATGGAATTTAAGTACATGATGTGGTCATGCAAATGAACAAGAAAAGCAAAAACACAATGTTAATAACTTATTACAACATGCAACACAAGGTGGTTCCAAGGCCATGTTTTGTGAATTATAAAGTTCAAATCATTTGTATTTTTAAGACTTATATTCTAGGTTATTTCAATTTGGACAAATATCTAAACCTTTGTTACGAGTTTTTAGATTTATTTTTTGAATCATAAATTATCCTAAACTTCAATTTTGAACTTTTACGTGGTCATTTATTTTTTAATTTTATGTGGAATTTTGGTGGATAGTTTTAGAAGGTAACAAATGTTATATTTAATTATGTGTAGGGAGAGGAATTAATGAGTTTCTTTTCCTTGTTCCTTATCCATCAATCTTGTCACGACAAAGTTGTTCAATCCCACAAATTAAGATGGAGAATTAGGGTTAGCAAATGGGAAGTGAATGGAAAACAATTGAATGTTTTGTTGTTGTTGATCAAATGGCAAGGGTGATCAACATGCATGTTTTGGCTTGAAAGGAAGTGTGTGCACCATAAGCACGTCTAGTCCATTTTGCCACTACTACAATGAAGTATACATATTTCCTAAGTCCTTTCAAATGCATACATGCCCAAAAGGACAACATTATTATAGTCATTATGTGCATCAACACACATTTCAAATACCATGAAGTTTAGTGAATGTACAATGGGTAATGCCAACATTGTATCTTCATAAAATTTCTCAAAAAAATTCTTTCTTTCTAGATTGTGCATGTAAATTAATGTTCATGATCCTTTTGTAATTGTTGTAAATTGCATATGTTGGTAATGGGAACATGTCACCATTGGACCATTTTTAAAGATATTGAACCATTATGTTTCACATTGGCGAGAAAAATAATTTACATGTTGTTAAAATGGTTAAATCATGTAACTAGGAGCCAAAGGGATTACTTTGGAAAACGACTGCACATCCTTTTTCCTAAAAACAACTTTTACATGCAAATGATTTTTTGAATGATTCTTTTTTGTAACTTGTTTTTTTTTTAAATTAATTGTTCCCCAATGCATCACATTTTTTTGTTAGTCATTATTGAATAAATATGAATTATAAAAAGTGTGTAGATTCCTTACATATCCAATGTTTCATCTTGAAAAATGATCAAAATTTAAAATCATCATCAAAAATTAAAATTTCACATTCTTTAGTTTTATTATACTCTAAGCTATAACTTTTTTTCATACATCATGTACATTATAACCCATTTATAATTGGTAAAGGACTTTTGAAGCTCTGAAATTTTGAAACAATTTTGAAATGTTCTTTGAATTTTTAAAGTTTTGAAATTCCACATTTTGACAAGTGTGAGTGTTTTTTGAGTGTGGCTAATATGTTCTTATTGTCTATATATTTATTTTGCTAAAAAATTCTACATTTCTAGCATTATAAAAATACCCTACAAAATGTATTACTACAAATTCTTCCCATGTCCCAATTTGGTCCATTATAAGTTGCAACTATGATTTTGTGGTAGCATGTTATTGCATCTTCAACTCTATTTCATTTATGCAACAAAATATATGTTACTCAAGGACATTAAATTGCGTACCATATTTAAAAATTAACCATCTTTGTGTTTATTGCAACCTATAAAACTCAGTAGTCATTCCAAATTGAGGATATAATATAAAGGAAAAAAATATATGTCCATAGTTAAATTTTGTGAAGTGAAGTCATTTGTAATGCAAAAGTCTTTTTGGGTATTTGAATTGTGACCAAAGTGAAAGAAAGAACAAGGAACATAAAAGAAAATCCCAAAGATCACAAAATGTGTTTTGATTAATTCTTGACCAATTAAAACCTAAAAAACAAGAGTCAAAACACCTTTGATTGGAGTGTGTGATATAACATTAAATTTTGTTTCAAAGTTTACAATTTTTTAGTTGAATTTTTTTCAATTGAAGCTTTTAAAAATCAATGAACCCACAAAGTTGTGGTAGTCATAACTTGGAATTTAAAAAAAAATCAAGATTCCTTTTCAAGAATCTTGAAACTTTTTGCTACTTTGATGCAACTATAGCATTATACTATAAGGAGGAGGGTGGTGAATTTTTCCCAAATCTAGGCCATGGTGTGTTTTATGAATTAGATTGCCCCATGGTTCATTTGTGCATTGTTTTAATTTCAAATTGTATTAATTTCCATTTTTCTTAGTTTGTGCATATTACTTTCACTTTGAACTCTTATTTCATATGAATTTGTTCTAGTCCCATTTAAAAGTTCCCATCCCCCATATCTTTCTTGGGTTTTAGGGAACATGTATTGGGATTGCATTCCAATATAAAATCAATAATCATCAAGTTTTTTCCTATTAAAATCACTTGACAAACCTAGGGGGTGTATCATAATTTGATTTATTGAAATCTTGTGAATTTATCAAGTTCATGGAACCATGGTTGGGAACCTATGCTCTTATGTGAATGACCAAAAAAATGCACTCTTGTAGTTGTTTACATCACCATGATAATAATGAAATGCATCAAGTTCCTATGCAACACATTTTTTTCAATTTTTTTGCATTTGACCTCATAATTGAAATGAATCATTTCATTCAAAATCAAAGTTATGCACTTGAACCTCATCAAACATAATGGGCATCAACAAGTTGATAATAAATTAGTAAATATAACATTAAATGTTCATCATATTGAGTAACCAAATCATAAGCATTTTCATGAGCTAGGTAATGGTCACCATGCACATACTTTTGAACTTTAAGTCCAAAATCAAAGCCACTATATTGTGAACCTTTTTCCTATGAAATTCATGAAAAAAATAAAAGAAAGAGCAAATAACATTTAGCACTTGGTGTTTCATGTGAACCATGAGTTTTTCCAATTATGCATTAAAAACACTTTCTTTTAGCATTAATTAAGTTGTCAAAAACATCATGCCAATTCATCACAAATATCACATATTTTGCATAATTACAAATGTGTACTTTTACATTGTTTTTTATTATTGAATTTTCAATGAAAATAAATAGTGGAAAAATTACTTTTAATTAGATTGGACTATTCATTTATAACAAAAAAAAATATAATATATATATTTATCAAAATGGAAAAAAAACTATTAGTTGATGTGACAATATTAATTTAAAATATTAATATATCATAGTATAATCTAATAATACTAGTAATAATAATTAAAATTAAAATTTTAAACTATGGACAAATCCAAAATCGCACTAGACCTGTGATTCTAATGTTAATTATTTATTTATATATTCTTGAATTTGACAAACCTACGATAGGTTGTCATGATGACATTGTGGGCACATGTCCAAAGTGTGGTTTGAACCTTCAGTTCCTTCCAATTAACCATATCATTAAAGTACCATTACAACCATAATCATTCATATTTAGACGATTAATTTAAATCATATTAGTCGCATTATTCAAGTTAGATAATTCCATGTGGGTGCCATATTCATTTATGTGTTTAACAATATATTGTCCATTTTGATTAGATAAATTTTTTTTTCATTTAAAACAAACATACTTAGATTTGATGTTAGTCAAATTGAACATAGTCAATAATTTCAAACAAATGAGCTTTACAATTATCTTAGTCACAATGTTACCAACAAAAAACCATGTTGTTGTAATAGTGTTGGTTATGATAAATTACATTGAGTTTCCAAGAAATCAACCTTCACAACTTTGATTTTGGACACATGTAATCATGATTGGCGACTATTTTCACAACATCTTCACAAGTTGTTTAACTTCTTGGAAATGGAACACAATGTCCTTACAATGTCACTATTTGTTGTTTATAACACAATGCAATGACACTTCAATAAGTCAAAGCATCTTGGAACAACAAAACATGACTTGCAAACCTATGACCAAAAGCAAATAACATAGATCACAAAGGAACCATGCATAGGGTATATATGGAAATTGAAAATAATCCATCAAAATTTAGCCATGACAAAATTGAAGCTCATGGGAAAAAAGGACTTGCAAGCTCACAAGTCCCCTTTTCGAGTTTCATGGAAGAAATATTTGATTTGGTAATATCCATGAAAACTTGAAAATATCCTTCATAAAATCCCTTTGAAAAACTTATGGTTATAGTCCATAAGAATACCTTTTTTTACTAGGGTGTTCAATTTTTGGGGTCTCAAATTAGAGTCCATGCAAGCTTTGTTTCACACATATCTCCACTTGTTGTGGCCATGTGATAAGCTTTTGGATATCTATTTGCATGTAATTTATTGATGCATAAAATAATCCATGAGCCACCTTGTCATATGTAGTAGCATATTGGCATACTTTTGATAGTGCATGCCCATAACAAAAGCAATCAAATGGTGCAAACATGCCAAGGCTATCACATGAAAAAATCAAGTTAAGAGTTATTTACATAGGTTTGCAAATTGGATGCCTTGCTTTTGACATAAGACACAATCTTTTGTGTGAAATCAAAGTTGTTAAAGAGTTGTTTTAACTTTATAACCATTGCATCACAACTTATATCACTTGCTTCAAACAAGCCAATTGTGACATGTTTGAGCTCCAACCATTGAATAAAAAATGAACAATAACCACAAAAATACCATGGGCCCTTTTTGACATCCAAAGATTAGAAGTGCACATGTTTGACAAGAAATTAAGCAAGGTAGATTGCACATATTCAACCAAGGTCTTATTCCCTAATGTATGAATAACTTTTGGAGTGAAAATTTTATTGAATTAGAACCCCAACTTTGGGCACAACTAATATACCAATATGTGGAAACCAAATAGATTTGACATTCTTTTGTAACAAAAAACCTTTGATCACAAACAAAATGATAGATCTTCCAAGAACCCTTTCTATACCACTTTTGTTTTAAGAATGGATTTGCAACAAAAAAAAGTTCAAAGATGGCATTTGAAGTTACATTATACTATTTATTTGTTAGTTCCAATTCAAGAAGGTTTCAAGGATGAACATTTGTCTTTTTTACATACTTTCTAAGTAAACTTGTGTGATCTTGCTTGACATGTTTTTTCATGGTAGTATGCCATTAGTTTTATAGTAAGCAATGAAGCCTTTGTGGCACCTTGTGCATGAGGCTGAAATCTTTGGTCCAACCATTTCATTGTGACAAACTATGCATTGCATGATTTGACTACTTTTTAAATCAACAAATTGGTTATTGTTCACCCTTAAGAAGGCCTAAATGGTTGAATTTATGTGGTGAGGCTTTTGACCTTTGCTTGCATGTTCAAACTTTCCAAAACACCTCTTTTACAATAAGCTCACGATTACCAACCTATCACAAGGGTGTTCTTGCCGTATAATATTGTTCACAATGTTGTTATTGTTATCATATCTTGTCAAAGCCTAACGAACAATGAACACCTTGTTAGTGCTTAGTTTGGGCTACATGTTAAACATTTGGAATTGTTAACTCCATCAAAATGGTAGTAGGGAATTAGAATCTTGTGAGAGAAATGTAGGAATCATGAAAAAAACAATGGAGACAAACTTGCAAGTTGAAAGAAGAAAAAAACGAAAGGTAGAATGTGCTAGTTGATATCAAAAGCAATGTAATGACAAGCTTACAACAAACACCAATAGCAAGTAAATAATGCCAAGTGCTAATCACAAATTAAGAAAAGAAAACTTGCATTACATAAAACATCAAACATTTTTGAGATTGGTGATAGCGAGAGGATAAATGAAGGGAAAAAACCACAAGATGTGAGATGAAGATGATTGAAGACAATTTTTTATAAAAATTGTTGTGAAATTTGGTTATCTTTATCTAACTTGAATTACATTTGCAATATTAGAATAAAAGCAAAAAGGACAATGATGGGATAAAAAAATTCTCCTTTTGAATTTACATTCAAGAACAAATCAAAGGAACATAATGCAACATTCCATCTATCAATTGTGCTCCCAATTTCTTCATTGCACTTACTAGTCACAAAAAGCTCAAAAAAACCCTAGAGTCTTGTTGGAAAACTAGTGGTTTTCAAAAAGTTGCACACCTGGTTCTTTGTCAAAGAATTGTTCATTGGTGTCAGGGCAAAAGGTGTGTTTGAAGTTTTAAAAATTAAAAGAAAGATTATTCTTGGATTGGAGCAAGGCTCAAAGCATAGCAAATTGAGGGCCGAAGGCTTGTCTATGATGAAATGATTTCCATAAGTGATATCCATATATAATTGATCAAAATTTTGACAAATAATTGACATTGGGTAAAAGAACCGTCCAACCTCAATATTCACCCGCTCACATAGGTAATTAGTTAGGTAGTGTAAGATGGAAATAAGAGGGTTCTTTGTCAAAGCACCTTAGTTGTTCATTGGTGTCAAGGCAAAAGATGCGTTTAAATTATTTAAAAAAAAACAATTTCTTGGGTTGGAGCAAGGTTTGAGTACAACAATTCTAAGGTCGAGGGCTCTTCTTTGATGAAATGATTTTTACAAGTGATATCCATATATAATTTTGACTAAAAAATTGACAAAAAACTAACGTTGGGTGAAAGAAAGAACTGCCCAACATTGATATATTTACCCACTCACATAGGTAATTGGTTAGGTAGAGTAAGATGGAAATAAGAGGGTTTACAGGATATATTACCAAGGTGGAAAACCCTCCTAACTCCATTGTGTTTCTTGAAGCACAACTCTTTAAAAAAACAAACCTTGGTGGGTTGAAACTTGAATTTAGGCAAATGCATCCTTCCCTTGCCTCCTTGTTGGCCCACCTCTTTTGGGCTCTTTGCTTGGTTGGACTTTGGTCCTTGCCCTTTGCTTCTTTTTCTCTCCCTTTCTTGGATGCTTTTTTTTAATGAAGTTTGGCAGGGTTTCATGATTTAAGAAGAACTGGAGAGAGAGAGAGAGAGAGAGAGAGAGAGAGAGGAAAGGATCTGTGAATGCAACAAAAAAATAGGCAAGTTTTAGGGCCTTCTTTTGTGGGGGTTTTGACCTAACTTTTGCCAAAATAAGTAACAGAAACTGTTTGTAAACAGACATTAGAATGTTAAAAAACCCTTCTCCCTATGAACTTTGCAGGTGTCAGTGCTATGGCCTAAGTGGGGGCCCCCAGTTGAATAATAAATAATAAAAAAACATTCCACTCTCATGAAGAACAATCTTGTTTGGAGATGGAGCCCATCAAGTTAGGAACTCCAAGCAAAACTTCAACCCATATTTTACTCTAAATACATGAAAGCAGCAACAATACATGCCATACTTGGTGTGAGTAGCCAGGGTGAATCAACACCTTCACTGGTACATTCACCTTCTTGGGCAAGACCTCTTAGAGCTAATAAATAGCCAAAGGAAATGTTAAATTAAGTGTACAAATATGGAAAGAGTATTTGAATAGTTTTGAATATAAGTGTGAAGAAAAAAACAATGTTATTAGCAATGAAATTGTTCGATTTGTTGGTTTAATTTTTCAAAAATAAAAATAAAAATTATTTGAGTGAACTAAGAGTTAAATGTGTAATAATAAGGTTTGGTAGGTTTGTGAGAACTTCAAAGGATCAATGGCAATGATAGAAATGGAACTATTATTTTCAATGTTCAGCAAACTCTCATCCATCGATGATTTTTGTTTGGAAAGGAGAAAATTGCCCAACATTGATATTTATTCACTTACACCTGTAATCACACATTCGAGTTGCCATCACTAGAAACATGTAAATTATTTGTAATTATTGCTAGAGTAGTTAGTATATATCATTCTAGCAAAAATTAAATATTTTCAATAAATGCAATTTTTTTTCCCCTCAAAATCAGTTACTCACAATGCAAAAATTTAAAAAAAATTATTTGACATTATATTATTGATTGCTTGCCCTAAAGCTTGTTGGTGCGGTGTGTGCCTAAGTAGTGCAAAATCATTTGGCATTTCCTTTTTCACTTCAATTGTAAGAATTTCAAGAAAATTTCATTGTAAATGTGGAAATGAGGTGAAAGGACTGCAGGATAGGTTAGCAAGGTGAGTAGTATTACCCCAAATATAAGGGGAGGCTCAAATAATTAGGAGAGGCCTGCAGAAGCAAACCTTCCCCAAGTGTAAAGAATGAAAGGTACTTCATTTCATGTATTAAATGATGGAAGGTCTCTTCAATTCAATTGAAGGAAAGCATCTTCCATGTGGGGGGAATTGCTTCCAAATTTAAAAGAAAAATTAAATCTTAGAGTAGTAGTTTATGGGTTAAGAAAGAGGTTCTTGATCACTATAGCCTATATAGTTCTAAATAATAGAATCAAGGAAGTCAAATTCAAGAGGCTCTACATCATCACTATGGTTTGCTAGAGTCAAAAGTTGGCTAGTGTATGCTAAAATTTGAAGTAAGGAGGAACAAGAGAAGAAAACTAGTTTTGGGTTTGATTTGGACTAAAGAAAACATACAAAAGCAGAAAGCTAGCCCAACTCAAATGGAAACAAGAAGAAACCTGAATCCCTCACTAACCCATTGTCATAAACTCAAAATAACTGCTAAGTCAAACTATAAAATAAGCTTTTCCATGTCTAGAGTCTGGAGCCAAACCTCCAAAACCTCCGGGGTGGAGTGGGAGTGGTGAAGGTTTTGGCTCCAGAGTCCAAAGACTCCAGATATGGAATCTGCTTTCCGAGTTGAATTGTGAAACACATGCAGGCTGACAATAGACATGTAAAGTTGGCTTTGTTGTTCCAAAGTGCCAAAATGTACACTATAGCAACATGGGTTTTCAAACACTAGGTAAACTTAGAAGCCCAACAAATGAACAAAACCTGAATTGGATTTCTGAATGCAAAATAGGTACGTTTGCTCCCCCCACCTCATACTTAGCCACTTTAAGCTTCATACAAGCACGAGCTATGACTTTGGTATGTACATACCGAGTGGGAATGGGCCATAATTAGTTATGAACCTTCAAATTTTGCTCAATCCGAGAATGGTGGGGAATTATTGGCCAAGTCAGGAAGGGTGAGAGAGAGAGAGAGAACACGCGGAACATGAACATTTTGCAGGCTTGGCATGTTTGAAGCTGTTGAAACTTGTTCTTATAATGTCAAGCTATTAAAACATGTCCTTAGGAATGCCAAAATAAACCATATGCAAATTTGGACTCAATCATATATAGTGGTGAGTTTATGGTCTGTATGTGGGTTTTTTTATATGCTAATTTTGCTTTGAAATAGTTGTCTATTGAGAAGAGAAGAGCATATGAAAATGGTTTTGGGTTTCTATTTTGCACTTCATGGTGGTGTACGGTAGCCTCACCCTATTTGATTGTTAGCACCATACACACTCAACCTTGGGCAACTCAAACTCCAAGTTGCAAATAATTGTTCCAGAAAGTTCTTAAATTGTGGCTTTATTCCACGTTGTGGAAACTCATGATAGGTAGGGAATTTTTCCTATTTATGGCATTTTCTTTGACTTGGCTCATGTATACCGCCATATGCTGCTAGGATTCCATGATCCCTTAATGATGAAACCATGCCAATCATAAATAAACCA
Source organism: Sphagnum contortum (assembly GCA_963920785.1). Classification (NCBI taxonomy): domain Eukaryota; kingdom Viridiplantae; phylum Streptophyta; class Sphagnopsida; order Sphagnales; family Sphagnaceae; genus Sphagnum; species Sphagnum contortum. The sequence continues at coordinate 3,405,124 of OY987281.1, forward strand.
AAGCACCCCAAAAAATACAAGGGAATACAAGGAAGAAAATGGAAGGACCCTCGTCCAAGAAGACCAAAGAACCACCTAAGAGGAAGAGGGCGACCCACAAGGAGAACATCAAGTTCCCAAACCTCCTCCTGTAGTGAGAAGCATATCTACTAAACCCTAAACCCTAAACCTCATCTAAAAGAGAGAATTCATTGGGCAATGTAAAAGCCCCAGGCTATGGGCTTTACCATGTATAAAGACCTCATAAAATTATTAGTATTATTATTTTCATGTGATACCTAGTGGTGGGCATTATGTTTTTGAAATGGCCACCCTTCGTGCTGGAGGAAAAATTACGTGCAGTTAGGCACCCGCCAACTACACTATGAAAACTTCCAAGAGGTCCTTATGTTTAGGGCAAGGCCTTCTCCTAAGGGTCTCCTCTAATTTGAGGATGTTAGCATGAGTTGTAGGCCTTAAAATTAGCCAAATGGCTGTGAGGCCTTCTTCCCCTGGCCAAAAAGTACAACAGGTTTTTAATTTGAATGGTGGAAGGTTTTGCATGGAAATAAGGGAAGGCCCCCTTCAACCCATTGAGTCCTCTTCCATGAGAGGAGGAATACAAAGAAAAAAAAAACTCAATAGGACTTGTTAGAGTAACAATCAAGCCTGCATGTTAGTATCATTTCTGGGATGCAGATTTAAACATCATTTTGCCTATCTTCTCAACTACATGGGTGCAAGTTTCAAAAATGTTACATTGGAGGGATGTTTTGATACACATTTTGTTTGTTGATTCATGTCTTTTTCATAAGTAGTAATAGGGTTGGTATTAGAAATGGCATCAACCCACATTACAACAACAAAAGGTGTTCTTATATGTCAAGTGATTTCAATGGATTTTGAATGAATTCGTTAGTGCCAATGAACTGGACCTAATGAGATATAGTGTACTCATTAGTCTAATGAAACATGGACTAATAAATTGCATTTACATTTTCTAATAGTGCCCCTTTGATTTTTAAGCAGTTCTTTAATTTCATAATTGCTATTCTAAAAAATCATAGAACTGGATTTGATATGTACAAACTATTTGCAACATGAATATGAGTTTTGTACATAAGAAGCAACAATTTTTTTAATTGTTAATTGTTAGTTGCTGCATTTCATAATCCATGGAAGACTGCAATCTTCTACCCACATTTGGAGTTTCAACTTTGAGCCTTTTTTAATTGGCACCAATATAGGAAATTGTTGCTATGTTGCAACTTGCCATGTTGATGATTGCTTTACCAGAAAATTGTGTAACTGTACTACCAAAGTCCAGAAAGGTTGGCCCCCCACCCTGTGCATGCATGAGTCAGTTAGTAAGGCAGTTCTTAGAATTCATAACCATGGTTCTCTAGGTATCAATGATCCAATGTCTGATCTAAGATCACAGTTCTCAATTTTTTTGAAAAGGATTCAAATAACTGACCCAAATCACTGGTTCTTTAAGGGGCTTCAAATAACCGGGACTGCCAGTTCTTTCATGGTTCTTTGATGGGTTTCAAATAAGCACAACTGCGGTGTGTTCTTTGATGGGATTCAAATAAGCGTGACCTTGGCGTGTTCTTTGATGGGATTCAAATAAGCTTGACCTTGGCGTGTTCTTTGGTTCTGATTTTTTAATAGAACCAGAACTGACTGACGCTTCTCTAAATTCTGAAATATTTTGTAAATTCCAAAAACCATACAACAACACTGGTGATGGTAACTGATATCCTGCAACAATGGCCAAGCTACTCTCAAATGAGCTGAAGGAGAGAAAAGGATCTGGAAATTGTGGGACAAAGTGACTCAGTGCAGCAGAAATTGAGTGAGCCAGGATTGACAACTTATTTATTCTGTCTCTTTTGGAGACACTAGATAGGTAGGTAGCAGCTGCTGATGCTTTCCCTAGAGAGAGAGAGAGAGAGGCAAGTCCCCAGTCCCCACCTTAGAACACAGCAGAAAAGACAAGAAATACCATCTAACTTACTACAGATTTTGCATGTCATCAGAGAGCTTGAGCTTTCGGGAAACTGATAACACAGCCAATACTACTGGGGTGGGTGTTGTTGCTCATATGACTGGTTTTTTGACTCCTTCCTTCCATCAATTTGTGTACTCATACTTACTTACTTACAATTTAGCGTCATTAAGTGGGCCAAACAGTGCCCGGGCCAGAGCTCATAGAGAGCTTTTGACATGCTGACAACAGTACTTTGATGAAAATAAATAAATCTAGATAGACTCATCAGAAAGTTGTTTGCCTCTTGTTGCATGTGAAACTTTATTGACATGGATTTTTACTTTTGTAATCTGACTGGTGTGCATCCCATCAAAGCTCTGATTCAGCATGAGAATGACTTGATTGAAAGCGAAGAAATGAGAAGTAACTGGCGGTGAATTGTAAGATATCAATCTAGCATTGTCATGTTCATTGTTCATTCCTATGATGCCATAGGACAAGTAGTAGAAATAGGTTCGAGAACTAGAGAATAATTTGTATCAAGCCCCCAACTAATGCCTACTACTAAAGGAGATCCTTGCATAAACTGAAGAACTGTTGTAAACAATAGACAAAGTGCACAAGTAATGAATGTGCAAAACCCTTGTCTGCAAATACAAGCTTGCTATACATTGAACCGTTACTTCACTCACTCAAGATAACTAAGAAAAACAACTTTAGAACCATCAAATCCAGCAATCCTATTCACCTGAAAGAAAATTCTTCAGCCCTACACACAACCCCTATTTTGCTGAACATTTAAGAAATTCTGATCCCTAAAGTTCTACCATTTCCATTGGTCCTCTAAAATGATCACAAACTGAACAAACCCTATCACACCAGGATTCAATGCACAAGGTTCGAGACTTAACTATAGTAGTAGTATAGGTCGGAGCAGTGAAAATATATGTAGCATCAGTATAGGCGCTCAGGCAAAAAAAAAAAACAAAAAGACAGGATGAAACTAGTTTGGGTCCCAGTTATTTCGTTTAATAAAATTTTTATTCCCAGTTACATGTTTGATGGCCTATTATGCTGAAACTGGTCGTTCTCGCCCCCTAATAAGGTGACTTTACGAAGAACCCTATTGACCATGACATTTTTTTTCTTCGCACCTGCACACAAGCCAATTTCAACACCCTCTGTATATGTACATTAATACACTACTACTGTACTATAACCCTTTTCTGTACCAGATAGGATTCAAAATCAAGCTGAAAGACTGGCAGAGATGGACAGCTGAAGAGGTACCCATAATTGTGGTCTTGGGAAGGCTTTTCTGAGTTTTCATATGAGTTGATGATGTTCAAGTGGACGCTTGAAGCAAAAAAATTGGATGAGTGGCCCAACATACCTCCAAAGCTCTGACCCCTTTTTGTGAAGGGGCCAAAAATGCCAGGTAGAAAAAGGAAAGCATAAGAGTTGGGGGGGGGGGGGGTGGGGGGAGACACTTTTGCTTGAGTGAGGGCCATTGTAATGGAGGTCATAAGGGTCAGAACTTTTCAGGAAAACTCACATTCCCAACTCTTATATATATATATAATATTATATGAGGAAATAATAGCTCTAGAGAGTTTGGAGCACCTTTCATATAGTTTGTTTATGAAAGTGTTGAAAGAGGAAAATAGCTTTCTACATTTTGGAAGATTGAAAATGGATGAACCTCTATAATAAGCCAAGATTACGTAACATCTTGTGGATGAAGGGGATTGTTAGAACCTTTATATGTGAATGACATAGTATGTACTTTATCATGCCCTATGTTTATGCAAACTAATGTTGAAAGTTTGATTTGTGAGTTGATCAAGGGTGATCAAATGAATTATAATTTGAATACAAATGTTGTGAACGTGTGAACATGAAAAATAAAACATTCATAACATAATTGGGTTTTGACTTATTAAGGGAGAATATGCAAAAACAAAGCCAATTATGGTCATATGAGTGAGCACAATAAATTGAGTGCCAATAATATTGAGGTTGGGACACTCATGATTGAGCTTGTTGTTTTTTGTAATTTCTTGATGAAAAACTTGCATTGGTATGAAGTCTAGTCGTGAAGGAAGCAAAGACTCATCACTTTGATGCAACAAGATGTTTGTGTAGATTTTAAAGACCATGAAAAGGTTGCCAAACCAAAGCAAGACCTTCAATAAAAGTTTACATCAAAATTTCAAAATGCAAGGCTATGTAAGAGGTGGGACAAAATTGTTGGAAATTGTGATAAAATTTTAATTGATTTATAGCCATGTTAACTAAAGCCAACAAATGAAGGATGAATAGAATGAAACACTCAAAGTTGAAAGAAATGGTGTTGGTGACAACTTTAAGAGAGAAAAGCATGAAAAGGAAATGTCAACCAACAAAAGGAAACAATTGGACACACATTAATGAATTACACAATGATATAAATGCCAAAAGCAAGGCCTTCTTCAAAGGAAAGTCTAAACCCATGCAAAGGAAATGGTCAATATTTGAAATCTTCCAAAAAGGATGAAGTGTCATGTATGTTTTATTGGAGGGTCATGAACAAGTGTTTGACCTATTGGAGAAAATGTTAAAATTGCAATAAATTTTTTATATCACAATGGTACCAAGGGGTTGGCAAAACTCAAAGGCCATGGTTGGGTAGTTTGAAGTAAATTATAGAGATTTAGACTAAAATTTTGAATGAGGAAAAAAATGCTTGAAAAATCTGAAACATTTCAATAATTTGACATTTAATAACTAATGACCCTATTTTGATTTTATAGACATGGTGGCACATATTGTTTTTCTTAGCAATGCACGATTGGTCATAATGGTGCCCTTGATTAAGAAAGACATAACTAAAGAATTATGAACCCAAAAAATAATTCTTGTGATGACAAATTCATTAATGCAAGAGCAACATGATGAAGATATGACACAATCATTAATAAAAAATGAAATGATCATGTTGCAATGGTATATGGAGGCACATAACCATAATGAAATTGAAAATGAAGATTGATTGTGCAACTTTTGACCGGATGCCATTCAAGATGGTGATCAAGAGGTTATCCATCTTAACATGGTTTAAAGCTCAAATATCGATTTAACCTTCATGAAACTTCTTATGGTGTTCAAAGGAGATAGGGACTTCTGAATGGTTTGAAAAGTTAAAGTTAATGCTAGCCACAAGAGAACTTGGGAGAAAGTCACATGATGATAGGAGTCCTTCAAATCGATAAAAGTATAACATTTTCACCTCTTGGAAAAATATGTTAAATTCAATTTGGAATTTGAATTTGATATCATATTGACCTTTGAGTCAAAATCCATTTATGAAAATGACAAAATTGGAATGAGATAAAATTGAATGCACGAGTTTTAATTGCCAAGGTTGAAAGTTCAAAGGTTGGCATTAGATGCACAAGGACCCTTTGCCTACCATTACCAAATTATCAAATAAAAATTCATTGGACTAGGTGAATAACATTAAAATTGGTGTTAAAGTTTCATAAAAAGAATTAATCATTACACATGATGATGAGATAACTTGAAACAATTTCAAACTATAATTAAAAACCATGTTCAAAACACACACACACACACACAATATATATATATATATATATATAATCGTTTGATTTTGAAAGAAAGAAAAACTTTTGTTGGAAAAACATATATTAAATTGAGAACATATTTTTGAAATATCAAAAACTCACCTTAAACAAGTTTTTTGGTTCACCATACTTGGCAAATGCTTTGGTGCACAATAATACAACATGCTTAGGACTTTCTAAGTAAGTAAATATTTGTTCCATTCATAAGTTTTAATAAGGTTTTACCAATTACTGTGGAAAGTATAGTGATATTCAAACTTTGTGAAATTCAAAAACATGTCAAGTTGTTCCAAGTTCTATAAAACCATGAACATATTGATTCAAGGTAAGATGGTTGGGCACATTTTGTCAAAGGAAGGGATTTATTACTATTATAGATTAAACTACAAGTTTGTTGACATTCGAAGATCATTAACATAAGTTTGGAAATATGTCAAGCATGCACATTGATGAAAGATGTGAGGTTAATAAAGATTTGATATGTTTAAAAATTTCTAATTTGCATTTGTTTCAACCTCCTATTCAATAGAAACCTTGTGGTGTACACAAATGCATTGGATGAAACCTTATTATCTAAATCAAATATGTGTATGCAAGATGTTGTACATTTTGTGGAATAACCTCAATCTATGCCTCTATCAAGGGAGGATGACTGTGATGGAAATGCTTACTTAGTTTGGAATTCAATTGGAAATTGTTTCTGACTATCAATTCCCATTCCTTTACAATATTGTGAAGATTTGTTAAAGAAAGTGATGGTTGAATATAAGAATACATCCATAAAAAATGGGGCCAATGAATTAGTGGAAGTGATTTGAAAAACGTTATGTTTGATGTTGACTAAAGATGCAAAGATGTACATTGTGATATGTAATCTATTTAGGAATCAAGGTAATTAGTTAATTTGTTTTGTTTGTCATGTTGAGGTTTGTCAAACCATGGTGCCCCCTAGTACGTTGTTGGTACCATTGGAAACCCCTTGATGAGTAGGGGTGACTTGAGTTGGTTTCATAATCTTTTGATAAACAATGGAAGATTTATTGAAATTTTCACTAAATATTCATTTAAATAAAAAAAAGTTATAAAAAAATTTGGGTGTGATCTTGGTATTGTTGGAAAACTTTCAATGAGTTGAATTTAATGAAAGAAATTTGAAAAAAAAAAAAGACTTACGTTGTGAGGAATATTGAAATTTGAGTAGTTTTTGTCATTAGAAATTTAACTAAATTTTAAAAAAAATCGAAGGAAAATTAGTTCACTAAGTAGATCACACTTGAGCCAACAATGAAGGTTACATTAGTTGAGATCAAATTAAAATGAGTAAAAAATTTAACATTCAAGGTTCTAACACGATTTTCAACTTTTTGATTTTTTTTTATAGAATAAAAATGATTTTCCCATGGGACTAGAATGGAAGACCTTGCATATGATGAAAAGAAAATTTTCTTTTGGACATGTTATAGCATATACATTCATTACATTCATATGGATGGAATTGAAGGCTACTCATTTATTAAAGTTACACAAATAATGCAAAATAAAACCTTTGACAAGAGGAAGGAGTTCTAGGAAGGTGAGTTGGGGATAGTGTTTGACAATTTGTCATCATCAAAGGGTGTATAATACAATTGGTACCTAAAGCCATTAGAATTTGTTTTGTAGACAAGGCTTCAAATGAAATGACACTTAAAGGTGGATGCTTCATCATACCCAAATTGCTTTGATCATAACAAATCTTAATTGTTTTTCACAAATGTCATGTATGAATAAATGACACATGCTTATATATTGATTTGAACAATGCTTTTACATTGTTGTTTTGTAACCTTATTAAGATAAAGACAAGGGTTGTAGTTTTAGTGTACCTACTAATATGTAAAGGGTGTTGAATAGGCTTGTGTAGGTGTGATAAAAGATTGTTATGGCTAATGAATTTGTTGGATTTGGTGATTTGAATTAATTTTTTTAATCATCGAGTGAACTTAAGGTCAAAATGTGTAACAAGGTTTAATAGGTTTGTGAATTTTTAAAAAAGATCAATGGAAATGAAAGAAAGGGATCATTATTTTAAATATTCAACAGAAAAGGGTTATGTGTAAGTTTAAAATTTAATTTTTTCAGACAAATGTGATTACTAGATTTGGTGGTTTAAATTTGTTTTTTCGATTATTTTAAGTGAATTGATAGTTCAACATGCAGGTAGTAATGGCTTTTGATAAACAAGGTTTGCACATTACTTTTGCACTTTGTTTACATTATTGCTAGTGAGATCACTATTTTCTTTCTTAGGAAAATTAATCTGTTGTTTTACAAAAGAATTGAAAATTTTTAATTTTTTTTAATAGTGTTAACTTAGCTAATTTTCCTATTTTAGGGCAACTTTTTTGGCCAATTTTGGTATAAAAATGAAAAAAAAGAAAAGAATGAGAACTTTCACTAATCTAGTATGGTTAACAAGATCTTTTGATGACCCAAATAGTTTTGATGAAACACTACCCAATTTAATAGAAAAAAAATGCACCCATCTAGAATGAGAACAAAATAGGTAGGTTGGTTAAAGCACTCAAGAAATCATACGAATAATGATGAATTATTGTAATACATGGGCGATTTCAACATTATTTATATTTATATTTTGCTGAATTTTTTGAATTTTTTTTAGCCCTATTGTCGAAAATTTCAAAAATTTGGATTGTTGGAATTTGGAATCAAATCATGGCCTAGTCCAGATAAGCACATTAGTTATGAACACATTACTAACCACAAGGACAATAAAAGAACTCTTAAATTTAGTTAAAATTTAATATGTAATCTTTTTATATGTTACAAAGTTCAAAAATTAAAAACTAATATGATGAATCTCAAAATTTTAAAATAAATAAATTATTTAATATTTGTGTGTAAATACTAGGATTCGTCTTGGAACATTAAAAAAGAAAAGAAAAGAAAAAGGTTGATGGTCACTAACAATGTGAAACAATATGTGAAACAATGCAAAGCCTAAGTGCCAATATTATGAAAAGGCCTCTCTAATACCCATTACCCATGACCCTAAAACCTTGAACCTATGGGAATTTTTTTTTGTTTTGTTTGAGAAACAAAAGTCTAAAATATTTTATCTTGACAAATACAAAAGAAGAAAACCTTGTATATAAAAATCAAGGACATGAATCCATCCATCAAAAGTACAAGGCAAATGAGAGCACAAAAAAACAATGAAAGCAAACAATTAACAAAAAATAACGAAAAAAAAACCTTATATAAAAAAAACCTTAGGTTATGAAATGACAATCAACAATAACAAAGAAGACCTAAGACCCAAAAAAAAATGAAAGATCGTTTGTCGCAAATTGACTAGTGAGGAAAGTGCATTGGCTATAGCTATGATGTGTGGAAAAGATGAGGAACCCCGACCAAATGCAACAGCCCACTTAGAAATCACTATGGCTTACGCATGAAAGGGATCATTGCCAGAGAGCTGAAACTGCAAAAGAAACGAAAAACCAGTGAATAGGGTTTAGGGTTTCGAGTTGAAACCCTAAACCCTACTTAGACAAAACAATGCAAGCCCAATTTCATTTCATGTTACATGTTGTGTGTGCCATCACAGTACATTCTTATTGCTGGTCATAGGCAAGAACATACCATTTGAACATATCAACATACCATTGCAAGTGGATGCAAACAGATGCCAACTTTGTTTGCTTTTTGAATGGCTTGGAGCATATCCAACCACACCCATCTACCAATCTCTAGCATATATACCTAATGGCTTTGAGTAATTGGTCTCTAGTTGGTTCAAGAATATTGGACAAGGCAAGATTCTTCCATGCAAAAAATTGAGTGTTTGTAAAGATGTGTGTATGTTTAAGCTTTTCTTTGCTCATAATTGACATTTGGGTGTGTTCTCTTCTCCTTACATGTGCCAGATAATTTTTTAATGGCCATTTCACACACCATGTAAGAGGAATCGTATGTGGGTGGATGGTATGTGGACGGTCCAATGGCTAACCATGGCGGTTAGCCATGTACTAACCATCCACATGTATAGTCTACCTACCACATGTGCCCACTATTGAAGTGCCTTACCTACTTGCATACATACCTATGTGGTAACAACCACTTCCATCCCCAATGGATGCATATGTGGAGAGTCCCTAGCTAACCACCATGGTTAGTTAGCTAGACACTATCCACACAGGTGGGTTTAGCTTGGGACTATCCACATACTATTCACCATGATGGTTAACTATGTACTACTAACCATCTATGGAGGCATATCTAGGAATGATTTGTTAGGAGATGATGGTCACTACAGCCATTGTTATCACTCTCATCTCACTCTTTCATGGAGACTTGTGGTACTAGGAGGACCTCCAACTAATGGACTCAACTTCACCTAGGTACCAAAATATGTAACATAACTTGATTTTAAAAAAAAAAATTGTACTCTTAACTTTGGTGGATCACATTTCAATTGAGATGCATTTCTTTGAGCACCATTTATATATACCCCAAAGCCTAGGATCAACTTCCAAATTGACAAAATGAATAATTCATTTTTTTCCCCCAAAAATTTTCATTTTTAATAATTTCAGATTATTATTATCTCATTATCTACAATAAGTTTACTATGACATTTTCCATACAAGTACCCGAATTATTCAGATCTCGAAGCCTACGATAAATTATAAAAGGTTTTGTTTTCAACACCTCAAGTTCATGTTTTTCACCCCCCCAATCACCTCAAAATTTAAAGGATAATCTTATTATATGATGAAATTGACCCTATGGTTAAGGTAGTTCTCAAAACTCATCCATTACTTACCAAACCCAAAAAAAAACACTTGACACCAATGTATAGTAGGGTTTAGGGTTCCTTTTTTTTTCTAGGGAAAACAAGACACCCTTCTCTCCCAATTCCCCAAAAGAACAAAACCCAAATCCACAAAGCTTCCTATTGTTGCCTAGTCCCCCCCCCCCCCCCCCAAAACCTCTCCTCCCCCTTTTCCCAAGGCACCTTGGCCTTGCCTTCATCATAGAGTGGGTGGCTTGCCACCCATTTTGTCCATGGTCAAAATGCACCTACCTACAACCCTAGACAGCACAACACGGTTATGTGGACCCCCCTTCCCTAACTTAACTTCTCCCCCTCTCCCCTCTCTTTGATAATTATAGCCTCAAATAATTTAGAGAGACTAAAGTTGGTTTGGAGTGACCTAAAATTTGGGGGTCTTTTGTCCACATTCTTGTCATGGGCAAAAAATCATGGTAGTTTTATTTTAGCAAAACCCCCTCCCCCCCCCCCCCAAACAAACCACAACAACGGTCTCTCCCCTCTTTTAATTCTTAAAATAATAGTTGGGGGTCCACCAAAAATTTCCTTGGGAAATAATGACTTAAAAAAAAATATATAGACCATTTTGTGTGGGTGGCATAATGCATTGGATTGGAGGTCTACTAGGGTTGGGTTCGTATGAATGAATGAAACATGTTAAACATCCATTATTAGGTAGCCTACTCCCTAGGCCATATCTCACACATTCTTTTCATATGAGGAATGAATGAATGAAACATGCTAACATCATCCGTTAGGTAGCATCTATAGGTCACATCTCACATTCTTTTCATATGATGAATGAATGAAACATTCTAACATCCATTAGGTAACATCAATACACCACATCTCACATTCTTTTTATATGACGAATGAATGAAACTTGCTAAACATCGATTAGTTAGCATCCGTAGCCCACATCTCACATTTTTTCACATAATGAATAAATGAAACATGCTAACATCATCCATTAGGTAGCATCCGTAGGCCACCATATTTCACATTCTTCTTATATGACGAGTTCATTTTGGTTAGGGTAAAATAAGGCCGGTGTGCATGCCCTAGATGAGATTTCGTGCTTCAAGAGTTGGCTACCCAATGAGGTTTTTTGAGTTAGTTGTTGGGACCATAAAAACACTTCACGTTGGCATTAGGGTTTTTAGTCGGAACATGAAAACACAAGGTTCTTCATGACATGTCTCCTATTAAACTCGGGTGAGCCCTCCTCCCTCCTCCCCTCCTAGGCTCTCTAGGAAGCCAACAAAAGTATTAATCCCATGCTCTCATGTGTGCCTCCAACCGGAGGCTCGTGCATGAATCTCTTGACTTCGTAAACTCTTTTACAAAAATTATGAAAGGGGAAATTTTTTTGGATGGAATTTTCCCCAATCCAAAAATCTGATCTCATCCTTTTATGGTATAATTAGTTAGGGTTTAGGGTTTAGGGTTTAATTATTTGTGATGAAACCCTAAACTCTAAACCATTTTTCCACAAATTAATTATACAAGAAAAACTTAAAATGTCTTATTTATTTGTGGAGAATGCTTCATTGACAAATTATTAAGTAAGTTTAAAGTGGGGGTGGGGCATATGGTAGTAGCCACTCGGTTCCCCCTTCCTTCGAACACAATTGTTGGTACCGTTGTTAGAATAAAACAAACAAACAATACTATTTCACCCCGAATTTTTTAAAAAAAATTCATTGCCGTGTGGACATGCTACCTTCCTTCCTTCTTTCTAAATTTTCAACATGGAATCTTGAAAATTAATTAATTAATTAATTAATTATTCAACAAACATGTGTTGAAGCTACCCATGTAGTAGTACTACTTGTATCCTACTTAGAACTAGTCTCATTTACTTATGCCACACAAAACATGCCACCCCAAAAAAAAAAACAAAAAAACAAAAAAACACTCTTGTACACAAACAATCAAGCAAACCACACACAAACACATCCGTATACATGTACGTATTTTTAATTTTTTAAAAATACCATTCAATATAAAAATTCGTATATTACAAATAGACTATACGTTTTTTTGTACATATGTATGTATGCGCTTGGGCAGTCTTGGGTTGCAGTCTTCGTCCGCATTGGCGTTTCTTCATGATCTTCTTCGTCCCATTTCGTGGAAAGATCTTGGGTGTTCGGCGCAAGATCACGTTGTCGAGAAGGAGAAGCCGTGGTGAAGAAGAAGAAGAAGAAGAAGTTGGTAAGAGAGAACTTTGTTTGTTGGAGCAAGAGGAGGAGGAGGAGGAGGAGGAGGAGGAGCAGCTGACAGAAGTGCAGCATTCGTCTGTTTGTTTGTTGGAAAGAAGTACTCAGCAACAAACAACAAAGGGTACTTGATTATGCAGTTTTGGTGTTTATATTATTGTAGTACCACAACAACCACAACAACAACAACAACATTCCATACTAGATTCCCTGCTTCTTCTTTTGCTGCTTGAGTTCAGTTCTGTTGTTGTTTCAGTTTTGGAGATTTTGTTTTTTTTTTTTGCCTTCTTCGCTCATGTGGTTGCAGATTGTAGTGTATTGGTAGCTTTCTTGCTTATTGCTTGCTTGCTTCTTTTGTTTGTTGGGTTTGTCTGAGTTTTTGCATGGACTCTTCTTTTGAGGTTGACAGGTTCTTTCTTGGTTTTTTTGTTTGTGATTTCTTGGTGTGATTTGTCGTCTATGTGGTATTCGTGAAAACACTTCTGTTGTAGTTAGAAGATAAGGTGCAGTTATTTTCTTCTTTCGATCCTGTGTGCGTCTTCTGAGTCTTTTGTGTGCGTGTGTGTGTGTTTTCCTTGCTCAGATGGTTGTTTTATGGGGCTCTCTGATCGCAGGTGGGTGTTGGTTTTCAAGGATGTCTGCGGAAGAGGAGCTGGTCCTAAGCCTGCAGAGGCGTGTATGATACACTTCCATTCATGTGGAGGCTGAGGAGGAGCACTGGACTTGAGGACCAGCAGGAATGTGATCAGGAGTGTGGAGCACTGGAGAAGAATTGAAGCTCATGAGTGAGAGAGAATACATAGATAGATAGATCCGCGGGGGTGAAAGAAAGAAAGAATACGATGTTGCGGTATGACACAAGTCGAAGCTGGGGCAGCAGGGATGCAGCAGCAGCAGCTGGGAACGAGCATTCGCATCACAGATACAGTCATACTAGAACGATCTAATGTTGGATTGCGATACTTGGGCAAACAGACAGACACACCCATTTTGCGTTACTCCCTGATTTTGCCGTCTGCAACCGGTTCTCTCCACGATTCCGACATGGGTTTGAAGGTGGTGTTCAAGAGTTAGATGCTGGAACGAAGGACGAAGAAGAAGAACAGCAACAACAACAATTCTTTTGCTGCTTTGTACAGAAGAATATAGGAAAGAAGTGACAACAGCTAGCTTGCTTGCTAGCACCCACTTTTGTATTTGTGTTCCCACACTGTACACACCACACTGTACAGATCAGTGTCGACGGACGGATCGTGTCTACATTTGGGAACCTGCCCACTCAATGTGGAGCAGCAATCTACAAAGGAGTGTTCTTTGTGTCCCTTTGTCCTATCCCTCATGTCGCCGACTGCAGGAACGAGGTCTTCAGAGACCACCTCAAGAAAAAGAAGAACAACAACACCCAGTTTGTTACCAGTAATGCAGTCGTGAAGAGTGGGTGATTCGATCTTGGCTGGTGGCAGATGTTAAGAGAATCTATCAGCCAGCTGCAGGGCATAGAGGGAAGAGGAGGAGGATCTTTGATGCTGACGAATTTGCAACGACAAGAAGAATTCCGCTTGTGGTAGTAGGGTTAGCTGGTGACATCCACTGGGATTCAAGTGGAGGTAGATCAGACTTGCAGCAGGTGTGCTCCTCCTCCTTGGGACACTGGGGACTCAAGAAGTAGAGAACTCATCATGGGGCACTGGGGATCAGTAGCAAACCCAGGAGGTCCAGAGGCAGCAGGAGGAGGAGGAGCAGGAGGAGCAGCAGCAGGAGCAGCATCAGGAGGAGGAGCAGGCAGCATTATGGGAGCTGCAGGAGGCCGAGACATAACCCATGTGTTTCATAGCCCACGATCTGGTGGCACCATGAGCCCCAAGAATCGGCGATTGTCATGGAATCCCAAATGTGGAGGAGGAGATCATCACCATCATCATCAACAGCAACAACAACAGAATGAGTCTTTCAAGGTTTACCAATACCACTTTGCATCGGATCGATTGGAAGCTCAGGAAGCATTGGGGATGGTGGAGAGTGATGTATGCCTGCTGAAGCTATCAACCCATAGCAACTATGACAACAACCACCACAACAACAACAGCAGTAGCAAGAATAACAAGCTGCAAGCTCATGGGATGATGGTGGAACAGTCTGCTGCAGGTTTCGTAAGTGATTTCGTAGGTAATTGCTGGGTTCACACCTCGTCCTCTGCCACACGCATGACACAAATCTTCACTCGAAAGAGGGGCTTTCGGCAGTCGGGTTTCTACATTTTCGCCCTTCTCTTGCTCACTTTCTTGTTGGTGAAGATCACATCAGGCGGATGGCTGAGCATTGAGTCTCAGAACTATTCTTCTAGTCCTCAGGTGGGATTGACAAGCTCCTTTTCCTCCTGCCTTGTAGAATTTTGCCTCTTGATGAATATTGTAAGATATCATTCTTCATCTCCACATGTCTCCTCATTAGATCCATGATCTTGCCCAAGGCATTCTCACTCTTTTGCAATGGTGCAACTCAAAGAGAGTCTGTCAAGGACCAAATTTCAGTTTTGCTTAAGTGGAAGAGGTGAACATTTCAGTCTTTACCTCAGAAATGCTCACCACTTCCAGACTCATCCCAATAATACTATCAATTCTGGCCTCCCCAAGAAACTGCTGGCAGGGCACAAGGTTGCTTCAGATCAGGATGCTTCAGATCAGGACACGTTCCATGAATTTTTGGCAATGGCTGTTGTGTCACAATCATGGTGATTTGAGCTATGAAATTTTGGCAATGGCTGTTGCATCTCAAGCATTGTGATCCAAGCTCTACAGCAGTAAAGAAATTGAAGGTAATGTTGTTTGGGTGTTGTTGCAATTGCAATGTGATTTTTTTACCAGCAGGTAAGGGGAGGAAAACTGGTTCTTCAAGCAGTGAAGGTGGAGTCCAGTGAGGCTCATAAAGAGTATGTAACACAAGTGTTCAAGGATAGTTCGGTTTCAGAACTATCATCTGACAAGGACAGTGAGCATGGTGGCACAGGTGACGATGACTACCATAAGGTAAAAAAACTCATCAATTCATCATATGGATTAGCCCTTTATTGATGCTTCGTTTGTGAATAGTTGGAGTGTTCAACAGAGATTTTGGTCACTATTACTAGTGTATGATCATCACCAGGAGATTATGTCATATAATGTGGTCAAGAAAATGACATAATCTGCCACCCCAGATCTTAATGGTATCATAATGACTTAAGATTGGATACGAACTGGGTTTCTATGAATTTGCCATGAATCTATGGCAGCCAGGGTTTAGCAGCTGCTTATTATGGTCAGGGGGGAAATTGAGTTGGATGGTGATGTGCATTTTGTGCAGAATGCTTGGTTTGGGGCAAGTGAACTTTGGGCAAAGCCGTTGAGTCAAAACCTTGAGCAGTGTGTAGCTCGGAGCAAAGACTATGCCTGTAAGTGTTATAAATTTGCAAAATTAATTTCTCTATAACATCTTTTTCAAAATAGGTACCCATGCATAATAGCATATTTATTTGGTTTGGTCTCTGAGTTGTTTGATGTTTTTGACTGCAGGTCCTGGAAATGGTACAAATGGTTACCTTTTAGTCAATGCCAATGGTGGCTTAAATCAAATGCGAACAGGGGTACATAGATAACCCAAACTCCATTTTGTTCCACTTTGTAACACAAGTATCTATTGACCTTCATCTTGCAATTTTGAGTGGAATGACAGACACTTCTAGATGATTTGAGATTGTATTTTGGATTCAATCCAGCCTCTTTTGTCTTTCTGTCTCTTTATCGGTCTTGTCAGAATGTGAAGTTGCAGCAGGCATATATATTGTGATAACCTTATAAGTTACTAGTCCACAAGGATGCAAACGTGACAAGCTCAAAATTTGAGAACATGGGTTCTCTCTCTCTTAAGTGCCTTTCTGAAGAGGATAGATGGATGACCAAGGTCAAGGATCATTGACCCTTTGTGGTAACCTTGGATTTTTTTGGTTTTGTGTTTTTTCTTTTTTGCAGATTTGTGATATGGTTGCAGTGGCAAGGCTGATGAATGCTACACTCGTCGTGCCCACTCTTGACCATAGCTCTTTCTGGGCTGATACCAGGTTGGCCTTGAAGTCCTCTGAATGGACATGATAGTGTGTGTGTGAGGAAGGGTTAATAAGGCAGAGAGTGTGGGACAATCACCAAGGATATCTGTGTAATTAATGTCATGATAGTGAGATCCAGTTTTGCAATGAAACCTTAGTCTCCCTGGGTCCTTGCATGTGACACAATTTTTCCTTTTCTTTTTTTGCCCACTTTTATTGAAATCTCTCAATCACTGATCCTTGCATGCTGGGTGTTTCTTTCCAAGTCAGGAGTATGTCATTTAGGACCACTGCATTCGACTGTGATATTGACAATTAATTTGTTCAATCGGGAGTCAATTTTTGGAGTTTTGTGGTGTTGTTCTATGGGTATTTTTTAGTTGTGTGAATTTTCAAAGGGGAGGATCACTGAACTGCCATATATATTGTTCTCTTTGTACTGAAGTTTGCTCTGAAATTTGATTTCTGGGTGCAGTGATTTTGGAGACATTTTTGATGTGCGTCATTTTGTGGAGTCACTCCAGGACGATATTCAAGTTGTGGAGGAGTTGCCAGCTGATCTTGCTCAGATTGATCCTATGATGAAGGCACCTGTATCTTGGTCCAAGGTGACATTTTCTCTTTCTCTCTGTCTCTCTCTCTCCTTTTGCCTTTACATCACCTGGACAACTTGAAGAAGCTGAAAGAGATTTGTCATGAAAGTGTTGCAACTTATGTTTTTGGTTTTGGTGATTTTTTGGATGTTTTGCAGGCACCCTATTATGAGGAAGAATTAGTGCCATTGTTGAAGCAACAGAAAGTGTTGTATTTCACACATGCTGATTCACGCTTGGCGAATAATGATTTGCCTGACTCAATACAGCAGCTACGCTGTCGTGCAAATTACCATGCTCTCAAATTTGTGGGACCCATTCGGACATTAGGACAAACTCTTGTTGAGCGCATTCAACAGGATGCCCCTTATATCGCCTTGCATCTCAGGTAAAAACCTCTCAGCCTTCTTTAGTCCACCAGTGTTTTGAAGTGATTAGCAGTTCTTTGGAGAGATTCATGTTTCTTTGTGTCTGATAATAAAACGGAAGATTGTTTCAAGGTTTTCCAAAGTTAGGGTTTAAGGTTTAGGGTTGTCCCTGATTTGCTTGTAGGGTTGTCTAAAATGGGTTGAAATCCTTGTGTGCAGATATGAGAAAGATATGTTGGCATTTACAGGATGTGCCCATGGACTTTCTACAATGGAAGCAGAAGAACTCCGAGAAATGCGATATGATGTCAAGCACTGGAAAGAGAAGGAGATTGATGGGGAAGAGAAGCGGAAGCAAGGGGGTTGTCCACTGACCCCCCTTGAAACAGGACTTTTATTGAAGGCCCTTGGTTACCCAGCAGCCACAAAGATTTATATTGTGGCTGGGGAGATATATGGGAATGGAAGCTTGGACTCCTTAAGGCAGATGTTCCCTAATGTCTACTCCCACATGACATTGGCAACCAAAGAAGAACTAGCTCCATTTAGGGGCTTTCAAAATCGCTTAGCTGCCTTGGATTACATTGTAGCACTTGCAAGTGATGTTTTTGTGTACACCTACGATGGCAATATGGCCAAGACACTCCAAGGTCATCGTCAATTCGCAGGCTACAAGAAAACAATTAACCCTGACAGGTACCCATTTTCTCCTTCTGTAAAGACCCCGCCATCCATTTCATTGTCTATTTTGGAGGCCTACCTTACATGAAAGAATTAGGGTTTTTCGGTGTAAGGAATTACTTCATAAATGATTGCTGTGGTCTCTATGCCAAGCTTTTTTGGTGTAAGGCATTGCTAGAAATGATCGCCTTGGGGTTTTATGCCAAGTAATGCTCTTGGATTGGATCATTCTATCTTCAATTATTGGGATGGTCCAAGAGGTAGACATGCATATGCACTAAACAATATGAATGGGTTTTTGCAGAGAAAGTCTGGTGAGGCTTGTGGATGAGTATGAAATGGGCACGATACCTTGGGAAGCATTTCAAGTGGAGGTAAGGAAGATTCATAAAGAGCGGATAGGTGCACCACATTACCGAGAGGTTGGGGAGTCCCCCAAATTGGAGGAGAATTTTTTTGCTAACCCTTACCCAGGATGTCTGTGTCAGAAGAGGCAATATAGCCGCCGCCGCCGCTGGAGGTTAATTTAATTTAATTTAATATATAAATGCCCTAAAATTTTCCCATAGGCAGCTCACAAAGTGTTCCCTACCTACTCAATGTACTCTATTTTATTTTACCTACTTAAAAAAAGCTTAGGACAACGGCAAGTATGGAGGCTCTCTAGCAAGTTGTTGACACACTTGCTTTCAGACTTGCCTCATTACAGAGAAAATTAGAGAATAGAGAACAGAGAGATAGAGTGAAAGAGGGTTACATAGCTCCATTTTACATGAATTGCAATGTGAAGCTACGGATCCCTAACCCTAACACCTCCCTCCCATCCCATCCCATCCCATCCCATCCCCTACCCCATTTTTTTGCAGGGATCAACAATAAACATACTTGAGTTCATTGAATATATGGGTAGTCTCAAGGTAGTCCTGCAATCCTTTGTTCAATGCCATCTTGGTGTTACTAAAATGGGCCTTTTCCACTTATTGGAAGGTTTTTGTGAATATGGCTTCTGCCTCTCCCCTTTTTAAAGTTTCTCCATATTCTCGATCCCCTCCATTAATTAATTGTACATGGGAATAAAGAGTAACAATTCTCCACACCAATTTTACCTTCATTGTATGTGGATTATTGCTATGGGTTAAGTGATTTAGGGTTTAGGGTTTATCAATGAAATCCTCAAGTTCCAAGTTGTTCTGAACATCAACAAAAATTTCATGTATATCACTACAAACAAATAAGGTAGAAAATATTTTAGTGAACTTTTTGAGTGTTTGGTTATGGGTGTGTTTTGATACAATTTGACAAAAAACAAATGTAATCAATTTTTTTTAAAACAATGTTTCGTTTAAAGGTGAGGTGGATTCATTTTCACAAAACAACACCACCATATCCAAAGAGGATGTTTGGTTATGGGGGTTTATTTGTCACATTAGAGGCCATGCAATTTTTTGTAAGCAAACCTTAAACCCTATGAAATAATCATGTTACTTGGAAAAATATTATAACATGCACAAGAATTTGGGTTAGATTTGATTACCTTACCATCCCACATGTCACATGTTGTACAACCATTAAATGTATTTTGTTTAAAACCATTTGAAATAACATTTAGAAAGGATAAGGATATAATTATGTTTAAAAACAATCACATGGAACTAAACAATATAACCTTGGTTGGATGGGTAGATTAATTTTTAAAATAATTGTTCACCAAAAAAAAAATCAAGTTTGAATTCAAAGCTACATGCACATGGTCTTTCAACCCCAAGGCAATGGACAACAAGATTCAACCTTCAAAATTTACATAGTAATAAACATTAATAACCAAAGAAATGAACGTGATTATACAATAGATGAAAGAGTTGATCACAATCAAAATTGGGGGAGGAATCTACTATTGTAAAACTTCTACATATAGTTGAAACAATTCAACAAATAACATTTAACGATTTGTTTACCAACATGTCAAAAAATGACCAATGTTATTATGTAAACATGTTTCAAAGCCCCACAATGATTGAAAAACAACCCCAAGAGATCAATGTCATGAACCTATATGAAGACAATCTTAAAATGTTGTGGAAAATTCAACCTCCAAATATGACCCAAGAATCCATGTGTTTGCATAAATTTCTTTCATTGTTTCATTTACTTATGAGGCAAACAAAAGGATAGAGCCATTAGTTTATTACTCCCAATCACACGCGACATTTGTTGAATACTTATATATCTTATGAAAAAAAATGATGGATAAGGCAATTGCAAAAGAAATTTTTTAAAAAAAGACAAAAAGAGAGGGAGAAGGAAAATGGAGCACCTCATGCCCACAAACTTTAAGAAACTTGCACAAGGGTTTGGCGAATGGGATGATTTCACACCCGTTATTGTTGATTTCCAAGCCCTAAACTATATTAGATTTTAGGCATATGTTTAAAAGTGAATAATTTTTTAGAAAACATTGGTTGTCGTTTTTTTCATACATCCAATGATGAAAAGTAAGTAGAATCCATTAGTTTACATATGAATGTTTGGTTTTAAGTGGAAACGTCAACTCTAATGAATTGCCATGTGTATGAAGGGTTTTATTTTTCATTTTTTAAACATTTGAATTTAGAAGGGCATATATTTTTCATTTTTCACCCTTTTTAAACGATTTAAAGGGATGTGGGGTGTGCCTTTTAATCATGTACACTTTATCTCCAAACCCCATTAAAAGAAAAGGTGACTAATACATTAAGTGTTCGATCACCAACCATGTTACCTTAATGTTTATGTAGAGCTAACAATGATGTAGTGTGAGCAATGTTCTTTTGCTCATCATGGCAAGTTCTTGATGTGCAAATGGTGTCATGAAATGTGTTATGCTTGTGTTGGTATGAATTTTGTGCACCATTCAATTTGTGCAAAATTTGTGCAATAGCCTATAATGCTTATCTATTCATGCACATGATGTTTTTGAAAGAAGGTGCAAATGCAAGACTAATGACAAATGTAAAGAATGATGCTTGTGGAATAAGAAATGTGGTGTGCAAAATCACTTTGAAAGAAGTCCACAAATTTTCAATGTCCTTTTAATATGATGATGCTGCCATCACCATTCAATTTTCAACCATAATTAGGAATTCCATACACAAACCACTTCTCATCCAAATTACATTCATTCATAGAGGTTGATTATTTTAGAATACAGTACGAATATATGTTTCTAATCTTGTAAAACCTTTAGGTTTACATAACACCAAAATGATACCTAGGCCCACAAAGTTGTTGAATAATTAATATAATTGCAAGGCATGTTGCATATTTCATATGATTACACCACAACTTCACCGTTAATTTGTCACAATGATCAACAATTGTTGGTGAAGTTATAATCAATTGATTCTTATGAGTTGTATGCCATTTTTTGGGATCCCAAACATTGCCAAAAAAATTGGAATACATATTTTATCATGATAATATTTTGATGAGTGTCTTCTTCACTATGAAAAAAAATGGCATTTTAGGACTATCATCAAAAAACAATTCTTCTCAATTTTGTGATATAAAAATAAAATAAAATAAAATAATTAAATTTACACTAGGAAAAATCCAAAATTTTCCCAAATCTTGTCAATAAAAAACATTGATGACCGTGTATTACATGTTTGTTTTAAGGACAAATATTTTTTTATTTGTAACAAGTGGGCAAAGTTATACTGTATATGATATATTACACCCTTTTGGAAATGTCCACTTATTGTTTTGATCAAGAAGCATGTGCACTTTGGATTTTTTTTTCAAATTAACAAATATAATAGTCCTTAATTTCTAGAAAATTGGGGGGAAAAAAACTCATATTAACATTACATTTGATTTTTTAAAATATGACAAAAGAAAATTTCATTATTATAAAATAAATAAATTAGATGTTCATGCCACATGTAAACCTAGCCTTCGTTGTAGTAAAAAAACATTTACTAACTTAAATAACAATTAAGGTGAAAATAAAGTTGGTTGATATGTGGAATTAAATTCTCCTTGTATTTTTTATATTTGGGAATCTACATAGTCCCCTTAACCCATCTTATCAAAACTTGGTGTTTTGTCAAAATTATATTACCATATATTTACTTGAAACAACAATTGTTGAATTGGCCAATTAAATTCAAAGCATTCAAATGCAAACCATACTAGCTTGTTTCCTAAACTAGTCCTTTTATGAAATAGGTATACTTTGTTGTTGAAGTATTTTCTTGCTTTGGATATTATCTCATTTCGAAAAAAACACATGTTATTCAATTGTGGCCTTGCAAGTTCTAAAGCCATTATTAAAAAAAACCTCCAATTTTACAAATCTTGATCAATTTTTGTGCAAAACACCTTTCAATCTTTACTTGCATCAATACTTTTTATTGATGCTTGGAAAACAAGAGTAGTAGTGTTTACAAAAAAATGTCAAGCAAACACATATATAAGAACTAAGAACCAAAATTTCACAAGAGAGGTTTAAACTCATTCACACACAAACCTTGTGCTCATATCCAAAATAATACCCCATGTCTTGAGCCAAAATCAATCATAGAGAAAATCATTTTGCAAATTAGTGCAAATCTTGATAGATTATGCATTATTCAACTTCCTCCAAAAAAATAAGAAATAGATTTAGGTTACCATGATTTTTATGTCTCTCAAATTCTCGAATGAATAGTTCCTCTTGTTGTGCTTTTGGTACTATTTGAATTCAACTTTCAATTCAATTTATTATTCAACTTGAATTTATCCAATTGATCTACCTTGTTATTACATTCCAAATTACATTCCATTGAAATTCACATTCTTTATATATAGACCTCACTAACATGATGGTGATGTTGATATAAATGCAACCATAACACTCTTGACAATAGGTTTCATTTATCAAACACTAATGCTTTCACTATGGTTTATAAGTCTGATAATACATTACACTAGTTGAATTTTTAAATCTACAACCATTCATTCAAACCTAGGCTTGAAAACACATTTTAAGCATCACATCCAAGTTCCATTCCATTTCAACTCAATGTCAACAAATAATCCATTTGTCTAGTGTTCATTTTAGGAGATGTCAACCAAGAAGTGCAATTTGGTTTTGTTACCAACTTTCTCACATTGTCAAATTGTTGTCCCCATTATAGAACTGTTTCTTTCATTTTTGTCTTGTAGATTGAGAACACAACCATTAGTTTGACATCAATCTCCCACATTCTGTCTTTGTTTGGAGTCTTTAGAGATCCATGTAGTAGATGATGGATGCTACAATTGGTATTGGATTGGATTAGAATCCTTGCTTGGATATTCCACTTTGTTCAAATTTGCATCTTCTGTTTCATTCCTCAATATCCCACTCATATGTGGATTCCAATCCTTGCTTCTTGTTGCGCTCAAATGTTCTTGGTACCATATGTTTCAATGATATGTTCAAAGATGAATAGGGAGGAAATTGAAATTGGGTGATTTGCAGACAAATTATTCTTGTTATGCTGCCCAAGGAGGCATTTGACAACAAGACTAGAACCTTTTTTAGGCACCACCACAAGCACTCACTAGCAATAACACTCAATGGACACAATGAAAAATCATATATCATTTCTCCCTTGCCTTTCTGCACATTAGTGCTTATTCATGCATTGTAACAACTTTTGAGCTCCTCAAAATGGAAGGATTGTTCAACTCTCCAAAGTGAACCACGATGTACAAAGGCAAGACTGTTTTCTATGTGTTTTGAAAAACTTCAATTTTAATGTATGCATCACATCTACTCTAAAAGATCCTTAGGACATCTTGCAAACTACCAAGCCAAGCTGTTTGTATATGTCAGATTCCATGTAAGAGAAGTTAGGTACATGTGTACCTCCAAAGAACACTCAGATCCTCTATCATCTGATCTGTAGTAGCTAATTTGCACACATTCAATGGAGCAGTGGAGCAAAGGGGAGTAGTTGCTCAGAGAGGTTTGGTTTTACCATTTTAGCCTTCACCAACGATATCAACTACAATTACCATGCTTGTGAGCTCTCCAGCTCTTCCTCTTTGTGCACTTGTTGATCATATCATTCCCTCTGTCTATATGTGCAACCAACGATCAGTAGATTTTTGCCTTCTCAATCACTCATCCATTTTCCTGTTGAGCAGTCTCTTACCCTGTGTATGTAGTTTCATAATCTATTTGTAGAAGGCGTAACAAACATAGAGGATTCAAAACCCATGCTTCAAAATGCAGTCACACCAACAACCTATACATATCAAATTTGGGAACAGAATCTGCAGTTAAAATTGATGCTTACACAACAGATAAGAAGGTTTGAGCATGCATATGTACCCAAATTTGTACTTGTCTTGAGACAGATTTCACAAACATTCACAATTTCTGTCAGGCCACCACCAATATACACCAATGTCTCCTTCTTGTCCCATTCTCCTTGCCACTTGGTAATGCATTTTGACCCAACAAGAGGAGCTCTAGTGGTGCATGAAACATTATGGCAACACTTTGGTGCAGGTGCAAATGCAGGAACATAAAATTACAACATATGTCAACACCACCGGTGTATAGGAGCGCGATTCGTTATTCCCCTCCTTGGTTCACTTTCAGGACAACCAGTTGATCAAAGAGAAACTGAATATCAGTGACATATGTTGTAATGTTATGCTCCTGCATTCCACTCCTGATAGCATCATGCAAAACAGTCCACCTGTCCTCCCCCAAACTGCGCACCAATTACAACAACAGCAGGTGAGAAACAGTGCTAATATATATCAGAATTGAATATTGTTAGAACCATGGCAGTATGATCTCCACTGCAACGACAGAACCAAACATACAAGAAACTAGTGTAATACTCCCAATACCATATATCCGAAGCATCAAGACCCAAACTTAGATAGACTCCGAAGCACACTCCAAAATGGCAAGTTCACCACAAAATTCCATGAATCGACATTGATTGGAGCAAGCATGCTTTCATCCATATTTACATGAAACGGATCATGAGCCTCCATAAGCATCCATGCATTGGAAAAGATTTAAGAGGCATCCATTTTCTGAGACACCAGAAATCCTAAACCTTCGATGATGATGATGATGATGAGACGCATGCTCCGTGTAGAAATTCAAACTCCACTCAATTCAGATAAAGGAAATCGGCAATTGGGTAACGGAGAAAAAGACGATATACTTGTGTGCGACTCCAAAAGCATAGTCTGGATCATCAGGAACTCCAAAGCTTGATTGGATGCGTGTATTCAGCCTGCAATTGGTGGTAGTGCTTGAGATTTCCATTGATGCAAAAAAAAAAAAGAGACAATCTGGAAAAATCCTAAACAAAACTAAAACACAACACACTCACTAGTCTCCTGAAGAATCCAGGAGGTTTTGTTTTTGTATCCAGAAGTGAAATTTTCTTTCTCAAAGACCAAGTTGTGACAAATTCAGACTGCTCTGAAAAAATCCTTTCAAGGATTTGCAGATTCTTGAAGCAAAAGCAAAATCTACTCAACACAACTTTCAAACAACCTACCTTGTGCGGCGGCGTGCTTGGAGGAACAATTAGGGTTTCC
The DNA here is from genome assembly GCA_963920785.1 of Sphagnum contortum. Classification (NCBI taxonomy): domain Eukaryota; kingdom Viridiplantae; phylum Streptophyta; class Sphagnopsida; order Sphagnales; family Sphagnaceae; genus Sphagnum; species Sphagnum contortum. Next base: position 3,431,082 of record OY987281.1, read on the forward strand.
AGAGTTTTATTTTAGGGTTTAATGTTCTAGAACGTTGTATTTACGTGTTCATACGTAGTACAGTTTTTGTTGACACTGCTGTGGACTTTCGACTGCCATCTTGAACGATTGTTGCTGTATAATCTCCTACAGAGAGGATGGAATCTGTGTTGAGAGACTCGATATCTGAGACACGCAGAATTATGTTTCTAGGTTCGTGGAAAGGCATAGACGCAGGTAGGGGCCAAGCAGCAGCCAAGGCAAGCACATTGCAAATGGTGTCTAGGGGAGAATGCCAAGGTGTCTCCATATCGACTCAACGACATCTGAGCTTTGGAAGGAATTCAGTTTCCATCCTTTTTCCCTTGAGCATCAAGAACTTCCAAAGATCTGAAAGGTACAATAATAGAATTGCTACTTCGTCAATTTTTGGCATTCTGGTTTTTTTGAGTCCCTAGCTTCTGAGGTTTTGCATATGTTGGTGTTTGTGTTACTGGCAGGTCTCTTCTTATCCGTGGAGCAACTACTGAAGATGTGGAAGCAGAGAAGGAGATGATTGAACTAGATGCGGTGAATTTTCTTTCACTCAGCAATTTATCAAGTGGAAATTGATGATTTCTTTCTGGCTGCCTTTTAAGGCACGGCTTATCATGTCATCATCTCATGATTTCTGTTCAAATTAGACTTCGATTGTACGCCTTGAGAAGTTCTCGAATTTTTAATGAAGATGTTTTTTGATTTGGGCACAATGCAAACAGGACCTGATATCCATACTAAGAGCTATGACATCTGTTCGGATTCACACTAATATGCTCTAGGTTTGAGGTGATAGATGGAGAGGATGGAGAAGACATTGGAGGCTACAAGATCAAATTTTAATACTGTGCGCACAGGCAGGGCAAGCCCTTCATTGTTGGACCGTGTTGAGGTGTGTGTGGAAATCACATGACTTTTTATGACAATTCCATTTTCTGTCTTGGACCAGAAACACAGTAATATTGTTGGCGGGTTTTTGAGGGAGTGTTGTTTTGTCAATGGGAAGGTGGAATACTATGGCACTCCAGTCATTCTCAAAAGCATTGCCCAAGTCAGCACACCAGATGGTAGCACACTCCTCATCCAACCCTTTGACAAATCAAGGTGACTTTGTCTTCCTGTTATGAGCTCTCTGATCTCCAAGGAATAGGCTCTCTGGCTTGAAGGACTTTCCCTGGCATCCATGCTGAGTTTGGCAAACTTTTCTTGGACACGGGCATATATGGTAGAATAGATAATGAGACAAATTGGTACATGGAGATGAGTGAATCTGGAAATGGAACGAAATAGAGTAGTGTACTCTATCTTTATATGGTTTGAGGTTTCTGTGCTTTTTATGAGTGTTTGCGGTCTTTGTTGTGCAGCCTTGCAGCAATAGAGAAAGCTCTTATCAAGTCTGACTTGGGCCTTACACCAAGCAATGATGGGAATGTGATCAGACTCACTGTCCCACAACTCACTGCAGATAGGAGGAAGGTTTGTTTTTCTTCATATTTCAATAAACTGCTAATCTTTCTGTGCAGATAATCATTTTGGACTCTGAAAGAATGGACATTTATACATGGAACATTAGAGGGTGAAACACATAAAAGTGTTTTGGGATGAGTTTCACACACTCAAGTATGGACATTAGCCATCAAACTGTACACTATTTCGACCCAGATTGTGTAACCCTTTGATGGATCATAGAAGTTTGTAATCTGGTGCACAGTACGCATGCAGGTCGAATTGTGGGCCACATGCATTGTTGGGAACTGCCCTTAAAGCTCCATGATTTCTATTTTGCAGGAACTTTTGAAGCTGGTGTCAAGACTTACAGAAGATGGCAAGGTTTGCTGCCTCTTCTTTTGTTGGGACCATTTGATGCACTGCCATTGTAAATGATGCAATAGCTCCTGAGCAAGGAACATACTCTTACTGTGAGCTAGTGGTGCTTCAATTCACTGAAGCGTCAAAATGCTGTGAACAGCTTGTGTAACTTGAAAATGGCCAGTCTTGTCCTTCTCTTAAGGTTCTAAATCACTATGTGGGGAAAGGTAAAGAATATTGAAGATCTGTTACATGTGTAAAGGACTAGCATGGGTGGATAACCACTCTCCTCATCTGAAAGATCCCTTATGTTACCTTTTTGTTGAATTTTCTCTGAGTTGTGGAGATTGTGACCACAGGTGGCATTGCGAAATGTGAGGAGAGATGCAATAAAAGCATATGACAAACTTGAAAAGGTTGTTTTGCTTCTCTGTCATTTTTCTACCAGTGTGCACTTATCAGTGCACATGCTTTTGTGCTGGCTTCTATGTGTTGTGTGCCCAAGTTCTTTGATAATACATTTGTGGCAAGCTTACAGACATGCCACTTGGTACCAGAGGACCATGTTGTTGGATATACATGCCCAGTACTCTGACATAAACATAACAGAAGTTTTGTGCTCTGTGGTCAATAGGAAAAGAAGCTCTCTGCAGACAATGTGAAGGACTTGTCTGAGGATATCCAGGTATAATTATTAAGCTTTTTCATATTCAATAGTGCATAGCTGACATATATTTGGGGTGTAATTTGGTTTGAGGATGGTCAAACAAGCGACAGAGAGTTTGCACTAGATACTTTCCAATCATCATCTACACAATCTAATTATGTGTATTGTGTGTTCTTAGGTGCTTAAGAAAATAGGTTTGTTTCATGCCTGAATTAGACTATACCTTGAATTCTTTGTCTATCCACCAATGTTCCAGAAACTTACTGATGAGTACGTCAAGAAGATGGAGACCCTTTTCAAGCAAAAGGAGAAGGTGAGGTGCTGCTACAACTTTCCCTTGAAATGTTTCAAGAGGTCTGCTAACTGTCATCAGTTGGCATGATTGATTCTTTGAGACTTGTGAATGGGACTGGCACAAAGCCAGTCTGTGGTTCTGTACATCTTTTTGCATTCTGCACTGCCTTGGTTGTGTCTTGAATTGTGTGAGATAGAGAGAGAAATACTGATTGTGAACATGATACTGTTTTGCAGGAACTGACGACAGTATAAACTGCGATGAGCATTGTCAACTCTTGGCTCTGAGAAATTGTTACCAGTGTGTAGATGATGGCAAAAACCAAGAGACGCTATGTAAAGTACAACTGAGATAGTTGGGAGGTGACAAGCAACAAGTCAGTAAATACAGTCAGTGTGAAATGCAGAATAGCTTTCTGAATTCATATTCCCATGATCACTTTGAAATTCAATGCACTTTGTCATTTACGAAGCATCACCTTGCACAATGATGATGCTCTGTGTTGGGTGTTGAACATACCTGGAGTGTTCATGGAAATGGCATGGTGATGTACATTGCTCAACAAATAGACTCTGAACTATACCAATGTGGACAGCTGAACCCTAAACCTGATATCTGAGCAAGAAAAAACTGTAGAGAAGCAAAATATCCAAGCTCAGTTGGCAGATGGCAGTGGAACAGAATAGTGCTTAGATTGGTACTTGACCTTGGAACAGAGCTTGGTCCATGGAAGAAAACAATTCAATGTTCACAATTGTTTTCATGATGACAATTATTTTTCAACAATACTCCAGTCAGGGAATCTGCATCAGTCTGTCATACTCATGAAATTGGAATCTTGCACTTCTTGTGGATCCAATCCTTGAATTCTTCATCTTGTTTGTCTGAACTTAACAATTGCATTGACAGTGATGGGCTTGATGTCTACTGCATTGATGTGGGACTTAACAGTTTGTGTTCACACACTGAAGCTGTTTCTAATGTTATCTTATGAATCTTCACCACATGTGGTACTTTGTATGTTTTGGCAATTCCACAAACATTTGCAGATGCAAGGTGACTAAACCTGAGCAGCAATATACACAAAGTTGCTGCGACAGCCATGGTTCCTTGACATTCAACTCATGACAATCTAGTTGTTTGCAACACTGTTTTAAGCAGCAATTTGTGTCACAAACAGCAGCATCACACATTGCTAACACTCTGCAATTGGCCTTCAGTGTCTAGATTCCTGCTCCGATTATACATTTAGACTGAGAGTAGTGTTCCAGATGCAGGGGACCTTTGACTTTTCAGAGTTTTGTTGACTTTTGCCCATAATTTTAATGCGCCTTTATAAAATTAGTCCATTTATGTTATGTGCTTTCTAGGTGCAAATCTTCCGGTCACAAAGATCCCCAGCATAGTTTAAATTTGCTTTGGTTGCTGCAGCCTTGACTTTACTATTATGCAGGTCACTTCAATCAAGAAGGAGATGCTCAAATTGATGTGTAGAAGCATCACCCTGGTTTGTGGATTGAGTTGCTTTCAAGCCCTATGCCTTGAATTATTTGCTCAGCACAGGGGGATGTCATTGTGTAATGCATGTTCCTGTTGAAAGCCACTGAAAATGGTTGCTATTTTGCAGATAGCTGTTCAGTTTGTTTGGATCTTCTTATAGTGGAGTCTCATCACTCATAAGCTTTTTTGGGCTTTTCAGTGGATTCTCCTCATTTCTGTTCACTGGTATGTTCTTGGGACCTGAAACCTCTGTGCCCTCATCTCTCTGCTTGTGTCTCCATTGTGGATAAACCCCAACTGAGTTAATGTGGGGTATTGCCTTGGTCGCCTATCTAGTATAAAATTGGTCCTGGACAATAGGCAAGACAATATGTGGGTACTTGGTAAGTAGATGAATGTAGGTGGCTACTCTGCATGCATAATAGCCATTGTGCCAACATGTCATTCATAACAACTATTTCAATTTTCTTGCCCCTAGACTACAACCTTAAAAAAAGTGATGGTATGCGAAGGACAATGGAGTGCTATGACCTAGTAAGGAACCTTACATCAAAAAAAGTTACCCCTTGAATTTGCATGATGACCTCTAGAAGCTTATCTTACATGTCTCCCACTATCATAGAGGAGTGTTTTGTCTTTGATTGTCATCAATTGTGCTTTTTACAAGACCTTTTTGATTTATCACTAGCTGATTTGTGGCAGATGACAAATGTTTTTCGTATTAGGTCTTTTTTCTTCTCATCGATCTTCATCTCATACTCATGGGCCCTATTTGCATATGGTTTTTTCCTTATTTTTGTTGATTATTTGCTTTTGTTTTTTCTTTGGGTTTTGTCTACTTGTGCTCTCAATTGCCTTGTACCTTTGATGGATGGGTTTTGTCCTTGGTTTTTATATACAAGGTGTTTCTTCTTTTTGAATTATCTACAAAGAATATCATCTTAGGCTCTTGGCGGTTCTTCATTAAATGCAATATTAGCCGGATATTATTAGTAGATTTTGTGTTAATTTCTACATGAGATTGTTACAAAATGCATAGTGCTAGCATTAGTTATGATTGTAGAACAATGCAATATGGATGTTTGATTGCATTGTGTTGATTGCTTGTCCCTTTCTTTACTTGTTAGTGCATGAGTGACTCATGAGCATTAAAATTCTTGCATGAACTATTACTTAGATGTATCTCTCCCATAAAGAGGGCAGCTTTCTTGCCATATGTGTGTGGATTTGTGTAGAGAAGGGCAGTCCATTATTGAATTTTTGGCTGAAGGCACATGTATCATTGATGAAACTAATACACTGTTGGATGTAGATGGTTATTTCAATATTGATGCCAAGCCTAGCTTAATGCATACAAAAGTTGGTGAACAATTTGATTAATTTTTTCAGGAGCCATCTTGCTTTGATTAGGAATCTAGTTGTGTTAACTTCGATGGCTAGATGTAATGGTCAGCTGAGTTCTTTGGTTCTAATTTGATGAATGTCCCTATGTCCTTTTTCAACTCTTGATTTATAATTCTAGTAATTGTCCAAACTTTGCACATATTTTTGAATAATTTTGCATGATGATGATGTTTTGGCAGGTTTGTAAGGATTCCTATTTTAAAAAATCTATCATGGCGAACACCCATACACATGGTAGCTCTAAGTTCATTGACCTTTTTAGGTTAGTATGTGTTGATGTGGGAGATGTATGTGTTTGCACATTTAGGCAAAAACAAATTTATCAACACTTTTAATAAAGTTTTGAGTTGTAATAATATTTATTAACTATAAATAATTAATTATAAATAATAAAAATATAACAATATATAGAATTACATTAATTAGTTGTACTAATTACATAAAAACTATTCATTAATATTATGATGTAATAACATTTATTTTATATAAGTAATTATATAAAATGAATAATTTAATTTATTGTATTATGATCCTTGGAGATACATTAATTACTTTACTTACTTTAATTACAATAAAATTACTATAATTTTAAAAATCATATTCAAAATTAATAACTTTAAGTTCTAAATCATGATTAATTAAGTTCCATTATAAATTATGAAACTATCATAATTAATATATTAATTAATTGATTATAGCTAGCTTATAATAATAAATCATGGGTTACAAGAATTTATTTATTTATTAAAATTAATTATTGATGTTAAAATGTATGGAATAATAATAATAATAATTTAAAAATATGTAACTATATATAAAACACACAATAATTTAGGATACGATGTTCTCTAGGGAGCAAATGTATTTGAAACTTTGTGTGATCATAATTTTTACATATGAATTTCAATTGAAATGTTTTTAACCATAAAGTTGTAGTTCTGTTTGAGGCCTTTTTAACGATAGGTTCTAATCTTATATAAAAAAAATTTGAAATGATTGTGATTGTTAAAAGATTCATGATATATGGCTCCCCAGTAACAATTAGGGGATAAAAAGTTTTAAGTTGCCTTGGGGATATTGAACTGTGTTTTATGAATTTTTGAAATGTGGGCCGTATAATACGTGTATAATACGTTTTGTTTGATACAATGAACAAATGTGAGTTGTATTCACTGCTGGGGGCACATCACGAATCATTGAACTATGTTTTATGAATTTTTGAAATGTGGGTTGTATAATACGTATAATATGTGTATAATACGTTTTGTTTTGCGCAGTGCACAGCCTGCAACTAGCAGCTACAACACGCACAGTTGTATAGTTGTACACATGGCCGTGTGATGAGGGTGATGTATACTTGAAAAGTAGCCGTTAGTATAATACGAATGTATTATACGCACGTTCTATACATACATTTCAATACTTGGGGAGTAACCATGTGCCTGGGGGAGGAAGGGCTTAAGTTGCCTAGGGGAACAACCATATTTCCCTATGAACAAATGTGTAAATTTTTTTGTGATCATAACTTTTGCATATGAATTGTAATGGAAATGTTTTCAACTACAAAGTTGTAGTTATCATTGAAACCTTTGTAATGATAGATCGCAAGCTTATATAAAAATAAAAATGAAATAACTATGATTGTTAAAAAAATTGGAACATATGTTTCCTCGAGGAATTTGGGCTTTTCCTTAGGGAAAAGTTCATTGTTCCTCAAGGAAGTTGGCTTTTCCTTGGGGGAACAATTGTGTTTTCGTGAAAGAGTTTTTGTTGCCCTGCGCAACTTAAACCTTTTTTCCTAAAGGAATAATCATGTCCCTAAGAAGAAGGAACTTAAGTTGCCCTAGGGAGTAACCATGTGCTCAAGGGAACAAGGGTTTAAGTTGATCGAGGGAACAACCATGTTCCCCTAGGGAATAAATGTGTCAAAATTTTTGTTTGATCATAATTATTGAAACGTATGTATAGAACGTGCGTATAATACACTCGTATTATACATCATATAATACTAACGGCTACTTTTCAAGTATACATCACCCTCATCACACGGCCATGTGTACAACTATACAATTGTGCGTGTTGTAGCTGCTAGCTGCAAACTGCGCATGGCGCAAAACAAAACATATTATACACGTATTATACGTATTATACAGCCCACATTTCAAAAATTCATAAAACACAGTTCAATGATTCGTGATGTGCCCCCAGCAGTGAATATAACTCACATTTGTTCATTGTATCAAACAAAACATATTATACACATATTATATGTATTATACAACCCACATTTCAAAAATTCATAAAACACAATTCAATAATCATAATGTTTGCATATGAATTTTAATTTAAGTGTTTTTGGTTACAAAGTTGTAGAAGTCATTGAGACCTTTCTAATGATGAATGACAAGCTTGTATAAAAACAAAAATGAGATTACTATGATTGTTAGAAGATTCGGAACACATGTTTCCCTAGGGAACTTGGGCCTATCCTCAAGGAAAATTCATTGTTCCTAGGGGAAGTTAGTTTTTCCATAGGGAACAATCATGTCTTTAAGGAAAAGCAGTTTTAACTTTGGGGAACAAGTGAAACCTTTTTTTCCTTGGGGAACAATCATGTCAAACCCAATGTTGCATTTAACTTGTTATGCATGAAGTTATGTTTAGAAAGAGAATGAAGTTTAAAAAGATAAAGTTGTAAGAAATCAAAGATTAATTGGGTTTGAGAGATTTGAAGGTTTTTATTTTAGATTACTAAAAGATTGCATGTAATAATCATAGAGTAAAAAAAGGTCTTGGGTCATCAATAATTGTATTACAAGGAATTACTGATTTAGTTGGGTTTGATAGATCTAAGGTTAGATTTATGTTTAATGAAAGATTGCATGAATGATTAAAAAGCAGAAAGGGATTTGGTCATTAGATTCACATTTAAATTTTCAAATTAAAGTTATGTTTATAAAGAAGATGAAGTTTAAAAAGAAAGTTGTAGGACTTAGGGGTTGAGTTGTGGTTAGTAGATCATTGAGATGATATCCTAATGTGGAAAGCTTTGATGTTTGGTCCACCATAAGTTTTTGTATGTTGAGAAGTAAAACAATCATATTGTATTTTTGTTTTTCATAATCAATGAACAATGGGTGTAAATTTTGTCAATGTGTGTAGTGTGTAATGTCAATGGTTGTGCTTCCACGAGATATGCTTACAATGTATGTTTGATAACTGGCATAAAGACATAGAATCTACATGATTCTCAATAGGTTTTGGCAAAACTAGGCCCTTATGCATATTTGGTGACTTTTTTGCCCAAAAAAAAAGAGTATTGAGACCCTTATTGATTCAATACCTTAACAAATTGATACCAGGTGAGTTAAAAAAAAAATTAATCTTAATATTTGATACCATGTGTGTAAGCAAAAAATTTTAAAAATCTAATATTTCACCCAATGGATATTGCAAAAAAAATCAATATCCAGCCAACATTGGTTAAAACCCTTTTCTTGCTTAGTTTGAATTTTAAATTTTAAATTACAAAAGAGAAATGGCATTGGAAAATATGCCATAGTGAAGAAGTTGAATATACTCACTTGGAGTGTTTGGGTAATGGAAGTATGTTGTTGTAAACCCAACACGTGATAAATGTTGTGTCAAATTGTGCATATTTTAACAATCAATAAGTAAAAACATAATTATAAGCAACTTAACCAAATTATACAACATCACATGTGTATATTCTTTTACACAAGATTATACTTCAAATAAAACCATCATTTTATTTTTGAAAAAACCTTATCTTGTGTACTCAATTTTAATTTTGATGGATTCAAACATTACCAAAGTTTGACCCTATAATATAAAAACAAGAAAAGTTATCATAAATGCTAGAAAAAACATGTTTATTTAATTTTTTTCCTTTAATAAACATCACACAAAACATAAATCACAAACCTTCAACCTCCAAAATAAGGTAAAATAAATAAAGGTGACTTTTAAAAATAAAAACAAGAACTTTCAACCTTCAAGAATAAGAATCGTCAACCTTTAAAAATAAAAACCTTTAACCTTTAAAAATAAAAACAAGAACTTTCAACCTTCAAAAACAAGAATAAAAATTTTCAACCTCCAAAGTTTTCTAAATTAAAAACTTGTAACAACTTTTTAGTTTTAGTTTTAATTTTAAAAAACAAAAAAAATCTTTGTTATCAAATGATAATTCCATCACCAAAAGATTTTAAATGCACAAAATGTTCAATGATTTTTTTTAAAAAAATTCATTTTGAGTTTCTTAATAATAGACATAGGTGCATGAAGGTCCTTAATGCAAAGAGGGAGATCTATTGATTTATTACCATGTATCATTTTGTTGAAGGTTTTCTGTTCACATACATGTGGCATGATTATATGTTAAAGTTTTATATTAGTTGCAAAATAATCATTGATTAGGTGTTACATTTACCTTAGTTGTAATACAATTATCACATGTTACTAAAGTATAATTTGACAACAAAATCAAACATGATTTAATACAATTGAATTCACAATGTGTATATTCTATTGTATAAGTGTCCAATCTTACAACTAACTTGCAACTATAATACAACTCTTTGATTTTTTGACATCACATTTTATTCATTATTTTTTTGTAATTTCATGAAATAACTATACCATAATTATACATTAATTGTTTTCAAACTTTAGTTGTAAGGAAGTCTAATTTGCTATGGACATATGATTTCTCATATTGTTCAAAAATCTTGACAATTTCAAATCTTTTTTCCTTCAAATGTGGTGATTTTTTTGAAAATTTTCTTAAAAACTCCTTTGACCATGTTGTTTGGGACTTTTTATTAATAACAAAATGACTAATTCTCGTCCAAAAAAAAATCCCTTGGATGACCAAATCCTCCAAACAGAAAAGAGAAAAAAACCCATACCCAAAAAAAAGAAAAAAAAGCAAAAACAAAGGAAAAATGAAAACAAGGAAAAGGATAAAACAAATCCTCCTTGGAAGAAAAAACAAAGGTGAAAAAAATAAACAGAAAAGAACAAAAAATAACTTAAATAAATTATTGTTGAATAAGTTATAAAGACGGGCATGCACAGTCCATGTGCGCAGGCCTTGTGTTTTCCTGCCATCCCTGGTCCCTTCCACCCTCCCTCTCCGTTGTCTGTGCTAGGTACTGAAGGAGCCTTCGGGAGCTCCTTGAACTTGGAACCTCCTCCCTTCTGGTATCGGTTCTTTCATCATAAGATCGTATGACATTTGGTTTTATATTTTGGACAGGTGTGGTTTCTGTGTGGGAGTACTTGGACTAGAATACGATCTCTGTGGTGCTCGCAATCTTTGGTGTGGTACTCCTACTAAGTAGTAGTAGTAGTAGTACTACTACTACTAATACTACTACTACCACCACCACCACCTGCGAGTCCTTTCTGCTGGGCTTTGATCATTTGGAACTTCAGCTGTGAGTGCTTGGCAATTCAGAACCCCCGTTTTTTTTTTAATTTTTGGCTTGCATTTCTTTTTTCCCATTGTAAATTCACACTGTCTGAAATGGGAAAGCCATTCCAAATTTTGAATTTGATCTGCAAAAGATAGTTTGTCTTGGAGGTTGTTTCGCCCCCCTTTGCCTTGCTCCTCATCTCAAACGCATCTCAAACCCCAATCACAACAGAGCCTCTTTGGTGTGCCCATCATGGAGGTGTTATGTACCAGTTTGTATGGTTGTCATCCAGCAAATCTCATGTGATTAGATTTCAAGGACTGAAATGTCCTACTGCCCTGGTCTAAGAAAGGATTGAACTATATGGCAAATTGTGAAATTTGGGTCTTGCCATTTGTGTATTTTTTCAATCTTTCTAGCTAGCAAAAGTTCAGAGAACTACTGATATGAATTGTAGTGTTAGTGTGAAAGAATACTACACAATGGCAATGCTTGTCAGACAAAGAGAGAGCCAGATGCTACACTAGAAAGTTGGCATGAACTTGCTCTGCCAAGTCATGAATTTGTGGGATAAACAGTTGAGCTAATTGTAGCAGAATCACAAGTCCATTGAGTCTCTGTTTTTCCTTATCAGAGTGCTTGTGTGTATGCAAAGTCAAACCTTCAATTGTACATTCTCTTTTCCTGTCAAATCTTTCACTAGAATTTTTGTTTTTGCTCTCATTGTCTTATGATTCTGAAAGCTGGCAGCTGAAGTTCATCACGACTGGAATTGGATCCATGGATACATACATGGCCCCTGCCATAACTGGTCCTTTAGTTTACAAGGAGTATTTTAGCTGGCATTTAAAGTTCAGTTGGGGAACTTGAGACATCCTGAGAAGATGTCTTTGACCGAGAGAGTCACTAAGATTGTCTTATGTGCCTTTTCTATGCTCTGTTGTTTGGAGGATTTGCAGGGTGCAATTCCCAACATTTGGAGCCATTGACAAGAAGTGTGAAGCTCTAATGGGGGATAGCTCTGCTCCCCAAGATGAGATCAGGAGGGAAACAAATGAACTTTTGCATGGACTAGCAGCAAGGAAACATCGAACCAAGTTACAGATCCTTCCTTTGGTAGCCCTCATCTTCTATGAGGTATCAGGAGGACCGTTTGGAGTGGAGGATGCGGTACAAGCAGGTGGACCTCTGTTAGCCCTTCTGGGGTTCATCATCTTTCCTTTCATTTGGAGTGTACCAGAGGCACTGGTAACAGCAGAGCTGGCAACAGCCTTTCCTGAAAATGGTGGATATGTGTTGTGGATATCAGCTGCATTTGGGCCTTTTTGGGGGTTTCAAGAAGGATGGTGCAAATGGATCAGTGGAGTGACAGACAATGCCTTGTATCCTGTCCTCTTTTTGGATTATTTCAAACTTGCTCTTCCAGTTTTTGGACATGGAGTGTTCCGGATCATAGCACTGCTGGTCATCACCCTCTCTCTCACATTTCTTAACTATAGGGGGCTTACCATTGTGGGAACCACAGCAGTGGTGCTCACAATCTTCTCACTCCTCCCCTTTTGTGTGTTATCAATTCTTGCCATCCCCAAGATAAGGGTCCGGAGATGGCTGGTGGTTGATTTTAGAAAGACAGACTGGCGAACATACCTGAATACACTGTTTTGGAATCTCAATTATTGGGATTCAGTGAGCACTTTGGCAGGGGAAGTGGACAACCCTAGCAAAACCTTTCCAAAGGCATTGCTATGGGCTGTCTTGCTGGTGATAGTAGCATATGTAGTACCATTGGCAGCAGGCACAGGTGCATTGGCGCTTGATAGGGATAAATGGGACGATGGGTACTTTGCAGACGTTGGCATGGCTGTTGGAGGAATAGTGTTGAAGTGGTGGATTGAGTCAGCAGCTGCATTTTCTAACATGGGGTTATTTGAAGCTGAGATGAGCAGTGATTCATTCCAGCTCCTGGGCATGGCTGAGACAGGAATGCTCCCTAAGATATTTGCTATCCGATCCAAGTATGGGACACCCACACTGGGAATTTTGTTTTCTGCAGCGGGAGTTCTTCTGTTATCCTGGATGAGCTTCCAAGAGATTGTGGAGTTCCTTAATTTTCTCTACTGCTTTGGCATGCTTCTTGAGTTTGCAGCCTTTATTTGGTTGCGAATGAAAAAGCCTGAACTGGTGCGTCCTTTCCGGATTCCAGTTGGCAAAATAGGTGTTATCCTCTTGCTGCTACCAGCAACAGTGTTGCTGATTGTGGTCATGTGTATAGCATCCTGGAAGACAGTCGTCATCAGTATTGCAGTCTCAGTTCTAGGTTTCATCACATATCCAGCACTGCAGCATGTGAAGGCCAAGAAATGGATGCAGTTTTTGGATGTAGATGAACCTAAAGTGCCTGAAGATGATGATATTGATCCTGCTCTATCTCTGGATCCTGTTATATCTCCGGATCCTGCTATATCTCTGCATCCTGAAGTGGGTGAGACAGAGATAATTTCTTTGACTGAATAGTAATAACTCAAACACAAAACTCTTCAGTCAGCTGTTGCCTCATCTGTCAAAGGTATCAAAGAGGATCTAACAATCTCCTTTGCATGACAGAAACTGAAGAAAGGTTCTGTATCTCCCATGGTCTAAGGCTCAATTGAGGACCATGTCTATCAGAGACATGTTGACCCTTAAGCACTCCTGTAGCTATATTGCAGGCAGAATTTGTCTCTAGGGTAAAGTAGAGAATCTGAGCATATCGGGTTGTTAGAAACCTTCCCGATATGCTGAGATTGTAGCTATGAGTGCTAGCCAATGTCATGACTGAGTCTTCCCGTTGCTTCCAGAAATGTGACAGAACTCAGGAGGCAGATGCTTGTATAATGATTTGCCTGAAGTTTGGTGGTGATCATTATATACATATCTACACCCAACAACGGGAGCTGATGAAGTTAGTGGGTAGTCATGGCAGCTCATCACTGCCATTCAATGCTCTAACACCACGAGGAGCAACTCTAATAAGGTTATGCCTGCACTTAGTGTCATGGTACCTTTCAAACTGTTTTTGTCAGAGATTGCTCCACAATCTTATAGATATGTGCTGCGATTGTAGCTCTCCTGTGATGTTGAGGCTTGATTACATTTCTTTGCAAAGACTACAGCTTTTGCAAGAAATGGATCTGTCTGGAGAGCTGATATAATGTCATCACCTTGCCCTCAGGGACATGACACCTGAGGTATGCTTTTGGTACCTTCTAAGCCTCTACTATCTCCTCCTGCTCCAGCTTCACTGTTAACTCCATAAAGATGCATGATTTCATTGGTCAAGTATAGGATTACAGAACTATTTCATGTAGTTATTGAAGACATTTTATTTGACTCAGAGACTTATTTTTCAATATGTTTGTGCAAATGGAAGTACATTTGTTCAGCATTGTGTTACTGCACAAAGTTGCATGCACTCTACTCTAGAAGCTTCAATTGAAAATCCTTAGTTGAGCTTGAATGCTGATGTAGCCAAGAAACATGCTGCAAACAAGAAAATTCAAGAGTAGAAGTGGAGCAAAGAAGCCTTAATGGAACTATGATTTTCCTAAAAAGATGATCACATACACTCCATGCAGACATCAACTAAAGCCTGCAAGTACCATGTTTGCAGACGACAGCGGCAATCTGCCAGAACTTCAGGGAATAAATGCTTCAGGAAACCCAATTTTAAATGTTAAGTTTGTTGGTTGTTAAACTTCACATTCTTGATGTGTTCTAACCAAAAAGAGGGGAGCCTTATCTCTTGCAGATAGCTTCTATATTATGAACAGTCTGAAGGCAACAAACCACTGCAATCACCTCGAATCCTCTAACTACCATACACAACCATGTCCAGAACAGTTACCACCATCACACTACCTGCTCATTATGTCAGTGTCAAACAACAGAAGAAACCAGAAAATGACAACCACAGTATAAAGCTCCCAGAATGTTCACTCTTGTTCATTGATCAAATCTTTCAACAAACAAGTCAACCACACATTCTTCATTTCCTCATAGTTTTAGAGAAAGAGAACAAAACCAGTACACACGTCAGAAGTTCAAGACAGTCATGTCCATGGACTAGTGCTCAGCTGCAGCAATGTGTCTCTCTATATCTCTGAAGATTTCACTCACCCACTAACCCAGTGGCTCCTCTCTACCACATTAAAAAGCTCTATCAGCAGAACTCTTACAGAATTCTTTCTCAATCATCCAGCTACTCTTACCTCAAAATCATCAAAGAAGTAAAGACACTTTATAGGTCCTAAGTCCTGACTGCCAGAACTTCCCTGAGCTCCTCACATGATTTCAGCTATAAACACTGGAGTACTTTACAAGACCAAGCAATTCATTTGATCTTTAAGAAATTGATCTTTAAAATAAACAACAAAAGTATAAGACTATGGAAGCATAGCACCTCATAAGTTCCAGCCAGTACTCCCGGTTACATCAAGTTGCAACAATTCTTGAGCCTGCTCCTGTAGATCATCCAAGTTTCTCATTCCTTCCTTCTCAGCATTCAGATTGAAATCCTAATCCAGTCAGAACAATCTTGTCCACATGCTACCTCATAGATCTTCTGAACCGTCATGGCATCACATTGACATATTCAATACCCATACACAGTAAGAATTCTGTGAAAATAGGTCATGTACCCAATTTTTAGACCACTAAACACACACAAGTAACAGACTAGCAAAGTGAATCATGTGATTTCCCAAGAATTCATTCTAATTTACATACCCATTCATATATATCCTCCTTATAATGAGCACAACAGCCTAAGACTTGTAACATTTGTTGCACATTGCAAACCAATGGATAGCAGGCAATGTGACCAAAGCTAAAACAAAAGCATTTTGAACACATTGCAAGTATGGTTCCGAATGAGATACTTGACATAAACACATTACACTGAAAGATCCAAGCATCAGATTACAAAATCAAGTTGAAGGTTAAAACTGTGTCACAACGAAGTTTCCAAAGACAAAGTTGTTCAGGCACTTGTTCATATCTTGCCTAATTAATCAAGTTCATCTTTTCATGCACAGACGAGTTCCACAAATGACAGGTGCATAACACAGTAATTCCAGTTCTCAGATCAGCTTAAATCTATTAAACTGGAGCTCCAACATATGTCAGACATCTGGAGCCAGTGCCCTGCAGTTTAAGAGGGGACTTGAAGTACCATCCCATTACAGGTTAGCTCTAATGACAATCAGCTCACTTAACAGGATATGTTTCGTTGCCTGTTGTTTGAACTTGAGGATCTAACTTCTCTTTGGCAAGTCAACACACATAATCACTTTCAGGTTGACCTTGCTTTGTGCTTAATCATTCCATCAGGCTTGTCACGCCCTCCTGCACCTTTGCAGGCCCCCCTCCATATGGTCAGGCTGCTGAACTCCACAACACTAATTTCTCCATACTCAAGCATAGAATGTGTAGTTCAGGAGTAAAAGATATCAAAAAGAAGAATCATCACCAGCAACAAACTGGACTGCTTACACACAGGCAGAGAGTTGAGCAAACACTGTGAAGAGATGTAAGAAGATCCTGTGTACATACAAGACTAGTTCTAAAAACACAAAAGACATTACTCCTAGACACTCCCATATCAGGTGTCTAATGATTCTCCAGTATATAAACTGTATCTAGCTACCAGCTGCAGCAGTCCTACTTTCAGCTTTGGCAGATCCTATGGGTATATTGCTATACAGATAGTTGGAACCCAGAGATGGATGTTGCTGCAGATTGCTCCACTGATATTGTTTCCCTACCATCCATAAGCTAATCTAAACAGTTGTAGATGAAAAAGCATTTGAAGCTCATATGCAAAGCTGCATAAACACACTACACACGTCTAGCTCGAGGTGGGTTCACAGGCCAACCCCCAGGTGATGGTAGTGCTGCTTGTGTCCTGCTTCCTGAGCCTGCAATATCCCTGCCCACTTGTCAACCTTCCACTCATCTTCAACAATCAGACATTCTTCCACAAGTGTGAGCTTCCCCTCTAACTAGAAAAGACTTTCCTCCTGAATCATACATTCAGATCAGGTCTATGACAGGGATCTATATAACTTAATACCACTAAAGATGTGCTGACAAAACAGCCACTCATGTGCGCAGGAGTACAGAGGATAGAACTGGAAAGGAATATGATACACATGTATCTCAGTTCCCTTTCTGCCCAATTTCTGGACAAGCCCTCTGAAACTCACCTCTCAAAGTAGGAGACATGGCTGGCTGGCTGCTTCCAATCCCAAGTGGACCTATCTTATTCCAGCGTGGCAGCATCTTCTCTTGCTCTTCCCATGTCCTCTCAAAATCAGGTATTTCATCTACAAATCCATCCCACAAACATACACAGCTGTTCATACTAACAGTCTACCCTGTGCAAACAAATGCTGACCTCAAATGAGATAAAATTCACGACATACAAGGACTAAAATCCCACAATTTCCAATATGGTCCTCTTCATAGTTGTTATCCCCTGATAGACAGTGAAGTCATGCAGATTGTACATACCTTCATTCAGATTATGCAATGTATCCAGGGTCTGTTCCCGGCCCTCTGAAGTACGCTTTCGAGTTACTGACAAACCCTGTTCTAATACCAAGTTAGCATCTTCAATTTAACACAGAAGTTTGGAACCCAGGTGTATCCACTTAACAAAACACAATCATCCACAGAATTTGGTGAACAACTACTCTGAAGACAAATCATGCTTGCTTACTGATGACATAGCTTGAACATGTACCTTCTCTCCAACACCACGTGAGTGGCGCTTGGTCTCCTTGCCAGTTCTTGAGTCCTTCTCCTGAAACTCTTCTTCAACCACCTGACCACTCACAACATCCCCATGCCACAAATCAAATTATCAAACTTAAGTGGTTGAAACCTCACAGAAGAAAATAAACCACAAAATCATTATGTCAGAACCAAAACTAAGCATTTGAAGTGACCTAACAGAATACTCTGTTGAACGAATATTAAGGAGGATGATGAGGATGTGATATACCCCATTAGGACCCATGCGTCTGCTGGCTGATGATGAATACTGGATGCCATTAGGTCCACCATATGAAACTGAAGAGCTTTGAAAGCTGTAACTGTGTGTACGATTACTATTCCTTGGGGTTGTTAATGGACCCTGTCGCTCTACAATTCTTGATTGTCTTGGCAGCTCAGTCACTGACATGCAAGCACAATCTCAGTGGATAATTTCAATCAACCATGACTTGGAGAGAAGATCCACAAGAGGCACATAATCAGGCACAGCCTGTGATCATTTCTCTTAACATGGAGCAATGGCCAGATAAAAAATAAAAAACAAAAAAAATACTGCAAGCAAAGAAAGAAAAGCCAGCAAAACATTGGAGAACCATGTACCAGCCCTGACATCATCATCTGGATGCTCAATGATAGGTTCTTGGTTTGATTGTGGCCGTGCATGCTCATGTGGATGTTCCACATCATCAGGGAGCTCTTCAATGATTGGCCCTCTCCTGTGCTCATCCTGCCAGACAAAAAACTAAAAACAATGTATCAGATGCTTAGTTCCACAGTGTATGCAAAATTCACATGACTTGACATGACAAACCTGATACCGTGTATCCAGGTGTAGATAAAGCAGCAGCCCTTCTAACTTTACAAAAGTTACACTTTCGTCCCATGTTGGTTCTGGTACAGCCAGAGAGACTAAGACCCAGTTGCGGGAATCACAAAGAACCCTCACAGAATCAGAAAGACATCCAGCAGGTAGCAACATAGATATCCAACAGGAAACACCATGCAAAGACATTGTTTCCAACTTTCTTAAACCTCCGAAAGCCATTTTCAGAACTCAAGAACTTGCAAGCAGAAGAAACCAAGCAACGGCCACCACCGCATACAAACCCCTGAGATACAAAAATAGACAACAAGTTCATGACACATGTTTGCAAATTTCACAACAGAAGAAAGTCACCCCTTCTCCTCTACCCTGTAATACGCCAATCATCCCATACTATGCCGACCGAGAAACAAAAGAATTGAGCAAAAGGGATTTCGTACCGCATGCGGGTTGTGAGGCCGGTTGGAGAGGAAAGCACCTTCAACTGGCGGCTGGGGGACACCACCGAAGAAGGGATTTCCGAAACCACCACCGCGAGAACCGAACAGAGAACCGAAGGAACCACCAAAAGGTCTAGTGAAGAATGGATCGCTGAAGAAAGGATCATTATCAAACACATCGAACAAACTCCTCCTCCCACCACCTCCTTGTGAGCCCGGGGGCCCCATACCACCACCCATCCCGAATCCAAAATTCGCAAACGGATCAGGAAAGCCTTCAAAAGGCCCTGGCCGATTACCCCCTCGCCCCTGCATATCCCTCCTGGCTCACCCAACCCCTGCACCTTCTTCTTCTTCTTCTTCTTCTTCGTCTTCCACACCTCCCCCCGTCAATGCTGTCTGCTCCCTTTATTCCACTACACAAAATACAAGAAGAAAGCCACAGAAACTAAGCTAACAGCACCAAACCACAAAGCCAAAACTGTTCTTGAAACACACAAACACGCATGCGCACACACAAACCGACAAAAAATTCGCTGAAATTTGATTTTAGGGTTCAAAGCTCCATAACTGCCTACTCTCGGAAGGGACTTGTGAACGAGAGAGAGAGCAATGGGACATGCCTCTTGGTAGTGTGAACAAATCAACGATTGCCACCTGTTTGTTTTTGGGGTGCGCTATCCCCTCTTCTAGAAGTTTCTGGAACTTTGGGGGAGGAAGGGGGACCAGGAATGGGTCTCTTTCAAGTTACTTAATCGCCGTATTTCTTTTATTAAACTTTTTTTAATTATTTTTATTTTTATAAATAAATATTTATTTACTTAACTTAATCATCGTAGAACCTTTTCAGGTGCCAAAATAATTATTTTAATTTTCAAAAAATTCACTTTGGTAGTTAAAAAAAAACATTAATGAAAATTTCGGCAAAATATTATTATTTATTTAGGCCAACATATTTAGGCAAAACTTCTTTGAGAAAGTTTTTGGGACATGATGAGACTGTTTTTCAACATTTTAAAATTGCCAAAATGGGGCGATAACATAAAATGTTCCACCAAATTATAAGAAAAAAGAAATGTTTGTCAATTTGTTGAATAACAAGAGGCTTCCAAGTTTCCACCAAATCTTTGTATTTTGCCTTTTTTCCGTATAATTATCTTAAAATTTTAACATTTCAAATAGATAATTTCTAAAATAATTTTCATTTCCACAAATAATTTAATTGCCACCTAACCTGAAAAGGTAAAATATATTATTCTTTTTTTTAATTAATTAGATGAGGGTGCCTCCCAAGTTCAAGCTTTTTTCTTTTTTTCTTTTTTGGCACCATGAGCCATTTTGATTGGCCCATCACTCCAGAACAAAACAAAAAAAAAAAAAAAAACTTTGAAGGCATCCCTAAGTAGACGTTTTCTTTCTTGAAGTCAAAAACCTACCCTTTGGGGGCACCTATGTAGGTGGATGAAAAAGAGGACAATTCCTGAAGGCTATTCCTGAAATAAGGGTACAGTGATGGATGGATGGATGGATGGATGGATATTGACACAACCTAAACCCTAAACCCTAATGAACATTTGGATGATGAAATTTGACATTAAAAGGTGCATTCACACTTGGTGTTAGTGACTCTAGGGTAGATTCCCCTAACACTATGCTAGCCATTTAGGACTTAAACCTAGTTGCCGTGAAAATTTTATGTTAAGCTAGCATTCACTTAACATTGAGCTATGGCCCATTTAACATTGGGTGCCACCTAGGATGTCACCTAGATTTTCATTTCACACTGTTTTAACATTAAGTGTGAATGCGCCATTGCAAAAACAATGAGGCCATGACGGATGCCAAGATCATGAGGCAAACACCCTTTCTAAATGTGAAAGCACCTTTATGTCTACCTTTTAGGTGCAGAGGCATCTAGTTGGGAAGCTTGTCTATAAATATTTGAATGGAATTTGCACAAATTCTATCTAAGATTTGTGTTACATGTTTAAAGAGAGCTACCTAATATGTCATCACAAAGAATTGAAACTCTTCAATTCAACAACAAAAGAGTAAGTTTATGAGAAAACTCAAGGATCTTAACAATCCCTTACACATTTTCCAAGGTTTATTATTAATCCCTTGTATTTTTGTGATAACTAAATTCTCCCTCTTTGTGTTTGACAACTTTTTTGAGCTTGGTTTTAATAAAAAAATTGTTTGCAAATTTAAATTTTTTTTGCTTGATTTGACTTCCTTCTATTGTATGTGAGTTGAAATCATGTCTAATATTGAGTTCAATTGCATGCAAAGTTGCTTTTGTGAACTTAACAAGGTTTTTACACATTGATTTTCCTTGGAAGAAAGAGTGAAAGCTCACATTCTCGAAATGCATAGCTCAATGTCAAATGATAAGAACAATAATATAATGTACATGTGTAACAAAGTTGTTTTGCATTCCAATTGTCCTCCAAGAAGTAGTGTGAAGGTTAACACACTTGCATTTTCTATGTTGGGTGAAAGCAAGTTGGAGATCATCCAAGGTTCCAAGTGGTGTAAAAGATTGGAATAATATGGATTCCTCAAAGGATTTGATCACAAATAAAAGATTTATGACATGATATAATAATGGCTAACAATTCCTATGCTACAAACATTTTCCATTTGTGACATGCCCTTTCTTTGTGACCCACCTTTTAGTGGCCACTAATTATATTATGTTGTTCACAATCAGACACAAACATGCCAAAAAAATTCATAAAAGGTGACTAAAAAATTCAAGGTAATGTGAATTGTCTTCATTTTGAATAATTGATTCATCATATTTGTGCTTGCTTTTGGCATTGAGAAGCCCATTCTAAGCATTCACATGTGTTTCACCTTGCATCAGTATTTGTAGATTTGGTTTCTTCAACTATATTTCAACCAAAGGTCTTCATAGTTGTGTTAACATAATGTAATGTTTGTTTCTTATTGTCTTTTTCACCAATTGTACACACCTACAACAAAAATGAGATGTACTAAGTAAAATTTGAAGTTTCAAATTTTGTTTCTTAAGGCATACTATGTATTTCATTTGTGATTTAGTAAGTACTAACCCATTGTTCTTCATTCATAACATTTATGATCAATTGTAATTATGACCTTTAGGTGGAATGATGATCATATTTCAATACAAAAAAGTTTGTTTGAATTTTATAGGGTGGATAAAGTTACATATCCTTAATGCAACTACATTAGAAAATAACGTGATTTAGGTCAACATTTTTGGCATTCTTTTTTAGGGTAATTGGTTCTTCAAAAAACACTTGCAATGTCTATGGCAATTTCATTTTATGTTGTCAATGGAACAATAGCTTACATTTTCCCTTGAAGATTTAGTGTTTCTTGTTCATTTTAATGTAAGCATGAGGGTTTGGAATTAATATGTTTATGGTTGGTGCAATCATACTTCTTGTTTAAGGATAAATCCAATGTTCTAGGGGCAATTTCCCTTATGAAGTTTTTATAAAGTAATAGTTGTGGTTACCATGTACATGCAAAACAAATTACCACACACTGACTAATTGAAAATATTGTAATTACACTCAAGTATTCAGCCTCCCAAAAATATGATCCTAATGTACACCTATTTCACAATCGTAAATTGGGACCATCCACACCATTTCAAAAGAAATGGGAAAAAAAATGATTGCAACGCTAAGTCATGGTGTTGTTAAAACACAAGTAAAGGGGGGAGTGTGGAAGAAAAGGAGGTTTTCATTCACTAACATTCCACCCATTAGCTACTATTGGTGTCCAATTAAAGGATGGTTTGTTTCATTTTCAAAATTGGCAATATTGGTGGCTTTGATCCAAGATGGCATTAGGATTTTGGATAGAAAGGGAAAAAAAGTCAATGCAATAGATTCAAAAGGCCCCAACATAACCTTAATAACATTGAAAAAATTTCTAAAAAAGAGAAACAACATAACTTTAGTAACATTGAAAAATTTATAAAAAAGGGAAACATGTTGTTCATGTCAACGAATGTCAATAAGTTATTACAAAAGGAAAAGTATGGGTAGAAAGTTGGTGGACATAAAGGGGTATTGACCAAATAATGGGTGATTTATACAATGTAATTTTTGGGTAAATGTAGAAGGCCATGTGAGTGAACTAACAGATCACATCTTGTGAATTTCAATGTGCAAACATAGTTTTGTTGTTTACTTTGTGATGATGGTACAACATATGGTTAAACATCAAGTTGTGTCACTAGTAGAAATTAGCCAAAATGTAACCATTCCATTTACAACTACACTAGTGTGTGCCCTGTGCATAATGCACATGTGTGTTATTTCAAACAACCGTTGGTCCCACCCCCGCCGCTCCGGTCCTTCGCATTTCCCACTGCGGTTCTTTACCCCGTTGACCCCCCCCCCCCCCCGCCCGGTCCTTCACATTTCTCACTCTGGTTTTTTTTTGTTGTTATTTTTGGGTTACTCCCTTTATTTTTTATTTCAAAGATGATTTATAAAGCTTGAGGTAACATCTCGTAATTTTGTCTCCAACCCCAAAGACATTAAAGATATAGTTTGCAAACCAAAAAAAACATGCACAATGAATGATTTTCTTTGGACAATTTTGTTTCATTTGTCTGTATGTGTGTGTGTGTGTGTGTGAGAAAGAGAGCAAATGGGAAAATTGTGGAAAATTTTGTTTTCTTTTGTAAATTCCTCTAATTTTGCTACTTTTTGGGGAAATCTTCTATGTCATAAAATTGAAAAGAGAATACTTGTCACACACATTTATTTTCCCAAATATTCACCAAACACCACAAAAACAAACCCACCCAGAAAAAAACCGTCCGGCTGGATGACAAGAAGGATTAAGGGTTACTCTGTGTGTTGTGCCTACTAACCTGCGTGCGTCTCTCCCAAGAGAACTCCATCGACGGTTAGAAATTCACCCCCACACTTGGTTCGCCAAACGCCACAAAAACAAACCCACCCAAAAAATCTATGTCTGTGTGTTGTGTCTGCACTACCACTGTTGCTGCCACAAAAACAAACCCATCTAAAAAAAACAGTTCGACCGAATGACGGGATATATTAAGGGTTGTTCTATGTGTTGTGTCTGCGCTACCGCTGTTGCTACCACAAAAACAAACCCACTCAAAAAATATTTGTCTATGTGTTGCGTCTACGCTACCATTGCTACTGCCACAAAAACAAACCCACTCAAAAAAATTTTGTCTCTATGTTGTGTTTACGCTACCATTGTTGCTGCCACAAAAACAAACCCACCCAAAAAAAGACGGTCCAATTGGATGACGGGGCGGATCTAGGGTTGTTGTAAATAGACAGATTAAGGGTTGTTATAAATAGACAGATGACGGGATGGATGAACTGTCTGTCCAACTGGATGGACGACGGGATGGATGGATGGATTCACTCATTTAACATCCCGACATCCTTTACTATATATAATGTGACTTGTAGTCATTTGCAACTACAAGACCAAATTTCAACCATCTTGGTCATTCTCACAACTATGATGCAACTATTAGAAATTCATTCTATTGGTTGCATCGATTTTACATTTATTTTCATCCATTAATAGGTTGATATGTCCCATTAGTCGCAATAATCACCAAATTAGTTGCATCCTAAAGGTATTCTACAAATATATAAGGGTGTATTTTAATGTATGTACAAAAATTATATATATATATACAATATGCATATGTATGTATATTGTTCATATAATGAATCTTAAAATTAATATTTGAACTTTGAATTTTTTATTCAAATCTGAAAATTGTTATTTCAATTGTTTAAAAAATTATTTAAATTTCAAATTTTTGATTTGAATGTGATATTTTCAATTTAAATTCAAAAAGGCTTATTTAATCTAAAAATTTGATATTTGAATTCTAAATTAATACTTTCAAATCCAATAATTAGTGTTTCAATTCAAAAAATTATGAATTGATTACAAAAATGGAAATTTTATTTTTGAATATTTTAATATGAATATGAAATTGTATACTTCAACTCTGAAAATTTTGCATTTAAATTTTAAATAATCACTTGATTTGAACCTGAAATTTCAATTCCAAATTATTATTTTCGATTTTCAAAATTAATACTTCTAGTTTGAAAATTATTAATCGAGTCTAAAAATGGACATTTCAATTTTGAATATTGTTATTTGAATCTACAAATTAACATTTCAATTGAAATTGTAATTTAATTGAAATTTTTTATTGGATGTAAAAATTGATATTTGAATTCAAAATTATTATTTTCGATTCTAAAAATTAGTAATTCAATTCAAAAAACTTATTGAGTCTAAAACTTAACATTTTGATTTTAAATATTTTTATTCGAACTTGAAATTCGATTTTTGGATTTTGAAGTTTAAATTTTAAATTTTAAGAAATATTTGACTTGAAAGTTGAAATTTGAATTCCAGATTATTATTTTGATTCTCGAAATTAATATTTCAATTCAGAAAATTATTAATTGATTCCTAAAATTGACATTTTAATTTGAATTTGAAAATTGATATTCCAATTCTGAATTACTATTTTGAAATCTTAAATTTATATTTTAATTCAAAAAATTATTGATTCAGTTTAAAGGTTTTTTATATTAGTGTTATCCATAATAAATCACTCTTCTAAATAATTATAAATGATTATGTTTAGTTACACTAAATAATTATTGTTATAACATAGATTTGTATATTATCTAAATTATATTCTTATATTAGAATAAATTAATTAATTAAATTAATGTGACATTACCTTAAAACCATTGCAATTACTTCATGTAAGAATTAACTAGTATGTGCATAATTATTTTATAATTGAACATAATTATGCACACTATGTAATTTATAACTTCAAACTTGAATTAAAAGTTTGGAAAACTTATAGTGTAGTTCAAATAATTATTGTACTGATTTTACTTTCACGAATTATTTTTATTTATTATTTATATTAAAAATTATGTGATTAATCATCTATGACAAATATTTTATAGTAATTTTATAGTAATTATGAAAATTAATATTATGTGCAACAAATTATTGTATTTATGGTTAATAATTACCAAGAGAAAAACATATTTTACCTATAATTTTTTTACAACAATAAATGTAATTATACAATAAGTAATGTAATTAGTTGAATAATAAAATTTTTAAAAAATCGTGTAAGAATTTACTTTCTAGTAGCAATTGTTAATTCATTATTTATAATCTTAACATAAATATTTAAAATATTTAAATTTTAAATTATTGTCATCAAATTAATTTTACATGAATTATATTATATGTAATTCAATTATATTGTAAAAAATATTTTTTAATATTTTAGTTATTTATGAGTTATGTATTAATAGTTTGCGAGTAACTAAATAGGTAGTTTTTAAATATTAATAAGTTATTACTTATTTAAGTAATTGATAATGAATACTGAATATTTATAGTGTATAATTTAAATACATGTAAATTTAATCTTCTTTATTAAATTATTATCTAATTATCTAGTACTTCAATTATTTAAAAACCTAAAAACTACGAAAATAATGCATGAAGAAAATTTTGGAATTATTACTTAATTTGTGAGGAAGTCGCAACTTCAAAACCCATTGTTTGTTTTTCATTCCTATTTTGAACAATATATAAACAAGGGGGGTGTGGTCATCCAATTTGACATTAAAAAAATTGTGCACATGGGATGAACTAATCAAAGAACTCAACCCAAAACAAAAAAACAAATTATGCACATTTCTAAAGTACTTACCTTCTCAACCTACTTATCTACTTAACTAGGAAGGTACTTAGTTTGACCTACCCATCTAGGTCAAGTTATGTACTTACCCACCTATGTATCTACTTATATGAGTAGATATTTAACCTAAAAAGATAGAACTCACATACCTATTTTTTTACTTAAGTAGGTAGGTTGGTATGTAGCCTAGGTTTGTAGCCACATATTTATGTACCTACCTACATACCTACTAACCCAATATTTATTTTTTTAATGCAATGTGGCATACTTACATTGGACCATTTGTCATAATATAAGATCATCCAAATATTTGAATTGAACATCATAGATTATTTCAAAACAACAACAATAATAATAATATATTAAAACATGTGGCAACACATCATTTGCCTTCAATTGTGACCAAAATAGTTGCATTTTACTCACATGTGACAATACATATACAATGGAATCAAAAGATGAATTGTATTTGTTGACTTTTTCTTTCATACAATACCCTTTGTCATTTGTGATTAATTTATCACATGTGACTTGTCTTAAGCGACTAAAAGGATTTTAGTTGCAAAATGTTTCTTGTGACTAAAATTTAATTGCAAAGACTAGTCAAAAATATATGTTCTTCTTCTAGTGTGTGCATTTTGTTGGTCACACTTACATTGAATGAAAATCTAAAAATATTTTTTTCACAAAGCTTTAGATAACCAACATTTTTTTTCATTTTTGGATAATCATTTGTCCCCATGACATTTCCTAGTAGAATGTAGATGATTTATTAGATCTGGCTTTTATGTGTTTTGTCCCTACCTCACATTTAATAGTCACATATTTTATTATGTCATCATTTTCAAATGTGAAATAGTATTTGTTATGCTCATATCTAGCTCATGGACGCATGGGAATGAATTATCTATATGAACATAAGCCATAAGCCATTATTAATTGTGACCTCAAACCTAGGTGAGGGTGAACATCAATTGCTTGTGATTTCCATGTAAATGTTGTGAAATTAACTACAATATGGCATGGAGACCCATTGAGATTAATTCACATAATAATCATCTTTACAATTTTTGATTGTATATTAAGCACATAAAGGGTCCCCCACAAACAAATTTGGGTGCAATTACATTAATAATAATCAAAAGCAATCGTAAACACTACTTAATATGTGTTTTTCACACCAAATTATTTTAAAGAGAATTTTAACTTGAAAACAAGTTTTAAATTTTGCACATCATCAAATCTAATATCTTATTCTATAAATGTCCAAAATATGGAATTATTTGATTAACATTTGGACCTTCAAAAGTAATGTACAAAAACTTGTAATCAATGTTTGAAAATAGTAAAAGGACTTGGAAAACTTTGAAAATGACATATTCGGGGCAAAATTTTAACAAAAACCTTAACAAAATAGAATTATTTTTATTTTTTTAAATTTAAAACTTTTTTCAAGACTTTTTTCGAAAATATTCCCCAAAAAGTAGTCACCTAAAGGGGCATCGGTGGCTCCTATTAAACTGTTTGCACCCATTTATATATTATCTCATGTAAGGCATATGGCACCAAAGTTTTATTAGGATCACCCATAAAACAAGTTTGTTGATGTTTTTTCCTTTGTTTGATTGTTCAAGAGGTCGTCTTCTTGCATTTCTATTTGTATATTGCTTGAATATGTCTAATGACTTTTTGCAACATGAATTTTATGTTGGTATCATCCTCGTAAATTGGTGGCATTCACAAATCTACCCAAGTTTGGTGTTGATGCAAACTTGTACTTGAAATTCACAATATCAAATAATAGTTCTAAAATTTGGTAGATACGATTTGTAGCTGATGGAGGGAGTTTGCCCATTTGAATCATGTTCTCTATAATTATCATGGTATTGTTTGATGTTTTATCATATGTTTATTGCAACTTTGGTTGTCTTTCACTTTTGATGTAATGTTGTTATCTTAAAAGGTTTATTTGAACACACAAAATTGTTGGGGTGCAAATCCGAACATGAATGTTAGTATTTTGGTCATTTTCATTGTGGAACATATTGAGTGTCTTGGACTTCTTGGTTACTTGAACATTTTAACTAATACAAAGGTTAAAAAAAAAAGTACTTTCTATCAAAACTTTGATCCTTTCCTTTAAAAGAAAATTGTACTTGATTTGGCAATTATGGGTAAAATGGGGTAAATTGTATTAAGTAATGGGGATTGGGAGCACCCAATTAAGCTTTGGGTGGTTGGATGTTGAGTTTGAACAATGGCCATTTTAGTTACTTAGGCTTCACATTGTTATGCACTACTGGTGACAATATACAATTTATTTTTTACAATGTGTTGAATGTTAATATTAAGGGAATGGAAATATAGTATTTTTTTAATGTTATTATCCAAATGTGATTGCATTTTGGCACATTGTAAATATATATTTTTGGGTTTACTTCAAATGTTATATTGGTTGCATATGCTATTGTGAAAAATCCACAAGCTGAATTGTCTAGTTGTTACATCACATTTGCATATGAATTAGTAAGTGTTTTATATTTATCATGTTAGTTAATAATTGAATGGTGTCATTTGGTAAATGATATATTTTAATCATATATTGTGCAGTGTATGTTTGGTGTGGATGCTTGTATTTTTACTAAAAATTAATGATTATTATTTATGAAAATATGTTGAAAACAATTGGTTAAGGATCTATGTATAGTTCCTATGATTACATATGTGTGTTGTTGGTGTATTAACGATTATACTTTTTGAATATACAATATTTACATTGTAGTTGCTAAATGTTGATCATTCAACCATCCATTTTGATTGAAAATAATATTTTCATCATTTTTAGTTAATTGGAATTCTTCATGCTAGTAATTGACAATACTTTGTCAATGTTGTCAACATCTAAATCACCAATCATAATTAAATGTTTATTTTTTAAAAAAAAAATTCAATGGATTATTATTTTGGATGTGTTTCGTTATACTATGTTTTGACATGGGTTCTAACATTTATAGGGATAATTTTTTGAAGTTAGTTTTGCATATGTCTTGCATAGTAATATTTTGCAAGATTATGAATCCATCTATGGATCATAGACATGATATGGTTACGTATATGTTGTGCATATTTATACGCACATTGTCAAGTGGTTACCAAAAGTGTACGATCAAATTGTCAAATGTTTTGTTTTTGTGCTTCGAAGTATGTGAGACAAAAAGTTGGGGCAATTAATAATTGATATTTATTGATCATGAATGTGTTGGAGATGTTGGATTCCAGTATGTGATGGTGATATTGGAAATTCCTTGATATGGGTATTATTGGTATGACATTTTTAATGTGGTTATTATATTAATGGATGTTGATGGTTATTATATTAATGGCTATTAATGGTTATTCTATTATAGCTATTGGTGTTTATATAACATAAAGTATAAGTTAGAATAACTGAAGTAATTTAAAATAATATAGGGTATATAACAAAGTAACATATATATAATATTTTGAAAAACATATAAATAAACCCATTTATTACGATAAAGTACAATAGTGAATTATGTTAACTAACAATGAAATATGTTGTTTAGATAATGATATTATAGTGAAATAACTTTCACCAAAGAGAAATTAGTCAAATGCAATGAACTTATTTCATTTTTAAGGTTTTATAGTGATTTAGATTAATGAATTGCACCCCACTTTTGTAATAATGATTAGACTTTATGTTTTTATGACATGTTCAATTTCATTATACCTTTTTTGTTGATGTAAGTTTGTGATATTTGTACATTGTTCAACATTTGCAAGTTCAACATTTTTCGGTTGGAACATTAATCTCATTATTGGCTTTGGTATATCATTTTCAGGTAACATGTTTAAAACATCCATATTCATAATTATATATTTGTATCATATATGATTCATTTTTAACTATGTGAGCCATATGGTTACAACAAATTTACGTACATATAATAATTTGCAACTTTTAATTAATTCTATAAGTGGGTGTGAACAAAATGTATTGCAATAATATCAAATAATGATCATAATGACGATGGTAATGTGTCTAAAAGTTTAACCACACTTTTAGGATCTTTGCAAAACTTACAACATTTCCTTTGAATGCATATTGACTTGTTGTGCTCCCTTTATCGGTATACTTCGATTTGACCAATATGGTATGATAACGATAACGTGTTATCAAGGTTTCTTCTACCATTATCAAATTTGGTAATATTTTGGGTGTGATGCCAATCCATAAACCATTGGCTAATGTAAGTTTCAACATTTTATTATTTTTCAAGGAAATGTAACAAGTTATACATGCTGAAAATTGATGTTCAATATTTGAAATACCTCAATTTGATAACAAGAATCAATATGTTTGTTTTGATTGCAAATTATAAAAGTTATTCACATAATTTTTTTAAAAACTTTCACTTTGTGTTCAAATTAAGGTCTAAAGGTTTTGAAAAAAGAAACATATTCCCTTTTCCATTTGGCAACCATCCCATGGAACAATTTTGATTCATTTTTGGCTTCTGAACATTGATATAATTATTTGAAGGTTAGTTTCTTTTGTTTATAAAACTAGAGATAGTTTTGGAAGGTTATGTCTATGTCGTAGATTTGAAATTTTGAATGGAATAGTGATATGCATTTGGTTTAACCTATATAAAAAATTCTAACAAGTGGAAGGTCTAGAATTTTAAAGTATATTGATTCTTTTTTTTAATTTGGTAGATAAGATAAAATGTTTAAGAAGTGTACAAAAGCAAATATATGAAAGAAAAATCAAGAATAGGAGTAAAAAAATAATGCATTGCAAATGATATTTATTGAAAGGTTTAGCAAAACAATTAGCATTAGTCAACCATAATAGGGGATTAACGTTGTATTGAAAGGACAAATTGAAAATGTAGGCATAATTGTTTATCAAAGGATGTTGAATGATCCATAAACTTGATCTACAAATGTTAGAAGAACACCAAACCAATGTGTAAATTATTTTGCAATAGAAGGTGTGATCGGGAGATGATTAGAGTCTCAAGAAGAAGGTGATGTGGTTGGATTGTTAACAAATCCACAACAAATGGTTCAAATGTAGATTGGAGGAATTTTGACTATTTAGTATGATATAGGTCTAGAATTTTTTCATAAAGGATTCAATGTACAACTTATAAATCAATAGGGCATAGAAAAGCACCAAATTGCATAAGAGCATGTTCAAGCACATGAAGATTAAAAAGATTTATCATATTTTATTTCAATCAATGTTGATAGTAGTAATTAGGATCAATTTGGAAATAATTGACAAATGGAAAATTTGTTCCTAATTTAGTGGCAATTATACAAATGAACAATTCAATTATCAAATTTGTTGTATGAAAATCATAGTCTTAAAGACTATATGTCACAACCCTAGCTTTGGGCTCGCGACTAAGGCAAGGGGTTGCAAGGTTGCGGGCCAAGAGGAAGGAAACCTGGGAATCAAGGCAAAAGCATGGCAAGGTTGCAAGCCAAAAGGAAGGAAGCTCGGGAGCAAAGGCAAAAGCATTGGAAGGGTGCGAGCCAAGAGGAAGCCCGGGAGTCATCACATACTCCCACGAGTCTAAGGAAGTGCGAGGGAGTGTGAGGGAGTGAGCACTCACATTCCCAAGGCAACTCCCATTTTGGGAGAGGGAGTCCCGGTGGACTTTCGAAACTTCAGGGGGCAAGTTGAAGGGTCAAGTCTCAATGGATTGTTGCGCTCTTTATACCATTGGAAAGCTCTTGGAACGTAGATGTCTAAAATGGGCTCGCATTGCTCATTTGGACATCTAAAACACAAGTTATGGGCAAAAGAAAGGCCGGGAGTCAAATTGCCAATTTGACTCCCGACCACTAAAAGTCGGGAATCGACCTCTTCCCGACATCCTATTTGAGAGTGCGACATGGCGTTGGAAAGCTCTCGACGAGAGCTACAACTTTGCTTTGGACCACGTTGCGATCGGACTCTGCAGTCGGGAGATATGGGCGTCCAAAGTCCCGGGACTCCAACTCGGGACAGTTTCGGGACTCCCACTCAAGAGTCCCCGGAAAAATAGCTATTTGCATGTAGTCTCCATCACGAGCTGCAGAGTATACTATAAGGGGGAAGGTGGTAGCTTCCCCCAAGTCCGAACCGTGGTGAGTCTTGTGTGTCCGTGTTGCCCGTGGCTCGTCCTAGCACCAAAAGTGCTCCAACTATGCACTAACCACTTTGTGTGGGTTTTGTGCAGGCCCGTGTGAGTGAGTAAAGCTTGTCAAATCTTCTTAGTCCCATCCTGAAGCTCCAACACGACCTTCTACCCCTCAAAGTGTTGTGAGCTAGGGAGCATGTCCTGACTCCTCCTTCTTCTGTTGTCTTTCACTTGGACCCACATTTGGGTCCTTTGAAGAGTTGGGAGTGCGTCACTATACATATAGATTAAGACAATCAATGAATAAGGAGGTATGGGAGTTTGTTTTACAAAGAGCAAACACATAGAAAAATTTACATCAACAACCATTATCAAGCCTAATATGATTAACAACCAATTTTCCCATTATATATCTAACCTTTGTAATTTGGATTAAAAAATTTCAACAATTAATGATTTCAATAGAAGAACAAATGACCTTGGTTGTGGCACCACCAAAGTGGTATGGGTTCAACATGTACACGAATCTAGTTGGGACATTAATGATCAATGAATACAAATTTTATACTAACACAAGCAATGTGGTATTTTATATAATATCCATATGTGAGTCAAACAATGCCACATGTGCATTTTTTCATTACTTATGTACCATTTATTATACTTGTACTTGTGATGAATCAACCATTAATCAATATTGTATGAATAATGGCATCAACCTTAAGATGAAGAAGTGATGCAGGTAGTCGTTTGCCTAATTTGCCACTATTGATTTTCAAACCTGAAGTAAATCGAAGAGTTGTAACTTTTAACAAACTAAGTGGGCCACCTAGTTGACCAAGGGCAAACCTAAAACGAAGACCGTTTTTTCCACCATGGTATCCATTTGTATTTTCACCATCAAATTTAATTGCACCAATCATGCCTCCTACACATTAACAACTATAATATCCAACCTATGACAAATATACAAACCTTGATGGTAAAAATATATCCAAATAGTCAAAAATGAAATTAAAGATAATGGTGATATAATTAATGAAGATATCAATAATTTGTTAGTTTTATGTTCATGAATAATATTTTTGAGTGGGGTGAAATTTTTATACAATGTCATTTTAATTGTACATTTGCAAAATTGGAGCAAACATTCTATAAGAAATTAAAAATAGAGAAAAAAGGATAAACATATTTACATTAAAGTGTATAATGTCAAATAAAAAAACCATGAATGGGTGGAAGTTTTTTACGATTTTTTTGAGATGCGTGCAAATTGTTTACATATCAAGGTTATTAATACTTATTCAATAATTGTCTTTAGAGTAGGACTTCATCCATACATTCAACTATCAACAACATGAATGAAGCATGATACTCCGATTGAACACAAAGAACTCTTTGTCATCTATGAAGAAAGTGGACTTAAAGTATATAAATCAGTCTTTTCACAACAAGTAAATATGAACGGAGGAAAACCAATAATTGTTGCTAATTTTAATATGTGGAAATTGATATTACACAAATTGTAACATGAAAGTTCACCATATTGAACATTGCCAAACTCAAAAAAAAACTAATGGATGTTGTAATTAGGATCACAAATGTTGTTCCTCAACTTGCAAATTTGATCACACCAATTAAATTTCCTTTTTTACAATGCAACTTGATGGACCACCAATCCATCAATTGTCCAAGAAATCGAAAATACAAGCAATGCTATGAAGCAAAATCAAATTCTCCATAATTCCAAATTAGTCAAAATTTGACAATGCATCAATGAATATAGTTGCATTAGTGGTCACTCAAAGCAAAGCTATAACATAACAATTGGTTTTTAACAAATGAAAACCTTTAATAAAAAAAGGAGTTGCAAACTAAAGTGAACAAAATAGTTGCCAAAAATGTTTATTGACGTAATTCAACAAATGTAAACTACATATCAATTTGACAATATTAATACACAATCAATTCCTATGTTGAATCCAAGTTGGGCAACATTGCCTAATACCAATTTAAAGGTCAAATAACCAAAATTTCATCTTTATACCAATACTAATTGATGATCCCAAAGTTAAATTAGTAAAAAATATTTTGCAAGATATTTTTCAACGTGTTTTTCATACTAAGGGTGAAAGCATGGTGCAATGGACCAAAATCGGCACATGAAAAGTCCACACAAAGTCCAATTTTTTTTCAATCCCTTTGTTAACCCTTTCACAATTCCAACATTTGTATTATACTTATTTTTAAAAGCTTATAACTTTCTTTTAAATGGTTTAATCACCTTGGTCTATAACTTATTTTCTTCCTATACAAGTCCCACTAGAATGGTTAATATCACTATGAACTTCTTTTACATTTCATTTATTGATTTATTTTTCCAAT
The DNA here is from genome assembly GCA_963920785.1 of Sphagnum contortum. Classification (NCBI taxonomy): domain Eukaryota; kingdom Viridiplantae; phylum Streptophyta; class Sphagnopsida; order Sphagnales; family Sphagnaceae; genus Sphagnum; species Sphagnum contortum. The sequence continues at coordinate 3,466,597 of OY987281.1, forward strand.
CATAATTATGTATGAATAAGAAAATTGTTAGGTGTTCATCATGCCTTGGGCCTTATTGAATGTGATTATTGGTTTCACAACATTTTTCATATTTATAATATAAACATGTTGTTCTTAGATAGTTTTTTCCAACTTTTTAATTTTATGTCCAATATGCTCCTTTAAAAAATGTCAATTTAGAGCGCACATGAAAATAAAATAAAATATTTTTTCTTGAATTTCAGATTTCACATGTCATATATAGCATGTTTGAAATACTTATGGGAATGAAATTTAAGAAATATATTTTTTCCAATGAAAACAAAGTCCACATAATTTGTTACAAGACAAATCTATTGCTTTAAAAGTACAAGAACACAATGCAACCAATTATAATTACAAAATAAAATTGTGGATTTCATTACATATATAAACTACCACGTATATTTGAGTCCAAACCTTAAAACATTCAATGCAATTATCATGTAGCCTTTTCTAAAATTTCATCATTTAAACAAATTATGTTGTTGACATCCATTTTGGTTTAGTGTGCCGTGCTTTCACCCTTAAGTAAAAGTTAACTTTGGTTAATTACTTAAAATTCCACTTAACATGGAAAAAAAAACTTGACCTCAAAACTCAAACCTAATAAACCTTTGATAGTTAAACAAATGTTATAATTAATTGTAGCTTATATAGCCATAGATCATCATATGGGAGTCATTGAGGTTCAAATTGATAGAAACATTGTAGGGGATGTTTTACTTGATGGAAACTTTGGAACAAACATTCTTACAGAGAAATTGAAGGTTAATATAGAATTGCCTAAACCTTGACTTACACCTACAACCTACAAATGGCCAATCAAACAACCATTAAGCCTTTAGGGTTAATTTGAGATCTATGAGTATTTATTCATGATATTCCATACAACATCATTTTCATTGTTATGCATAATATTGTATTAGTTTCTACCTATGCTATGTTACTTGGTAGACCATAGTTTTAAAAGATGCAAAAGATGCATGATTGGGGTAATAACATCTTAATTATCCAAGGGAATGGTACTATCAAAACAACAAATGTTACTAAATGTTTTAGCAGTCAAACCAAAAGAGGTTATTTTGTGTTATGATTTATAGGACTGAATCACCAATGAGGAAGAAAATATCATTTTGGCTATAAAGTCAAATTTGTTATCAATCAATACCATAGTCTTACCCGCCATTCCTTTTTTCGAAAGTAGTCATGAAATTATGAATTATGAAAAAGTAAAGTTTATTGATATTGATAAAGTTTAATAGCACAATTTGAAAATGTTTCAAAACTAATAGAATAATTGCTTATGTTTTCCCTTGAAAAGTTATTGATGAAACATCGGCCAAATATGAGTACATCAATTACAAATTGTTAATTAAACACTCATCAAATAAGAACAATTGATCAAAGTCAATTTGGGAACTTTGGAGAACCCATAATATGTGAAGATCAATTTAGCATTGGAACTTGAATAATTTCAAACATTTACATTAATATTGAGTTTAATGATATATTTGCTTAAACCTAGCTTTGGAAGGTATTTGACCATAGATCATTTAACACCACATAAAACTTGACATGTCAATTCCATCGGTTTATTAGGCCATATATATGTTGGATCTAAACTATGTTGCTATTATAAAACAAGATATTGACAAATTGTTAATCACAAGATTTTGTTGAACATGTGGAAGAAGCTACATTGTTGTCACCCATTGTAGTAGTTAAGGACAAATGACAAATGACAAATTTGTTTTGATTTTTGTAAGTTCAATATGCGATTAAAATGGATATGAATCTTTTATTTTTCACAAATGAAGTCTTTAACATTATTGAAAGACTTCTTGATGATTTTCATGACATTATCATATATCGATAACACAAGAAGGTTGGTACAAGAGTATTTTTGTCATTGATTAGGGGGCTTTCATGCGGGTTGTTATGTTTTTAGAGTTAAATATGGACCACCAATTTATTAATGAGTAGTTAGTTAGGCATTGCAAGATTATATTGATTTTTTTACAAGATTTTTTTCAATGATTTCATTATGTTTAACAACATAAATATTCATTAGGAAAAATTATGATTTTATTTTTTGAAGTGCCAAAATTTTGACATTAATTTAAATATAAAAAATTACGTTTTATGATTATTTGGATTAATTATTCTTGAGATTTATTATTCAAAGGATGGTAAATTTTGTGATATGAGGAAATTGCAAGTAATCATCAACATTCTGATATGCTTTTATTTTGGCACAAATGCATCCATTAATCCAAAAATGAGGTTCAATTCATTAACAAATATCATTATGAGACCTTAAAAGTGAAATAGGTTCACCCTACCTTAATCATTTCACCTTGCTTCAAGTTATGTTACTATAAGGTCATGGTGTAATCGTCATGTTTCATTATTAATTTAAATAATTTACTATAGTAAATAAGTTTATTTGTAAATTAAAAAACTTAGGTCATGACTTAAATTATTATAAATTACTTTACCATGGGTTATTTAAAATTGTTCTACCATACTATATATATTTTTATTAAAATATTTCATTGTATTATTTTAGGCTATTATAAGTGATTAAAAAATTATACTTTAGGTTATTTTAGGCTCTACCCTATGTTATTTTAGATTATTTAAGGTTATTCTAATTTATTTACCCTAAGCTATACCTTAACATATGGTTAAATAATTTATAATACCTTAAGGTAAAATAATTGATAATAGTCCATGGAAAATTAACTTGGAATAATTGAAATAAACTTAAAATAATAACTAGTTTAATGTGGAGCAATTTAAAACAAAATAAAATAAAATTAGGACTTGGAAGATCTCAAAATAAATAAATGAACTTAAAATACCATGGGGTGGATTAATTTACAATGGTAAAAAAAAACTAGAGTATAATAATTTAAAATAACTTAAACTGGAATAACTAAAAATAATCAAGAATAACTTGGGGTACAATAATAACAAATAGCTTAAGGTAGAATAATTTAGAATGACATAGGGAGGAATAATTTATAATGACCCAAAATAGTTTAGGGTAAATAACCTATAATAACTTAAGGTGGAATAATTTAGAATAGTTAGAAAAGAGCTTAAATATAATAATCTATAAAAAATGAAGGGTGGAATAACCTATACAATAATTTAAAAAAAATAAGGTAGAATAATTTAGGATAACCTCAAATAATAAAAACCTAAGGTATAATAGGTTAAAATAACCAAAAATAACATAAGGTACAATAAACTAAAATACTATAAAATAACTTAAATCACAACAACTTAAAATAACATGTAACATTAATAAAAAACACTAATTTTGTGATTTTTTTATATGATTAAAAGTGTCATTTGTAACTATTTTGGTTTCCAAAATAATTGCAAATGACACTCAAGACCAAAATAGTTGCAAATGGAATTTTGAGTCATTAAAACAAGTCACAAAATGAAGTTTTTTAAACTATTATAATAACCTAAAATAATAATAAATAATTTAAAGTAAAATAACCTAAAATAAAATAAAATACCTTAGGACATAATAATTTTAAATAAATTTCAAAATAACCTAAAAATATATATGGTTGAATAATTTAAAATAACCAAGGATAACCTTGGTGAATAATTTAGAACACAATCAATTAACTAATCATAAAAAATAAATGCATTGAATGAGTTAGTTGATAAAATTGTGCAAATTAAAAATCTTGTACAAAGGAAAAAAGACCATGAAATTAAAGTAAAACATATTTCAAATTCAATAAAAGGATACAAAGTTCAAAAACTTGGGCAAAAATCATGGTAAAGTAAATCACATAAATACCTTGCAACATAAATGCAAAGTGGCCGTCAAGTAGGCCTTGGTATAACAAAATATTTTTAAAAAATTTATTTTAATGTTTAATTATATGAAATTCTTTGACTTTGCTATAATTACATTTTAAAACCGCATTTTAAAAGTAGGTTTGCATATATTCATCAAAATCAAACAGATGTCACAACATGCAAAATAGATTAAAATTCAAGCACAAGTAAATTAAATATTGAATCTATTTTTATTTTTAAATCAATAGCATGCTAAATATACTTATGGACTTTGAATTTTTTCATAGTACAATCAATATATATATAACATCTAATTTAAAAATAGGAATGAACACAATATTAACATTTTAGTTTTGTTCCTACTTGTTACCTACTTTTATTGTACTAAAGTTTTTCAAATTTTGTATTCAACTCATAAAAATTCAATGGAAGCATGAAGGTTGCCATAATAAGATTATAAAAAAAAATTGAACCAATTTTTTTATGTTTATGTTGAGAAATTGCCATATTTAAAAATTGGATTTAAATGAATGTACTTTTTGGTCCACTCGTCCATTTGCAAAAACTTTTTGATTGGCAATGCCAAATAACTACCAAATCTTTATTAATTATACAAAAGCACTTCTAAGATTAATAAGAACAAACCATTGAATTGCAATTGGAATGTGATAAATAAAAAGACTAAGAGTAATAACTATAAATTATGCCATCAAGAATTATAACTCACAAGATGGAGTATGATGAATTATTCTTGAACCAAACATTATTGGATGTTCATGTTCAAGCATTGGCACAACTTTGAAAGTGGGAGCCATGGTGGGATAAAGTACAAACCACTGTCCAAGAAATTATATTTTAAGCTTTTGATTCGAAGAATGCAATGAACAACTATACATTTGTAAAATTGAATCTTATGGGATTGTTTACATGGATCATGTTTACATTTCACTAAAATTTTCATGCAATGTTCTTACTTGGGAACAATCACTGATTTCAATATAAATGTAGAGCCCAATACCATCAAAGGAGGATCACAAATTTTTAAATCAATTGTTGTTACAAATACATCGATTACACCTATATATATTCAAATTGGATTTGGACTTGAGATTAAATTAATGTTAACTACACCTCACCAATATGAAATTTTGCTTCAAAACACTAATATTCTTATTCAACCCACAAAGTTTTAGATTATCAATTTGTTATATGAGATTTTTGAAGATGAAACCCATATTGTAAGGGGGTTAAATGTTAAGGGTGGAATTTATCAATGTAAGATTGATAGTATCCATAGTTGTAGATCTAAAGCTGTAATTCAAATTATTTGCATAGTTGTATAATTTACTCACTAATCATGTTGATTATATATGAGTAAGTTTACTAGTCATATTTATTGCTTATTGTTTTTTAGCATAAAATTTTGAATAAATTTTGTAAAATTTTGGATACAAGAGGAAAATTATGACATTCATGTGTTTCAAGTTTTGAAATGAACTCAATTGTGACAAGTATAGATTAAAGGGTGTGTAAAAGATTCAAGATGGTATTAGGATGATGTGACAATCATAAGCATCTCATGAACAAGTCATGTACACAAATCAAACAAATCAAGTGGTTATAAGTGCAAATGAAATTAACTTTGGATCATAGACTTGCTTTGGATTCACTACATTCCCATGGTTCAAATTTGGGAGGAAATCACCACCCTCCTCTTATAATATACTTCATGATTGGCATCACCATGTAGAATGGTCTCCACAAATTACACTTATAGGGCTATGGATGTGGCAATGGTTTTTATATTTAGGAATCATATTTTATTTGGTTTCTCCCACATTGTTCTTAATGACAATGACAAATTTCACATTTGGTTTCTCATTAAAAATGATTAACATGCAACATTACATTGTTTTTCAACAATGTTTTAATGATGATTAACATGTAACATTATGTTGTTTTTCAACAATGTTTTGTGATGGAAACACAATCCAATTGAGATTTTGAAGCTTTTGTTTTTTGTTGCAGGTTGATTTCTTGATTTTTCTGATGTTATTTTCAATGTTGGTAACAAAACCAATGCGAAATTTTCTTGTTTAAAAATAATAATTTCATGGCCTATTATTACAAAATTTGATAATGTCAAATCGTATGTTGAGTTGTTCACTTGGTGTTGTTATGTTTTGTTTTGTTTCTTTTTATTTTGTGCTTTGAAACATTAAATTCATAAACTGAAGATGATTTTCAATTTGGTGGTGGAGGAAGGAAGAACAACATGGTAACTCTTCTTTCTTTTGTTCTTTAATGGGATGGTGATGATGGATCTTTTCATGACCTAAAAGCTAAGTCTAGTGGTTTGTTTTAAAACTATGTATTAATAGCTAAAGTAAAAGTCTAGTGAGTTGTTTGAAAGTGTGAATTTAGACCTAAAATTTAAGTCCAATGGTTTGTTTTGAAAATGTGAATCCAAACCTCTAGAATTAAGTCCAATGGTTCAAAGTGTGAATCATAGCTAAAAAGCTAAATGCAAATTGTTTGTCTTGAAAACGAGAATCCATACCTAAAAATGTTTAGTCCAATGGTTTGTCCTTAAAGTGTGAATCCAAACCCAAAGTTCAATTTAGTGGATCTAGACCTTCAAATTAAGCTCAATGTTTAGTTTGAAAGTGTGAATCCATACTTGAAAACGGAAAGTCAAATGGTTTGTGTGTGAATTTGGACCCAAAATTTAGTCCAATGGGTTTTCCTGAAAGTGTGGATCCAGACATTCTGGCAAGTTAAGTGCAATGGTCTTGTGCTAAAAGTGTGAAACCAATTAGACTTTAGATGTGAAGTGCAATGGTTTGCGCTGAAAGTGTGAAACCAAAGTTTTTAGGTGTTCCTCCTATACATGGGTTGTTGCTTGTTGTCCCAAAGGTGTGAAAGGAGTGTTTATTGAGTCCCTTTGGCCAAACACTCGGAACAGTTGTCGTCTCTCTCGCCTCGGCTTGTGCACTCGCTGATGGTCCCGCGGCGATGGCGTCTCTTCTTCCTCTTCGTCTTCTTCACCATTTCACGATCTGGCGTTTCCCAATTTGTGTTTCGCACTGTTCCCATTGCGAGTCTTCGCTTTCCTGATTGCCGAAATTTTTCTCCTCCTTTCGTTTTCCGTTCCCTGGAAGAAAAATAAAATAAAAATAGGTCCTATTTTTTTGGTCGCTTCCGGAGTCTTCGTGGTTCCCGAGTTCTGACTGAGATTTGGACGTTTAGCCGTGCAGCCCCGCTGGTGCACACCCCCGAAGCTTTTGTTGCGGTGCAAGAGCTTCCGCGGGGGTGGAAAATTGTGTGTAAGGGTGGAGTTGAAGGGGGTGAAGGAGAAGGATAGCAACTGTGACTTCGTTGCGATACACAATTGGTTTTCCGTGCGCCAAAGACAGGTGCATTTCTGATCCTATTCACGCTGATCTGAATTCCAAGAAGTGAAGCCGGGAGAGAGTTTTTGGTGCTTGTTTCCTCTCTGTCTGTGTGCTTTCTCAGGTATGTTGTCGTTACTGTTTCTATATATATTTTTTCTGCGCAAGAAGATGCGGAGCTTTGTGTGTGCATGCCTGCTGTCTATGTTTCCTTTTCCTCGCTTCTGTCTTTCCTTTCCCCCTCTTTTTGCGGCTTTCTGTTAGAGGAAGAAGATCTTCGAGGTGGAACAAGCGAAGAAACACTCTCATCGGTATCTTTTCAGTACTCTCTCTCTTTCTCACCGTCTCAGAGATTATCTGCAAACTACGTCTCTGTAGAGCAGGGCGTTGACGTTGCGAAATTGTTGATATAAGGGTTACAAGCGCCTCGTTAGAAGCAGCACTTGAAATCAATCCTTTCCTTTCCGGGCAGCTTTGGTTTTTTGTTTGTTTGGCAAACAGTTCCGGTGCTCGGGTCTTGCCGGACGCTTTCTTGAACCGCAGGCAGAGTCCAATACAGAAATCTGTGCATCTTCTTAGGAGTCCAAATACAGTGCTCTGCTTCTGTGGATTCCTACACAGTTTCTTGACGTATAGTACCTATCTCTAGCACCAATACTTCTGCATGCTTGCTTGCTCGGAGAAGAAGAAGTCTGTTGGAGAGAGAGATATGTGTGTCTCTCTCGTTCCACCAGTGGACGTTCTTATCCTACCCTTAAAAACATTGTTCCTATTGCTCTTTGTCTTGTCTGGCTGAAGAAGTTATAGATTCTCATGTCTGCTTTGACAACTACTCATTGAAGAAGATACACATGGGGGAGATCAATCTGTGAACCTGTGGTTCTAGAACAGATCGATCTGCAGTTCAGGAACAGGTTCAGCTCTGGAATATATCAAGCTCTAGGTTACACAAGCTGTTGAAATCTGGTTTTCCCTTCAATCTGTTCTCCAGCATGAAGCTCATGTTTCATCTTGGCTCAACCGCGAACTAGGTTGTACTGTATTATGATCATCATCCTGCTGATTGATTGATTCTAGGTGAATTGGATTGTTTGCACACTGGTTTTTTTCTTTTGTGCAGCATCTGCCTTTTTCCTGGAAGTCTTACACAGTCTTTACAAAGTCTCTCTGTTCTTCAGTGTGGGAAGAATCAAATACTTTGAGTTGTTCAATGAGGGAAGGTAACCGCAATGCAGGGAAGACAGATACAATTTAAGATTTCTGTTATTGGGTGCTTTCAATAAGCCTACCTCAGTTGTCAGATGAGTGTTCCCTCTATATCTTGCACTAAACAGCTGGTCCAAGTTCTGATTAGTAGATGAAATTTTCCTGCTGATTGGTGATCCAAATGGGTCTGCTGCTGTCTGGTCTTGTTCCTAAATGATTTCTTGCAGGTGAAAGGAAAATTGATCCTGGGTTAGTCTCATCACACAATGGATCCAGTCATTAATGGCACTGTAATGTCTACAGAGCTGACAAGCAACCTGAAAGGGTGATCTGCTGTGATGTTTTTGCTTTAGTTCCCTCGAGAGAAAAACAAGGAAACTAGAGAGTGGAAGTCACCTTTTGTCCATTTCAACAACTGTGGCTTTGGATCCTGCTCAAACATGTGACATCAGTCTGGGCTTGTTTCTGTGTACTGTCAGGTTTCTGTCTATGTAAGATTGTAGACCAGTCCCACAGCAATGTTGGAGCCTAAAGAGGATAAAAGTAATGAAGGACCTTCCTCAACTGTGGGAGAGAGGTCTCCTCCTGTCAACAAGACAGTCACCACTGATCGGCTGGTTTACAAGTTAGTCAAGGTATGTGTTTCTTTGCTCAAAGGACATGTGTGCTTAAAAGGATATTTTCAGGGTGCAGGAGGTCCCGAACTACTACCCTCTATATTGGCTTCTCTATGCCTTAGGCTTAGATGCTTGCTTGTGCAAGGGTGAGCTAAAATGGAATGAAGCTTACTCTCTCACAAGCAGCTTGAATGAGGATAATACCGAGTTATTTAATTAGTTTTTTCCTCCTGAGTGCTAGCCAGCAACATGACCAAGTATTTCTATTGCTTCCAGAAACATGAGAGAAACTCAGGACACATAATTGTGTGTAATTGTTTGCCTGGGTGGATTATTGTATGTCTACACCAACTTTCAGGAGCAGTGGGGAGTCATGGCAGCTAGTCACTGCTATTCACTGCTATTCACAATGATACTTTGTGAGTGACACTCATGAGGTTATTACGAGACTCACTCTTGTTGTGTTAGTTTTGGTTTTGCTGGAACTGGCACAACGGTTAACTTCAAGTGTTATTGTGTGGTTTTCTCTACAATCTCATAGATATGTTCATTGCTTGATGCAGTCAGAAAATGACACTGAGTAGATTGGCACATATAGTCCACACTTGATACCATGACTGAATCAGGTGTCTTTATTTGGTCTGTTGCTTGGCATTACATCATAAATTTGACTATGACGAGGCAGGTTGGAGATGATGGATCAGTTCTTCCAGCCACAGAGGATGAAGTTTTCCAGTCATTGGTAGAGGGAAGCAGTGCTGGACTTCCCACCTCATATGCTGGAGGGAGTGATGTCAATGAGGATGACGAGGATGAAGAGGGAAGTGATGTATCTCTTGATTCTGACGAGGATGATTCAGATGGAAAGGAGGATCCATCATGTCAGTGTATTTCCTGAACGTTCTGCTTTATTTGATCATTGTTGCTTTTTGCACATTGCTCCCATCTCTCCTACCCAGTCTACCAGTGGCAGGGCTTCTATTTGAGTGTATTCATGAGAGTTCTGTGTACTTGGATTGATGAGCACAACCTAATAGATTCACACCTTGCCATGAACTTTTAATCTGTTTGCTGTCACATTTCTGGTTAATTTGGAAGGCCTCTAGAGGTTGTGGGTAATCTGTCTCAATTTGAATGGTTTGGCAAGCTTTGCATATGTGTGGAGGTCTCAGCAGTGAATGTTGTGTTCTGGATTGCAGTTCCCTCAGAAATGGATGACCTTGTGGCTGAAAAGAAGAAGCTGCTGTCACGACTTCAGGTACACCAAATACAAATGGCCAGATTAATTTACTGTTTACAGTGGTAGGAACAGCTGCGTAGGGCATGAGGACTCCGGGTGCATTTGCTGTAGTTTGCTAACCTTTTGAGCTTGCTGCACTGCTGATGGAATAAATGTTGAAGGTGAAGGTTTCTCGGTTTCAACACCCTTGGATGGTGAAAGCCCGTAGGACAAAGAAACATCAAGATTCAAGAGTATGTACGCTGCATGTGTTTTCTTGTGAGCCTCAATAGCTTCTGTTTGCCTATTGAGGTCGTTCGACTTTTGTAATTTGGAGATCTGGTCATGAGATATGATTGCTAGCAAGGTGCCTTTTGGCTTGCTGGTCCTGTGGTCTGTGGGATAGAACAATGGTTGGTAGGCTCATCTTGAATTTTCACTTGTCACTGACCTTGAGTTGCACAAAGGATACAGAAAATGGAGGTATGTTTGAAGTTGCTGTGGAAGCATTTGACATCTCCTCTTCATGGTGATACGCAAGCGGCTTTGCCTTCTTTCATGAATGTGACGCTATGGTGAGAATTTAGAAAACCACGTTGTTTTGCTGCAATTGCTTTGAAACTTTGTGGCATCTGTGTCTGCAGGTTGTGGATACAATGCTGTTGAGAGTGGATGCAGAAGAACAGCAGCGACTATCATTTGAAGACCAGGTTGGCAGTGTGCTTGGTCATGAGAGCAATTCATCTGCTTATCTCAATGCAGGTGACACAAGTGGAGATTACAAGAGACAACGTCGACCCAATCCAAAATACTTTGATTTCAATGCTGGAAGTGACCCTGTTCCTTCTGCAACAATACTACCAATGACATTGAACCCCAGTGTTGGAGAAGCTGCTGTGATAGGGACATCACCTGAAAAGCAGTCATCTGGTTCAGGTGTCATTCCTAGATTGACGTCTGGGTGGGGCCCTCAACGAAGTTCCATCCGAACTGCTGGCGCGCACAGGGCGAGAACTGTAGTGGCTCAGAAACCTTTTACCCGAACACCCTCAAAAGTTCAGGCACCAAGATCAGTAGTATTGCCTGCTGTAAACAGTATGCCCGACCCATCTTCATTGGAGAATCTTTCTATACGGGAGCTTCATGAGGCTTTTCGCAGCACCTATGGTCGTGACACATCTGTTAAAGATAAGCACTGGCTAAAGCGCCAAATATCTGCTGGGTGGAGCAAACAGCATGATGCGGCCCTGAATGCAGGCTCACGTGCTTCACAAACTGATTTGAAAGTGAGGCCAGAGCAACAGTTGTCTGCTGAACAATCCCTCCCCTCATCAACTACAGCTACAATAATGGTGAGTGAGAGGGACACAGTCAATGAGGCTCAAGAACCAGGAAGAAATGGTGTTGAATCAACTGAAGGGCTACTTACCAATGGTCTAGATGACAAGCAGTCACTGCACAGATCTGTACCTCTGGCAGTAATCTCTCCAGTTGAGGGGTTCAATGCATCAACTCCCAGCAGTTTGAATGAAGTGGGAGCTGGTGGTGGTCAAATAGCCATATTTGGTGAGGTGGTCAACACTGGGAAGCAGGTTGGTGTAAAAAGGCAGCGGAAGCCAAATCGTCGCTATGTTGAAGATGAAGGAGAGTCAAGTCCAGGCACAGTCCTAGGTAATGGCAGCAGGCCAGGTCCTGTTGGGAGTGATTCTAGTGGACATGGTTTGGGAACACCCTCTAGGCTTTCTTGGAGAACTGTTGTAACAGATGGTCCAGCTGATCTTATTGGTCGTCCTGGTACCTTGCGGGGTCCAACATTCCAAAGTGCTTCTCGGGCAAACACTTTTCAAGGTCAACGCACCAAACCTACCAATGGTCCTCTGGTATGTATCTGTTTCTGACACTGTTCATGCAACTATGATTGAGTAATTGCAATATTCCTTTTACTTGAGGATGCATGTGCTGGTCCCTGGAAGAATGGAGACATTTCACTGGGTTGTAGTGCAAAGTATCTTTTCCCTCGTGTTTTTTAACAGGAGTGAGGAATTCCTTTTTCCCCATGCTTGGAGAAACAGGTGGATCATTTCAGTCTGGGTTGGGTGCATACAGAAGCGCAAAGCTGAAGGGAGGGCTGCAAAGCTTGTGAAGATGGCTCATTCTGCAGCACGAGCTGCACGCCATGACACTGAAGGGTCTGTCCGCAAAGTGAAGTTTCAATTACCTGCTGCACCAGGCAGGGAAAAGGTATTGTCAAGGCTTAGATTTCACCTGTGATTCATGGTCAGTAATGTGTTGAAGAACACCACCCCTACCATTTTTTTCAACCTGCAGGTGCTCGATAATTGCATGCCACACTTTTGAAAGCAAGGTGTGGGTAGGAGCTGCTTAGATGACCAACTTAGAGGGAATTTGTCTGCAGGTGAACAGAAGATAAGTGCAGTTTTCTGTTTTATGTGAAGTAACATCTGGCAAGAAGCAGATGATTCCATACCCCTTTTACTTCTGGAGGGTATCTTGGCTGTTGGTTCTTGAATGTTAATGTACTACTGTTTTGTTTTGTTTTGTTTATTTTTTTGGGTTTTTTTTCCCCTCACTTGTTTCCTTTCTCTTTTGAAGAATTTCTGGTTATTGGCCAGGATGGATTGTACAAGTTGAATGGAGAGGCTGGGGATCAAGTATCATCCTTGTTGCCACTGTCCTCTGGGCATTCTGCAGATCTCTTGCAACCTCTGGCTCCAGACAATGGGGCAGATGCTGCTGGAGAACAGCTTGTTGCAACAGTTCCAACTGCCAATGGTGGAACCCGTCGGAAACATCACCGTCCATGGACTCTTCGTGAAGTCATGACATTGGTTGAGGGTGTAGCACGTTGTGGTGGGGGAAAGTGGGCTGATATAAAGAAGCTGGCTTTTTCTTCTGTTGGTTACAGGACAGCTGTTGATTTGAAGGTAGACTTTTCTCCTAGGAGACTTACTGCTGGGATGTGACTTTTGAGATTGAACATGACCAATTCAATGGTAGACATTTATCTTGCTGATCTGTCTGACTTGGTAGTTTTCAACATGACATGCAATATGTATCCTGTATACTGGATTTGCTCACCTATTTCATGACTAATATGAATTTGCTATGGTAGGATTTATTCCTTTGTTGAGCTTGCAGATTTTCATTCTGCTTGAAGTTGTATCATGTTGCACTGGTATGCCTACAAGAATGTCTTTTGCTTACAGGATAAGTGGCGAAACTTACTGCGAGCTAGCAGAGCTCAGCTCTATCCACCCAAGCAGGTATGTTGCTCTCACGAGAACTGATGTTTCTGTTATCTTTCACTGGGTATTCTGAATTTGGAGTTATAAACAGTCAGTTTGCAGTTCTGTGCACCTCTCAAGAGTTCTGTTTAACTCCAATGGTGAGTTCCATCATTCTTTTGAAAGGAAAGAGCTACTCTTTGAAGATGGTATTAGAATGAATGGGAGAATCACTTAAACTAAGAAAGATCTGTGTCTAGAGTTTCAGCATTTTGAATCTTTAGAAGGATTATTTCAATGGTTGCTTGTTTCCAAGTGGGGAGCTTTTTGAAGCCTAGTTTGTCCTAAGAGTCTTATGTTCATGTATTTTCCAGTGTTAACTCTCTCTTCTCATTCTCTGACCTTCTTTTTTGACTCTCTTTCCCCATTTCTGGTTTGGATTTCCCTGTATTTTTGCTTCTTCTTGTTTCCATTCTTTATGTTTGTTGAGCTAGATAGCATCATGGAAGTTTCCTGTTACTTCCAGATTTGTGATAGACTTCAGTATGGTATTGATTGTTACAGTGGCCTAATGACTGTCATCAACTGATGAAGTCAGTGGGGCTTTTCTCATAGTCACTGCCTGATATATTTCTGTTGATAGTTGCAGAACATGGCATCACTTTTTATTCTCCACTGTTACTTTTTTTTAGTGTTTTCTCTGCTCTGCTCTCTCTCTTAAAGTTTGCTGTTATGGTCACTTGACATGTGGTTTGAAATCTGTCTACCTTGTTATCAGGTCATTTCACAAATGATAAGCAGGTTGACTTAATCCATAAGGATGGAGAGTTCTCATTTCTGACAGAGATATACACTTTGCTGTCTTTTCATAGTTTGTCCTGGTTTTTTTTTTCAGTCTATTAGAATGTCACTCTCTGGTAGGACTGACCAAATGATGGCTTTCTTCACCATACTGGTCTATGTCTTAAGACATGGGTTGGGGAATGATCCTAATAGGGAGAAAGGAAGAAGCAGTTCACTGCAGCTATTCCAGCTACCATCTTAGCCCGAGTTCGTGATTTGGCGGCCCTTCAACACCAAATGCCCACAGGTGCAGGTGCTGCAGGGAGTACAAGTCGCAGCAGGAGAAGTGTACATAGAAAATAGCTAAGTCATCATGTTCTGGTAAATGGATTCCACCATCCAAATTTCATGAAGTTTTATAGTAATAATTTCAGCTTACTTGTCATCTGCCTTAGCTTGGTTAGTATCATGATTTGTTGATCTCTTAGCCTGGGGTTGCTTTCACTTCTCTCACTGCAAATTCGCCTTTGCTCTTCATATTACTGGACTGCATGCTATGGTTTCAGAAGCTTGTTGCCTGATGACTTTGCTCTTGCCATTAAACCATGCAAAGGAACTGAGACCCAGTAAAAGATTGGTACAGCCCTTATTATAGGGGATACTCACTCTAGCTAGTATAGTTTTAAGGGAAATATGAAGGCAGAAAGTGTAGATTCATGTCATGAGGTGGTGAAGAGTTTGTTGTGAACTCTCTTTGCTTTGTGTATGACCCCATTCTGTACATTGATAGGGGTGTCCTTGGCTTTGTATTCTTGAGACTGTAAGTATTGAAGCTGAATTTGACCCATGAACTTGACAAAGTTGTTGAGGCTCAGAGAAGGTTTGCAAGCTCTCCAACTAAATTGTACTTTCCAGCTTATGCTATGATCTGAGTCAATAAGTTCGTGCAGATGTGATAGGGTATACTGCTTCCAAACATCTTTGTTCCTTCTTGTAGTAATCTCTTGTCACTGATTGAATCTTCCCTACCCATTTCCTCCATGTTTGATGACCATATCATCCCTGAAACTCTTGGCAAAGACCCTTATTCCTTAGCAAAAGCTGTTCTTAATGACATCCTCACTTAGCTTTCTCAAGCTACTTGTGTTTTGCATTGCACATTTTTGGGCTCATGCAGTTTCAGCAAACTTTTTGAACCTTTCTCGGCCCTTTGCTTGCAAAGGAGAGACTTTGGAGTGTGGTGGTTTACGGTTGGTCCCACGCTGTGAGGAATGTTCACCCATGTAATTGGGAACTTTCTGGAATGCTTCCTATATTAATTGCTGGTTTGAACTTGCCATGAGGAGCAGACTCCAGAGTTACTAGGGGATAAGAAGTTTGTATGCAAATTGTTAAAACTTGGGATATTCCAATTGATGCTACCAGACCCCCTATTTCATTCAATATTAAACTGTGTCACTGCAAAGTGCAAGTCCAATGGACCTTTCTACGCTTTACTTGAAAATTGTTTAAACTTGAGGGTTGGCGTGTTTCTTTCAATATTAAAGTAATTCCAGCAAAATGTGCAGAGTTTGGTGAACTCTTTGCCTTCAATTTCCAAACTGTTGAAACTTGAAATATTGAAATTGAGGTTGCCAGATGACACTCATTTCTTTCAATATTAAAACTATTTCAGCAAAAAGTGCCAATTATCAGTAACAGGCACCTGAGCACCATTTTGGAAGATTCCGAATCTGTGCTGTCTTTGAAGAGTTCAGTCTCTCAGTCCTTCTCCATATGAGCACTCTGAATCTCATCTTTGCTGAGTCCTTCACCAAAGGTTGAATTGGGCTGTGCCCAGTGAAGCAGAGGTTGTGCCACCTTCCAAAACAACTCAGCATCTTAAGCTTCAGTCTGATTCAGTGTAGAATTCTACATTCCTTTAAAAAGAGGGCCAGCTGCAAAAGAACATTTAGAAACAGTGCATCATCATTGCTCACAATCTTTGACTCATATTCAGCATTAACCACAATGCTGACTTGAACTACCATCTACTGTTCTCATGCAAGCTATAAGCTGTTATGGAAGATGAAATGCTGAGTGAGTGAGTTTCAGCATTCATATTTGCTGGGATTGCCAAATGGCTGCCCTGTACATCTTCCTTTGTAATGGTAAGAAGCATTTAGATTAAAATGCTCCACCATAGCCATATGGTAAGAAATTATCTTCTTGCGTTTCTGAACAAGTCCCATTCTAGGCCAAGTAAGCAAAGCTTGTGGAAACACCACTATTGGGAGAATTTGTGTGCTCAATAGAATGCACATGTGGAGATAGTCTCCCTCCAATCTGGGTCTTGTTATCAGCAAGAAAGAGGGAAACAACCCTCAGAAAGTACACTACTTGCTAATAACCCCAAACTAGTGGACTATGGCCTGAGAATGTTGCCAAGCAACCCCATCCACTATTCACACCATATAAACAAGCATTCCTGCATCGATGCCCAAAGAGTAAGAATGAGCCTTTCATTTTGACATTGGTGGAGGTAACTATGCCAGCTGAGAGACAAGACAGAAACACCAATTTGCACGTTAAAGATAAAAAAACCAAGGCTGTGTTGCAGGATGGAAAAAAGTAAGCAATATGCTGCACTACTTCTGAGAACATCCTGTGCTTTGTCAATTACATGCATGAAAGTAAAGACAGCACCAGATTTCACAACACAGCCCCTCCTGAGTTAACTCAAGAACACTTTAGCCTTAGACCAGCAAGAACATTTGGTCTGGAGCAGGCAAAACTCACCTTAAAATTCTTCACTACAACAAATCTATTCACATGTTCATATCTGAAAGCTGGATTTCTGCATGCTCCTCATGGTCAACAGTAGCAGATTCCCGACTGTCCATTTCTTGAGGCTCAGGGGGATTGATGACAGTCATTGGTGTGACCAAGTCATCAGAGAGGCGGCCTTGCATTTCACGGTGCTCTTGACAGAGTGCACACCAGTGCAAACAACAATGTACCATGCACGGGTCACAAGGTGAGTTCTGCAGTCCCCACACATACATTTCAGTCATCTTCTAGGCACCTTCAGACTGTTCAATACTTTTCTCACACAAACAGGACATTTGCAGGAAAAATGAGGAGATGGAAAACCTGTAGGTGGTATTTTCTCTGGAGCTCCTGCCTAAAGAGGCCAGTATAGATACCACACATCCACCATGCAAAAATCAGGCCCTCTCCTATAAGAAACACTGCTTTTGGATTTAGTCCATGAAGAGCCAAGGTGACACATCCCAGTGCAATGCCTCCCTCCACAAAGATAGCATGGCACAAACATGGTGTAGTCCACTGCACATTATCCTTCATCCTCTCCACATTATGCCCAAACAAAACACATGGGCAAAAGAATCCTCTCCAGCCTGCACACAAAGCCCCTTCCACATTCCATCATTCTCCTGCCCATATTTGTAGATCTACTACTAGAGGCAATGTATATTGCTGCACAAATTATCCCCAAGGATTCATGCCATCTTGACTCCTAAAATATTGTTGAAGCATCCTTCAGCATATAAGGCAGCATTTTTTCTCAAGAGCTCTTTTCTAAGAGAGAGGGCTGGGAATAGCAAGTGAAGGTGAACAGCCAGAGCCAGCCAGAAAGCTTCAAGTTCCAGAGAGCAATGCAAGATAATGAGTATGACAGAAGAAACTGATTTACTATGATATAAAAACAGAAAACCACATTGACAGCAATTTGGAAGTGTGTATTTATCTGCTTGATATTCTTGGGTTCCTTGATCAAGACAATAATTCATTGGGATTAACTTTGTCTTTTGAAAGATTGTTATGGCTGAGATGTTTGCTCACGATGAGGGTGCCAAATCAAATATTTGAACATTGCAACCTCCAATGATCATGAATTTTTAAGAGGCAGTACGATACCCATATATCTGTGAGCTTGAGGAGAAAGCACAAAGTAAAATATCAGATATCTGAAAGAGATATGAAGGAGTAAAAAGGAAAGCTCACAGGAATCCATGTCTTCACCACATCCAAAGATCCCTGTTGTCCAAGGTTCATTGCTAGGTGGTTTGTAGCTGTCAGGTAGAGGCTGTCCACATTCCCCACACTTGTGCACTACCAGCTGTCCAACAACAACCCACACCAAAACCTGTAAGTTTGGTGATCAACGGACCATCATCACAGCAAGATAGATATCATAATGATACCTTCAACCTGTTTTCTTGCCTGTCTCTCTCAGGTCTCTCTCTCTGCCCAATTCCAAAAAGAAGCAACACAACAATATTCTCATAAATTACAACAAATCTGCGTGCAACAAAGTATGCACTGAGAGAGAAAAACGAACTATGTGATCAACTTTCAAGCCCTAACATCATCCTGCAAACTAGAGCTCAAAGACATGAATTTGTGTAGCTTGAAACCAAACAGCCAGCATTTGTGCAAACAATTGCACCTCATGGAATGTGTGATTGTTTAGTTAAAAAACTGATTTTGCTTCCACAACATTGGCTTCTAATCTCTATCTGCTGAACAATGGAGTGCCAATTCTTCCAAGAATGTCTTCGATTGACAGCTACTCCAATCATTATCTGCTGAACAAATGAGTACTGATCCTTCCAAGAACGTCTTCAGTACCAATTCTTCCAAGAATGTCTTTCATCAACTGCTACCAAGTCTTTCCTTCTTCCCCACTGTCACGTCTGTGTCTGTAACCATGTTTTGAATTCCATCCTCATCAAAATCAGAATCAGACATGGATTTGACAAATCTAATTGGGAGAACAAGAAAAGAGATCCGGATCAAGAGGAGTAGGACCCATAGACGTCGTTATCATCATCAGAAGAAACAGAATGAGACTTACAGACGAGGGTGCACATGCTTTTCGAACGAGAAAAACAAAAGAGAAAAGAAGAAGAAGAAGATACTACAAGCAGCACACATCAGAGAAATCAAAAGAAAAGAGAGAAGCAGATGATCCCCAAATTAAAAACATGATCCAGAGGTCCAGAAGCAGACGCCAACAGCTCATCGACAACAACAACCAACCTGAGGTACATGAACTGGTTGATTGAGTTCTCCCGGACGAATTTCCTCCACAGGCACGTCTTGCTCCTTCCCCAGCTTGACATACCGAGAAGCAGATGTTTCCTCCGACGTAGCCATCTTCCGATCTCCTCTCTCTCTCTCTCTCTCTCTCCCGGTATCCACCACACGGACTCCCGTTTCTACTCAACTTCAGCGGAATTGCGACAATTGGGTTGTACCATCTCCCATCCACGGACACTTCAGATCAAATCTAAAACAGAGAAGAAGAAGGTTGAAAGCGATCGAGAGAGTCCAACGGCATAAATGAGCAGACGAGGAAGACGAAGAAAAAGTAAGACTTTGAGCTTCAAACCCTAATCAGTTTGTGTGGCTGGTTGTTGGGCGTTTGAGACAAGAACTCGATGTCTGTCTGAGAGAAGAACAAGAAGAAACAAACTCGATGACGTCTGTCTGTCTGTCTCTGAGAGAGAGAGAAAGAGAGAGAGCTCGTGGGGTATTTCCTCTTTTTCTGGTGCTCGTTTTTTTCCGTGAGCTCAGATGTTGCGTCACTTCGCGGAAAACGAGACAGGATTTGAACGAAAAGTTTATCTGTGTTGCGCGCGAAATGCGACAGCCATCTGGAGATTGCGCCTTGTGCCGGACG
Source organism: Sphagnum contortum (assembly GCA_963920785.1). NCBI lineage: Eukaryota > Viridiplantae > Streptophyta > Sphagnopsida > Sphagnales > Sphagnaceae > Sphagnum > Sphagnum contortum. The sequence continues at coordinate 3,486,597 of OY987281.1, forward strand.
AACATCGAGGATGCGCAACTACTGATCCTCCTCGAATGCCGAGATCTCTGCGTTGAAGAAGGGGTGTGAGGGAATAGGGTTAGGGTTTGGGGTTCTGGGTTTTGTAGACGAGCGTTGCTGTCTACAGCAGAGTTTCTAGGAGCAGCGCGGAAGGGAGGGCGAGAGCCATCATGGTTCTGAGCTTCGCGAAACTCGCACTATGTAGTAATGCTGCTGTTGCACAGCAGCAGCAGCAGCATCTCTCACTGCCCATTTCGCCCTCTCTTGTTCTCCATTGCACAGCGTGTGGTGATTCTGATGCTGCAAGGCGACGTACCACTCGCTTGTCCACCGAGGACGTCCCACTGAGGAGCTTTCAAAGCTGGAAGATGCTGGCTTGGAGCATGCCGCATCATCGTGGCATTGCTTCACGAGCGGGAGGATGCGTGAATCTCAGGAATTGGCAGTTACGGTGCATGGATCCGTCACAAGAGGAGGAGCGAGCGGAGGCGAGTGGAGAAGGCATAGTGCAGCAGCCACGATCTGAGAGAGTACAACAGCAAGATGTGGACGGTTTTCAGAGAGCGAAACTTGCTGTGTTTCTATCAGGAGGAGGCTCTAATTTCCGAGCTCTTCACGCGGCCACTCTCCAAAACGCCATCTATGGCGACGTTGTTGTTGTGGTTTCCGATAGACCTGGTATTTATTCTTTCTTCCTATATTTTTTCCCCTTGATCTTTTGCTCCACTTTTTGCTTCTAGATCTTCAATGGGTGTCTCATCGATCAGCAGACAGAAAAGGAGTAGTTATAGATTGCAGAGGTTGCAAAATCAGACTAACTCTTTGTTTGTCCTTATTTGCTTACTCAACTTTCTTGTAAATCTTCAATCTGTTGCGTTTTTTTTCTGTGGCCTAGGTTGCAAAGGTTGTGAATATGCACAGGAGCACGAAATCCCCATTCTTTCATATCCAAAAAACAAGTATGCTCAGGATGGCATTTCTGCATCTCAGCTTGTAGATTCTCTGAGGTGTACCTTCATTTCCTTCTTCATCCTTGCTGCTACCTGGAAATGTGGATTATCCTTGAATTCTGATATGTGCACTGTAATGATGGCATCTCATATCTGTTTGCTCCTAGGATTCTCTCAGGTGTACCTGTATTTTCCCTCTTCATCCCTACTATCTTCAATCTGGATATGTGAATTTGTCCTTGACGATTTTGGTTTGGATACATTGTGGTTTTGACACCCATCTGTTGCTATGCTTTGCAGAACAGAGAATAGCCTAACACTGCTGTTTGTAGGCATTCAGGTGTTGATTACATCTTATTGGCTGGCTATTTGAAGATGCTACCCACTGAGCTGGTTCAAGTGTTTCCTCGGGCCATCCTGAACATACATCCTGCTTTGCTACCTTCATTTGGTGGCAAGGGGTTTTATGGGATGAAAGTGCATGAAGCTGTGATTCGATCTGGTGCCCGGTGAGTTTTTGGGGGTGGAAGTAGTACGGTGGGATTATTGTCTTTTCTTCATTGACTCCAATATCAGTCGAGCCATAACTCTTCTCTGTTTGACATTTAGCAGCTTCTCTGCTTGACATTTGGTGGCTTAGGGTAATCTTTTTATACTTGATTATATTGATGAAAAGAAACATTCAGTCATCTTGGAGCTTCTGGTATCTCTATACTTGTGTTTTATGATTGTAGACCTGGGATGAAGATTGCTCTGGTGACCCTACAGGGGTTTTTACAGTCTGATGATGACATTCAGAAGCTGAGTCTAATAGTTGTGATGGTACCTTGGCAAATCTTCTAGAACTGGACTGAACCAAGAGTTGTGGATTTTAGCCTAGATTTTTCTGTTCTTTTACCATGAAGTTTCTGAATCTGTAACATGACTTGTTCAACAAAAGTGGTACTGGCTATGATGACCTACATTTATTTTCACAGTTTGTCTGATATTGATGAACTTGCAATGTCTGAGCCATGTATTGTGGTCCTAAAGTCCAGAATCCCAACTGTACATTGAGTGCACAAGTGGAGCTTGAATCTGTAGCATGAACTTGTTCATCAAAAGTGCTATTGGCTATGATGACCTATACGTATTTCACAGTTTGTCTGATAATGATGAACTTGCAGTGTCTGAGCCATGCATTGTGGTCCTGAAGTCCAGAATCCCAACTGTACGTTGATTGCACAAGCGGAGCTTGAAGATTTTTCTTTGACATGATTGTCTTGAGGTGTTTATAGTTAGCTTCACAAGGATAGGAGCTTTGTTTTTCATGTGGAGTTGTCAAGGATTCCAGCATACCAGAGCCATTACATCTAAAAGGAGATCCCACCATACCACCCAGAGATTTACTGTGTTACATTCAACATGATGACTGCAATACATCTGAGCTGCGATATTGATGGAAAACACCTGTTTCTAATGTAACTCTTTGGTTGTTGTGGTGTGCACAGATATTCAGGTGCCACAGTGCATTTTGTGGATGAGGAATATGACAGTGGTCCTATCTTGGCACAGAGGGTAGTGCCAGTACTAGCTTATGATAGCCCCTCAGACTTGGCTGCACGAGTCCTGAAGCAGGTTTGTTTTCTTCCAAACACCTATCATTGAATCCACATTGCTGATGTTGTAGGTGCAGTTTGACTGCAGTATGCTAACAGAAAGCTGTGAGAGAACACCATTTGCATGTCTGTATTTCGCTTGGACGAAAATGTGGTGAAGTTGAAGGAAAACTGTAACCAATATTGGGGCTTAGATGTCCAATATCAACTTCCAGTAGGGTGGGCTCCTGGTTACTAGAGTTTTAAAGTGTTGTTCAGTATATGTTTCAGTTGTGCAAACACAAACCTCTTGTGGTTGGGGGATCTGTTTGGCTTTGCAGGAGCATATATTATACACTGAAGCAGTGGCAGCACTTTGTGAGGATCGTATATTCTGGCGAGAAGATGGTGTCCCTTTAATTCGCAAGTCATGGGATGAGGCAGAATACTTGTAACAGTAAGTAGTCAAGAGAATACTTGACACACCTCTCCAATTGTAGATCAATTGAACAGTTTTGATACCTTCCCTGCAAATTTTGCTGAGAATACGCACTTTTGCCAGTCTTTGTGTTTGCCATTTGTGTGCTGGGGAAGACTTTAGTTTTGCTTCCTTTTTAGAGTGTTCATGGAGCTGCATTTTGCTTTTCCCAGTATTGGCTTGCACCCATGAGTAGTTCTGAAGGCAATGTGATCCAGAAAACAAATGCTGGTTCATGAGAAGACAGTTTGCTATCGTCCACTATGCTTATTCAAACAATTGAGTTATTCCTTAGCTCTGTTTTTTACCCCTCTCCTTCTAAGTGAGGAGGCTTTGAAGGTGTGCCTGGAAGCTTAGCAGACTCTGCTTGACAGGTAAGGCACAACCTATATTGTGTGCTAGTTCAAAGAGATAAAACTCGACAGCAAAAGGTGTTATCAATATTAGCTTCAACCAAACTGTAGAGATTGCAACTGGGATGAACTTGTCATCATGGTGTATGGAAGATTTGGGATTTTAGTCCTTTGGGCAAGCTTGTCATCTACAAGAATGGAACATACAAGCATGGAACAATGTTTGGGATTTTAGTCCTTATGGAATCTAATGAGGGAACAACTAGTTATTTTGGTTCAGTGATTTTCTTTGTCTACAGATGTGAGAACAATGATTTCTGAGGGACAAGTCATTACCCCATTCAGGGTGTTGTTGCCTCCAGACAAATAAACCCTAAAAGCCACAAGAGCCAAGTACATATGTTAACTATAACACCAAACAGTGGTGCTCTCCAATGCTTGCAACACATACAAATGTTGCAATTGCCTCATAATCTTGTACCTAGGTGTGAAGAAAAAAATTGTGGCCAATGATATTGTTCAACTGGGTTGTGAATTGATTTTGTAGAAAGAACTGTGCCAATTCAAAACATTTGTGCAGAGGTGGAACTAGCTGCACAAATAAATCTCAGTTTCATTGGATAATTGTGGAACTTCCAGACTGCCCACTGAAATAATGGAAAACATGGATGACACTTTTCAGTGCAAAATGATGAGTGCACAGAAAATGGATAAGGAGATATTTGCGGAAAGCACGATACATCAGTGGGTTTATGGATGAGGCGATTCCTCAAGAAGAGAGTATAGCTGTTCACTTATGCCAAAGCCAAGTATCCGCATCATATCATTAATTCTAACTGCTGGTTTGGGGACCTTGCGTGCATTTAGCCATGTATGTAACAGAAACAATTTGTTCATACCAAACAACTCAAGTGCCTCTGGATTGAATACAAGGCCCAATCGCCTGCTCATCTGCCATACAAAAAACATCCAAAAAGTAAGAACTGCAATTTGGCCAAGATGATTGGCATGGATGTGACTAGAGGAGTAAGCCTGAGATCTGTGGCTTGTCAAATCCATATTCTAGTTGACTAGATAGTGATGTTATGTGCTATAATGCAAGAGTTGTTAAAGTAAAGCCGGACCCACCTGATGAGGAACAAGCATTGCAACATATCGGGAAAGCTCACCAGCCCGCCAGTCAAGAACAATGGGCAACCATGGATAGGCTGCATCCAAGCGCACAAACCATAGTCTGATATCAGGGTACTCTGAAAGCTCTCGAGGGTCCAATGGATCATCTCTTTCATAGTCTAGCACAAAGCCCACAGTCCGCTTAAAAAGTTCTTGAGGGTCATCTGGCGGCTCACTAGTGTTGTCACCTGCAAAGTTAAAATGTCACCTGCAATGAGAGATCCATGCCAATTTCCACTTAGATTTTTCCAAGGTTTGAACCCATGCCCATGAACCTTGAAAATGGACACATTCATCAAATGGGCTAAGGTCCACTCCAAAACTAGGATTGATGTAAAAAACTTAAAAGATGCAAGATGATTATAGGTTTTCAATACCTATTTGATACACATATTTTCGAAAAACTTCATGAGCTGGGGTTAAATCAAGCCGAGTGATGACATCTTTGGTCACCAAGATGTCAATGCGTCCTGGTGTGGGAGGTGGTGCTGCAGTCACATCTGGGCCAACTGCATCATTCCAAAGCATGGAAAAATGTTTAAAAAATGAGAACATATGAGCTAAATTTGATCAGAAGAGTTCACACAAATCAGGACTGACATGAAACAACCTCAACATAGTGAAAATACAAATTGTCATCAACCCCAATTCAAGGCAGTCATATGATGTAAGTTTCCCACATATGAAACCAAAGGCTACTTGTTAGCAGCCATCATGACCAACATTTCTAGTGGTTGTGGGTTCAAATCCCGCTAGGGAACTATAAGCACAAGAGGCCATTAGGTCACATAGTTTTTCGAGGTAACAGAACCTAGGAGATTTCATCAGAACTGATGGAGCAAGATTTAAATCAATGGTATCAACTATTGACCCTTGGCTCATGGACTTGCCACCATTGGCATGGAGAAGCCAGAACCCTGTTTAAGAAAAAAAAGTTGCATCTTATCAATGGACTGCTGCCTTATTCTTCTTTTTTCAAGTTCCCTAGGAAGCATGTGATCATTTCTGAACTTTTGTTTATTCTGGTGACCATAGATCATTTCCAGGCACATCCCTCTTCTACCACAGTTTCTGTGCACCACTATCCTAACCAAGCTCTAACACTAATCCAGCATACAAAGATGTAACCCTTTCAGGATAAAGTGTATTATCTCAAACATGCACCCTTCCTCATCAACAGTTCTGCCACATAAAGATTTTGATACCTTTCAAAATTTGCACACCCATTGAGCTCCATGTAGCAAGGACTTGCAAAATCCATTTCAAGGTGACAAACCAAAGGAAAAAAAATTACAAATAAAGACTTGTACCTTCTTCCTCCTCCATGGAGAAATCCATGGCACCCTGTGGATTCAATGATGAGCTGATTCTTGCTACTCTTTGTCTGCCTTGACATTTGTTAATGTTGAACACAAGATACAATCGCAGAGGATTGCAAAGCTGGAGCTGACATTGGGTTGGAGTGTATAAGCATGATACTGAAGCTGTCAAAGCTGTGGGTGGATTTTTCCGTATTTTCACGTGTTTTTTCAATGTAAGCTTGAGGGTTGGGGCCCAAGCATGACTGCAGCAGCAAGACAGGGATGTCATCGCCACTGTTGCACTAACCAAAGATGTTGTGCTGCAGAGAACAACAGTGTCAGGATACTAGGTACATATTGAAAATGATAATCAATTGACTCACATAAGCTTTAACAGATTTGTTATTGGGTATTATTTCAGTGGTTTTTGCTCCGAACTTTCAAAAGAGAATTGGCACCACTCTGCTGCATAATTTGTTAGCCATATTAGACCTATAATCTATCAAAATACCCACTGCTTATGCTTGTAATTGAGAAGAACAGGAAGTTTGGATTCATCTATGGAAAAAACATATATGTGGAGTTTCTTTAAGACTCAAGAAGGGGTGGTGGGGTTTCCATACTTCCAAAGACAGGCCAAATCCAGAATTTGACACGGCAGCAAGCAAGCAAGAGCAACACAATTCCTCTCGTGAAATGCACCTCCTGTTGTTCCACACAAACTGCTGCTTTCACACAAGTGATGGTTTGAAGTATAATTGATGATTAACAATGTACCCAGACGAAGCAGCAACAGGAGGGGGGAGCTAGCCGTGTGTACCTTGACAATGTCTGCGGCACAAGTGTAGCAGTAAGCTGCCTCTTCTTCTTTCTTTTACCCTCCTGTCAACAGCCAAAGAATCTTCGGGTGGGACACGCTACTCCGGTTCCGACAGCCCAGATTTGCATTCAAAATTCAAAGCTTATTCCCACTGGCTGCTGCACCCTCTTTATGCTAAAAGTGGAGTTAAAACTCCTCCTATCCTTACCCACATTTCGCATCAGCTAACTATATACGGTTGCTGCTGTTCTTGTACAAGATTTAAAGGGGGGCGCAGAGACGGGCTTCAGAGATAGGCAAAGACGACCAAACAGACAACTCTGACATGGTTCAAAGATGGAGCGCTAGCTAAGACACGATGGAAAACAGGAATTAGGGTTTGACGCTAGGGTTTGAAGAACGCTAGGGTTTGCTTGTTGCTTTGAGTTTTGCCCTCGCCTTTTTGTCTTTCCTTCGCCTTGAGGTTGTTGTTTTGTTGTTGTTGTTGCGGCTCATAGATTTCCCTGCTACACCACACCAGCAGTGCTTGTTAGGCTTCGCGTAGTCTCGCCACCATGCAGGTACTCACATCTTCTCTCTCTTTGTTGTTGTTGTTGCTTTCTTTACTCTCCGAGAAACCCCGGAAACAGCAGGTACAGGTTTCCAGGCTTCTTTGAGGTCCAAGTGATTAGGGTTTTCTTGTTGAAGCTGTAGGACCGTGTGAAATTTTTTATGTATGCGGACGAGGATGTTGACAAGGTTACCTTTCACTTCATGTCCAAGTTTTGGCTGGTGTTTCTTACTATGGGATTGTTTGTTCCGGTGCTGCTTTCAGGCCAGCGACAGATTCAACATAAATAGTCAGCTCGAGCATTTACAGGCCAAATATGTGGGCACTGGCCATGCAGATGTCAATCGCTTGTAAGTCTAACTTCCAACCCTGATCTCTCTCTATCTGTGATCATATGACTCCAAAGTTTTGGAACCACCAAGCAGTTTCTTTCTTTCCAGTAACAATGACCAGTAGTTTGAAGTCTAGAGGATCAAATTGGTTCTTTTTTTTCTGTGGCATGCCATGCCATGCAAGGGTTTGGCCTTGGCGAATTGAAAATTTCCAGATCTGTGTGGTAATATGGTTTAACACTGCCAACTATGTTGACCTTATATGTTCTGAGAGCTGAAAAGATTGAAGCTTGTTCAGTGAGACAGGTCTCATTTTTTAGGTCAGAATTTGCAGTGACCAACTGCGGAATATGTGGGACAGGTTCAATTACTGGATGCTTTCCAAGGCTAATGTGTCTCTGGATCATGTGAGGGTAACAGTGAATGGGCTGTGAATATCCAAAGAGACAGCTATGCATCCTATGTCGGGCATTACCCCATCCTCGCCTATTTTGCAATTGCAGAAAATGAGTCGATTGGCCGGGAGCGCTACAACTTCATGCAGGTGAGTTGAATTTGCTGTGTATGTTGTATTTTGTTGTTGTATAAATAATAACATGTGACCTTATTCTGAGGTTTGTAAGGTATTCATCTGAGGTGAGGGTACCCTAAGGAACAGGAGTGTACTGAGAGACAGTGGGAGCAGTTAAGTCACATGCCCAGAATGAAATCAGCATGGGTTCAGGGATTTGATCACAATGATGCAGTGTTCATGGATTTGATCTATTGTTTTACATTCTCACATTGTGAGTGGCTGTGTCCCTCCATGATGAGAAGCTTGTAGAGCAGGTGGTTCATCTTAATTTGAAGAGGCTGCTTGTCCAGAAATATTAACTCTATGGAGACCTTGTATGGTTGATGCAGAAAATGCTTTTGCCATGTGGAAAACCTCCAGATAGGGACCAGGAGGATTGAGTGAACTCCACCAAAGTCTAGCTGAGTTTTCAGTGGACCAGTTGGCATGGTAGTAAAGAATTGCTCAAACTTAACTACTGAGTGTAATACCTTTGTTCAGATGTTTCAAACTTTTTGTAGTGCTCCATCAGTGTTTCAACAATCAGACATTTTGTTGCAGCAAAATCCTTTCTTCCTGGAAAAATGCAAGCTTCTAGAGACCTTTTTGTATCATGTCTTCTTTTTGAGCATGGGGACCTCTGATGAATGTCCCATGGATACACTGGAAGGTTGTTACACTCTACATTAGTAAATCCAAAATTCACTTCTTTGAGATTGTTCAGCTATTCTTGTGTGGCTGTATTTCTCTTTCAACTCTGAGGTACCCTGCAAATCAGGACAGGTTCAATGAGAAGATCTTGATGCTGATTTTTATGCAGAACCTAAAGAACTAGTGTTAGGGGAATAACTAAGACTCAGCTGTGTAGCCAAAATCACTGCAATTATGCACAAAATCTATTACCACAAATCCTGGTTTGAAGAAAGAGTTTAGAATGGGACATGCAGGGTTCAATAGGGCATCTAATTCTTGTATTGTGGTAGTTCCTGCATTTTCATCATCTGCTTCATAATCCAGCAGGCAAAAGTTATCATGAACCTAAACATTTGGAGATCAGGAGGCATATTTTGGGGGGGCACAAAGGGGGGGTATTAACAAGAGACTCTGCTGTGTACCGAATAGCAAACATGACCTTATCTCCTTTCCATTGCATTTGACATAAATTGTGGGCTTCCATTGAAGTTCAACGATAAAAAATCATTAAGGCTCAAAGTCAAAATTGCTGACAATCTGCAGTACTGAAGAATTTCTTTACAAGTAGAGATAATAATTACAGACATAATTGAGAAATCAATGAACCTGAGACTTGACAGTCAACCATGCTGCTAGGCTATGATCTCTTGAAATTGAAGCAAAACCAAACTCTTCTCTTTGACAAGAAGCAAACCCCACCAGCCTCAGTTGTGCAATTGTATCTTCCATGCCTCAATTTACCCAATTCCGAACTTCCAAGACCATCCCTTGAAAACAACAAAGCTGTTCATAACCAGCAATGGGAAAAAGGTGGTCATGATTCCCCACTGTCTGGGATGCTTGCAGATGAGGAAACACACCACAAATTTGAAGCTTAGATTGGTGAGCTTAAACTCAGAGCTGAGGAGAAACCATAAGAGAAATCTGGGCAAGAAAGTGTCCACATCCACCTCTTCTTCCTCAAGCTGTAAGTAAGCATCCCTGGTTTCCTGTTCCTCTTAATAATGACAAGATCATTGTGACCAATGACACACCAGTAATGGAACCTCTCATGTTCATCCAACTGCCTGCAAGTCTCATCAAACTCTTGTGAACTGGAAGAGGTGGAACTTGATGCTGGAAAAGAATTTGAGGGTTGTGTGTCAGTAGATGTGAACCCAGGAGGTGAAAAACCAGGTATGCTTTGTGGTACAGAGGACGTGAAACCTTGGTAAGCTGACATTGGCTCAGATACTGCAACCTCTGTGCACTCCTTGGTCCAGGGATTCACCTCCCAGATGCAGAAGACAGTGGATGCATGTGGAAACAAATGGGTCATCATGTCATCTTTGCTGCTTTTCCAAGATACTGGAACAACAGCAGTGTCGTCTTCAGAAGCTGGATGAGAGTCCAAGTCAGCTGTAGAAACCATCAACAGACGATCGCAGCACTGGATCAAATGCACATCAGAGCTTTGCCTTGGTGACGACTTCAAGAAATCAACACCAGTCCAGCAATCTCGGTCCACATCATATGCAAAGTCACAGCAATACTCAGTGCTCCACAGGTCTATGAAGAACCAGATTCCTTTGAAAAGAATGGAATGCACATTGTAGCCGACACCATCATCAGGGACATCATGAAGCCTCTTCCAGGCATCTGCAATGGAATCATAGACTTCCAATTTCGATAGTGCTCTGTCACCATTTCTATCTTCAGAAACCACAAAGAGCTTGAAGGCAAAGGTTTGCTTATCTACTACCAAGGCCACACGGCCATGTGGCGGATCTGTATACAGAGGTGGCGGTGGAAGCATTCTCACACTTCTGGTTGCAGGATTGCAAACACTCACCTCGTCATGCGAACTCCAGCGGCAGAAGAAGCTTCCATCCGCAGCTACTATGTCCTGAGTGTACAATGCGGCCTCGCGTTTGCTCAATGGCCAGCAAGAAGAGGATTTGAGTTGAGGGAGGAAGAAACTAGGGTTCAGGCTGTACCACACACCGGAGGAGGAATCAAGTGCAGAGGGACTGGAGTTGCTGGACCACGCCACTTCCTTGAACACAAAGAGGTAAGTATACGCGTGGTTGGCAACTTGTGCACAGAGTCTCCGAAACCGTGGAGAAGATGGCAGCGATGCCCATGCCTTGCACACAGTGCGGAACTCCAAGAGAGTCAGCAATGGCAGAGATGCCAAGACACGTTCAAGAAGATCGACGGGAAGGTTCTTCCAGACCTCCGCTTCAAGGCACCGTGCGTCCGTTTCAGATCCATTTGAGTCGCCGTCTTTTTTGCTTAGGCAAATCACATCCTCCTCCTCCTCATCCTTCTCCTCTGCTGCAACAACATCATACCCGCTTGTGGTTTGCAACGTCCTTGCACTCATGATTGTCAATTCCAGCAGAAATAAAATAGCAGGAAGAAGAAGAGTTGCGGAGACTCTTCTTCTTCCTTAGTTCATTAACCGATCCCAGTGCTGCTTAGGTTGCAAACAGAAATGTGCAAAAGATAAGCGCCTGCTTCTTGGTTGCAAAAAACACAAGCAAACGATCCAGAAACACTGTGCAAAGGCTTGAAACTTCCAAAAACAAAACGCTACGTTACCAATGCATGAAACAAAATTGTCTGCAAAGCAATAATTGGTGGAGCAAGCAATCTTCAAATCAATACTGCTAGAAGCAGAATGCATGAAGTCGATTATGAGGGGAAAAAAAAAAAAGTGCCCAAGTAGAGAGATAGAGAGAGAAAGATGCATGGACAGAAGAAACAAAAAAAAGAGTGTGTAGAGAGTGAAAAGAGGTGCATAGAAAGAAACTTGTGAAGAAGGAGATGGAAACCCTAAACCTAGAAACCACACACAAAAATTAAAATGTATGAAAAAAGATAAAAATGGATTGATTTTGTGAAAATTAGTTGTCATTTGAATGAAAATATTAGATGACATTGCATGTAAGTTGAATTGGATTTGAATTGAATCGAAATTTATTTAAATAAAATAGAATAAAATATATTAAATTGAATTAAAATTCAATCAATTCAATTCAACATTTGAACTAAGAAGCAATTGAAAAAAATTGGGATGCAATTGATTGAATTGGAAACAAAAAAAGATGCAAATTGATAGAGAAGGTATTGAAAATATACTTATAAATATGATATTGATTTTTTTAAAATTTTAAAGACATAGATTTAAAAAGACATTTGTCCATGCCTTTTCACTTGAGAATGGGTGCAACATATTTTTTGTTTGGAATTATCCAAGTGATGACCATGACTTATAGAATTTAAAATTATCTTACCTAAATCAATTTCAATGAATCATGACCATTAGAATTAATTTGTATTAAACAAAAAACATGTTGTGCAAAACCCTAAAACAAGTTTCCTTTTTTTGTGTAGGGTACTGAGTCCCAATTTGTCTTTTAATTTTAATTTAATTTCTTTCACAAATTATTGCCATGTTTGGACAACAAAAACCCTCTTACAAAAATTCCCTTTTAGATTTAGGGTTTTTTTTCATAAATTCATTCCAAAATCCACTCACCCCATGCATGCTAGTCTAATTCCAAAAGGACACTCCCAATTTTGCTTTCCAACTCCTAAACAACAATTACTTCAAGTTGTAAATCACTACACAACCACCCAAAGCCCCATCCACCACCAACTTTTCCATAACTTGCAAGAAAGTTCATCAATACAATAAATAAATGAACCCAAATTAATTTCCATCATAGAGTTTGCATGCAAACACCATTTAATGGCAATGTTAAGATAAAATCATGCAAAAGTTTTTAACTGGTTCCATCGTCTTCAAGCAAATTCAATTGGTAACATTGAAAGGTCAAGCGATGCGAGGCCAGAGTGAATTAACAGCCACCAATGCACCAGTTGGCCGTTCTGTCCACTGGATGGGTTGCGTTTTTTCATTCGGCGCCGGATGGGGTTCATGACAATCCATTTCTTTTTGATGCTGACCATTGTACTTTTTTTTTTTTGGTTCTTGCTCGTTTTTCCCTGGACCTGACCTCACACATAGCTACCCTCCTCACTTTTCTACCCTGTTCACTTTTCTACCTAGCTACTGTACTCACCACCTACCCTACTAACCTGGTTACTGTACTCACCACTTACCCTACTAACCTGGCTACTGTACTCATCACCTACCCTACTAACCTAGCTACTGTACCTACCACCTACCCTACTAACCTAGCTACCCTATTAATTACATGCCCTACCCTAAAAACCCTACCTTAAATGCAATACTTGCATTTTGGGCCATTTCGAAAGTACGCATGTGGGGTTTAAGCATCTTTATATGAAGATCATACCCTAAATGCAATACTTGCATTTTGGGTCACACCACTAACCAAGCTACTATACTAACCACCAACCCTACTAACCTAGCTACTCTATTAATTACATACCCTACTAACTTAATCATTAGGTTTAGGGTTGAGACACATAAATTAATTGATAAGTTTTTCATAAATGTATAGTAATTAATTTAAAGTAAGCTAAATTTGGGGGGAAATTTTTAGGGTTTACACACATGTGAAGTAATACAATTGCATTTTATACCTTCTTAAAAAAGAATGGAAAAATTACGTTGGAAAAATCACACAAAGGTAAAAGACATATCTTCTTTTTTGGTTTGTACAAAATTTATTTGATTATTTTTAAAGATTAACGTATTTTCTTTCAATTAATAAATATTTATAATTTAAAACCTTTGAATTTTGGTTTCTAAATTTTTTCCTATGTTCTTTTAAATTTGTTTATTTTGCATTATATGATTTGTATAGTTTGTATAATTTTTTGGGTTTAAGGCATATATCACTAAATCTTCTTTTTGTTAGGGTTTGTATAGTTAGGGTTTATATGAAGATCCCACCCTAAATGCAATACCTACATTTTGGGGCACACAAAAAATACACATGTGGGGTTTAAGCATCTTTATACGAAGATCCTACCCTAAATGCAATATCTGCAATTTGGGCCACTCCGAAAGGACGCATATAGGGTTTAAACTTCTTTATATGAATATCCTACCCTAAATGCAATACCTACATTTTGGGGCACACAAAACTAATTAATTAATTTCAAATTAATATGCTAACAAAGGTGTGTATAGAGGTTAGGGTTGTTGATTATGAGTTCCATGATTCTTATTTCGTTTCATGAATTTGAAAAGAGGTTGTATTGTTTGTGCATCAAATAATACAATGACAATTGTGATCAAACTTATCTTGGTGTAGGAATTTTTCATGAAAAAATTGAACTTACAATCTATAACATGGAATAATTATCTTAAATAGTGATTTCAATAACTTATTAAAACAAAAATATACTTAAGTTAATTAATCAAATATCAAATTAATCAATCTAATTTTTGATAATTATTCATCTAAATTATTTGATCAGAAATATGTTATATTAAATTGGGGGGAAATTTTTGGGTTTAGACATATGTGAAACAATATAATCTCATTTTATATTTTCTTCAAAGAGATTGAAAAAATTAGGTTGGAATTATCACACAAAGATAAGAAACAAACTTTATGTGAAAACCTAACCCTGAATGCAATACAAAGTTTGTTGAGATAAAAAATAAACCAGTAACTATTATGAGACTTATATGTGAGTATTGCAAGAGATGCCAAAAAAAACTAGTGTCTATTATGGGAACTATATGTGGGTAGTGCAACGAATGTTATAAAAACCCAACAAATACCATGGATCGATATGCGGGTATTGCAACGAATGAAGAATGTCAACAACTATTCAGTTGGTAAAAGTAGGTACGGGTGTAGGTATTGCAACGAAACCCCAAAATTCTAGTTGGTAAAGGTAAGTATAAGTTTGGGTATTTCAAGTTGAAATGAAAAAACAAACCTAAATGTAATACCCACAAAAAACCCCATCTAAATGGTTTGGATACCCTTAAGTGAAGACCTAACCCTAAACACAATATGCATATGCAAAGTCACTTTGAAATAACCCAACCCTAAATGCAATACCTGCAATTTGGGTCACTCCGAAAGGACGCATGTAAGGTTTAAGCTTTCTTTATACGAAGATCTTACTCTAAATGCAATACCTGCAATTTGGGTCACTTCGAAAGGACGCATGTAAGGTTTAAGTTTTCTTTATACGAAGATCTTACCCTAAATGCAATACCTGCAATTTGGGTCACTTCGAAAGGACGCATGTAAGGTTTAAGTTTTCTTTATACGAAAATCTTACCCTAAATGCAATACCTGCATTTTGGGTCACGTCGAAAGTACGCATGTGGGATTTAGGGTTCTTTATATGAAAATCCTACCCTAAATGCAATACCTGCATTTTGGGTCACTCTGAATAGCTACCTTGCTCACTTTCCTACCCTCATAAGTATTGCACCAACCTTGGTACCTTATTTATTATCCCTTACTCACATAACTACCGTAATAATTAGTTATCCTACTGACCTAGCTATTGTACTAACCACCTACCCTACTAACCTAGCTACTTTATTAATTACATACCCTACTAACTTAACCATTAGGTTTAGGGTTGAGACACATAAATTAGTTAATAAATTCCTCACAAATGTATAGTAATTAATCTAAAGTAGGCTAAATTTGGGGGGAAAATTTTAGGGTTTACACATATGCGAAGTAATACAATTGCATTCTATATCTTCTTCCAAAAGAGTGGAAAAAATTAAGTTGGAGAGATCACACAAAGGTAAAAAACATATCTTCTATTTTGGTTTTGTATGAAAATTATTTGATTGTTTTTGTAAATTAACGTATTTTGCATTATATAATTTGTATAGTTTTTTGGGTTTAGGACATATATTACTAAGACTTTTTTTTGTTAGGGTTTGTATAAATAGGGTTGTAATAAGGCTTATGGCAAAATATCATTTGAATTTTTAAGGTTATGTTTTATTATTTAGTGTATAAGAATTTGGTTCATATATTTCAAAACCTAAGGTTTATACTCTAAATTTTGCTCATTGTATTGGTTTTTGATCTTTTCACTTGTTTAGATCTATACCATAATTTGAATTTCCTATGTTTCCATATGTTCCATAGTTGTTAGAGTTTAATATTTTCTAACCCATTTTTGTACGAGTTACGATTTTTTAGGGTTGCGTTTTCAATTGGGACTATAAACTTTGGTGGAACGTTGTCATCTTTTATTCTTAAAGGTATGCATTTGTCTCTTGTTACTTCTTTTGTTTTTTTGTTTATATTTTTCACAATTCAACCTCTTTTCATTTCCTACTTGTTGGATATAGAAAGGGCATCAAGTTTCATTAAGTATACAAACATAGATAAAGGTTTTATACTTTTACATGGATATTTCATATTCAATATTTCTTTGTAGTTTATTTTTTCATACCCATATGCAAATTATGCATTGACTACTCACGACCAGTGTGGGTTTTATGGCTTAAGGCAGGTATCGAGAAATTTGTACAATTTTATTAATTTGTAATTAATCTAATGTCCTATCTTCTAATGTCCACAAATTTTAAAATAATCTATACCAATGCTATCCTTTTGTTTCAATTGTGATAGAGCACAATTATGTTCACCAATTTCCTGATCTAATGCAGCAACACTTCGGTCATTAGCTGCTTCATTTGATGTACCAATATTATGCTTAGCAACATTTTGCTGGGCACCTCTCGCATATGATGTACTAACAATTTGCTGGGCACCTCCCGCATCTGATGTATTAACAATTTGCTGGGCACCTCTCGCATCTGATGTACTAACAATTTGCTATGCACCTCCCGCATTTGATGTAATAACATTTTGTTGGGCACCTCCCGCATCTGATGCAACAACACTTGGCAAAAGAATTGCCTCATCCGACGCAGCTAAATCTTGTCTATTGATTTCCAACTCCCCACCATCGCTTTTCTTTAGTCTTCTTCTCCTACCCATTACAACCTCCAACCCTAAACCACTAGTTATTACCAATTGTTAATTCTAATGAACTAAAGCATAAGCAACAACAAAGCAAAAAAAAATAATCGCCACCATATAGGAAGGTGACGGCAGCTCTGTAGTGCAGGAGTAAGAAAAAAGAAAAAAAAGCGCTGCAATGCTGCAGCGCAACGCAGCAAGAAAAAAGAAAAAAAAGCGCTGCAATGCTGCAGCGCAGCGCAGCAAGAAAAAAAAAAAGGCGCTGCTACGCTGTTCGTGCAACTCCGAGCTCAGCGTAGCTTTGAGCGTTGCAACGCAGCTCCGAGCGCTGCAGCGTTGAGCTGTTCGAGGAAGGTTTAGGGTTTAGGGTTTCGTGGAGCTGCGCTATAGCGCAACTCCGAGTTCGGAGTTCGGAATGGAGCTATGCTTGCAGCACAGCTCCGAGCTGCGAGCTCGGAGTGGAGCTGCGCTGCCAGCGCAGCTCTGAGCTCCGAGTGAAGCTCCAGAGCTTGGAGCTTGCTGCAACGCAGCAAGTAAGCTCCGGAGAAGCTCCGGAGCTTGGAGCTTGCAACGCAGCAAGCAAGCTCTTCGTTGCAGCAAAGAAAGCTCCGGAGAAGCTCCGGAGCTTGCTGCGTTGCAACAAGCAAGCTCTTCGTTGCAGCAAGAAAGCTTCGGAGAAGCTCCAGAGCTTGCTGCGTTGCAACAAGAAAGCTCTGGAGCTTGCTGCGTTGCAGTAAGAAAGCTCCGGAGCTTGGAGCTTGCGTTGCAGCAAAACGCTTACCTAGGTAAAAAAAATGAACATTGTAATTTTTAAAAAATGTTTACTTGGGTCCTGTGTGGGTCCGGCTCCAGCCGCTCCAAGCTCCAAGCTCGTTCCAAGCTCCAAGCTCGTTCCCGCTCTAAGCCGCTCCAAGCTCGCTCCCGCTCAACGTCTCTGGAGCCAGGAGCTCTGGCGATGGAGTGAGGGGGGAGGGGTTGGTAGGTGGTAGGTAGGAGGGGGGAGGTAGGTGGTAGGTAGGACGGGGGAAAATTTTGGGGTAGAGAAGAGGTGGAAAAGAAAAAAAAATCCAGGCAGGGAGGATGGGATTTTTGTTCATCTGGAAAACGGCCTCAACGGGCTCATCCGCAACTGGTGCATTGGTGGCTGCTAATTCACTCCAGCCAAGCGATGCATGTTCAGAGAAGTCTTAAATCCTAATGAGACACCAATAGGTATACATGAAGACATGAAATTTGGATTTTATTTAATGACCTTGATTAATTTTAATGTTGAATTGGACATAGTTAGAAACAATTTTTTTTTTTCTTATCATAGGTCCAAGGTGAGGACATGTGCCATTGATTGTTTCATGTTCCAATTATGAAGCACTAGTGGTTATTTGAATTACACCCTCAATTATTTCAAACCTACATACCCAATCAAATACCCAAATGGGTTCAATCATTGATTCAATACCCACTTAACATAAGTTGTGCAAAGTGCAAACTTGGCCTATAATATGATGAGTGGTCATAGTAACTTGCTAGAATTTCAACATCATATACTTTTGTAAACTTGACGTTCAATTGTTGAAATCAATATGTGTGTCTACATGGCCTTTGTCAACTTGTGCAACTTTTTACTTAAGTGATAGTATACCTCAAAGTGAACTTAATAGATTACATGAGGATTTCCATTGTTTTTACATTAAATAAAATCTAATGAGGAATTTAAAATTTTTAAATTTTTGGTGATGATGATTTTATTTTATTTTTTACTCTAAACAAAAATTGAACAGTCTGTTTTTGAGATGGTGGTAGTGGTCAAAATCTTGTTTTTCATACTTACAAAATTTGATGGGTTTCATTGATAGGTTGGTGATGTTGGAATTCTGGTAATTTACAATAAGCAAAAATTCATTGGCAATGATTCTATAGAATTGATTTAGGGATAACAACTGTAGGTTTCATATGTCATCATTTGGATAATTCCAAATGTTATCATGTGAACAAATTTAAATTAGAATTTGTTCATTTGATTCCCAAATGAAAAGAATGGAAAAGTGTCTTTTCAAACTGTGTATTTCAAATTTCAATTTTTTTTGAAACCATAATCATGACTAAATATTCAATGGCTTTTGCATCAATTTGCATCCCATGTCTCTTCAATTAGTATTGACATATTTCATTTATTTATTCATAATCAGCTGGGGAGTTTATTTATTTAAAAATTTTTGCACCACACAAGCTATCACTGTATATATTAAAAAATTTAGATTCACTGGTTATTAATTTCCTTATCAAAATAATATTATTGATTATCAATTTACTCAATTTTTTTTTGGTAATAACCACCAGTTTTGCATAAGCCTTGATTTTCAAATACCAATCTTGAGAATTGTTCGCTATAATGCATAGGTAGGGTAGGTATAAGGTTTATATTTATATTTTCTTTAAAAATAATTTTATCATCAATATGTTTTAAGGTTTTAGAATTGATAACCTGCCTACATGAAGTTCTAATTATCCAAATAAATTATTACTTGGTTTGATAATTGGGTGTTATTTAAAAAAATTAATGGACACTGATTTGAATTTGCCACAAAAGGTGGAGTCATTGATGATGATGATGATGTGCTTGTTATAGGCACTCTCTCCTTTCCTCTTCATTTCATAAAGCTCTCTTGCAAAAGTTCTAGTGTATTTGGAGGCACCCAAGACTTCTATGTATGAAGGAAGGTAGTTTGCTTGTTTTCTTTGTTTGTCAAAATGAGATTTGTCGAAACAATAGTGCCTCTCTTGGTACCATTGGAAAGCCTTTGAAAAGTAAAGGTGCACGAAGTTGGTTGGTTTCATAATGTTTTGACTTATAATGAAAAAGTTATTGAATATTGAACAAATTTTTGCTGAAAATTCATTTAAATAACAACTAAAAATTATAAGAGATTTTTTGGTTGCACTATTATTAGAAAAATGCTTAGTGAATAATAAGTATTCAAAAGTGATTTGGAAAATATTAGACCTAAGGTCTGGAGATATTGAATTTTGAGTAGTTTTTGTCATTGAAAATTCAATTAAATTATAAAAATTGATTTTGAAAGGAAAAATTAATTGGGTACCCAATTAGTTCACACTTGAGCCAATGATACATCTATACATATATAAATTCACTAAGTCCGTGGGTGGGTGATTGGGCGTTCCATGGAGTGTTTTTTGGGTTGGGCATTGCCAGCCTCGGAGTCCACAGGAGTCCTGCTGGGGCCCATTAGCGGTAATGCCTTGACCCCCTTCCCTCTCCCCAAGTGCCTTACCCTACACATGACACACGTCAAGATGCCATCACCCCCAACAAAAATTAGAAAAAAAATGAAAAAAAGACAAAAAAGGAAACCCTCAGCCCAACCGCCAAAGAAAGAAAGCCAAAAAATAAAGATGCGTTGGTAGTTGAAGGAAGAATCGGTCAAATTGTTCGTTTGCCGTTGTTACTAACGAAAACAAAATTCATTCATCCCACCATACAAATTTGGTTTTGTTGGTGACAGAAAGTGCATGGCTGCCAAAAAATAGAAATGAAAAAAGGGAGGAAAAAAAAAAAAAACAAAACAAAAAAAAACCCAATCACGCACTTGATGTGAATCACCGAGGCAACAAGACGAGAAAAACAAGAAGAAAAATGACGAAGTCGACGAGGCCCTTTCTTCTGGAGGAAAATATTCATAAAATCTTCTCGAGGTTTCTTCGAGCGTAGTTGTTGTGGCCACTGCTGAAGAAAAAGAAAGAAGACGAAGCAGAAGAAGCAGAAGAAGCAGAAGAAAAAGAAAAAGCGATTTCAGGTTTTTAGGTCTTGTGTGCTCCGTAATCGTGCTTAGCAATTAGGAGCGATTTTTGGTGTTTTTAGGTCTTGTGTGTGCTTCGTGGTCGTGTTTGTAGTTTTGGAGCTTGTTGTTAGATTTTGATTTCCTCTTTGTTGCTATATTTTTTGTCGTCGTCGTCGTTGTTGTGGCAAATAAATTTTTGCAGGTCTTTTTTGTTTGTGTATCATCATCGTCATCGGCATCATTATCCAACAAAGATGTTGATCAGAGTAAGGAGCAGAGATGGATTGGAGCGTGTAACCGTGGAAGCGAATGCAACAGTCAAAGAGTTGCAATCTGCGATAGTGGAAACCTTGAACGTTCCCGTGTCACAACAATTGTTGTCCAGAAATCGAGCGTTATTGCTTGCCAAAGAACCCGACAGAGACGCGTCTTTCACTGATATGAAGAATTTGGATGCCAGTCTATTGTCTCTGGGACTCGGCCATGGAGCTGTGGTATACCTTGTGTACAGTGGGGAGAGAGTTGTTGCCGGACCGCCTGTAACGCCACACGGGACTTTCGGGAAGAAGATGACTATGGATGATCTCATTGCACGCCAAACTCGGATCGAGCGACAAGAGAAGCCGCATTGCAGTTCCTTGTCATTGGACAGGGAAGCGGCTGACTCATTCCAGCACTATGTGCATCAGAGCCTTGCATTCTCAGTCAAGAGAGGAGGATTCATGTACGGTTCAGTGAATGAAGCAGGTGAAGTCTCTGTGGAATTCATCTATGAGCCTCCACAGCAAGGTTCTGAAGACAGTCTCCTTCTCATGAGAGATATGGAGGAGGAGAAGCATGCAGATATCATTGCGGCAGGGTTAGGGTTACGCAAAGTTGGCTTCATCTTCACCCAAACGGTCAGCCAAACCAAAAGGGATTATACACTCTCTAGCATTGAGATCCGGCAGGCAGCACAGCTTCATGTTGAGTCTGGATTTGAGTGTTGGGCCACTGCCATAGTCAAGCTTGAAGTGAATGATGAAGGTGGCACTGATGTGCATTTTGAGGCATTTCAATTGAGTGATCAGTGCGTGAAATTGTATAAGGAGGGCTGGTTCGTTGAGGATTGTCCTGACCTTGACCCCAAACTTTCCCGTATGGCTAAAGATGTGGTGATTCTAAGCAAGGATACGTGGGATGTTGACAATGATTTCTTCCTTGTGCTTGTCAAGATCCTTGACCATGAGGTTCAGTACTTTGCTTTCCAATGCTGTTCCTTTCCTCTTTTCCATCTCTCTCTATATCTTCCTTCTTATCTTGCTCCTTTCTAAACTTGGTTCAGAGTGCAGCATCAAGGTGGGTCATAGAGAGAAAATTCTTAATTGTCAGTGAAGTCTTTCTCTATGAGTTGCAGAAAGTGTAGTTGTTTTCCAATCATAAGGGTATCGTTGCTTCTTTTGGATGCTTCAGCAACATTGTAGTAGCTCTTCACCTTGTAAATACAGTAGCAAAGCCCTGTCTTGAATCTCAAATCTGGGCGGATGATGCCCTTTCAGTTTCTGCTGAAAACCTGGAAAGAGGGTGCCAGTTTCAATTGGCAAGCAATCATCCCCTAGATGGCAATCTCTCACTAAAACCAGGTTTTGTTAGACTCTCAGGAATGGTTGAAGATTTCTTGTTGTACAGAAGGCAGGGTTTGGAATTGTATTTTCAAATGGCTAATTACTGAAGTTGGTGAACTGTGGATCTGTTCAGGGTCCATTGTCATGCACATTTCCAGTTGAGAACCGTGAGTCATTTTCAAGTCTCCAAGCACTGAAGGTTCATCTGGAGCGCACCAGGAATAAGCCATATGTAAAACGGATTGCAGACTTCCACCTCCTGCTCTTGTTGTCCAACTACTTGGATGTAAATACAGACATACCTCAACTAATGGAGTGCATTCGAGTTCAAGGCCCTGTACCAGATGGGTACCAGCTTATCATCGAATCTCTTGCAAGTCATTTCTAAACTCTCTTTTTACTAAACTACTAGAGGAGAGAGTGCCAGGGGAGGGGTACTATAATCCCTACTTTGTACATTCCTTAGAGGGAGAGTCACACTTGTTGTGGATATGCGATTCCACATTGAATGTAATGGTGCAAGCAACTTGGTAATCAAAGGTGACTTGTGAGCACAAATGAATATTTGGCTGTCAAAGAACCTGCAATTTATTGGATGTGGATTCATGTGTCATTTTGTCAGGGATCTTCGTTTACTTCTGGGATCTAGCCACACAGAATCAGGTTTGGGGTTTAAGAAGGGTTTACCAATTTGTTGCAAGCCAAGGGTTCTCAGCTGTGGTCTAATTACCAGCCATGCTCAATTCAAGGTGGTCATGTTCTGAAAATTACGCCACTGAGACAGAGAAATGAAAGACAGAGAAATTATGCCACTAATGCCTTGCAGGGGACTATTAAAGTTGCTTTGCCACAAGACTATAGAGCTAAGAACACTTGCATGTTGTCTTGAACTTGTGACCTAACCCTAACCCTAGCCCTGATCGAGTTGCATCGTGCAATGCCTCCTATTATATGAACCCTAATCCCTCCTTTTCAGGAAAAACCATGACTCTGATGATCATGTAATAGATGTATTTATACAATGGAATAGAAATCTTTGTTTTCATCTAAATCATCCACTTGTTGCCTCAATTCTGCTAAATTTTCTGATAGCAAAGTTGGTATGCTGTATATCTGTGGATCTACAAAGGGATGGTCTCTTTGAGGGACAATTGCGCTTCTGAAAGAGACCATTAGCATGTTTAGTATACTCATAAATTGTTCATAAGTGCAGTTCTATAATGACCATTCCTGATTTTGGTTTCTTTGTTCAGATTTAATGGCAGGTGTTTGTTCTGTGATTAGGCTACTCACAACAAAGAAGATTCCCGTGGCAAGAAGAGCTTGTAGCATATTCAACAACAATGCACCATGACATGTTTAACAATTGTTTCTTGATCTCACACATTCTTCCCAATTATGATTCTGATGTATATATATATGTATGTATTGCTCTTGAACAACTTTCCATGCTCCCCAGCAACTTCTACATGACCATATGTGGCAGTAGCAGCTTTATCGTCAAACCTGAAATATTACCTGCCCACAAGACAAGAGGTAGCAGAGTTTGTGGAGGTGTGTTGTGCATCCTTTTCTTTCATGCCATTCCTTTGTAACATGCCTGCTTTTGAGAAGCTCCTTGACTAGAGGAAATAGCAGACTTGCAGAAATAGGTTAACTGGTGGAGGAGGATGAATAAGAACATCCTTTTCTTTCATGCCATTCTTTTGTAACACACCTGTTTTTGAGGAGCTTCTTGACTAGAGCAAATAGCAGACTTGCAGAAATAGGGTAACTGATAGAGGAGGGTGAACAAGAATTCACAATTGAAAACCTTTGACATGAATGAGGATGGGATGCAGGACCACAGGGTAACTGCTGGAGGAGGATGAACAAGAACTCACAATTGAAAACTTTTGACAGGAATGAGTATGGGATGTGAGACCACACTGGGTTTGCAGCATTTCTCGAAAGGTTCACAGAAGCTTGTGTATAGGCTCACTTGAGCACCAATATAGTCATATTCTCAGTGGCGATCCTCAACATAGTTGTGATGAGCAGGCCAGGGGCAGATCACTTCCTCTTGTGGGTCCAATTATGCATCATGCACCCAACCTGCTCTATTCTGCTGCAACGACATAATGACCACCTGGATTGTCTTTGCAGGCAGTCAATTCAGCAAAATGTGAGGAGATTCACAATATTTTTCCATGTTCTGTTCACTGGCTTTGATTTGGAGTTTTATTCATGCAAATACACTGGATCTTGAATCCTGTCATTTTATTTCTCCCCTTGATTTTGGAGGGCTATATGTATGCAATCTTTTAAGGTTGCCATATCTTACCTGATACACTACACTGATCACAGGCGAACTTCAAATCCCTTGTGTATATCTCTCCTCCTCCTGTACATATGTTTGCATTTGATCAATACTCTGTGATGGTACTTGCAGACAGCATCACAGCAGCAACTTTGTACCACCATCTTGTTTGTGCTGCTTGTGTTGCTTGTTTATCCAGACATCAAACAGGCAATTGATTTCAAACTGCATCAACATCAGGTGTTAGCTGTTAGGTACCTATGAAAGACAACAGAAATATTGCTAATCACCACCTCTTGCTGGTGGTGACATTTGCCCAGAAATGTTGAACTAGACACAGGGAGGATGATTCCCCCCCAAATCACTTGATGCATGAGGGAGTCACACGCTACATGGACCATTCACACTCTATAATGAGCTCACATGGATCTGACAAGGCACATTGATTGTTCATTGAGATCTTTACCAGAGGAGAGAGGTCTGTGGCTTAGGGAAAAGAACAGGTCTCATGGTTTAAGCCCCAGCTTGATGAGCATGCATCCAGCACAATGCCAACAGATGTTGCTGCTGGACTTTTTGTTCTGAAACTTTTGTTGGACTTCAGAGAGCTTCCTGTTTCTTTGCGCAGCTCAGTGGATGAGGAATGGTCGATGATCACAACTCCAAAAGCACCAAAAGACTGAAATAGATGAAAAATAGAGGCACGTCATCCGCTTCGCATGGATGATATTCCTCTCCCTCTTCCTTGCGTCTCTTCCGGGTTTTTCTCCTCTTCCGCCCTTTCGATCCGTTAGGGTTTTGGGGCTATTGTAGTGCGATCGCAGTCCGATTGCTGCCCTCGCGATTGCTATCGCTGTGGCTTTTGCTCTACTGCAGCGGCAATAAAACGAGCAGGAAATTGAATGTTTTATTAAAATTTTCAGAACTTCGTACATACAGGAACCAAAAGCAGTGCATTTCTTTGTTGCGGAGGAGAGAGAGAGAGAAAGAGAGAGAGAGAGAGAGCGAGGATGTCAGGAGCTTTGGCACAATCATGTGTTTCCGTGCTGAGATCCATCCGCACCATCCACCCTCGATGCCCTTCAGTCTGCGCTTTGCAGCAGCGCACTTCCGTACCGTCACGGCAATGGAAAAGCTGTGGATTGTTGTCATCAGGGGAGACGACGACGAAGCAGCTGAGGCAGAAGCGGTTCTTAGCAGTGAAAGCGGTGGATGTGTCCGGGCCAGGAACTGTGGACTTCCCCCTCATTACAAGCATGCAAGATAAGGTTTGTTTTTGCACCTCTGTTTTTCTTCCCACTCATCCTCTTCTTAATTCTTCCCTGTATGAAATGACAAAGCAACATCTTCTTGTAGCATTGTTTGTCTCATGGAATTCTGGAGCTTGCAAAAGACCATCTAAGTATCTCTCTTTTGGCACTTACTGCTGCTGCAGCATTTTCGTTCCGTATTGAAGCCTTTTGGAGACACACCTACTGATGAGCTTTAGGTCTTGTTGAAGTTTCTTGAGTTTAGTGGGAAGGAAGGGATTGTGGATTATGTGTGATAAGTCTGTTGCAGTTACAAGCTCGAAGTTGATTGATGACATTCTGAATTCCATTGGCAATTGTGTATAGATAAAAGAACAATTGAAAGCACAGGAGGTTTCTGTGAAAGATGCATATGGAGATGGGCGACATGTCAGGTATGGTAGCTGCATCCATTTTCTCTCTTTCTATGGTTACTATCATGCCTGAACTCCCATCTAAGCAAGTCATCTTGCAGAGAGAGGAACAATGCTAGATATCTCTTATTGCAAAATATGTGACAGATGAAGATAGGGGTGTGGATTTTACTGCCATACTTAGCCTCTGACATTGCAGATTGATTTCTGTATGTATTTCTGATAGATGGATTGATAGATTGTAGTTGGGAGCTTCAAACACAACCATGTTGATTTGTCTCTGGATACCTTGGTCTGCAGCATTGATGTAGTGGCAGAAGCATTTGAGGGCCAATCAAGGGTCAACCGGCAACGCATGGTATACAAGGCCATATGGGAGGAACTTCAAAGCACAGTTCATGCTGTTGACCAGCTCCGCACCCGAACTCCTGCTGAAGCTGCAGGTGCTTCCAAGGATGTGTAAAGTGGTTTTATTTAGTGATCTGTAACAGGTAGGTGTAGATATCTTTTGCAGGGGCTGCTTCTACAAAACATTGTGTAGCAGACAGAAAATACTCAACTTCAAATTTGAGATCTGAATAAATTGTTTTATGTTTGTGGTCCTTGAGAGGTTTCTGGCTGCCTTGTGCTGCTGGTGTGCAATACTTCAATCATGAACTGAGCTCAAGCATTGTATACTGACATTCTGCAATAGAAGGAATGTAGCATCCACTATCTTTCCATCAATGTTGTCCAATGGCAGTCTCAATCTAGAGACTATTGGGTTGCTTTTCTGAGTAAAACTGTCATCAAACATGTGGGTGGGAAATGAGGAGGAGCTTCAGATTGCATGGAAGAAACAACATTGCCAAGAACCCCTCAAATGCCTGTTATGTTGTTTTTCCCACTCTCCATTGATTGCAAACTTGAGCTCCTATATATATTTTTCTTGTTGCAGGTCTTTGGTATTATTATTGGATGTGCTTCTTCAATGAGGAATTAGTCCTGTGAGCTTCATTGAAAAGAGGAAATGGAAAAAAAATGCAGTAGTCTGTCAATGAAACGCATTGAAACTGTGTGGTTTGATTCTCTGCAGAGTTTGAGACAGCACCTAACTTTTTAACTCATGGAAGGAACACTAGATTGCTGTTCGTAGAGTCAAGGTTCTGACTCCAGTAGATTTAGGAAATTCCTCCATAGCTCCTCCTCCATTGTTGTCTCTCTGCAACTAGCTATCTATGTCTTCACCAAATTGCACCTCAAGGGACGCAGATCACAAGAAAGTTATCTTGTAAGGAGGAAGGAGGGAATGAATCCAGAGGAGCTGAATTTTACATACTTGCAAGCTTCTGCTGCCACTTTTCTGGGGAATGTGCAGTTACTACTGCAAGCAAGCAGCAAGCTCTTGAGTGAAGAAGAAGAAAAAACTTAGGTTGCATTCCTTGTCAAGAATTCAGGATTCTGTTTCCATGCCTCTCCGTTGTTGTAAATTTCCTTCTTCCAAATGGGTACCCGAGCTTTGATTTCATCGATCACAAATTGACAAGCTTGGAGCGCATCTTGCCGATGTATGGACGAGACAGCGATGAAGACGCTTTCCTGGCCAATGGTTACAACGCCGGTTCTGTGCGCCACCGCAATGCGCTTCAAATCCCATTGCTCTCTCGCCGCTTGACAGATCCTCCTCAGCTCGCGGTAGGCCATGGACTTATGTGCTTCGTAGCGGAGTTCCAAGACTTCCAGTCCTTCGAACG
Organism: Sphagnum contortum; assembly: GCA_963920785.1. Lineage (NCBI taxonomy): Eukaryota > Viridiplantae > Streptophyta > Sphagnopsida > Sphagnales > Sphagnaceae > Sphagnum > Sphagnum contortum. The sequence goes on from OY987281.1 coordinate 3,514,374, forward strand.
TGTCTCTGGTGGTACCGCTGAAAGTGGCGATGGCACCAGCACTGGAATCCCGAACGGCATCGATGTACCGCATGATGTCTAGAGGGTTCTCCTTGATCTCTACGACATCTTCCACACCCTCTTCTTCTTGTTCTTCTTCTACTGTACGTATTTTCCCGTCTGCCGATGCCATCACCACTAAAACCCTCACCCTCCTCCTCTTCGTCTTATGGCATACAGAAACCTTCTTGTCTCGCGGAAGAGAAAAACCCTAACCACCCTCCTCTTGTCAAATTCAGAAACCCTTCTTCTCTATTTGAGGAGAGAAAACTCCAATCACCCTCGTCTTCCGGTCGCATGCAGAGAACGTCAACCTGTTCAGAGGCTGACTGTGTCCTAATTGGTTTTCCTTGGATGGTCCAAGCCTATGGCGAACCTTGCAGAAATTCTCAAGCGCTCTTGCGAGCAGTGTTTTTTTTCTGGCGAAATTTCGCCAGTTTTTGAAAAGAAGTTGGGAAGTTCTTGAAATTTTCGTCTTTGTAGTGTAAATTCGACTAATTTTGCTAATTTTATTTTGTTAAATTTCACCAAAATTTCAATAATGAAAAGAGAAGAAGAAGAGGTCTAACTCCTGTCCTGTCCAGGGTTTTCTTTTTCTGGCGAAACTTTGCCAATTTTCGACAAAGAAATTGAGAATTTTTTTTAAAAATAGTGTGAATTATTCGAATAAATTCGCCTAAATGTTTTGGTTAAAATTCGCCAAAGCTTCGAGAATGAATAACCAAGAAAAAGGAGCACTGCTTTCGAGCACGAGAGGGGCTTCGCAATCGACTTCAACCGGCAATTGACGCACCTCGGATTCACCTCACATACTGCGTCATTGCCCTAAACGCAAAAATTACAGGGTCTAGTGATCCGGTGGCCTGTTTATAGCACGACAGAGCCAAAAGGCTGACAAAGGATATGAGAGAAAACAGACACCTGCAGAATGTTAAATAGCAATACGTTACCAGCGATGGAGCTCAACTTCCTCCTGGCCTGTGAGCTCACACCAGAAATTCCAGGGTTGGAGTCACAATTGTTTGTGAAGCACAATTGGGTACAGAGCAGCAACACCAGCTTTCCCTTCCCTAGATTTTTCTCCCTCCATGAATCATCATCATCATCATCATCAAACATCGACTCCACCACCTTCTAATCGTCCTCCCTCTCTCCCTCCCTCCTCTCGACTACCATCTGATCAACAAGAAGCAACACCCTTCTCAACACCCTTCTCAACAGCCTTTTCTTTTGCTGGCAATGGCAATATATAGCCAAAAAGCTATATTAAAAATCAAAAGTGCTAAAATTAATTGCTTTGCGAGATTTCCAATAGCCATAATTCGTCCAATTTTTTCAAATCGCCATATTCATATACATGGTTCAAGTCTGTAGTCAAAAATATAAAACAGTGTTTTTTTTTTAACGACTTTCATATTTAAGCTTGTAGCCAAATTTAGCTAAATTTTCTTGTGGATCATCACCACCTTGGCTACATAAAAAAAATTCACCAAAACAACACTGCTTCTCAACCATCAATCTTAGGCACTTGGACATCACAAAATTGGCAGGGACAGAAGGACTCAGCCATGATAGTGGTGACCAGCCTTTTTCTGCTGGCTATAGCTAGCCAAAAAGTTATATTAAAAATTAAAAGTGCTAAAATCAAGTGCTTTTTGAGATTTTCAATAGCGAGAATTTTATCATTTTTGAAAAACAAATTCCATGTCTTCTACATGGTTCAGGCAGGTAGCCAGAAATATAGAAGGATGTTTAAATTTTTTACTTTCATATTTAGCTTGTAGCCAAATCTTTATCATCACCACTTTGGCTACAGCACAAAATAGACCCCCAAAAAAATTAAAATCACTGGTCATGGCTGGCGTGAACCAACAACTGCCACTGCACCATGAGGGATGGATGGTGGATGAGAAGGAAACACTTTCTCATTGGGTTCCATTTCCCTAGTATTTGAAGAGATGCCTTCCAGAAATACTGGACGCTGGTGAGGGCCCGTCGCCCCCATCTTTATTCAAGATCTCAAATGAGATCTTAAGACATGAAGATCTTGAGCCAAGAGAATGTATGTGAGTTTTTTCTTCACTTGACAATGGTGCTATCATCATCACTAATTGGCAACAAAGAAGGAATGATGAAAATGCTTCTCACAAGCACTTGCATGTGTTTCTCTTGAACAACTTTGCAAGTCTTTGCACAATTCGGATGGATGTTTTGCAAGCAACAAACTTGCTTGTTGTCAGGTCTCAAGTTGTTGAGGTACATTTGACTTCTTTAGGACTTTCTTATGTTGGGGAAGTATTTGGTAAATGTTTGAACTTTATTTTCCTCTTTCCTTTCCTCGATCCTATATGTGCTTCATTTAGTGAAAAAGGGTTTATTTTGTTGTAGGTTGTTCCTTGTTCTTGGGTTGTTCCAACGACCTTCAATGTGGTCAGTCATTCAATCACTTGGAATGTGCATCTTACAATGATAATACACCTAATGTACCATTGAAGTCGAAGTTGTGAAGCATTGATGATATTATATATGCATAGGATTGACAAGTAGGTTGTGTTAGTTGTTACAAATCATCAATAAACATTCTCATTTGTAAATGCACTCATGTGCGTTTGCTTATAGAGTTCATTGGTTATAGGGTAACAAAAGTTTATAGGAGGCATCTTGTGTGTCCCCAATTCATAAATTAAAATCTCCTAAAGCCCAAGTACTTTTTAATCCATACTTATATTCAAGGCTGGTCTTTTATCAAGATTCTTTCTATTTCCACATTATGGTTGAAAATAACCAAAACCTTGGTGGTCAATGTGGTTTGCTTGTAGTTTTTGAAGCCACGTACGAAGGTTGACATTCTTGATCCATTTTCTCAACTACCTTGCATGGTTGGTGAAATATGTGGTGTGTTAAGGATGAGATTCCACAAGAACCATATTACACGTGGGCACTATAGTGGGACTTTGAAATTACCATTTCCAAACCTAGATGCTATGAATTTGGATGACATGGAAAATGACATTGTCTTGTGGCATGAGAAAGACTTAGTTGCATTACATATCAAATAATGTGGTTGCAAGGAATCACAAATATTCTATGACAATCATGTATGGGATTGGAAGTGCAAGTAGTGTATGCAAGTGGCTTGTGTGAAGCATGAGAGACCTTTTGAAACTATGATGTCAACCTTGATGTTGAACTACTTTGAGATTGAATTAATGATATGTAAAGTTGGAGGTTATTTTGCTATTGTTTATAGTCAAAAAATGTATGCATATATGTGTGTAGAATAGAGGTACCATTCTTGTAGGCACCAATTTTGGTCAATAAAACAAAACTAATGTTAAGTTTTATAGAACAAAAAAGGTAAAGATGATTGGCACATGATAACAATTGGCTCCAAAGTTAGTTTTTAAAAAATAATGTATTTACTCTTAAAATGGTCCAAAATGACTTTAGTCTAAGATGACATGTAAATAAACGACGAAGTGTAGTCAAGTAGGCCATGTATCTATTCAACTAGGATTGGTCAAATAAACCATTAATGAAACAACTAACCAATCCACCTTCATGGACAATGCAAATGGTGATACATGTCCTTAAAAGATGCACGATATATACATGATAAAGATCAATGTTAGATTGACAAATTGATAACATGTGGCACTTCAAATGGATGAAAAACTCAATGGGAAATGGCACCTAACAATGCCATGCTGATACTTAAGATGCAACATAGTTGTGACATGTGGCATACATAATACTATAGATTATTGTGGCCAACTTAATTAACTAGTGGTCAAGTTGACAACTTGTCATCTTGATTAATCAAAATAACCCATGATCGTTTGGTCAAAAAAACATTGGTAAAAAAGGTTGGGTCCAAACCAATATCTATGAAAAATGAATAAGATATGCCCTTTCCAAGTGAAGGGGGTCATGATGGGCATGTGGGTTGACACATATGAATAGTTTATGTTTTAGAGCTTAAAATTTTTGGACGTTGTTCCATTGTCTTTATTTGAAAAAGGATTTGTAAATCTTCAAATGGCACTTTTGTAGCTTTTTAAATTGTTCAAAACAAGCAAGAAATGAAGAAGATATGAGATTTGAAAATAAAGGGGTTTCAATGTTTTTTTCTTTCCTAAAACAAGCTCATCCTCTTTTTCCTTTTGTCATTGTTTCTTTGTTCTTGGGGTTCTAAGAAATATTGCAAATCTTCATTTGGCTCACCCATGATCATGAAATACAAATAATTAATCATGGATTACCTTTTTTTCATTACACAACATCTATATATGTATGGTGATCCTTACTATTTTTTTGTTGCTTCTTGTGATTGAAAATAGTCAAAACCATTTCATTTCAAGATTTTTAGTTTTTAATTTCACTTTTTGGCAAGATTTCCCAAATAATAAAAAGATTGATTTTCATTTTTCATGGTTTCAAATTGGGAATTATTCAACGATGGGCCCCAAACATTGTTTGCCAATTTATTTTGATTGAATGGCTATACATTTATATTTGTAATTAAACAACCAAAACATGTGGAATGATAGGTGGTGTTTGATGACTCCCAAAAGCCTAGAGACCACACAAATGTTACATCAATTGTGAGAAAGCTCATGTTGCATCACTTGCTTACACGCTTGAACAACCATTCTAATGTCCTACCTTACTTTCATTATTTTAAAGTTGTGGGTATGTTGGGTACATAACCACCTTGCCTACCTTGTCAATTTATGTTGACATGTTCTTGATGTAGTTTTATATGAATGTCTACCCATTTGTTTTTCCTTATTTGTTCACAACTCCAAAGTTTTCCAAAGGTCAGCTAAACATCATCATCAACAAACATCATTAAAAGAATGGTTTCCTTCACAAGCCAAGATGGAAAGAAGAAGAGTTTTGAAACAATGTTTAATTTGTTCCATCATCTTTCAAACTGTACTTTTGTAAAAATCTTTGGCTATTTTTCCAAAGGCATAAGATCCTTTAAGTGTGATGGGGTGATAACGTAGTCTAAGGTTGTTGTTGTTGCTTTTTTTTTTAAATTAAAAGGGATTTTCAATTTCATAAAGGTGGGTGCATTCACACTAACAAGAGCCATAGCAAATGTAATGCATGCTTAATTTTTCACTTTTAAAAGTGGTAATTTAAATTGGTGTTGAAATTATAAGATTTTTTAATTTAGTATGGTTCATAATATTTCATTGGAACATGTGAATTAATTTGAAAACTATTTAATCAATGAAAATTTATCAAAAACACTCATTAAACAATGTAACACGTGATTTTTAGCATTTAAAAAATTTATAAATAGATTTCAAAACTTTTGAAAATTACATATATTTTGAAATATTTTATATAAACCTTGACATAATAATATAACAATTTTTTTGAAAACTTTAAAAATATATATTCTAAGAAACATTCATCCAAAAGCAAGCACGCATGTGTGGCTCATGTTATCCTGTCTACACTTGGATGTTAGACATTAACACATTATGATTTTTCCTTTTAAACTAATTTGCATTTCTTTAGAGGATTAGGGATAACATGTGATAATATTATGTTTAATGATCAAACTATAACTTGTTTATGTGTGTTTTTCAATAACATGATTTTTTTATTATACATATGTGCAACATATTTTGGAACTTGGAATTGGGTGTTTTTAATCAAATGGCCATCTTATGCACAAAAGCTTGTGAAAGAAAAAGAAGAATATTAACATCAATTTCAACACAAAAAATTTCAATTCAATACCATCTTTTTAATGCATGATTTTTCATTGGACCAAACTTTTTTTCATTCAGCTTAATTATTCATAATTTTAACTTTAAATACTTAATTTATTTTTTATGATTTTAAAATACATTCTAGTATACTAGAATATTTAATTATGTGCTTACAATATATAATTGTTATTATGTCATAAAAATTTTAAATAATTTTACAAGAAATTTAAAATAATTATATTGAATTATTTTACTTATTATTTATTACTGCTTTTGTAAAGTGAATAAATAAAATCACAACATAAATTTTCACATTAATCCAAATAATAGTTCTCAATCATTAAAAAATAACTATTATATTTACCGCACTTCTATTTTAAAAATAATAATAGAAATTCATATCCTAATTGAAAAGTTATGTCTTATAATTAAGAATTTTAATTCAAAAATTTATAATAATCTTACAATAATGATCAAAGTTGTTATATTTACTATTTTTAAAAATATCGTAAAATAATTGTATGTATTACTCATTATTTACTTATTTACAATAAAAATTTAATATAAAAACATAAAATTTTATTTTAATAATAATTATTCTATAGTGACATTAAATCATTGTAATTACTTGATTTATTTGTTAAGTTAGAATTAAAATACTTGAATAAATTAAATTTTATTAATATAATCTATAATTTATAATTTATAAATTTAGTTCTTATTTAAGTTTTTAGAATAATCATAATTTAATTAAAATAATTGATTTTATGACCTTAACTACACAGATTTTAATATAAAAAATTAAAATATTTATCTTGTTATAATTAGTTGTTCATAATATATCACTTTTATAAATTATTATAAATTATTAGATGTATTCATTATAAGTAACATTAAATAGTTATTGGTACAACATAAGTTTTTATATAATTATAGTAAAATAAATCAATTAATGTAATTAATGTCACATTACTTTAAAATCATTGTAATTATTTCAGATAAGAATCAATTATAGTAATTTCATAATTAATTTTTAATTGTACATAATTATTCACAATTTGTAATTTATAACTTTAAATCTGAATTAAAAATTGGAAAATTTAGAATGTAGTTAAAATAATTATTGTAATGATTATAATTGCAGGAATTATTATACAATATTTTTTTTATAAACAAAACATTAACACAGTTTCATTTCCCAAGTCTTTAGATTTTCTTCTCATTTTCACATGTCCCTTTTCTACTAAATTAGGTGGTAGATAAAGAAATATAGGCAATTACTTCAAGATAGCAATTACCTTATATCAACTCAAAATAGTCTTCTACATAATCACAATCATAATATTGCTAGAACATTAAACTTATAATATACAATGGGGGAACGTTAGTTAGAACATAGTTCATATCACTTGGATACACAATCCAAACACAAATTTATATAGCCTCTATTTTGCTCATGTTCACCAACTTCCATGATCGCAAACAAATGTGTTATAGTTTACAATAATAGAACCTCCACATGTAGTAGCCACAATTTTTATTAATGTAGTCACTCTACTCATAGACATTGGTGGGAAAGTGGTTATGTAGTCAAGAAATGATTAAGGGTGTCCAAAAAATGTAAACATAACCAAACATGGTAACCATTACAATAATGAAGCAAAACCAACAACCATAGAATATGTATTATACAGCTTGCATAATATCCAAATTTCAATTTTGATAAATGAACACATGCACAAACCTATCATAGGTACTATAAAACCAACTTTATAGAACCCTAATGTTGACGCACCCCCAACTCTTCAATGGACTCAACTGTAAATCCAAAGGACAACGGAAGGATAAAGAGTTAAAGCATGTTCCCTAGCTCGCAGCACTTTGGGGGTAAAGGGGCATGCTGGAGCTCCGGGATGGGGATTAGGAAGAATGACAAGCAAGTCAATTACTCACATGAACCTACACAACCCAAACAATTAGTTGGTCAGTGCGTAGTTGAAGCACTTTTGGTGCACAAACTCACCACGGGTAAACACGGACTCACAAAACTCACCACGACCCGAACTTGGGGTAAGGCACCACCTTCCCCCTTATAGTATTATCTGTGCATGGCCACATGGCCATCACCCAAATGTCATTTTGTCCTGGGACTCCCAAGTTGGAGTCCCGAAATCCCCTAAATTAGGACTCCCGCAAGTTTGGGGTCCCATAACTTTGTGTGTAGACCTCCAATTGAGGTGAGGTCTAAAGCAAAGTTGTGGCCCTTGTCAAGAAAATATGTGGCACACCACCTACATGCAAGGAAATCAAGGCGATTCTTGACTTTTAGTGGTCGGGAGTCAAATTGGCAATTTGACTTTCGACTCTTCTTTTGGCCATAACTTATGTCTTAAGTACCCAAATGGTCATGTGAGCCCATTTCAGACATCTAAATTCCAAGAGCTTTTCAATTATATAAGGAACTTCTTCATCCAATGATTTTTGTCCCCTGAAATCGCCCTTTGAAGATTTAGGAGTCCATCGGAAGTCCAATTCCCAAAATGGGAATTCATTTAAGATTGTGGGGGTTCATTCCCTCACACTTTCCTACACTCTCGAGAACATGAAATGTGACTCCCGAGTTCACTCTTGGCCCTCACCTTGGCAAGCCTTTGCCTTCGTCGCGAGCCCAAGGTTAAGGTTGCAACAAATGTGAACTTAATGAAAATGAAATAGAAAAAAAAGGTACATAGTTAAGTACCATACTAAATTAAGCACATTGTAGCATATAAGACATTGCCCTAGGCCCATCTATATGGTCTAGTAGTGTATGCACACATCCTTTTTGCAAACTCATGATATCAACAATCTAGTGGCAAATACATTGAATTGAATTAAATTATAGAAAAAACTACAATTTTAAAATTCATAGAAAGATACACATGTACAAGACTTTATATGAGTTCAAAATATATGAAAATGTCCTCTGTATGTCAACATGATAGTCAAAAAACAACACTAATGTTACTCTTCCATTGGAGGACTCCAATAGATTATGTGTATGTCATACCTTATGTTTATATTACAAAGGGACTAGGTCTAAGCTAAACAATTCTATCAAGCCCAAATTTGTCACATGTTCCAATGAGATGGTGGTTCCACAAGGACACCATCCTAGCTAGCATATTCATTTAATACCTACAAGCAACAACACTCAAACACACTCACATAATTATCAAAACATAATCACTTGCAGTTAATACAAAAATGGAATCCATTGTTTGCTTTATGATTTTTAAAGAACATAAAATGATATATTCTTTTATTGAAAGATTTGACGTAGTTTATCCCAACCCAAGAAACCATTTCATCCAAACCCAAATTATTGATCAAATAGATTAATGGAGCTAAACTCCCACATCAATTATGATTACTGCAACACGTTTATCCATGGTAGAAACATCAACAAACATATATTATTTGTAGCCTTATGGTCCATAGGAATAATTGCCCGTATCCAGAGCATGAGTGCTATCACTCTTTCTAAGCATGGAGAGACCTGATCAATGCCAATTCAAGTATCTATTTTCTTGATCATGCAAAAATACACTCCACCAAGGCTCTAGCTGGTTGATGAACACAAACTTAAAGCAAAGTGCCCTTAAATAAGAGGGTATGGGTCTGGAATATTAGGTTGATGCACACATTTAATCTTACAAAGTGCATAAAATCCAAGAGCACAAAATTATAGCCCAAAAAATCCCAAAACATAACATTATAGTCCGCAAAGTCTAAGAATAGATAATTGTATTGCACAAAACGCAAATGCACAAAAACTACAATGCACAAAATCCAACACACACAAGGGAAATAATGCACAAACTTCTAACACACACGAAAATGCATTTGAAGTTTGATCATGTAATGAGAAGTCCCTTGAAATGACCAATAACAAACTTCCCCCCCTTGCTAAGTATAATAGAATGAAAGGCCACAAGCTAAATTTCTAGTGTAGCTACAATTACATCTAGGTGCTAAAAAGGGTCAAATATAGATATTGGCAGTTGTTGTGAAAAAAGGATGAACTCCCAAGTAAATAAAAATATGCACATTTTGTTACTAATGCATAACATAATCATGATGTTAATGCCTAATGTCATGACATGTATCTTATGATGTTTAGTTGGTGTGCCCAATCAATCATTAGCCTCTAGTCCATGACGATCACCATCTGAATTTGAATCACTAGTGTCCAATATAGAATTTTCATTTGTCGCTTCATTGTCCTCACTTGAATCAAGTTCCCCATGGCAATGGATTTTTTTTATGCACGTCATCATCATCACCTGAGATGTCATAGTTGGAATAGTTATTAGTAGGGCACAAACATATGTAAAGAGCTTATAATAAGCAATGCAATCCCATGTGTTTAAGGTACTTAATTACCTTCATGGCAATCCTCGATGGGATTATGTTCAGTATGTCTTGGGTGTTCACCATCAGTTGGTTCTTTAAGTAAAGCCTCTTCAATTTCCTATACAACCTGCAAAGGATCTACGTCCTCATCAACCATATTTTTCCAAAACACATGTCAAAACTGAATGCCTTTTGATATACAACCCTCCAACTTGGTTCTTGTGTAAAATTTGAGAAAAACATTTGATCTACTTGTGAAGGGAAGACAAAGGGTTGCTCTTGAATCAAAAGTAACATCCTAAAATTAACTAAAGTCAACCCAAATTCATCCACCTTTTTACTAGCATGAACACCATGCATGCTTGGTTGCACCCAAGAGCACAACAACATTGGAACTTTAGTTACATTGTAATCTAGCTTTAAAATTTCTTTGCATTCTCCTATGTAAATGACATATTTTGGTGTTAGATTAGGATTAACCTTGGTAGGATTTGGGGAATGTTCAAACTAACCTCAAACCCCAGAGTTGTAAGTGACCATACTTAATGTGTCAAGCCATGTCATAACCCTTAAATGGTTTCCGTATGCAATAATGTTTTGATAAGATTGGGCTGTAAACGTAGGTGGTAGAAATAAGTCCCGCAACTCAAATTCAGTTGAAATTGAAAAACCTCCATTCACACCATCAATAACATCATGCAACCATGATGGGAAGTCCAAAAATGTGCCTCCACCATCAAGTATGTGTGCTTTCTCAAGCTTGCACTTCATATATGACAATTACATGGAAACTTGTCAATACACTAACATGAACATATCCAACACACATTTGACTTGTGGTTTGTTTCTTTATGGCTACTAGGATAGCAATAACTTACTTTAACCATGGTGATAATGTCGGATGGTTTTGACACACATGATTGTGTGTGGTGTCTTGTAATTGCACTATCAGTGCTCATAGTTTGGGAGAACCTTTGAGGACCTCCCTAGATACTCCTTCCTCCTCATCTACATCCCAAAATTGCCTTGTAGTTGCCCCAAAGCTATCAATATATTCAATGCATAAACCCAGTGCCTCATTAAAAAATACCCTTTTGCCATGTTGCCTTTAGGTTTGCACAAATTTCACACATACCCTTTTAAGTCCTTCATTGACCATTCAATTGAACATATCCAATGAGAATGGACAAGTCCAAAAATTTCCAACTCATCAACCAAGTGGACAACCAAATGGATCATCAAATAAAAAAAAGGAGGGAATACCTTCTCAAGAAGGCATAAGGAGTATAGAGCTCCATTCTTCAAATCTTGGTAGGTTATAGGGTCATAAACCTTGGAGCAAACTAATTTGAACATTTTGCATATCCGCATGATGGTTGCTTGAGGTTCCCTGATCATTGTATGCCATACTGGTGGAAATGAAAGAGACGGTACTCCAGTTAGAGTTTTAATTAGTAGAATTACAAAGCTTGAAAAGTTGTAGGAAGCTAGAATGTAGGTTGTAGAAATTGTAGGAATTCATAAATGGAATAAAACATTATGGAATCATCAAAAGAATCTTGAAAAACAGTTTAATTTTGGTGATTATGTTTTGTGGTTTCCAAAGGGCAATAAATCACACTTAGGGAAGTTTACTAGGAATTGGTTTGGACCATACAAAATATAATATGTGTTGCCAAATAACACTGTATTATTGGTGACCATTGAGAAGTTTGAAACTAACCCTCTGTTGGTCAATGTGAATAAGCCCAAAACTTATAAATAAATGGAATTTGAAGTCTAGAAAAAAGAACAACATATGCTAATATATTGGGAAAAGAGTGTAGATGGAATTTAGGAGACAAATTTGACATAAAGGAGGATGATGAAGGATGTCAACTATAGAAACCATAGATGAAAAATGATGAAGATAAAGAATAGATCACAAATCTAGTGGTGAACACAATTTTTATTTTTTATCTCCAAAAGAATAATAATTGTAAAAGTGCAGGATTTGGGATGTAGAAATCTACAAATGATATGTTAGGCGTATTGGCTAAATCAACAACAATATTCATTTGGTGATCAAGAGTATTCACACAATCATCAAAATTGTGGGCACAATCAATAGAGAAATTGGTATAGTCTCTAGTGTTTTCACAGCCAATAGATAAATGGGCATAGTCAACTAAAGGTGTACATGGCAAACAAAGTGGAATAAGTATAGATAATGTAGAGCGATTACAAATGTGGAGTAGTCGAAAGATGAAATCTATGATGTTCATTCATAATGATGATGTCAAGTGTTTCCACATGGCAATACACATGACACATAAACTTATAATAATGGGTTGTATTAATTTTGAGGATCATGCATTAATTAAAAGATGGTGGGCATATGAAAAAATGAATGTGATGGGTAGGATGTTGAAGGAAGAGAAAAATTAGGGTAATCGTCAATAGTAATTTATGTTTGTTGCTGGAAGTTGTGCATTTTTTGAAGTTTTGGAGTTCATAGTAGTATGAGTGTAAATAGTGCAATTGAAAAACTATAGCGATTGGTAAGGGAAAAAGAAGTGCAAAGGAGTGAGCATAGATGAAGGTAGGAGGAAGAAGCAGAGATGTTGAGAAGAACAAAAATAGAATAGAAGTTGAGAAGAGCAGAGAGAGAAGGAATGTTGAATATTCAACCATTGGTTATAAGGTTGTCACCGCATTCATCATCATCTTCAGAATGTGCAGAAGGGAAGGCATATAATGTGAAGATGCAGTTTGCATAGATGATAATTCAAGACAGATATAACTAAAACATTTGTAGTTGAGTTTTTACGTAGAAGTAAACGACGTTGGCATGCAAAAAAGTAGACAGGACTAGGAGGTACATTAATAGATCTAGTGTGCATTGAAGAATTAGAAGAAGATGAAGTTGAGGAGCATCATTTTTGTGGAGGCACAAATGGTGCAAAAGGACACAAGGGAGGAAAACGTTATTATGCAAGAAAAACAACTATTCATAGAAGTGCAGTTGAACGTACAACAAACCATAGAGGGGCAAACAATGGCAGAAGCACAATGAAGGTTGATGGAAATTGAGTAATGTAAAGCGGAAGTGGTAGCGAAAAGGAGACACACAATCTTGGATAAAGCTACACTTCTGGAGAAAGGTATCAAAATTTTAGATCATGAGCGTTTCGTGTGGACACATATGAAACAAAACTATGACAAACATATAAAGTAGATGGAGAATTGGAAGGATGTTGTTGCAAAAGAAGACTAGGCTTTTAAAGCGGGGCTTGTGCCTTTGTTTCTGATGGGGTGGGAAGCACCAATGCCTGATGTAATGTTGGAATTTTTTAACACATTTTTTATCGAGGGGCAAATATCTTATTTGGGTATAAGGATAAGGTGTATGTAATTAGTAAACAATTGATTATAGATGTTTTTGGAGTGTGTGCAGAAGGGTATGTAAAAGAACCAAAATGACATGTTAGTAAGTCACTAGTGATTCAGGCATTACAAAGTTGTAGACTTGCACCTGCAAATTTTTCTACAGATCAATGGAATGCATAGAGTATGGGTTTGCCATACTCTATCAAATATCTTGCCATTATATCTATCATTTATTAGGAGGAAAAGGTACAATATTGTACAACAAAAATGTTATTGCATTGGTGAGAGTAGAGAAAGGGCAACAGGTAAATAGGGCACAAATTATATTCAATAGTTTGTGTAGTGAGCTAGATAGGTGGTATAAATATGTTAATGAAAATAAGGGGGATAAGAAAGATACCTGCTAATCTACCTTAATATTAACAAAAATCTTTCAATATATGTTTGTGCAGCAAAAGGATAATCCACAAAAACCACTGACCAAGATTAAAAGAACTAGGGAAGAGATGTAAACAACACTAGAAAATAGATAGAAAGCTGCAACAAAGTCTCCAAGAAGTGCTATCAAGAGGAAGAACAGAGTTGAAGAAAGAAGAGCTTCATGTTTAGGAGTTAAGAGGGAACATGAGAGCACAAATTGGAAAGTGCAGAAAATGACAAGGGGCAGAATGGAACCATCTGTAATACCAACAATGGTAAGAGTAATGCCACCAATGGTCTAGCAATTAGATAGATTGTGAACCTGAATATGGGGAATTTGATTCTAGAGATAAACACTTTGAAAAATAGATTGGTTATGGGGGAGAAGGAGAAGGTAGTGTTACAGGGAATTGGATAAAGAGAAAGAGTTCCAAAAGGGGTATAAGCATAATGTGGAAATCTAGAGGAAGAACAAGATAGAGGTTGAGTTGAAAAATAAAATACTCATTAAGAAACTACAGGATGAGAATGAGGAGCTTAAAGGTAGCACAACACGATTGAAGTTGGAAGATGAAGAATTGCAAAATTTAAGGCAAAAGGCTGAAATTTGGGAAACCACTAAAAGGAAGTGGATAGAAACATTGTTTATTCATAAAAAACAATAGGAGGCTTTGGATAGTTAAATGAAAGCACGAACTAAAGAAAAGAAGGAGAATCATAATGTTCTAATAAATTTGGAATTGATAAATTTGAAAAAAATATCTTTATTGTAATATGAGGAACTTAGAAGAAAGACAACATAGGCAAAAAGTGAGCAATTCATGGAGGATAAGGAGTATCAGAGAACTATTCAACACTTATAAGCATAGTTGGAAAGGGCATAAGAATAGAGGAAGAGTTTGGATCCAACTATTATCAAGAAAAGACTAAAGGATTATGAACAAATGTTGTAGTACTGTGCACTGACGAGGACAAAGAACAAGATGAAGGACTTTGAGGCAAAATCTGAGGAATGGTGGGAGGTTGTAGAGGAATATTTTACAAAGGAATTGGAGAAAAATATGGCTCAACATAGTGCTAATGAAAGAATTATGAAGTACAAGTTTGAAGCTTATCAAAAACATTTTCTAGATTACATTTGTGGCAATCCAACAAGTATAGGAGTATCGAGCCATTATGAAAAGATAGAAGTAGGGCCTAGTGGGATAGCTCAAGAGGAGGAAATACAAAAGAATCATAGGACTTTAGAAGTGGAGTAGCTCAGGAGGAGGAGGTAAAGCGAGAGATACCATAGGACCTTAGAGGAGGGGGTTAGGAAGAAAAAAATTAGAGGGAATTCAAAAACAAGAAAAGGTGGAGACTCTTCCAGCACAAGAAGAAGAAATATCCAAGATACAACATCTGGACATCAAACCACAAACTAAATTAATGGGGGAGGGGATCGGAACTATAGAGCAAAACGTAAAAATAAAACCACTGGTTTTTTTGTGTAGATTGGGATTACAACACTATGGTAAGGGAAACATATGCTTATAGGGATAAAAAATACTATCATTTCATTTTTGTCATTTTACAAGGATTTCGGGGATGGAATCCAAAATAGAGGGGGTATGTTAAGGGAGTAAACTGAATATGTGATTTGAGATGAACAAGCCAGTTAGGATAAGGACTAATAATGGAACTTAGTTTGAATTTTGAACTTTTGTTGTTTTGGATCATTATGATGTGACTTGGGATGGTTCTAAAAAGGGGAGTTCTGGAAAACAAAGAGAGGAGAAAAATATGAAAGAAAGGGGTTGTTGTAATTTTGGGTTTTGAAAAAAAATAGGAAGAGCTACATGTATTTGTGGTAGAAAACCACAAACTTTGTTTTGATATAACACAAATTTAAAATGTTATTTGGGAATTTTCTTTAACAAAACATGGGATTACATTATAATTTGGATTCATGTTTTTAGTAATATAGAGAAGCATAGATTTCTACAGTGAATTTTATGTTCATCTTTTATGTGGATTTCTTGTAGTGTTAGATTATGATGAAATGAATTATAATTTTGTTTTTGGAATTTTTTATAATATATTCTGAAGTGCAAATTCTAATTATATGCAATTACCATGAATTTGATGTTGGAATGAATGGTTGCGTTAAGTTTATAAGAGATAAATAATGAACATAGGCATGTGAAATGCAAATATGTTGTTATAATAGTGTGAAATATTTTGCAGGAATTTAAATTTTGCGTTTACCAGAAACTTTGTGTCTAGAATCAAAGTTCTAGCTATTGGTTGTCATCATATGCATTTTATTCTACCTTCATTTTATGCATTGCCATGAAAGTTGATTTGGCTAGGATCCAAGTTTTAAATTAATTGTTGATTTGTGGGGACTTTGATTCAGAGTTGTAAGATTTCAAGCTAAGGATGATGCCGTAAATCATCAATATTCTATCCCCATTCTTGGCATTTGTTTCAATTTATAATCAAGCCAAGGTTCATAACATGTTGGCCATCATGTTTGACCCCCACTTCAAGAACATGAAGGTTATACAACATTTGTGGGCCATGCACATGATGCCATTCAAATTGTGACAAATTATGATGTTAATATTGTGTGCCCTCTTTTATTACAATTTTTTTTTCATTTGAACCTTGTTAGGGTAGTAGTAGATCAATTGATAGTAGTTGAAGATGAGGACCTAGTTTTTGGGCAAATTGTATCAAATGATGATGTAAACGTGTCCACATTTGAAAATGAATTGTAATCGTATCAACAACTAGTAGTACGATTAGTAGATATTGAAAACCTTTTAATTTGGTGGGCAAAACATGTTATGCAATTTTCGCATGTTTCTTTCCTTGCTCATCAAGTCCTTGGTATTGTGGGATCATAGATCAAAATTGAACGACTTTTTAATGTTGCAGGTGTCATCACTAACTTGAGGTCATTTAGGTTCTAATTGAGAATTTAAATTGACTCATTTTCATCATAAAAATTTGGTGTAGTGATGCTTGTGTTGGGTGTGATGGACCTTTGAAGCTTAAGTCATGGCTGAATTTTTGAAAAAGGATTCTATGATGATTAAAGAGCACATCAGATAGATTGAAAAATAAGATTTCTTCAAAGAAGATTCAAACTTTGATTTTTGCTAATTTCAAGTTCAAGTTTTTGTTTTCATTTTCAATTTGTGTTATTTACATTTTTTTCTGCAATCAAAAATTTAATACTATTTTTTTCTTGGTGTATTTACAACATTAAAGTTGAGGATTGAAACCTTGTTTTGTGTTGCAACATAAGTATTCCCTACCTCACATTTGCAATTAAATTTCCTATGATGAAATGGGTTGAACTTTAAAATGACCTATTAGTCTTCAATGTGGGTTGATTGATTAGGGCTTGAAGTTACGAGGCCATACATTTTGGAATCATATGTGTCTGGCTAAAATTTGAAACCTTTTGTGAATTCACATTGAATTCAAAACCTTTTCACTACATTTTCAAATTAAGAAATTCATGTCTTTCAAATATTTTCCTTGTAATTACAATGACCATTTTTTTTTGGACAATTTAATCCCTAGACCTTAACCATTACCCAAACTTGCCCCTTTAAAAAAAACTTTAACCTTAATACCCAAAAACCCCCCATATATATTTTAAAAATTGACCTTCACTGGAGGTTCTGAATTTTGAAATACAATTCAAAACCTTACCTGGAAGTCTTTTCAAAAGATAATAATACAAGGGAATCGACCCGGAATGTTTTCCAAAAAATAGAAAACCGCCCAACATTGGTCATGTGGATCACAAACGAGTTTAAAACCAAAACTATGTATTTTTATTACGTAGCTATGGAAATCTATGTTCTTGATTACATAAATATTTCCTCACCTTTCTATTATCTATGTTTAATTAGTACTAGTGTGAACCCGGTGCATAATGCACCCGTCGAACTCCCCCCCGCCCGGTCCTTCCCCGCTCGTGCCCCCCCCTCCCCCCACCTCGCATGTTGCCCCCCCTTGTTGGCCCCCCCCTGCTGGGATTTTTTTTTTGTTATGGGATTCCTAATTGTCGCTAGTTCTGCCTAGTATTACAACGTAGAACGTTCAACATAGACAGACAGACACCATGTTAGCTTTTATATATAAGATGCCACACCATTCTCCTACCATGAACTACACATAAACAACACCAAAACCTTTCAAAATTAAAATATTGATTCCTTTCACAATTTTATTCCATCAAACTTCACATTCATGCTACAACTTATTTTTATCAAGTGAAGATGTTTCCAAAGGTCACAAACACCCACTTATATACTATTCAAAAGGAAACTAAACAAAAAATTTCTTAAAATTTATACATCACATGGCTCCCCATGTGATTTCACATAAAATATTCAAAAGGAAACTAAAAAAAAAAATTCTTAAAGTTTATACATCACATGGCTCCCCATGTGATTTCACATAAAATATTCAAAAAAAAAACTAAACACATGGCTCCCATGTGATTTCACATGACTTTCACATAAATTAATATGTGAAAGTCAATGCACCATGACCAAATCAAATTATGAAATCCTATTAACAAGTAAATCACCAAACTTACCCATTAAACAATTACATAGGTAATTGTTTAATTACATCAAGTTACATTCCCAACCTCCAAGGATTTGGCAATGTGTTTTCTCCTTAAGACTTGTTCATTTAGAAAAAACTTCCAGCTTGACCTTTGTTTTACACATTTTATTTCTACTAGTAAATTTCAATTGTGAATAACTTTAATATTTCTTAACACTTTTACAATAGGACTTAAGAATTCTAAAAAAAAAATTGGAGCTGTTATTCTACAACAACTTTTAGGGAGGACATATTTGAAAGAGAGGACCAATAGCAACAAAATGAATTGCACCTTTAAGTTAAACTTTGGGTTTTGGGAGGGCATGCAAATTGCAAAAGCTTAATAGGAATCTTGAGAGTTAAACCTCTGAAGGGCTAATAATGAACTTCTTTGGAAGACTCAAAATTTGATGTCCTTGGTAATCTTGTTACATTGTATCCTTGTTAGCATTTAGGGCTTATTTATGAATAAATTGCATGCCCATCAATGTAACAAACAGACCTTCATAACCAAACATTGCCTTTGAAAAAAACACATTTGAGAATTTTAGTTAAACAAGTCTTGAACACACCCATAAACAAACAAAGAAAAGTTCACATTAATATTGTTCATCTTATTTGCTTTAACTTATGCACTCGAAAATGTTCCCATACTTTCCCATCACTAAACATGTGTGAACATAATGAGAAATTAAAAAATATTAGTTCCGTCACTTTCTCACACCCATAATTGCACACAAAAGCAAAATTATGTATGGCCCATGGGTCATCGAAATTCAGTGAACATTTTTTTTAAAGACTGGCCGTTCAATGATAGGAACACTTTTAAACGCTGATCCAAAAGCCCCCAAGGCTAGTCTGCACTGAATCGATTTTTGGGTATTGAGTGATGTTCGTTGCGAGGCATTTTTACCCTGGTTGGTGTTTCCATCCATTGGTGCCCTAGTGGATTTTCTTTCAATATATAATCCTTATTATTATCATGATCATTATGGTCATTATTATTATTATTATGCCATAATACAACAAATGGCTCTGCACTTTAGGGTAGAAACTGGCCAAAGTTTGGTATCCATACATTCTAAGGTCATGTGGAGTCCACTATAATAACAACTCCTGCATAACTCAAGGATCCACTTGGGATATACCATGCTAACCAGTCTTTTTGGCCCTAAGGCTGAAAAAAAGGATACCATTGAATTTGGGAAACCAATTTGCAACCCTTGGGGGCCAACATTGCACTCACCCCTACACAAAGAGGGACATCCTTTGCAACAAACACCCAACTCCACATTAATGACACCAAAACTGCCCGCACTCAAAGAAGGACATCATTTGCAACAAACACCCAACTCAAGATTAACAACACCAATGTATGTTCTCTAAACACATGCAAAGTTGACAATACAATAGCCTCCCGCTTAAGTACGCAACTTGAACCTGGGAGGAATGTGCGTACTTAACCGGTAGGTGCGCACTTAAGACCAATCACTGTTTTTTTGTAGCCACAGCAGCAGCTTTTGCAGCATCCTTATCAGTATCCTAAACCTAAACCCTAAACCTAAACCTAAACCTAAACCCTAACCTTAAACCCTAAATCTAAACCCTAACTTAAACCCTAAACCTTAAACCTAAACCCTAAATCTAAACCTCAACCCTAAACTCTAAACCTAAACCCAAAACCTTAAACCCTAAATCTAAACCCTAACTTAAACCCTAAACCTTAAACCTAAACCCTAAATCTAAACCTAAACCTTAAATCTAAACCTAAACTTAAACCCTAAACCTAAACCCTAAATCTAAACCTAAACCTTAAATCTAAACCTAAACTTAAACCCTAAACCTAAACCCTAAATCTAAACCTAAACCTTAAATCTAAACCTAAACTTAAACCCTAAACCTAAACCCTAAACCCTAAACCTAAACCCTAAACCTTCAACCTAAACCTTAAACCTAAACCCTAAATCTAAACCTAAACCCTAAACCTAAACCTACACTTAAACCCTAAACCTAAACCCTAAACCTTAACCCTAAACCTTAAAGCTAAACCTTAAAGCTAAACCCTAAACCTTAAACCCTAAACCTGAACCCTATTTTTTTGAGGAAATAATGCGTACTTAAACGGGTGCGTACTTAGGCGGGAGGCTACTATACTTGAACGTCAGGTAAACCAATAAATGACTAAGTAGGCTAACAAAAACCCACCCACAATTTAGCAAAAACCCATATGAACCTGTAGTCTACAAGAGTTGCTTAGAAAGGATTTTTTCCACCCAAAAACTGGGAAAACCTGACCTCTGAAATTCTTATCCCAAAACAACTAACCCGCACAAGCCATGGCATGTATGCATATTGATGAAATGGGTCACCTTACAAGAGAGTTTATGCCTTGCATACATGTAACAATCTTGGCAAACATTTGAAGTTTTCAAAAGATGTCGCCACCCACCCCCTTCTCTTGTTTATGAATTGCAGGAAATGGGTTTCTTGGCCTTGCCTACCAAGGCAAGGATACTGTGTTTAGATTCATTATAGAGTATAGTAGCAGCTTAATGGATTTTTCCCCTGGGTTGTAGGTCTATTTTTATATGAGGATTTTTGAAAGATGATATTTGGCTTGTGTTGAAACTTGAGATTAGTTATAGAGTTATGATATTTTGAAGGATTTTGGTTTCTTTTAGAGGGTTTTTTTGAAGATTATATTTTTGCATGGTGAAATATTTGAATTTACATAATTCTTCTTTTGCCTTAAGATACTTTTTAATGTAAATGACAAGGCCACGGTGTGATGCACCCCTTGTTGTTCAGGCATTGGAACACTGCATTACAGAAAGAAGATATGATTTTGGGTATCTCTCAAAATTTCCTGAATTCTTCCACACAGAACTAACCCCAAGCAAAACGTTTTCACCTCTTTTTTCTCCCGCTGCCTTCATCATCCTCTCCCTTGGGGTCGTGCACACCATATGGAACTTAGTGCTCGCAAACGTGTACAGTAATCACCCAGTGCAAGAATAGCTTGCGCTGATTGATGGGTTGTCAAGATCGCATTCATTTGATGCAATGTCTGCTGCCGCAAATTATCCGCCTACCATTATTGCCAGGCCCGCCCCAAGCTCAACAGAGTCATTTACAGTAGAAAGACAAGAAGGGGAACAAAAGAGAAGAGCCAAAACAATGATCTATTTCCTTCAAGAGAACCATGAGCTGCAAAGGGATTGTTGTAAACCCACCTGTTGCACAAAAGACTCAACTGTGCCCAGTTTACCCAGCGCCATCGCCATCTGGTCCATGTAATTCGCTACGTTGGGTGACGAGCCCAACAAGCTGGCGGCAACCGTATCTGCGAGCGATTGCTGTAAAACATCCATTGCTTGTGAAATCGCATCCTCTGCCTGTTGTAATGACTGTTGCAAGGTATGGATTCCGAGTGGTTGTTCCTCTGTGAATGGCTCGACTTGTGGTATCACAATCTGCACACTCCCAGAAAACAAACCCAAAACTCAATTTGCTTTCTGAAATTGAAATGATATACGTAATTTTTGTTGCAGCTACTTCCAGTTGAAAAAACGAACTTAGCTACTTGCTTTCCTTCCACCTCGCTTGATGGTCAGACTATCTCATGTAAGACAAGACAAAATCTGGAGCTGGAAAAGAAAATCAGTACTAAATTATGCTTGTAATCAGCAGCATTCAACAACCATTTAAATTTACTTTTTCCGTAATGCACCTTTAAAGCTGCAGAAGGTCGAAAGCCACCCATCCACATAAAGCAGCGCTCAGCTGGTGTGACCCACGTTCCTGATACCAGTTGGAATACATCCGTTTTAGCAGCGACAGCCTTGAGGCGGAACAAATCATTATAATGTGCCATTCCCACCTCTACGAGCAAGCGTAGCTCGTTGTCAGGTACATGGGCACGGAGTGCTGCGCGGAGCTCACACATATACCGATGGTAGTCCTTCACCCATGTTCTGCAGTCCATGTCGAAAGCAGCCGCTCCTGCCCACATAATCCATCACAAAATACTTGAGATTTGTATTGCGTGCCTTGTCTGTCACCATTCATACAAGGGAAAATGTCCATTTCACTTAGACAACTGCGCAAAACACAGGAATCTTATGCAACAGATCATAAAAAAGTGAGTAACTCAAACGTACCTGGATTCAATGCGACAACAGCATTCACCCCATTTGTGGCTACTCAAAGAGGGACTTCTTATGACGTATTTGGTGGCCCATTTTAGTGCATTGGGTGTCAGCAATTTTTTCAACACGTGTGTGTGTGTGTGTGTGTGTGTTTTTTCATCTTTCATTTGATTTTCCTTTGGTCACTTCTGACTTTCAGTCCTGTGATTTCTCATAAAAGACAAAGAAAGAAAGCACATGCGGTCATCAAAAACTGAAGAAACTTCTTATGACGTATGCCAAAGCCCATTTGATTGCGTATGCGAACATCTCTTTATGACATACTTAAGTGGAACTCGTGGGTGGCATAGAGATGACCTTCAAGAATCACACTTGTCTTAATTTTGCAACTTTCCATGAAAGTCTAAGTTTATTTTAAAGTTTAAATCTCATCAGGGATTTATATTTTTTGGTGGCAAACTTTTGCAATTTTGTGAATTATGGTGAGAATTTCTTCAACATAAAATGTCTCTTTTCAGCCAAAAAAAATGGCCACTTTTGTCAAATCAAAAATTGAAAAGAAAAACATTGAGTCCCATACTTGAGTGACAAAGAGATGGGCCTTCTTCAAGAAATTTGTTCATTCGAACCATGCACATTTTTTTAGTTCATTGTCCAGTTATCCATAACGTCGAAAAAAGCTAGGTTGCACTCACCCTATGTTCATTGAAAACATAGGGCATAGTCAGAAACATAGGGTGAAGAGTTGACAAAAGAATAAAACATGGTGTGAAACTTGGAAATGCATTTATTTTGATGCATTTTGAGTTTTGCCCTTCTTTTTTTCTTTGACACATGGATTATGTGATGACAAGGAAGAGAGATGAATCTTTAGGGTTTCATTGGATGGAGTGACAAATTTTAGCACCAAAATGGTAGTCATTTTTTAGTGTTAAATGTGTTTAGGCTTTCAGGCTTTCATAGAGTAGCCAACTTGGGTTTTCATCATTGTTTGTGCTTGTTTTCTTGATGTATACGAGTGCCATAAAAGTTTATCTAAAGGGGGAGGAGGTCCAATGCTTGAAAGAGGAGGCGTTTCAAGGCAGATGCATCAATAGAAAAAGAGTCACATGTTTGAAGGTCATTTGACAAGCTAGGAGGTGCATCAACAAAAAGTATGTCAATTTGCAAGTTTAAAGGTGCATTAACAAAGCATCACTCACTTGAAAAAATTATTGATCATCAACATAACAAACACATCAACATATTAAGCAAGTATTGTTTAAATTGGTGGGGTTTCTTTTCTTCATGTGGTTACCAAGCTTTGTTCGCATTGTTTGCGAGGTTTTTTTTCATTATGTCATTGCCAAGTGTTGTTCGCATATTGTTGAACTAGAAACGGCATTGGTCTCCTCCATCTCTCCTACCTTTTTGCATGTTGTCTCCAATGCAATTTAATCATGTCCAATTGTTCAAGTAATTGAACGATTGTTCTTCGACCTCCACCAAGGCCAAAATAAGATCCATACTTGTCCCAATCATCCGAGTCTTCAAATGTGTGTTCACCCAAATCATTAGACACATAGGTTCAATCAAATGGATCTTCACTTGCAAATAAAAAGTAAAAAGGGTGAAAATGAACCCAAACAAGAAAAATTATAGATAAAGCAATTGAAAAGTAAAAAAAACAAAAAAAACAAAAAGTAAAGAATTAGAAGCCAAATAATGGACATCAAAAAATTTGAAAATAAATCTCGATGGGTACAACAAAGGACTCGATTTTGAATCATACACCATTGTATTTTTCAAATTCTTCAACTACATGATTATCTAGCAACCGCCAAATATAAATCTATCTAGCAATCACCTAATCAAAATATAAAGCGACCACTAAATACAAGCCTATTTGGCGCCCCCTTGATCAAAATATAAAGTGGCAACCAAATAGGTTGATCTAGTGGCCACCATATGCAAAATTTTGATTTGTCTAATGGCCACCAAATGAAATCTACGTTCTAGAATAAAACTTAGAAAAGAATCTTATCTAAATGTATTCATAATTTCAAATAATTGTACAATACTTGATGAGGAGAACCATTAATCATAATTTAATATAGCTTTAAGTTGGTTCAATTCCTGAAAGGAACTTGTTTGTTCATCTCCATACTAATATCATCATCGTTGACATCTTCAACATCATATTCTTTCCCAATAATGGGAGTTTGCGACAATTCCACATACTAGATATCAAATCATGTTGATACATCACTAGAAAGTAATTACATCCTATGGTGGACCAATTTTGGCAAATTTAGAATCCCTTTTTAACTCCTTTTTGAATTTCCACCTACTTGGCCTAATAATAAAATCTCATTTGATCACATATTGATTTTAATCCTAGTCGTTCATTTGTGTTGGGAAAGTTGGGTGCCCAATTCAAATTTATTGTTATGTGCATAGCTAACACAACCATGGAATCACCACTTTTCCTACATTTGTACACTGCATGAATTTGTTTAAAGCATAATGGACAAGTTTTTGTCACGATTGTCACTCTCACTAAGGTCTTTTAGCTTCACATCTTCCAACATTACACGAGGAGGTTATTAAAATTTTCATTAATCTTATTATGTAGGTATTTTATTATTCTTTTTTCTATCAGAAGTTATGTACCCATCAAGAACACAGGACGCATGTGTGTAGCATGAACGGATATATGGCCATTCTTGTGCCCACGTTCTTGAATAATGATTTTGTGCATTCTCGTAAAATCAAACATGAAGGAAAATACGATCATCGTGCTTATCACAACCCTAATGTGAGCCATAGATTATTATTCAACAAATTATTAAGCTTTAGTTCCATAACTTTCCTTTAAACTAATGATTTGAATCCTAATAAACTTTCAAGTAATGTTTATTAATAGTTGAATTAGCCTTTGGGATATTTCTAGGCATAGAGAACTTCTTTATTTAAATTGATGTAATGCTTAATCAGTTTTGAAAACCTAGTAAACCTTTTAAAGTGCATTATCATTTTATGTTGTAGAGAAGGGAAAAAGGATGTAGAATTAAATGTGATTTATTGATACATTGGGAATATAAGCCCATAATTAATAGTAACATTTTGCCATGACAATATTAAATTAATTTGTAGAATAATCTTCAAGAACTAATGATGTACTTGAAATACTTCTAGGATGTAGTCCTAATATATCTTTATTTAGTCTTCATTTCTATCAGACTCTTAAATAGAATCAAAATCAAACTTAAGTATTAACATTTTCACATGAATAGCCTTAGGTGAATTACAACTTAGTAAAAAACTTTAAGGGGATATATCATAATTGCAAAAACTCCAAAATGCGACGAATGGTGCGAGTTAGGTATTTGATTCGATGCTCCATGGAAAGGGGATTGATTGGGCCTCGTAGCCAGCGATAATGGTTAGCATTGGGAACCCAAATTCGATAATGAAAACGAACATCATCGTCTTCACACTTACACTCTTCAAACCTTTTTGGTGTGGCTCCACAACCAAGAACAAATTCTAAATAGATTATGAAAGCATGTGGGTTAGGAAACAATCAACGATCCCATGCCAAACAATCAACTCGAGTGCGCACCACTCGCCTGAACAATTCTTCTTCGCACGACTATTGAAAAACATTCGCGTCAAGCGGTATTTCTTCAAGCTCTTCTTGTTCAACTACTACAATTAGAGGATTTGAGGGCGTAACAATGTCATCTACCATGATTAAATTCTCACCTACATTAACAAAAACCAAAAGGGTAGCCGAAACAATGTGGTATTTGTGTTTAGAAGGGGTTGAAGATTTTTATTTAACAAATTAGGGTAGGCGTAAGGTGTGGGAGTGACGGTGGAACCTCATGAAAACTATAACATCCTAGATCTAATGGATTCATCAAGCCCTAATTTCAACAGTGGATCTAGAAGTATGTGGGGGTTTTATCTTATGCAAATTTTAAATGCCAATTTACTATGTATTACATAGTTAATTAGTGCATGGTAAAAAAATAAGTAAGGGATATCAAAAGAGTAAATGGTACATGGGGATGTTACTTCAACCATTGAATTGATTTAATCAAGTAAGGACTCAATGATATTTACTTATTATTACTAATAAATTATCCTAGTAATTAATTACTTGAATTAATTAGGATGAAGAAGTAAGATGTGAAGGTCAACGGACGGAAAGGATAAGGATCAAGCTCAAGAACCTCATCAAAATATCCAAGATAAGGGTAAGGATGAGTCTTCCAATCCCATTAGTCATGAAGATTATCATCCTATTTGATTGGAAGATGGAATATTTTTTGTGTTTCATTGGGCCCAAGAATTTTCATCTTAAAATCAATTGGAGGGCAAATCGTTTTCAATTCTCATTGGCTCTTAAAGGATGAGGAGGCCATTGATTGGAGGGGAGGATTTCGAAGTTTCCATTGGACAAGGGGAACAAGCTCAAGGAAGGGTCATGGGAGGCTTACCAAGTGGGTGGATGGTGTGTGTTTTTTGAGGCCAAGGAAACAAAGGAGGAAAAAGGAGGAGAATGAGTGTGTGAGAAAAGAATTAGTTCTTATGTGTGAGAAAATGTTGTTCATGGAAAAAATGTGTGTGCAAACAAAGAGCATGAAAGGAAGTTATGTGTAACAAATAGTTGTAATGGAGCTCATGGAAGGATTTCCATGACCAAGTCTCTGGATTCTTATTTAAAATCGTTGTTCCTCTCAAATCCATTGTTGGATTTGTCTCAAACTCTAAACAATTTCAATTTAGGAGGTGTAGAATGTCCTCCCAAATTGTCAGCATCATCGGGGTTGCCGCAAGGGAGCTACACTTGTTGGAAGTAGAGGGGGTTGAAACTATTTGTTTTTTTCTCAAATTGGTCAAAATAGTTTTTTGTTTTGAGACATAACTCTTGATTTCAGAAATAAAAACTTATAATATTTGGTGACATTTCTCCTTTCCAGATTAGCTTTCCAAAAATATTGTGCATGTTATTAGGAGGTTATACAAAGATGTTATGACGAAAAGAACGAAGGGGGTTCAACCATTAAGCATGAACATGGAATGAACATCAACATAATGTTCCTTCACATTCAATCATGGTGAGTTATGATTCTTCCACAATATTTTTGTATATTCCAAGTGGACACTACGTATTAGATTTTTGATGAACTTCATTACATTACATTGAACCACCTTTATTTGTTAGAATACAACTACACAGTAATTCCACTTTCAAATGGGTATTGTAAGTGCACATATTCTTATGAAAGGTGTGCAATAATTCTTCACACTTGTCCCTCTTCCTAGTCCCATCCTAGAGCTTCAACAGACCCCTTTACCCCTTTTAGTGCTGAGAGCTGGGAACGTGCCCCGAGTTCCAAACAATTCCGTTGTTTGACTAACTTGGACCCAACTTGGGTCCAACAAGGAATTTGGGAGCGCGTCACTAGTTGAAGAAAGCAATGAAGAAGGTGTAGACTTCTATATTTTATAATGTTAACGCACCAAACATCTTGTGCAAGAAGCATTCACATGTGCATGGGGATGTTCATTTGAAGTTAGTTATCCTATGGTGGTTGGTACCTACTATTAAAAGTGGGGACGTGGTGAGATTGAATATGTTTATTTGGCCAATTCACAAGTTGCATATGTTGGTGATGATTTAGTCCTAACAAAAAAAACTAATATTAAGTTTTGGTGTACATTGAGACTTCTCTTTAAAAACATTCATGCAATGTGCCTATAAGCCCTATTCTTTCTTTGTATTTCAAAAGAATAAAAAATTAGGGGAAGAAAACAAAATTGTCCAAATGGAAGCCACATCCCAAAGGAGATCAATGCTTCAAAATCTATAGCTTATCCAATTTTTTGTGATTGTATTGGAGTTAATAGCTTCCCATCAAACCCTTGTTTGATTGCATACAAATACTTAACAAAAGAACAAAGATCACACAATTCTCAATTTATTAAAGTTGCAAGCAAGCAACAAAAACAATGTTATTACTTATTACTTCGACGTAGGCATATAGGTGAGTGAAGGATGATTGAACAAATATGAAATGGCAAGTGAAGACACAATTATAGCTGAAATAAAAAGTGGAAAAGAATGTACATAATGATTTGGAAGAAATTTCAAAGGAGCTCTTATTTAGTAGTTAGATTGTTAATGTCAACTCTACCATCATGTGTATGATTCGTCTTTTTCACTCCCGCTGATGCCTACCTATAAAACCTTAAACTTGGTGCAAGGTCATCAAAATTTTATGGAACCAATGGTCATCCGGTTCCATGGTTGGACTTGGATCCAAGATAAGGGTGGGTCCTAAGGTAAGGTTTAAGCCCAAATATTTGGATAGAGGTCAAGGTTAGGGTAAGGTATATATAATCAGATTTGGAACTATTGTTTATTACTTAATTTTTTGGAAAACCACCCAACATTGGTTGGGACCTTGAAGACATCTTCAGCCATGAATCTCTAAATGTGTTTTGAAAGTGATGGAGTGACATGTTAGACCAATAAGCAATGGTCGGCAAGGAAAATCTACCCCTTGTTTGTGAATCATAGACCATAAGAAAACCACCACAAATAAATTGAATCCCTATAGCAAGTATGAGCTTGACATGTGGACATATGAAGCATTGGAAGCAACAATAAATGTTATTGAAAGAGGGAGATGTTCCTTAAGGAGGGTTAGCATGTCATGGAACGTTCCTTTGAATTCACTTTCTAACCACTTGAACATAAAAACAAGGCCTAGGAAGATGGGGCTAAGAGGTGTGCATATAAAAGAAGAAGATATTGTAGTGATCAAATGGACTTTCCATATGCTTACAACAACTAAAGATGAAGATTGCATAGCCGACACAAACAAGGGATACACCATTTCAAAATGGAATATTAGGAAACAATTGGTGGTATTGGTTTAAGCAAAGATACCCAAAGGTGAACATTTGATAAGCATAAGGTTAAAAGTTTGTATGGCATAAGGATTAACACCCATTTCCTGTAATTCATTGTACACCAACCTATAATCATTATACAACTAACACAATTACATGATACATCATGTATGGAATTCAAATGAAATAGGCATTTAGGCCAGTAGACAATTTGGAGCAAGGGTTTAGCTAGGAAAGGATCAAATGGACTTTATAGCACCATCCCCAAGTCTCAAAAATGGTTAACTATAAACTATGCAATAAATGCTACAAGAGTGTTTTACTGGGTATCTATTTTTAGAAATGAAAGACTATGAAATGATTACATCAAACTTTGCGAATTGAGAACTTGCATGTCAATGCAAAAGAGAGCTTGGATGACTTCTTTCTTGTTTAAAAAGTTCTTCATTTCCTTCAAGAATTTTGTTCTAGGAGGAGTGTCAATTATTAGTTTTGAGTTGGCATGGTAATCATGTTACTGTAGAAGCAATAAACAAGCATAAAATTTTGGGTTAGACATTATTACCTTACTATTTCATGCATCACATGTTGTACATACATTAAATGTGTCTTGTTTCAAGCCATAAAAAATAACATTCAGAAAGGTTAGGGATGTGGTTATGTGTAAAAAGCAATCACATGGAGTCAAATGAGATCATTCTTGGTAAATGGGTAAACTAGGCCATAGATCAATCTCTCAAAAAACAAAAACATTAAGGCTAGGCTCAAGGCTACAAGTATTTGTCTTTTCAACCCCAAGGCAATGGACAAAAAAACTTGGACTTCAAAAATTAACATTGTAGTAAGTATTAACAACCATGAAAATGATTAAGAGGAATACAAATTAGACAAAGAAACATATCACAATCAAGGTCAACAATGGATGGAGAATCTACTACTTCATAATTTCTCCATATAATTGAAACAATAGTCCATCAAACAACACATGAAGATCATCTTACCAACAAGTTAAAATTGACCAATGTTACTATGTAAACATGCTTCAAAACCCTATTTTGATAGAAGAGTAGCTAAAAGAGATTGTAAACCTAAATGAATTTATTCTTGAATTGGTGTGGGAAACTTAGAATCCTCCAAATTTGACCCAAGAAGCCATAAGCTTACACAACTTGCTTTCATTACCTCATTTACCTGCAAGACACACAAAATGTAAAAAACCATTAATTGATTATTTTCAATCACATGTTATGACTTCTACTCAATACCTAAATATTTTGAGGTTTTTTTTAAAAAACAAGGTAATGGGAGAAGGGGGAATTTTTTTTAAAAATAGTAACAAATTTGGGTATTGTAGCACATAGAGTAATTATAAAAATTGTTAAAAATCACATTATAACACAATTTATTATAGCTTGGACTCCAACAATTATTAAGGAGGTTTACCATAGATTTCAACAAAACTTTCAAGTAGGCTTGTGAATAGATTTGCATTAGGACATGGGTGTTAATTTTGGATGCATAACTTGGGTTCAACAAAAGGCTATGTAATTGGGGATGGGCTAATTGGCAAGTAAAAAGGTCTCGAGTAATAAGGTTGCTACCTTCTTATGACTAAATATGAAAAATACATGTGGTCACCACTGCGATTAACACAAAAGGAAAACATGATCTAGGATCACTAGAGCTAGAACCAAAGTAGAACCACTTCAAGAACATGGAAAAAAAATCATGAAGGCCAACATCGACTTCAAGAACACAAAAAAACACAACCAAAATGTTAAACAACACCTTGGAAACACCTAGAAGACCAATAGACCAAAATAAATTACATCAACAATGGAGCTTCAAACTTAGAGTTTCAAAAACATGTCCAGACTACCATAATACATTAAAGCAATACTAGAACTTTGAGATCAAAATATGCTTAGAAGACCATTGCAGGTTACAGCAATGATGAAACTTCGAAGTGAAAGTTTCAAGAACATGCCCAAAAAACCATTGTAGGTCATAACAATGATGAAACTTTGAAGTGAAAGTTTTAAAAACATGTCTATAGAACTAGAATAGTCTACAAAAATGGGCATGTAGCTCAGGTGCATATTCTTCTTGGTTACACAAACTCACCTTTTCCTAGTGACATGTTGTTCTTAGTGATGCACATTTTCTTCATGACATTCTCTTCTTCTCGATGACGCATTGCTTGCTTGTGATATGCTTCTTCTTATGACACACACAACAAATCCACCTCTTCCTGGTAACAACCTTGCTTCAAACCACATGACTATCACTCCTTGGTGACAAACATCCAAGAAAACCAATGTTCATTCTTGCTTCTTGATAACGAATGTCCAAGAGAATTGATGCCTCCTAATGATGAACATCTAAGAAAACCAACACCCACATGTCATGCCTCTTCCTGGTGACAAAAGTCCAAGAAAACTCTTGCCCACAAACCTTCGGTAGGTTTGGGGAATAGGGGCTTCAAAACCCATATCCTTTGATTTTTAGCCCTAGTTTTTGTGAAAATCCTAGCCACATGTTCAACATCGAATGGTCATTTCGAAAATAATGGTTGTTGAAACTTTCATCTATTCTAATGATGAGGATAAAAGATGTCCATCAATGAGGATATTATTGTTCGACTTTAGGTGAGCAAGTAAACTCTCATGGGCTCTCATGTGTTTTCTCCCAGTTTTTATCACCAGATCTTTAAAGGGGCATAACTTGCTCAATTTTGACTCAATTTAAGTGATTTTAAGGATGTTGGGTACACCCTCTATTCCTCCACACTTTATCTTCAGACACAGAAAACAAAAGGAGGTTGATTGAAAGATCTAGAGCTGACTGACACACTAAGTGTTCAGTCACTGGCCTGTTTACCCTAATCTTGCAGTTGCACTAATTTACTTTTACCTTTTAGGACATGTGGCCAACTTATAGCTAGTGTAAATCAAAAGGCTAAATTTATTATTTTTCAAAACAAGTGATGTCATTTGTCCACATACTTGGCTTGGAATATTTCATCAAAATTTCACACCCCCTCCTCCCAACCTTAATCTCTATCTCTTACATACATTAGCTTTCTATCCATAGCTTGCAAAAACATTCATCTTTCTTTTGTGTCATCCGTCTATCCTCATCATTCACATTTCATCCAAAGTGGAAGACAAGAAGTCATGGCTGGCTGATGCCATGGCATGTTCACATTTTTGGGCTGACTGATTATGCTGATGAAAGATTGGAGGTCACACAAACCTCTTTGTGCCATCAATTGGTATGCGACCATCAATTCTCGTGAGGTCACACAAACCTTTTTGTGATGATACCATGAATTGTTATGTGACCTTCGATTCTCATTCGTGTGAGGTCACACAAACCCTTTTATGCCAATACCGTCAATTGTTATGTGAGCTTCGATCCTCATTCATGCGAGGTTATGTGAGCTTCGATCCTCATTCATGCGAGGTCACACAACTTTTTGTGCCCATACAATCAATTGTTACGTGACCTTCAAATCTCAAGGTCAAACTTTATCAAGGCACATACATAAGTAAGCAAAGCAATTGGGAACTTGACACAAATTGTGATTTTATCGAACTATTTACATTCTCAAAATAAGAGTCTTAGGATGAAGTGGTAACTTTTTTTTTTTTTAAAAGAAGGAAAAGCATAACAAATTTCTATTCATGTGACCTATGGTGTTCATTCAAGGGGACCGGCCATTCGCCATATTACCACCCAATATGGCAGTATTACTAGATCAGTCAGCCTAATGGTCAAACTTTTTTTTCCTTTTAACCTAAAGAATTGAAAAATATGTGCGTGGTTTGAATGAACAAACTTCTTAAAGAAAGCCCATCTCTCACTCACTCAAGTTTGAGACTCAATGTTTTTCTTTTCAATTTTTGATTTCACAAAAGTGGCAATTTTTTGGGCTGAAAAGACACATTTTATACCAAACGAAGAAAAAAAAAAAGTTGGGAAAACATGATTTTCCCAAAAAAATTTGCAAGAATTCACAAAAATTGCAAAATTTTGCCGCAAAAAATAGAATTAAAATCCTTGACAAGATTTAAACTTTAAAAGAGACTTAGACTTACATGGAGAGTGCAAAAGACAAGTGTGATTCTTGAGGGTGATTCTATGCCACCCATGAGTTCACCTTATGTACGTCATAAAGAGATGTTTGCATACGTAATAAAATGGGCTTTGGCATACGTCATAAGAAGTTTCTTCAGTTTTTGATGATTGCATGTGCTTTATTTTTTTGTCTTGTATGAGAAATGAAAGGATTGAAAGTCATGGTGGTGATTGCTCAAAATTCTTCAGAACCCACAAAAAAGAAAAGAAAAGTTGACATTATCTTTTTTATAGTACAATAAAAAAATAAAAAAAAAGTAGTTTTGTAGTTGACTGAATTGTCTTGTGTGAGTGAGCCTTCATGAGGAAGAGAGTTCCAGAGACAAAATTGACCAAAATGAAAAAAAATGAAAGATGAAAACACACACACACACACACACACACACACACAAACACTTGTTAACAAAATTGTTCACACCCAATGAAACCAAATCTAAAAAATGAATTCCATCAAGAATTTCAAATGAATGACAATCCCCACATCAACAACAATTAGCCATACTTTCCATCACTTTTGGTGGGGTGTGTGTGTGCATGAGAACTCCTTCCCCTCCCACTCCACTTTTTTTTTTAAAAGCATTGGGCAACAAACAGCCCAACAATCCATACACATAGGAAGAAAGAATAATGTTAAAAAATCTCTTCACCTTTAGATTTTTTTTCTTGAAAGAAACAAATTGGATAAGTATCTGGATTCTTATGTGCATACATGTGCTTACGTGTGTTGTACATCCTAATGGCCAATTGGAATGAAAAAAGCACCAAAGGTATTAAATAAGTAAAAATTGTTCCAAACGTGCAGGTTGTTCAACAAACAAACCGACATCAAAGATAACTTCTATGATTCAAAACACCAAAACTGACCCTACTCAAATATCAACATTGTAATCAACACACACCCAATTCAAGACATTAAGCATTCAAACCATTCTTTCTCAAAGAGGGACATTGTGTTAAACAAACACCCAACTCAAAAGTAACAACACCAAAACCAAACCCTAATACTCAAAGAGGGACATCCTTTGCAACAAACACCCAACTCAAAATTAATGACTCCAAAACCAACCCTAGTTGGAGAGGGACATTGTTTTCAACAAACACCCAACTCAAGATTAACAACACCAAAACCACCCATACTCAAAGGAGACATCATTTGCAACAAACAGCCATACACCCAACTCAAGATTAACAATACCTATGCATCAAAACACATGCAAAGTTGACAATACTTGAAAGTCAGGTAAACCAGGTAAATGACTAAGTAGGCTAACAAGAACCCACCACACCCACAATTTAGCAAACCCATGTGAAGCTGTTGCTTAAAAAGGATTTTTTTCACTTAAAATTTGGGAAAACCTGCCCTCCAAAATTCTTGACCCAAAACAGCAAACTCACACAAGCCATGGCATGTATGCATATCAATCAAATGGGTCACTTTACAAGAGAGTTTTATGCCTTTGCATACATACAATCTTTACAAACATTTGAAGTTCTCAAAAGATGTCACCACCCACTCCCTTCTCTTCTTTATGAATTGCAGGAAATGGGTTTGTTGTTCAGGCATTGGAACACTGCATTACAGAAAGCAGATATGATTTTGACTCTCAAATCCTAACCCTAATCTCCCCCTCTTCAAAGAGAGGGAAACCAACTCTACTCTACTCTACTAGCATTTTTTTAATCATTCCCATCTAGTCCCAACCGCCCATTTTATGGTAAATTTTTCACTCACAACCTGTTCTGAAGACCTACTTTTTTTCTTTGCAATTTATACAAGAGACTAAAAAAAAAACATGACCACAAGCTGCTGCCTTCTGTGCCCTAATTACAATCGCCATGTCCACCCTCACAATCCTTCAACATCATGCCGCTCCCATCAATTACAGTGGCGTTGTGGTGGTAATATTTAGTCGTGCAGTTTGTAAAAAACAGGGGAAGCAAATCCGGATTGTTCACTGCTGTGGCTTTTGAATCCTTTGACACGCCATTCTTTTTTATAAAATTGAAAAACAGAACTAACCCAAAGCAAATTGATTTCATGATCCACCACCAGCCACACTAATAATAATTTCCCCCTTTCTTTTTCCTCCTGCTTCCTTCATAATCCCTACTCTCGGGGTCGTGCAGACCACAGGGAGCTGAGTGCTCGCAAACGTGCAAAGTAATCACCCATTGCAAGAAGACCTCGTGCTGCTTGGCGGGTTGTCAAGATCCGATGCATTTGTTGCAAAGCCTGCTGCCGCAAATTATCTGCCTACCATCATGGCCAGCCCCACCCCAAGCTCAACAGAGTCATTCACAGTAGAAAGAAAAGAAGGGGAACAAAAGAGACGAGCCAAAACAAGGACCTCTTTCCTTCAAGAGGACCATGAACTGCAAAGGGTGTAAATTCATTGATTGTTATATAACTACCTGTCGCACAAAAGACTCAAGTGTGCCCAGTTTACCCATCGCCATTGCCATCTGGCCCATGTAATTTGCCACATTGGGTGATGAGCCCAACAAGCCGCCGGCAACTGTATCAGCAAGTGATTGCTGTAAAGCTTCCATTCCTTGTGAAAGTGCATCCTCTGCCTGCTGTGATGACTGTTGCAAGTTACAGATTCCGAGTAGTTGTTGCTCTGTCAATGGCTCAATTTGTGGTATCAAAATCTGCAGACTCCCAAAAAACAAACCCAAGACCCAATTTGCATTCTGAAAACTTGACATTATGTTATGTAATTTTTGTTACAGTTACTTACAGTTGAAAAAAACAAACTAGGTACCTACCTGCTTTTCTTCCACGTTGCTTGGTGGTCAGGCCATGACAAGTAAGACAAGACAAAATTTGGAGCTGGAAAAAAATCAGCACTAAATTATGCTTGTAATCAGCAGCATTCAGCAACCATTTTTTAATTTTTTCCCATAATGCACCTTGAGGAGTTCAGAAGGTCGAAAGCCACCCATCCACATAAAGCAGCGCTCAGCTGGTGTTCGCCACATTCCTGATACCAGGTGGAACACATCTGCTTTAGC
Source organism: Sphagnum contortum (assembly GCA_963920785.1). Taxonomy (NCBI): domain Eukaryota; kingdom Viridiplantae; phylum Streptophyta; class Sphagnopsida; order Sphagnales; family Sphagnaceae; genus Sphagnum; species Sphagnum contortum. Next base: position 3,551,155 of record OY987281.1, read on the forward strand.
AGCAACAGCCTTGAGGCGGAAGATATCATCATAATGTGCCATTCCCCCATCTACAAGCAAGCGTAACTCATTGTCAGCCACATGCGCATGCAATGCCGCACGAAGCTCACACATCTGTCGATGTTGCTCTTCCACCCATCTTCCATATTCCATATCAAAAGCAGCCGCTCCTGCCCACATAACCCATCACAAATATTTGAGATTTATATTGCATGCCTTGACTGTCACCATGCATTCAAGGGAAATGTACATTCAATTGCACAACTGCCCAAAACACAGGAATCTCATACAACAGATCATATAAAGTGGGTAACTCAAATGTACCTGGATTCAATGTGGCGACATTCACGCCATTCGTGCCACCACCAGAATGAGGATTCTGATCAATACCATACCCACCCCCACCCATGTAAAGACCCTGAAGCCACAAAACCTCCAGGGGTGGCTTTTCTCTTCTCAGACTCATACAGCTGAAAAATACCTTGGAAAGAAGGGACTTATGGAAACAAGTAGGGCACTACTACACCTCTTCCACAGAGTAGAGAATCGTGAAAGATGGAGAAAAACTCACTTGCTGCCGAGCTCTTTGAAGCTCCTGCTCAAGTTGATTCAACTTGATTCGGCTTGATTCAAGTTGTTGTACATATGCCTAACTCACCCAAGAAGAACAACTCCCCATGTTTGTCAATTCCCATAATCTCGATCCATGAAATGAACCATCCTAAGCTCCCATAAAACACACATGAAGTATTTATTTTTTCTGTGAATTAAGTTTCTGAAAACAACAAATTTCACCGTGTTGTGGTGGAACATGGGAATTGGAAGAAATGATGATGATGATGATCACCTTCTTTCGAAGCCGACTTTTGCGTGCAGCTTCACGATTTTGAGCAAGCCGTCTGAGAGCCTGCACACCAAGAACAACATAGAATTACAAAGAGCTTCATAAATGGCTCCATTTCAAACTAGCACACACAAATTACATAACAGACAGCAGAATTCTCAGCTTCCTGCTCCTGTGCATAAAAAAATGGGAGGGATGGAAAATGTTGATTGCCAAACCTTGGAGTCACCATTCCTTGCTGCTTCATGGTCAGACGTAGTTGAAACAACTGTTGCACCATGATGTCCATCATCTAGCTGCAACACAACAGTCCAAAAAACGATCAATGGAATGGAAAATAAGCAAGCAAATACCTTTGTGACAGAACCCAATATGGTGAGCGACTAAATGAATTTGCACAACTTGAAATGGCATAATTTTGCAAGAGAAAAGCGGGGAAAAAAAGAGAAAAAAGGATAGTAGATAGAGAACTTCTCGTATTACCCAGTTGTCTACCTTCGCATCAGCCTCCAAGTCAGTAGAAGTATCTGTTCTAGGACTGTTGTCTGCCATCCTGGAATCAATCTCTCTCTGCTTGGTACTTAAAAGAGGTGGAGTTGAATTTTGGGGCAACCCAAAACCCACTTGATTCTATGACAATAATGTATGTGCTGGAGAAATCGAGAAAAAATGGAGTGCTTGCTCGCTTGCTGGAAAGATTGAAAAAAAAGGTGTTGGGTGGTGTCACTTGTAACTGACTTTGGAGAATTTTATTGGCATGATTGCTGTCCCACACAAACCAGGTAAAATAAGAAGAATCCCAAGTTGAGAGTTTTATCACTTATAAATGAGCGAGAATTGTGTTGCGCTCTCCTCAATCACTTCAGCATTTTCCATGAGATGTAAACAATGTTTACTCAGACAACAATGTAGGTGTTTATGGTATCATCATCATCCTCTTCGCTTTGAAACCCAAACAAAAAATATCTAGAAATGAGCAAACTTTTAGAAAGAAAATCTCTTAGAGCTTGAGTTGTGGAGCCACAGCTCAAAATCTACAAAGGAACTGCATCAAGTTCTGGCCTTTTGTCTCAACTGTAAAGGAGTTAGTAGAGAGAGAGAGAGAGGAGAAGAAAGAATCAATCGCACATCAAAGCTCTCACATCAAACTCATGTACAGAAATCCAACGATTGCAATCCCTACAGAGGAAGTAGGAGAAAAAAATGGCTGCTGCATTAGTTCTTACTAAGTAAGGGTTGATGAGATTTCTAAATCGGATTTCAACAGGAGACCAGTGTTTCTAAGTACTACTCCACTCTCTGCAAGTTTCAGCTCATGGTTAAAGGAAAAAAAAGCTCTAAGCTGAGGATTGCAGACCTGATGGGTACTCAAAATCAGCTAAGCTGAGGTTCTGCAGAGCTCATGGGTACACCAAAAAAAGAGGCTAAACTGAGAATTGCAGAGCTCATGGGCCTAGACAAAAAGAAGCTAGCTCTACCAAAACTGATTCCTTTCTGAAAAGAATTTTGCCAGAAACCAGCTTCTTCAGTAGAAAAACAGAAGAAAGAGATGGGAAATAGTGGGCATTCAGCTCTACACAAGGGTAAGAGAAATGCCAAAAGGGCGTGGGGGGGGGGGGAGGAGAGGGAGAATAAAAGAGATCTAGGCAGGATGTAGGAGCTCCTCCACCTTGAGGTTTTCTTGGTAACAATGACCCCTCTTCTTCTTGCAGCTGTTGTTGCTCAAATTTGGAACGGTTTGGCTGCTGATCAAGCTCTCCTCTACTTGTGCCCATCACAACCAGCTAAGAAAAAACAATACCCACCCACTCACTCCCCCAAAGCCAAAAAACAAACCAACAAAAGAACCCACAAGTCCAGAAGCTTCTTTTCACTCCATCTCCCTCAAAAAGCCCAAGTTTTCAAACTTCTGTCAAACGTCCTGTGAGCCACCAGGAGCTCTCCTGTGAGAAAGCAGCAAGTAGCCATCCATCCACTCCCACTCTCACTTCTCCCTTGTTGTTGTTCCTTTCCTCCAGGGCATGCAAATGGGTTCTGTTGGGTAACCTCCTCCTCCTCCTCTTCTTCTTCTTCTTCTTCTTCTCGCTCCCTTTAGTCCCACTTCGCACTCTCCTGAATTTTCCTATGAAGGGGAGTAATATACAAAACAGAGAACGGGAAAAGAAAAGAAAAAGAAAAAATCTATCTGTTATTTTACTTACAGCTGCTGCAAATCTGCAACTCACTGGCAAGAGCCCACCAACAATTACTCCCCAAGGGAAAGGAATAAGGGGGGGGGGGGGGGTTGCAGCAACAAAGACAAGGGAGAAAAAAGAATTAAAAACAAAAGGAGCAGGAGCACAGGCTCCTACAGGAGCAGCAGCAGGAAGAGGAGGAGGAGGAGGAGCAGGAACAGCAGCAGTATGGTCAGAAGTACTCAGAAACTTAGAGCTTCATAGTCAGATCTGCTCTGCAACAGAGTTGCTTTTACAGCCTACCCACCAAACAAAATCCCTCTTAACATCCAACAATCCAAAACGGCGACCATATTGGGTTGGCTCCAAATTTGGCCAACACTAGTAGGCTACTACTGGAAGCTCTCGTCTTCTCTCTTCCCTTTTTCTCTCTCTCCCTCTCTCTCTCTCTCTTCGTTTGTTTGTTTGTTTGTTTGTATGTCTGGCTGCTCCTGTGGAGAAGGGGAGGGAGTGTGGGGGCCTCGGGAGGGGAGGGGAGGGGAGGGGAGGGGAGGGTCCAAGCAAGCAAAAGGGGCACTAGTGTACCACGTGATGTGTCTGCCCTAAACTGCCGTACTCTCTCTTTCTCATCACAAAATTTGCACTGTAATTAAAGCACCCAACTTTACCCCTACCCATTTCCTCCCCTCCCCCCCCCCCACCTTCAGTTTTTTACCCTTTAACCCTACCCCCACCAAAAATAATAATACTAATAAATTTGTATTATTATTATTATTATTATTTTATTTTTTGAAAAAAAAACTTAACTCAACTCCACTTGACTGGAGTAAACTAGACTCAACTCAACTAGATTAGACTCAACAAAACTTTGCTTAGAGCTAACAACTTAGGAGAGGTTTTTGTAGTGGCAATTGAGGAGGGTGGCTTACACAAAGGCAATTTGCCACTCCCCACTCTTGGAGGGAGGGAGGGGAGTGGGATCCTTATGTATCAGCTCCCTTGGATGGGACCATAAGGTGATCTGAACCATCAGATCATGTCGTTTGTTACGAATGGGAAGGTGCCAATACTAAGACTAGACTAGATCGATCCGGCAGCTAGCCATCCATTTTGCTTTGCTTGCTTGCTTGCTTGTTTAGTACATTGTTACCGTTGTCCATGCGTTCATTCTTTGGCTCTGCCCCCTTTGGGAAGAGACTACACATTGATGAAGGATTTAGGCTCGGTCCCTTGTTACAATTGACATTGTGTTCGTTTGTTAGCCTTGCGCACAAAGGCAAGGATAGTGTGTTTAGATTCATTATAGAGTATTATTGCAGCTTAAGGGATTTTTTGGGCCCTAGGTAATAATAATAATAGGTCTCTTTTTATATGAGGAATTTTATTTTTTTAAAGATGGTATTTTGGCTTGTGTTGAAGCTTGAGATTAGTTACAGAGTTATAATATCTTGAAGGATTTTGGTTTTGTTTTAGAGGATTGCTTTGAAGAATATATCTTTGCATGGTGAAATATTTGAGTTTCCATAATCCTTCTTTTGCCTTAAGAGACTTGTTAATGTGAATGGCAAGGCCATAGTGTGACACACACACACACACGGCCCTTGTGTTTTTGTTTTTTTTGGGGTGGCTTTGGCGATTGTGAAGAGAGTGCATATTGGCATAGGATTTGTGCTGGATCCCTCGTTAGGTATGTTTGTTTGTTTGTTTGTTTGTTTGCTGGCTGGCTCTCTGCCCATTGGGAAGAGATTACGCATTTGTGTGTAAGATTTGGGTCCAGTTTGTTTGGCTGTGGCCACTGGGAAGAGACAAAAGAGAGGCAACTTGGTCCTTTATTACAACTGTTTGGTTTGTTGGCTCTGTTCATTTGGGAAGAGATTATTGTTATGCATTGGTGTAAAGATTTGGGCACAAAATTTTGGCTCCAATTTCACCCCATGTTGGCATTCACATATAACAATTTGGCCATGACATTTTCCTTTGAACTTGACGACCCTATGTGTGGTGCATATGGATGGATGGATGGATGACCATGTTCCTCAAATTTGTCCCAACACCTCCTAACTCAATTTAACCATACCATATTCCTAAGAGAAGAAATGGATGGAATGAGCCAGGGTTTTTCTTTTTTTTTTAATAATTTTTATGGTGGGGGTGGCCACGAGGGTGAATTTTCTCAATTCTTGGTGGGAATTTTTTTTCTCAGGAATTTTTTTTCCTTAATTTAAATTTTAAAAAATTGGTTAAATTTGGGAAAAAAAATCTCGGGAATTTTTTTTTCTTAATGTAAGTTTTTTAAAAATTGGAGAAAAAAAAATCCAAACTTCCAAAACCACAAAACTGAAAATTATTTTTATAAGAAAATCCTGGATGTTGTTGGGATATGTGAAGTTTTTTTTTAACGGAATGGAATGCGGATGTGTGTGTGAGTCCAGACTTCATCCTGACTTGTGAAAAAGAAACGGATTTGAAATGTACTTGAACATGATGGGTCCATCCGTCTGTCCATCCGTCAGTGAGTCGGGTGTCCAGAGTTGAAGCATTTCGTGCAAAAAAGAAAGAAAAGAAAAGAAAGGGATGGAGGGATAATGTATGTACATGATATGTGTCAGTTTAGTCCGGACTCCAGACCGCGCAGACCGATCATGGAGAATAAAAATGGATGGGGATAGATAGATATGTATATGCACCACATCCGACTCCTACTACAAAAAAGAGAGCCGGACAACAAATCCGTCCAAAAATGCCAAACCTTTGTGTGTTCGCCAGTCTGCTAGCTGCTTACTGGTTACTAACTCGATCAGTCTGAAACCCAAAAAATCTGTCCCATCCGAACTGAGCCGGACAAAATGCATGTTTGAATGAATCCCCCCATACCCCCCCCCCGGGCCCTTTTCCTTTCTGCTTCACATTCGATTTACTTAATTACAACAACCGAACATAAACTTTTTCCTCCTTCTTCCGACTGTGAAATTATAACCCCTTTGATCCCTCGAATATGATACCCAACCGATGGGCACTTATATACATCTATTATGTACATTATAAGGCCTTTGATCGCTCGAATCTGATATCCAACGGACGGACGGACGGAGGGCACATATATATATATATATATATATATATATATATAATTATGTACACTAATTTTCATCTAATCATTATCATAATTTATTGCGTATATTTTATATTTGAAATTGATTATATCACAATTTAAAAATTAATTTTGTTGTCAAATTGACAATTAAACATCACATTTTCTTTTAAGGTAAAAAAATTTCTTTAAGGGATGAAACCCACAAAGTTTCTGTTTCTATCCATCATTTTTTTTTTCCCACAAAATTTATTAAAAAATGGATGAAACCACAAGTTTAAGTTTCTCTAGCCATCATCAAAAGTTAGTCGAAAAAAATATATACAAAATGGATGAAAGTCTAGGAACAGATGACAAATTGTTCATGTACTCCATCCAACAAATGTTCAACAACAACAAGAGGAGAAAGGAGGAGGAGGAAGGAGGAGGAGTAGCAGCAACTTTGTACATGCTTTTTTTTATCCCCTTTCCCATTGCTTTTAGTTGGGCATCACCAGCACACCAGATCCCAGGTGGCTTCTGCTCATTTGCCTATGGCACAGCCAGGAGAAAAAGTGATGGATGGATGAGACAACTTTTCACTTTTCTGTTCATACTCTTTTTCTTTTTTTTTTTTCTTTCTCAATTTTTAGTTTTGAGTTGTATACCTTACACAGAATATAGTAATTAATAAGTGCATGCAATTTTTTAATTGGGTTTTTCCTTTTTTTAATTAAAAAGAATTTTTTTTCCTTTTTTTTTCTTTTTTTTTGGGGGGTTCTAACTGACACTTTCAAGTGAGTGTTTTTGGGGTTGTTCAATATAATGAGTAGATATTGTTCAATAGATTATATTTTATAATAATAAATTGTTTTTACATAAAATTCTTCTGACTGACACTTTCAATATAATGAGTAGATATTGTTCTTCTGTAAAAATGTGGAATTTTTCTTTCCTTTCTGGCTGACACTTTCGAGTTAGTGTTTTGAGTTGTTTGGTGCAATGAGTAGATATATATATATATATATATATATATATTTTTTATTCTTTATTTTAAAAAAAATTAATTTGGGTTTTTTTTTTCTTTCATAATAATGCAACTCCCTTTCTTTCACATGCTTCCAAGTGTGTGTTTTGGGTTGTACCATAATACAAGGGGCAGCTTCAACACATGTGTGTAGAATAATTAATAAAATCCTCGAATCTTTTGGAGATATTTTAAAATATATTAAAAAAGGATTCTCTATTTTCCTTCACAAAATCCAATAATTTGATATTTTAAAAAGATCGTTATGATTGTAATAGTAATATGAACTTATAAAATAGTTTTGATAATTCAAATGATACCTTTTATATAATAGTTGCACCTTCAAATTAAATGTTTGCTTTCAATCATGTTACAAGTCAACATTCATAACATGAGCTTAATCCCAAAATATTGAGACAACAATTGAACCAAAACTATGCATGAAAGTTGTTCAAACTCATCAAACTTACTTCACTATTTCCACTAAGAAACAAAAAAAATTGATATTGTTTGCATTTGGTTTCTTTTAATCCTTTCATTTCGGATCTAGATAAAAACATTTTCACTTTTAACTACTTTCTCATTAATCTATCGAAGCAATCTTGCAACTTCATGGACGTGTGCAATCACTATTTGTATGACTATCATTTGGATCCAACAATAAGGTTTATGACTCCAAAACTTGACAAGCTTTTCTTACACGAGGCCGGCATGTTCCACAATCTTTCAATTGAATGGCCTCAAAAGATCTAGTGGAATTGTCTTTGCAAAAAGTATTGAATGTTTTCACATTCTATGGTGACTAGAAGGATACCGACTTAAGATTATAATCATCATCAATTCATTAGCCTATGATGCTCCCACATATAATGGGATGAAATTAGTATTAAATTAAGTACTAAACAAATTGATATTTAGATAAAAGGTTTGAACTTCATTAATTGATGTTTAGCTTCACAAAATCTAAATACATACTTGATAGAGTAGCCTTAAGTCTTTGCATCAATTAAATCATATGAAAAATCTCAAATGGCCTCTTTTATTCATAAGCAAGCAAGAATGGGCTTTTCATCTAGTAAGGATAGGATGAAGAGCTACAAGTAAAATGTTAAATTGTCATTTTGTTACCTTCTAAACATGGACAATAAACAACTTTGAAAGCCAATCCCACAATTTGATGATGCACTTTTGACAAAATAACAAAATTTAATTTAAAATGCAAAAAAGGCATTCACCACAAAATGTTCAAATGTTTACTTGATATTCAAAATAGAAATAATGATTGCTTCTTTGTAATAACCCATTAACTGTGTGGTGAAACAAATTATTGTGTACATTTCCAATAGGTTGATGCTCAAATTATGTTTTAAAGATTTCAATTGGATTGAATAGTGTTTGATGTTTTGCATTTTTTAAAGCAATTATTTACTCAAATATGAGTAAATATCATTAAGTTGGAACAATAAAAATAATGTAATATGATCTTCATACTCCTATATTCAAATTCACTATTAACAACTTGAAATAAAAATTTTAAAATGTCAAGCTCTAACAAGTGATTTTTCTTAGTATTGTTATTGTTACATAAGTCCAAGGTGGAAATTTGAAAATTCAATGTAATTGATTAGCTTTATTTGGAGGGAAAAGTTACACAACTACCTTAATAAGGTGGTTCCAATATGTGGGTTGTACAAGTGAAAAAAAATTACAACTCCCATTGTAATTATTTCAATATAATTAAATTAGTCCATTTTGAAATGAAATCCATACTAAAATATATATGCCCTTGTTCAAAAAAATATTCAAAATTAGCTTAAACCTAAAGAACTATAATTTCAAACCTCACAATCATATGAACTGTATTTTTGACTTTCAATAACAACATTAAAAAAAAATTATATAATTAAACCCAACAACAAATAAAAATGAAAAAATCCCCCTTGATTTCAAGCTCTAAATTGTGTGTGTGTGTGCATATGAAAAAAAATCTTTCTTTGTGTAACAAGAAATAATTTGACTTGTATTTTGACCTATAAATACAAGAGAAGATGGAAGCAATCTAATTGCAATTGAAAAACACATAGAAAATATGTGCATGATCACAAAAAGGAAGATTCCATTTCATCACAAAGGAAAGGAGAGCAATTTTCCCATGGTTTTTTTCAAACCAAGGTTTTTCAAAAAATGTTATCCAAAATGATACAATGTCTCTAAAACAAGGAAAGCCTAATGTGCCAATATCTAATGAATTAAACTTGTTATATAACTAGCAAACTCCATATTGAGATTATCAAAAGCCTATTATTTCATCTACATTAATTTGTCCAATATTGATTTAGGAAGGTTTGAAAGTAACAACTTTTCCTAATTGAGATTATCAAAAGCCTATTATTTCATCTACATTAATTTGTCCAATATTGATTTAGGAAGGTTTGAAAGTAACAACTTTTCCTAATTGAGATTATCAAAAGCCTATTATTTCATCTACATTAATTTGTCCAATATTGATTCAGGAAGGTTTGAAAGTAACAACTTTTCCTAATTGCTTACTTTTGTGCTGACTTTACACTTGGAAGTACCAAGTGAAAAAATCTTTGAACCAATTTAACCCATTCTTGGTGACTTGCTGGGCAACTTTAACCCATATTTAAATACATTTTGATGGTCCAAGACAAAGTGATGCAAAGGCAATGGGCTTTAGGGTTTTTTTACATAAAAGCCCCCTCTTTATGGTTTTTTCTTTTAAAAGTTTAAGACTTTGTGTAAGTTTTAAAAACTCCATTTTTCCACCTAAAATGTCTCACTATGGACGAAAATAGCACAATCCTTATTTCCTCCATATGTTTCATGGTCATTTGTGATGTGGAGACAATATTTGGTCCATTGCATCAACTTACATGGTGTCAACATAGTGGAATGAGAATGATGGTCATCCTTATATTCAATATGTGAGGGATAGTAGTTTAATTGTCAAATTCTGATCTAAGCCAAATTTGCAATCAAGAACTAGAATATTTAGCCAAATTTGGCTACAAAAAAAATATGAAACAACCTTTTATGTTCTAGTCTAGCTACTTGAACCAAATATAAAAATTTGGTTTCTTTGGGTAAAATTTGGTGATTGGAAATCCCAAAAAAATCACTTCATTTTTAAAATTTTCAACATTTTTCTTTTGGTTGGTAAGGTCCATATAATGTTTACAAGAAAAGAAAAGGTAGTGTGTCAACAAGATGGAGGACATTAAATTAGTAATGGGTCCTTATAAGTACCATATATATTTTTTCTTTTTTTTTGTTTGCCCTTGACCCAATCCATCTTTTTGAAAAACGCATGATAACAAAATAAAAAAATTGGTTCCTATTATGGATACATTGGGTTTGTAATAGACATTAAGAGGCATAATGTGCCTCCTAGTGTCCATTACATGCCCAAAGTGTGTATAATAAGACACAAAATTTGTAAATGGTTAGCACCAAGATGTGTCTAATCATCACCAAGCACATCTTAGTCATACTATTGGGGAAAAAAAGAAACAAACAATACTCTTGTATTATCTACAATAAGGACCCATTGTTTTTAACATTCATCATCTAGATTGTCATGGTGGTTTTTTTTGTAGTTCATGCATGCATAATGTTGATTTCCAACATTTTTACTTCTTGTCTAAATTACATTCCACAAACATTAACTTCAATTAACACATGAGAGGAAGCATTTTATACAAATACAAGTTATCCTATCTTTCTCAAGGTTAAATAATGACGATACATTGATTTGATCTAATGATTTTCTTAATGATTAAAAGTATAACTATTATTGTGAATGTGTTTTGTATCACAATGAGGACAATTGAAACCTTTTTTTTTTAACAATTGATAACAAAAACCACAAAGGTTCAAGCTTTACAAGGTTTTCGTTATGATAATCAAGTTTTCATTCTTGCACAATCTATTAACTTGATGTAATATAATTGTGACAACTCTTGGATCAAACCCAAAATTTTAGCCTTCGTTTTATGTGAATGATTTTTCCTTAAATTGAGAATTTGGCATCAAAACAATGCCATATAATCAACCATTTCCTTATTGAATTTTTAGGTTTCAATTTTAATCTCAAACACTTTAAACTTTTAGTTGGTAGGAATGTTCCATTATGGCTTGGGTTGGTTTTCAAAACTTCATGTAAAGTGTTTAGTTCACACGTGGTGGAAAAATGTACCACTTTTAAAAGTAATTTGTTTCATTAATAGTCAAGCTCACTCACATCAATCAAGCATTTTCCATAGATTGTTGAAGTTTTGATGAGGTGGATTTAAAATTTCATAGCATCATTAAGATTCATAAATTTTGTGAACCAAATATACATGTGGTTTGACATAACTTTAGGTTTATTGAATGGTATCAACTATCAACACAATAAAATTTTGATTATGCAATAACAAAATTCGGTAAGTCTATGTTACATTCACTAGTTTTTTATGACTTACATGATGGTGTAAAAGTTTTGGGATGACTAGGATGAAGTTGTGATTTGTTTTAGATTCACTTATTGATCATTTCAATTGCATAATTAGACAAGGAGGGTGGTTGGTGTAATTTGAGCCAAAACTAAATCATAGATTCAACCATGGTCTACACTTTAAATGGGAACATTGACCTCCCCATATTATATTATGCATGTCTTCATAGGAATTGCATGCTAGTGCCATTTTGCCAAAAGTTTCAACTAAGACCCTTTCCCAAAATTGGGACACATAAATGTTTGTTGGTTTTGGAAGTTCATTACCTTTAGGACAAACCACTAATATGAACATGTAATGCCACTATTTTGTAACCTCGCATAGATCTTTCATTTTGTGTCAATATCTTTAATGAATCACCAATGTCAATTTTAATTGACATTCTACATGGTCAGAAGTCAATTTGGCACCTTTTGTAATAACCTTTCAAACCTTTTTAACTTCAAAAAATAGTTTTTTTTTTTAAATTCAAAATTTTTAATGTCTTTCCAATATATATATTATCAACCTAATTCAATCAAAACATGTTTTGACTAGTGTTGGGTGATGGTTTTCATTTTTTTTAAAAATCACTAGTTTTGATTCTTTAAAATGAATATGATAAAATGGATGGTTTTTTTTTTAATTTAAAAGATAATCAACCTAGATATCATTTTTTTAATCTTAAAAATTAGCGCACTTTTGGCTTTTAATAACATTGAAGTATCTATAATTGATATTCTAAAAATATTTTATTAAAAAATAACATTTAAATTAAAGAAAAATTGTAATTCATGAAAATATAATGCTCATATATTTCAAAAAGATATGTAATTATTTTTGTCTCCAAATTTTCTTTCTTGTTAAAATTTCATGAACCTTTAAATTTATTTTATTCATCTTCTGAATCAACTTTCATTTTTCAATAACTCCACAAGGTTAGTAAAGACCTCCAGCCAATACTAGAATCATTAGGCCAATCGTTACTCACAAATATCAACATTTAAAATTTATCAAATTGAAGTCAACATCTTTTTAAATTAGTAAATATTTTAACAAGTATTGAAAAGTATTATGTCCATTTCAATTTGTGATCCCACAATGCCCATTATTTGACAAGTAAAAAAACTAACAATGGGAATCATAGATTCCTGTTTCCTCCACCATGATAAACGACATTGTAAAGGACATTCCTTTACATCCATTTGACATCATATGAATTATATCAAAAAAACATTATTGACAAACTTTTTAGCTAGTTCACTTATGCTCATAGTTATCTCAAAAATATCCAAATTGTAATCCTCTTCATTTCCTTGGCTCACAAAACCACTTTCAAATTGTAGTAATGAACCCAAATGATGACATTTTGAAAAGGCATACAAAATAAAGATTTTCTATTACACTTTTCAACAATAGTAACATCTTCATGGCTAATGAATGTCAAAGACATTAGATGAAAGTTTATATATCTAGGCTTTAACATCAATTAAACCATATTACGAGATTTCTTTTTCAAGCTCATCATTATGATAGAATGTAATGCATCACTTAATAACCATTGACCATGGAATTGGTTCAAAATACAAGTTGTCACAATAGAAAAAAAGATATCCACAATGATTTGTGTGAAATGTGCCATGTTAAATGAGACAACACATGCCTTGTAACTCTCATTCCAATTTACATGTTTTAACACAAATTATTTTTTTTGAAATTCTAAAAACATTTCAAACATAATGATTTTGTTTGTAAACCTGCAAAAAATTACAACTACATTTTAATATTAACAAAGTAACAAAAAATAGTGTAAAAAATAAAGGTTAAAATTGAAATAATACCTAGTTTTTACTATTTAATGTTGAATTTTCCTAGGCACAAACTATAACCAATACAATTTTTTGTCCATTCACGTTTGCCCTTCCTCAAATTTTTGGGTCAAGATATATAATTCTAACAATCTATTTGAATATATTTTTGTAGAAATGTGATTAAGTCCTTTACAAACTTTTTTCATCTATTAATGTTGCATATTGACATGCCTTAGGAAAAACATGTTCAAAACAAGTTCTTTAAAAGCTTCTTTTGAACCCAAGATTTCACAACCTACAATGGAATTGAAGGCTATAATTACAATGTTTAAATTTGATCCTTCATTTTTCACATATACATTTTTTTTGCTTTAAATCATACTAGTCCAATACATTTGTCAAATCAAAGCCAATGTTTGACCATATGTTTTTGTTGTTTCAAATAATCTAATGGCTATATGTTTAGATTGCGAATCAAGACCTAAATATTTTATTACAAGATTTTTAAAGAACATCATGTGCTTTCTTTGACATTTATAATTCAAAGTTGGGAATATAGTAAATTCAAACTTTGTTCAAATTAGTAGAACATCAATTTTTTTTGTTTTCTTAGTTAAAATAAATTACACATGTGATCCTAATAAGAAAATTGCATGAGGGAGAGATCAAATTAGGGAGAAATGCCACATGTTTCAATCATACGTTTTTCATAAATTGAATTGGTTATTGGATGTTCACAATTAAAAGGCTGAGATCTTGAAAAAATTCTTTTGTTACACACCATTCTTTTTTAAAAGACCTATTCCACCCCAAAAAAAATTTGCATTTATAGATATTATAACTTATTTTGGTTGGGTTGTTTTTCCAATGGATTTCTCAATGAATTGTTAATTTTTTAAAAAAATTAATTATTGTATGTTGTGTATTCAGATGTTTTTGCAAAAGTATCATATAATGATATTAATCTTTTTTTTTTCCTTGGACTAAATGCACATACTTTATTGTTACAACAAAATATATTACACATCATTTGTGCATTTTTACCATCCACCTCATAATCATCATTCGCAAAAAAATTATTTTTTATTGAACTAATATTATAAACTTTCCAAAATCTTATTTGCGAACATAATTTTACAAGGATTAATTTGTCCTAATTTTAAATTATTATTATTATTGGATTGCAAACTAGGTAATACTTCATATAAATCTCCCCCTCATTTCATTTGTTTATTGTAATTTTATAATTATATTCTCATCTTCACTAAACTCATCCATTTTTTACAAGCTTTATGTTACTAGAACATAAATTTGCCTAAACACATAAATGGTATGCTAATGTTTTACCTAAGACAACGATTTACAAGATTTTATTTTATGTCAAGTTTACATAATTATTTAATTCAATGTTTCGAAAAGTTGGATCGGGAATATGTGAAAACTATCTAATTTTCACATGCAACAGTCTTCAAGTCTTAAGCCCTATTAAGAAGAAGCCAATTGTTTTTTTAAACATCAATAAAAATTTATCATTCATTCTCCTTTTGCCCTAATGCAAGTGTAAATGAAGGCAAACCCATTCTTGGGTGGTCCCATTAAGAATATCATACCCCAAATTTTTTAGACCCATCCAACTTTAAGACAACATAGGACTCATTTAAAGAAAAAAATTTCCATTCAAAGTTTATATCAAAAGATCACCTGTGTCATGTAGAATTTGAAACTTCAATCAAAAATTGAAATTTCAATATTTCAAATGAATAGTCAAAGAAAAAGTTTCAAGAAAGTAACATTTGGGGTTCCTTTGTTCATGAACACAAAAAAAACATGTTTTTTCATTTTAAAAAATGCTTTTAGGAGGGCTTCAAATAATCATATTTTTAATTTGTTTAATAGATAGTGGATTTAAACAATTGCAATCTTTTGAACAATTTTCAAAGGCTAGGACTTAGCCTTGGGAAATGGACCCATGGTTTAACTCTTTACCTTACTTGAGGTTTAGGGTCAAGGTGGCTATCTTTCAATTGGTTATATCTTGTTAGAAAATCAACAATTCAATTAATTTCATAGTCTTCACAAGAGGTGATAATTAGTGTTTTGTGTAAATGATTTAGGACTTACATTTTATGTAAATGTAAATGCCATATATATAAATGTAGGTGTAAAAATAAAAATTACATTTAGATGATTTTAAATGTTCATGTAAAATAACATGTAAAAACATGTCATTTCTTTGGAGGGGGTTGGGTTTAGAATGTTTTTGGTGATAGGACAATCAAGCGGCCCCTTGTACTAATTTTTTTTTTTTTTAAAAAATTGTGTTTTGGAATGCATAACAATTAATTAAATTTATTAATATGAATCATAATAAGTACCCAAGCTCTTGTAAAGTCTTAAGCCAAAAATGATGATGAACAAAGTTAAAATAAAAATTCTACTCAAGCAATGAGGTGAAACAAAATGCATTCAAGAATTGTGCATTGCATCACAATTTGTCCCATATACATCCTTAGCCCAAAAGTTTGCTCTTGTATTGTATATAGGTGATTAAAGGGATGTATTATCATAGTCCCATATTGATAAAAAAATGTTTCATTTGAGGAATATTAAAAACACCATGGTATATATATTTTGAAAAGGACCAAATCAAAGTGGCCCATCTCATGAAGAAAACATTGAGCTTTGGGATGCACCCACATTTGCATGTATCAATTAATTAATGTGGATTACAAGTAGATACATTTATTAAAGATATATAATATATACACTACACATCTAAGAGCATTTCCAAGGCATCATGTAATTATATTTGACAAATATTTACATTATTCTCATATAATTGTAAATGATATCCACTTACACAAAATTTACATAGTGTACATATGACTATTAATATTTACATGCACAACATTGGTGATAACTTATCAATTTCATTATGAGAACTTGCTTGAAACCCTAGGTGAGTATCATGGGGATTTTGATACCTACACAACATCAATTTTGACCCTTCAATCCTCTTTTTAAAAAGCTTGGACCTTTAGGGAATTGAAACACCCAAAGTGAGAGTGCAATCACAAAGGTGAGAATTTCTCCTATTCAACAAACTCCTTGTTAATGCCAAAATGTTTAGCCTCGACTAATAACCCTTTCCAAGGGTTGGGGCCCTATTCACTCCCACACACCTTTCACTTGGTTTGTGAATGTTTCATTTCCATTCACTCATGCCCTATTTTAGGCTTGACTTGTTTCCTTTTTCTTGTCCAATTTTGGTTGCAAGCCTGAAAGTACGGTCACAACAAGATTCATGGTACCTATTATTCTCTATTGGTCCATTGTAATGTGTATGAAATCATGAATTTAAGCCAAGTTAATTCATTAATGTCAACCATCTTATCATTTTTAACCTTTTAAAAATTGCCTACATTTTATGAGACAACATCACAACTTTTTTATGTTTGGCATGTATGGGTTCATTGATAGAACTTTGCCATATTAATTGTAAAATAACATCATTGTGTATTTATCCCAATTAGCATTCTAATCCAAACATTCCATGATGAAATAAGAACACTCCAATTCAATCAATTTGAACCAAAAACTTAGGATTATTACATGCAAGTGCAATATTCTAGTTTTATCAAGGTTAATGAAATTTGTTTTGTTTTGACTTGCTATACTATTGAGAATTGATTGAAGAGTCACTCCACTACGTGCAAAGATACTTTATGGAGAAACACAATTTAGATAAGCTTTTTTGTTGCACATTGGTATCACAATCTTCATAAAGTTCAAGGAAGAACAAGGCTTGTCAAGCTACTTTTGAGGGTACGCATGAAGGTTTAACATTACCCAAAGTGTTTCATACTTGTTTGTGTTGAAATTGCAATTGGTCTTATGTAGAGAGAAAAAAGAGAGGAAAGGTTTATTGCTCCAAAATGGTGACCACTTTGAACATGAAAAATAACCCCACTACATCAATTCGAGTTCATTAGGGCTTTCCAAGAATTACAAGTGCACACATAAATGGTCTTGTCATTTCCTTCTTCTTATTAACGAATATTGATTATCATAAGACACCAATGGGTTTTTATTCTTCGTTTCCTCCAATTTTGTGATGTAGCCAACTTGTTATGGCTTCATCTTGTTATGGATGATCAACAGCAACATTACAGGTATATGCTTGATAATTGTAAGAAATGTAAGAAACAATTAAAGAATGATGTTGTGGTATGACATTATGGTGTGTCATGAGGAAGAGGAAGTGAGCAACAAGAGAGTTGCTGGACTGAGTGTTGGATCCAATGTGACAAATATATGACAACTTTTGACAAAGCCAGATTGAGTGAGAATGCCTCTTCCCCTCAACAATGGTATGAGACCCATTAATGAATTCCTTGATTAGGTTGTATCAGAGTGATGAATTCAATACAAATGTGAAATTCAATTTAGCATATGAATAAATTTATAATTTGATGCTTGCAGGTTTGCAAATTGTGAGTTATGAGCTGCACACTTGGTGACCTATGTCTCATGAGCTTCAATTTTCATGGGAAGATTTTATGACTAAGTATATGGCTAAATGATAATTCATCAAGGCATGCAATTATAAGCTTTCTAGTCTCAGTGCATTCCTCTTGACATTCAGCATCCCAGGTCATGCTTAAAATTGTCCAAGATATTGAAAACAAAAGTTTCAAACCTGCAAGTTATGTGGAAAACACCAATAACATAAATTTGCAATTCTGAAATTTTCTGGACTATCATCATTTAACTTTTTTGCATTTTTGAAATTGCAGCCAGATTTTGAAATGCCCCTGTTACAAAACTATGGGTTGGTGAGATTAGCTTATATATGATCTCCATTCAGATTCACTTCTCTGTACCTAGTGAGCATTGCAAAACTCAATTCCATAATGTGAAAGTTAACAGAGTTCTTTCAAATGAATTCTTGGTGTATTTCACTCCCATACCCACTACATAATCTCAATTACACAACTGTGATATTGGCCAAAATAGGGTTACCACTAACAGCTCTCACAATGGCAAGATAACATACTAAGGTAATGGCCATTGGGAGGACCCGGCTGAGCTGTGAGTGACTGGGAGCTGGGTCTGACCAATGGTCATTATTTGACATAATTGGCACAACTCAGGAGATTCTACCACATCATTAAGAAACTTTGCTGATTATTTGGTAGACCTCACAATGTTCCATATGCCAGTTGCATACATTTGAAAGAGCAGTTGACCCTAAAAGTCAAGGGTAAAGGGCAGAATCTCTCCTGGATGACAATTACAAACCTATGTGAGGACCATTTCCAAGCAGTGTCACAACTTCAATCAACAAGATGAGGGATGTTGAAAACACCTCTAAGTGTCCAACATTGACCTTGAAGGTATCAACTAACAATGTGAGCCATGTTCATGAAACACAGTGAAGATCTTGGGTTGCCTGATCTCGGGTCCTCAACACTCCCCCCCAACGAGAAGGTCATGACCACTATAGCACTTTTTTTCTACCTTGATCAAGTCCAGGGCTTCTTGGTGCTGCTGATACCAGTAAGAGTGTTCCTTGTGTTCATTCCCAGTCATCAAACTTGTTTTTTGATGGAGCCAAAAACAAAAAGGAGAAGAAATGTGGGTCATCAAGACAAGGTGACGACAATCACGACTACAGGGTGCTGTTCAGATAGACGAATGTTCCGATCAGGCCAACAATGCCAAACGCAATCGCAACAGGAAGCCCTGAACTGCAAAATCACAAAATCAATCAATTTATGTCAGGTTAAACTAAAATAATAAAGTTCCTCTTTGAGAGCCTTAGCTTGAAATGATCTTCCACCTCAGCTCTTAGGTTTGATTACCTCACCCCCCTATGGCTTCATCAAAACAAACTGCTGTCCTCCAAAGATCTTGGGGAATAGGACAGGCTCAGTAAAGCTCAACCTCTACTCCATGATGTTGTGCTTACAACAACATTAAGAGTTGCAGGGATTTGTGGTACATGTTAGAGAATGCAGGCAAAAAAATGTGCTCAAAAGTAAGGGCAACACATGTGGAAAAGACTGCATAGACTGAGTCACAACATATCACTGGCAACTGATATGGTACTATTTCTCTATCCCAAGCTTTTGTTTGTGATGAGTGTTTATAGAAATCTTGGATTGAACATAGCAGAGCTCTGGTGAACTCCAAAGAAGGAAGACATAAAAAGGGAACAAACCCAAGTGCCGAATCAGATTTCTTGATCTCCTCTTTGCGAGCCTTCCGAACACGTACATCATTAGCATTCTTGGCCACAGGCAGTTCATACGGTTTGAACCTCCTTTTTGGTGCTGCACATACTGCACACA
The DNA here is from genome assembly GCA_963920785.1 of Sphagnum contortum. Classification (NCBI taxonomy): domain Eukaryota; kingdom Viridiplantae; phylum Streptophyta; class Sphagnopsida; order Sphagnales; family Sphagnaceae; genus Sphagnum; species Sphagnum contortum. The sequence continues at coordinate 3,570,933 of OY987281.1, forward strand.
CACAACCCCAAAACAAAGATGTTCAGTTGAGTAGAAAAGCAAACTAGTGACTTGGATCAAAAGATGCAGCTCAATTCACAAAGTCAAAAAAAAAGACTCTCAAGTGTCGTAGTGTTTGAAAGCGATTCACCAGCAAATCTTTTCAAGGCAATTATCTATTGATAAAGAACAAGACACCTAATGATTACTGGTTCTGTGTATGGTGGTCCTTTTGGGCATAGTCTTGGCAATTGATTAGATTAGACAGTGGAAAAAGTATTCAGGGAGAGAGACCAACCAACTGACCTGGGCAAGAGTAATCATTTGGAAGACTCTCAAAGGGCTTGCGATCAGTATATATGTATCTGTCATGAACCAACATAACTTGCAAAGTAAGTACTAGCAGAAAACAACATTCCAGGGACAATTCCATGAAATCCAACATCCGAAAACATCCATCTATCTCTTTAGGACCTAAAACAAGAGTGTCACTGATTATGGAACCCTCCAAGGATATTAGGATTCTAATAGCACGGGATGCGACTTCAAGGTTACTAATGAACAAATGCAGAACATGCATAGATAGATACAAAACATACCACTGATGCAAAATCCTTTCCATTGCATCCTGTTCTTTGTGTTCCCTATTATCTTTCAATTGGGTCCAAGACTGACATTCATCAAACTCATTGCAGAGTGCATTTTGGAGGGCGTCACCAGGTTTTTGTCTCTTCCCACAAGAAGACAATGGTGTCATCTGCCATGCTCTGTCTCTGTCTCTGTGTCTCTCTCAATGTGGTTTCACAACATCTCAATCCATGGGTTTGTGAAATGTGCCAAGAAAGTCTCTCACTCTTCAAAATGCCAATTCCAGATCCACAGTGTCACTCTCAATCTTTTCGTCTCTGAACTGGTGATTACATGATTTGGGCGGGGGGGAGGGGTTGTGCAGAGCACTTCAGAGTAATTGATGGTAGAATTGAGATGTTGTAGTGAAAGCACATTGAGGGGAAAACCTTCAAGATGAAATACGTTGGATGATAGTGGACTTGATTTTCTTCACCAAGAAACTGGGGAGAAATCTGAGCATTTTGTAAGGCAATGGATACCTATAGCCTGAAGAATGTCGGAGAGAGAGACATAGAGAGATGGAGAGAGGGGGGGAATGCAGACCTGATGCTTACCCACAGTCTCTGCAGATGTAAGCGCCCTTGGTTGTTGCCACCCTCATTGTAACTCTAGAGCGTACAGCAGCGATAGAAGCATCAACTCCCTGCGACCCAATCAGCAGGCCGGATGATCCTCCTCCTCCGCCATTATGGAATGCACTCTTGAGCGCCATGCGGTCGCTGGGAAGACTCAAACCTTCACTCTTGAAAATCCTACCGCTCTGGACTCCACGCTGCTGCTGCTGTTGTTGTTGCTGTGTGTGAAGCCCTGCTGCTGCTGCTACGGCTTTCACCGACACCAAAGACAAAGCCGCCATATCTGAAATTTCTGCTGCGCACAAGAAGAAGAAAAACACAGTCCTCCAAATCTTCAATAAACCCAGACCCAAATCTTCCGTTGTAAGCTACAACGAGATTGAATTCCTTGTTGCCGCGATTGTTGATGGGAACCACTTCCTCCGCAACGGATCCAGAGAGAATCTAACAGAGGAGATAATGAACGATGGGTCGAGCATTTCAGGAATGCAACAACACTACTGTATACGCTTGTCTAGTACAAACACACATCTATACGTACACGTATATGATAAATGTGTGTATATTATACGTATATAAGATATGTCTTTGTAGTTGTATGTATTTGAGATATGTATGTATATGTGTGTGTGTGTGTGTGTACGTGTGTGTTGGCCACAATATCCTCAGCTGAAATAAGCACCCCTTGGCTCCACTCCTTATGTAGTAGGGGAGATAAGAGGAAATATGAGGGGAAATGAAAACATATCATGGTGAAATTGGACCCAATTAAGAAGGTCTAAAGTCCAAAGCCCTACATTTGTTACTAAAATTTGTTACTAATGATGGATGATAAAATACAATGAGACAGAGATTAGAAAATGGCCAGTTAGGGCCTAATTTTCTGATCTCTGTCTCATTGTTGTCAAAAATTTATAAGCAAAGCCCTAGTTAGGGTCTAATTAAAGCCCTACCAAAGATCATTGACACAATTAATCAAACACCAACATATCAGAATTGAGCAATTAGGAGCTACTTAAAACCCCTAATTCTGCTACTGAAGATTGATATTAAAAGTGTAAAAATACACAAGGTCCGTGTCATGATGGCATTTATATTAATCTTACTGCGATTTAAACATAAATTTCACATTAGAATTTTTAAAAAAAATACATATCGATGTATGTTTCTTAACAAAAAAAATTGAAAATAGAATCAAACCAAAAATTACACATGAACCAAGTCAAAAAAGGTGCATAACAATTGAGTCTACCTTTGAAATAAGTCGAATATCAAATCATTTGCCTCTGTCTAGCTAGGGCTACTTCTAAATCTTTAAGTCCAAAGCTTGTAGATTTTTCAGCTAGCTGTAAGAGCATCTCTAGTGGTGCTCAGTATGTGACCCTCCAAAAATATTTTTCACATCCAAGTTTAGTTATGTACTCTTTTGCAACCCCACTAATTAAACTGAAACTGGGACAACAAATAGGTGGGGGACTACTAATAACAAACCACCTGAACCAATCATTATGATAGACCAATCAGAAACACTGAGCAGCAGTTAGATCATATTCATTATACTTGTTTTGCAGGTGCACAACGCTGCTGAGCCTTTTACCAGCCACGGCAACTTGCGCAATTATGCTGAGCCAAAACCATTTTCCTGAGTCAAACCGGCATATGTTGGATGTTCTTCATCGATTTTTATTGTGGAGGATCACATATGGAGCACCGCTGGAGATGCTCTAAGTTATTAAATATTTTATATAGGTGTGCTTGAAGATTACCTGTTTCTCACCTAAGGTGCATGCTAGAGTGCATACAATGCATAGGCCTTGCCTTAAAGGCATGGCCCGATAGAATGACTCAACTACCCACAACACCTAGTGGATGAGAAGTGAGTCACAATGGTGAGTCATGAACATGTGAGCCAAGCTGAGTAATCAACATAGATGGATCAGATTGGCTTCACCCCATATCCACACTCTCCTTCCTTTATAATCCTTCACACCTTTAATCCAAGGTTGTTTGCTGATTTGAGAGTTTTGATCTGCTTGTCTATTTTGAAGTGAATTGATCACACACACAAAATGGAAGCAGTAGCATCATAACAGTCCAGTATGCAAATGGCTGTTCATATAACATATATCCCCACAATTTAGAAACATGAATGATTTTTATTTTTAAAAAGGCAAAAACAATTGTTTGTTCTTTTAAGCCAGGGTTTTTTAAAGGATTTTGGGACGTACCCAAAGTGATGATCATCCAAAAAAACAATTTAGCCAAATCTGGCTTAAATATTAGAGATATGAAAGTAGGAATAAAACAGAATCCTTCTGTATTATTGCCTACCTACTGGAACTTATCATAAACATTTAGCAATTTGGTTATTTTTCTCTTCAAAATCTGGCAAATTTTGGTCATTTTTCTCATGAAAAATTTATTGTATAAACCGAATTCTTTTTTTTCAGGTTGAAATTTGGCAAAATTTTGCCAAAATAAAAAACACTGCTCTAAGCAGGAAAATGGGTGGCCCTAGCAGTTCTTTCCTGATTTGAGGAGCCCTAGGACAAGGGGAGTAACTTGAATAACAATGCATTGGGACAAAATGAGTCATTGAGGTGGGAAGACGGCTATGGATGTGATCTAGGCTAGCAATTTTTCCTTGTTCATTCCATACTAAATTAGTTCTTAAAAATACATAACATGATTTATGCCGACTAGCATAAGTGTGTAAACATGGCATGTGTACCTAATAGTTTAATTTTGTGCCAAACTTCAAGGTGTCTTACCATATATATTAACCAAAAGGCCTTTGTGGTTCTAGTCTATTGTGGTGGGCTTGTCTCCAATGGCCTAATTAAGACATGATTGGCACAAAATGTTTTAATCTTACAAGATCAATTTGACCATAACTTGCAAACTAACTATTTTAAAAAACAAATCCTCTTCTTTTTGCATATTAAAATGAGTAAAAAAACAACAACTAACCAAACCTAATAAGCAAATTTCAAGAATATTAACCTATTCTTGAAATAGGAGAAAACATGAAAAAATGATAGAAGAAAAAGTAGAAGTAGGAAAAGACCTTTTGTAGGAACTTGAGGTCTTCTTATTAGAAAACTCTAATTCTTGAAATCTTTGAGTTAGATCAAACTCTAACAATGAAAATCGTTTCAAGGTTTATAATTTAACTCCATGTTTACACAACTTCATCTCTTGCAACTATTATGATCACCATCTCCCATGCAAATTGTATAAAAGAAATTGGTTTAAATGTCATGGGAATGAAAATTGAAAAATAGAAAGCACAAAAAAAGCTCTAAAGGTATATAGTTTAGTTTGTGTGATGAGAGAAAAACTCTTGCAACAAACAATTGGCAAAGACAAAACACCAATAAACAAGCCACAAAACAAACACAATAGTAATGTTTTATAGCACAATAAACCACACCAAACCAGACTAGATGCAACTCCCAACACTTATTGTTTGATTGCAAATGCCTCAACTTGTGTTCTAACTCCCATTTGAACCAAAAGAACGTCAAGAACTTCAAGTCTTGACATCTTGATTAAATTTCAAATGTGGACATGCAACATTACTCGGCTAGTTTCCAAGAGCTTTTGAAGCCTCATAAAACCTCCTCAATTGTAAGGGCAAAGACGATTATTTCTCTAAAATGTAAGTTCAAGGTTATATATTCAAACCAAAAGTTTACAAAATCATGAAGTAATATTATGCAACTATACACAATATTATGATCTTCCTCAATATCCTATGAACATAATTTGATGGTTTTTCTACAAACAACTTAATTATACCCCTTTTAAAAAATGTAAAAACTAAAATTACTTCCTAGGATAAAGTTTTATACAACTTAATTGAAAATTCATAAAATCATGAAATAATATTATGCAATTTTACACACTATAATGTTCTTCCTTAGTATTCAAATTTTGATGAGGTTTTACAAACGACTTAAAATAGACTTACCACTTAAAGAAAATTTTTAAGTTTAGAATCATCTTTGTCAATGTAAGAAAATTATGAGTTTTTACAAATCACTAAATCTACCAATTAAAAACAATGAGTTTTTGGTGGCATTTTTTTACAGTATTGCTATAAAAGAAAGTACCAAGCAACATGGTCAAGGGAACAATTTGGAAAAATTCCAAAAACATATTACAATTTGAGGAAATTACGAAATTGCTAAGATTTGAAAAACTTGGGCAAATGTATATATCTTTCTTCATTTGAAATTGCCATGTTTAGCTAATAAGTTATAGTGGTTCACCAACACATAATAAGATTCCTAGATTTTATATATTTTTTATTTGTCTTGTAACTTGATTTGGCTAAAATTCTCTTGTGGTTGATCATCACTTTTGGAGCAACATGAGAAAATTGAAAAGAAAACGCTACCTAAAAAGGTCTAATTTGTTAGTTTAAAATCATTTTTTTCAATATAAAACAAAACAAAATTGAACAGTGTCAAACTTTAACAAGTTTTTGTTCTCATCCTTCTTTCCAAGATGACTCCTCAACTCATAAATGTTTCATTGGAACATTATCCAAGGGCATGTAAACAAATATTCATGTGTTGCATGTACTTTCAACATTTTATCCCTCTCCTTAATCTCTTTCAACAACGTTGTAATTTTTCATCTATCTTCATTTTTTATGGAGGAGTTCAAATTATATTAGGATCTTGAACTTTCTTTTGACTATTTGAAATTGACATTCCATTGTATGCCCCATTTGTCTATTAGTGATCCTTTTGACACATAATTCAAATATTTTGTTTTGATATTTGGAACCACTTTTATTTTAGTCATGGCAAACCTTTTGGTGGGGTTTGTCTAATTGTAATAGGGCATTTCATTTAAAATTTCTTTTTATTCACAAGTACCTTCTAGGAATTTTTTATATATGAAATGTTCCAAAGTTTGGAAAAACTATTATGCTTTATAATGTGCCCTACTTAAACGCACAAAAAACATGATTTTGCATGTAGGGCAACACTAAAAAATTGGGGCATTAAACCTTGTAAATACTAAGAGCAAGTTTTCCTTTTCTTTACCATTTGTTGAATTCTTTTATCGAATTGTTGATAGGAGAGACAAATACCACTATAAAATATTTGCATTCACATAAACTGCACTAATTTACAATTGCATGTCTAATCCAATTACATTACAACTAGGTTGTAACATTGGAAAATGATTAGTTGCAAATGAGTTCCAGGGAAGTTCAAAGGGTATAGAATATTTTGAAAGCATTTTGATCAACTATACAATTTTGGTCAATGTGCATTGACATTGTGTTTCAATTGTTTTATAGTTGTAATATGCAACTCATGCACCCAAATGCAATGATGTGAATTGCACAGTCTTTCCCCATATGAACACATCCAATGTGGCAAATGCTAATTGGCATGGATGTTGTCATGCCATATGCATGGTCTTTGTGATAAGCCCATGTGAAACTACCTTGCAATTTTAATGGGATTACATTGTAATTCAATATAAATTTTAATTTCTAACTAGTTGATTTTTTACTCACGCCACCAAGTAGCATGGTTACAATCTTTGATTCTAGCATGACTAAATGCCAACTATATACACCAATGTTTCATCCACTAGCCACTTACATAATAGCTTGGTGGCACAATGGAATTTAAACATGAGTGTAAATTGTCAATGATTAGTAGAAATTGACCAAAATGTTACCGTTATATTTGTGACTACATGAACTACAATCAAAGATCATTTGACCTTTGATCTAAGGGGATTTATTGTTGAGAATCAAATTTTCAATTTGATTCCAAGTTTTTAAAAAAAATCATAACTCATGCATATCAGGTCTAAATGAACAATGCAAGGGCACTTTAAGCATATAAACTTTAAGATTTTTGAATGGTATCTTGGGGGTCTAATTTGGTGCTTGTTTACCTTTTCAACCAAGGCTCTAACCATTCAAAACCCCCACTCAAGTGCAACTCCCAAAGTGAGAGTGCACTTGGGAGTCATTAGGCTCCATTTTTTGCATTCTCCCCCATTTGTGAGAGTGTGTTTCACATCTAAACACATTCTCTTGGCCTCATGGGCCTTTACATTCCACATTTAGTCACGACTTAATATCAAGGTTGCAACTAGTGTTGGGCAATATCATAAATACCCTGAACATCACCTTGGTATCATTCAAGCATCCTAGTTTGATCCCTTAAGGGTATCACCATGAATGATACCCTAATTGAAAATCAAATTATTGGTTTTCACATAAGTGACAATTGGTTTTTTTCTTAAAAACCAAAAATAATTGAAAATCAAGTAAGGTTTAACCCTTTACCCAAGTAAAGGTCTTAAGGTTTAGCCACCATCAAAAATTAGTACAAGCAATGAAAAAGAAGTTATGAGCATCATAATTAATTATGTTTCTATGCATAATGGAACAACGTTTTATTCACTAGATCTTGTTGATCATTCATGAACCATGGGTTTGAACTTTGGAGGTATGGTGTTAAGTCAATTTAATTTAATTAGGGCTAAAGAAATGACACTTTCATCACCAAACCCATATCAAAATTTTCATGTCAAGTCTAATTTGCCTTAGAAAATGGGAGATCCAAGAAAAGGTTAATATTTGGTGGTAGGTACTTACTAATGGTAGGTGAGGTCAAATGGTAATGATGTTTGGAGAGTGTTTTAAATGATGATTTATTTTAGAATTTTTCAAAAACCTTGAATTAGAAGTCCTTTGATTTTGAATTTTTTGAAAAAGCCAAAAATTTTGTTAAAAAATAAATCAAATCAATCATTATTTTTTTTAATTTTTAATTTTTATTTAAAAAAGAAAAGTAATATCCAATTTGTGAAAACCAATAAAGGATAATTAGCTATTCTCAAATGTTCAAACACCAACATTATGAGAATCAATTTTTTTTTGAAAAACAAATGTTGATACCCTTGCTCAACATAAAAAATTTATAATTTTTTTGGGGGAGAACGAAACACTTTTGTAAATTACTTTGTAAAAGTTGAATTGTGATACCCACCCAACACTGGTTGTGACATTACTTGTCACTTATTTTCATTTAGATGTTGCATGCTAAACTTTTCATTGTTTCGCACAAAAGGTATGTAAGTTACATAATGGGGAATTTAGTTGATTTTCAATTGATTTGTAGTTGCATACAAATACACATGGCAAATTGTGAGGTGCATAATGTGATGAAACTAGAACTATGACATGTATTCATGTTAACACCCATTTGTGATGTGCTAATTAAATATTACTTACACCAAAACATGTGAATTGAATCTTTGTTGATTAATATAAATGAACAATTCCATGCTTGTGTTAGTTCTAATTTAGTCACATTTGCTCATGGCAATGCAACTTTAGAAAAGGATGGGCGATAGGTGGGTGTAAACTTTTGATGCAATTAGATGGGGGCATGGAAACCATAAATTACATGACACCTTTAGACACTAAAATGATAGTTTGGTGTACATCATTAGTGATGATGTTAATTATATTATAGTTACAATGTAATTTGTATTAGTTGCAACATGGGATCATTTGCTTGCAACTATGTTGTAAGCATGTTCCACAACCATTTTTGTTAGTTGGAAATTAACACTCCATCCCTTGGTTGTAAAACAGCACCATATATTGAATTCCAACAAGTACAATTTAAAACTATGTTAAATGTAATTAACTGCACCTTAGTATTAGGTATATTGAATTGACAATTGCAATATGATGACCCCTTATAATTCATGCTCCTACAACATCATTGACCTAATGTAGCTAATGTTCATCATCCACTATCCTCATGGCAACTCGGACCACTTGATTTCAAGCTCAATAGACGAATTATTACATTAGAGTCGCATGATTAATGGTTGGAAAACTTAATACTACATATTGTCATAGTGAAAAACATTTTGAGTCTATGCGATGAACCTTGAACATTTCATGCGTTATGCACTTGATAATATCATGACTTGTAGCTTGCAAGTCCATGATTCATCTATAAGCTGGAATCTTGAAGTAGACACTCAAGCACAATGCTTATTTGAATCAACAAGTTTCAATTCCTAACCAAAATTACATCTACAAAAAAAAGCTCAAATTTATATATTCATTTAATTGAATAACACCATTAGAAAATAATTTACGTAATGGCAATCTAATGGCATTATTACCAAAATTACAAAATGATATCTCAAATCCTTTATATTTTCACAATAAAAACATGATTGTCATAACATAGTCCCACATGTGAAGCCTTCCAAGGTCACAAAACAATGTTTACTACACTATTAGTAGTTGCACCATAATACTCAAATCAATTATCATACAACTATTTTAGACCCAATAACCAAACTTTTAGTTATGAGACAACATCTAATTATGAAAAATTTAGTAATGGAAAAATATTAAAAAGCAACCATGTCAATTATTAATGAGTTGCCAATGAATTACTTATTAGTTGCCAAAATCCTTACATTAATTGCAAGGTAGCTCCATGTTAGTTGAATTATTTTCATCCATGTTGGATAAATGAAAATTGGTGAACTTATCATGTGCCACAATGTTTGTTTTCCTATTTAACATGTGGCAATGAATTGTCCACTCTAATGTTCTAGTTGCAAAGCAATTGCGCTAAGTTGCATGTATTTTTGTCCTTGTATACAATGACCATATACGATGACTTGCATCATTATAACTAATGCAACTCATCCAATGCAACTATTGTTGTATTTTTATGATGAGTTGCAAATGGTCATTGCAATTGGAAAATGTAGTTGTAAGCCTAGTTGCAAGACCCCTATTTTTTTCATAATGGACTGAAATTGTGTTAGCACATAACAATGCAACATAAAAGAAAAAAGAAAAAAGTTTGCTAGAAAATAAATTTTTTTTAATAGATTTTTGCTAAGGTCTTTACATATAAGATAATGCACGATGAGGGGGACATTCTCGATGGAAGGGTCTTTTGAGGTGACAATTAAAAAAAGGCTTGATACTAATAACACCCCTTTTGGAAGGTGTTAAACCACTTCATAACATGGTAGATTTACTTTTTCCCATGTTACACCACTAATAACATTGGGAGGGAGGAGAAAAAACCCATGGTATTTTGAAAAATGAGCATTTCAATTTTCAAAATGCCCTACATTTCTAACAAGCAATACTACTATAAATGATGTGCATTTCCTTAACACTAATTAGTTGTGTTGCCCCATGGTTGATTTTAATTTTAGAAAAGGCCAAGTGTTGTTTTGAATTTACCATTTCAATAATATACCACATTGATGTGAAAATGGTATGTTAGAATGTTTTGTCATTTAAAATTTAAACAAGGTAAAAGTCATTTGGGCTTAACCTATGTGCAATGAACAAGTGACGCCTTTTGGTAACTCTTGATAACATAGTGTAAGTTAGTCTAATTGTAAATGAATTATGTATGTTTACTTTTATCTTTGAGTAGATAGTTGCCCTTTGAGATTTGTGGCCAAGTCATTGTGTATGTAAGGGCTAAAGGAAATTTTGCTTTGAAAAACTTCCCTTGGAAGAAAAATTTATAATGAATTGTACTTATTTTTAATTTGGTTTGCAATCCATGATCGATTAGTGTTATTTTGATGGACTTTATTTCATTGTTGGCACATAAATTGACAACAAATACTTTTGCCATTGTGCCATTGAACAAGTCTTTTTTTTAAAATCGATGTTTTCAACAACCATTACAAGAGCACAAATTGCAATTTCTTTTATTTGGTTGAATTGAATCGTGAATTTAATAATTACACTTTCAATGGATTCATGTTTTGAAAATTCTTTTTCTCTGGTATGCCAGCCATGGATTGTCTCTAGGTGGTGTGGCAAGTTGCTCAAAATTTATGGGATAAAAATTTTGATCATTGTTCCACATATCTTATAATCTTGCAAGTGGTTAGTAGATGCCCAATATCCAACCTCTGCCTAGAACTTTGCATCTACACTCTTTGATTTTTTCTCTTATATAGATGGGTACAAATCCAACTTCGATGGTGTTTGAAACTTTGACAAGAATGCCATAGATATGGATATCATGACATGATACGAATGAAAAAACTTTATCTTAGGTTTCTTTGATTGAACCCTTCAACTTCAAAATAAAAGTAACATTATGAGGAATCACGTTCGATGAAACCATATAACCCTGCAACTAAAGATTAAAAAACAACTCATATACAACTATCCCCCTATAAATACAAGATATTAATAAATAAATTGCCATGTTAGAAAACTAGTTAGTTGTATTATAGTTGCAAGTAAGTTGAAAATAAGTTTTCTATACGATAATTTATATATATTGTACATACATATGTAATCAACCATATTTGATTTTTTTAGCAATTGTATGTTATAGTTGTTTTAGAATTGTTGTAAATGTTTAACTAAAACAACAACTATGTTACAACTAATGTACAATGTACAGACATATGATTATGCCACATGTTTAAATTTCCACCACCCATTATGAAATAACATTTGTAACTAATTTTCAATTGTGATTTTCATTGATATAATTAATAGGACCATTAGTGCGACACTACTAAAATACTACTATTCAATTATGTTATGACTATTTAGTGTAACTGCTTATAACTTAATAAATATACATATTCATATGTAATGTTTTATAAAAAAATATTATTTCAATAATTTGGCTATTAGATATTAACTATGTTTAATACATTTGCTTATTATGAACTTATTGATTATACTAAATAATTGATTATTAATATGAGTAAATATTTATATTAATTATCCTTATTCATGAACTAACTAATTATTTTGAATAAAATTAATTAATTAAGATAACTAGTTCATTAATTGATTAATTCAAATAATCAATTTAAATAATGAATGATAATATATTTAATTCAAAAATTTATGTTTCAGATAATTATTTATCATAAAATCAGATGAATTATTTTGATAATTAATTATCTAAAAATAATGATTAATTCAAATAAATAATCTACATATTTAATTATCATATGATCATTAATTCAATTGTATAACTTACATAATGAAACACAAGCACAAAGCATGTGAGAAAATCACCTTATAATTGCAATTCAATTTATAATTAAAGAACAACTAAAAGATTCAACTCCTATATATATATATTTTGAATTCTATGTTACAAACTATATAAACAAAGGCGTGTTCGTTTATTGTTCAACCCTAAACTCCTTGATCTTGCAACTTTAGCACATCAAGAACTAGAATTTGTCAGAACCCAACAAGTGGATAGGTAGATCCCAAAATGACACATGAACCTCCTCAAGTCAAGTCAGGGCAATAGAAAAAACTTTAACAATTCATTGGGTGTAGTGTAATGCTCAAGGAGTGAGGCAAACTAAATGTCCACCCGAGATGGAGCTGAGGTGCGCTTGCTTATTTCCAGAATGCCTCAATCTGGGAGTGCATTATCCAACATAAAAGCATTGACAACATTGTTTTTCCAGGGGTCATTTTGATTTTCAAAATGCCCTGCCCTTTGTAGAGGAAACATTCCCTCCCTCCAGACACACTAGAAAGTTTTTGCTAGTGCTTTACACTGCAGGGGCAGCTTTAGGAAGCTAGGATCCCGAGATTAGGGTTTTGTGTTAGGGTTGTGAATTAGGGTTTTGTATCTGGAGTTCAGTTTGAGGAATCTGAAGTGGGAGACGAGGGGATTTAGAAAAGGGTTTTGGGGTCTTGAGGTTTGGGATTCAAGTAATAGAGATTGAAACTCTCGGGAAGCTTTGGAACTTGGAAAGCGAGCTCGAAAGATCGAACGAAAAATCTGAGTTTTTGTATGGAGACCCTAAACCCTAAAACAATAAAAATCTATTTTCTGTTTTCGAAAATAATTGGAATGGGCGTTTTGGTGTTTGTTGTTGTTTGTTGATGCAGAAACAGAGGCAGAAGAAGAAGAAGAAGAAGATGGAATTTTCTGAAGAAGAAGAAAGAACATTCTCTGCAGGGGCATACTACAGCCGGGATTTTGAGTGGGAAGCTTTGCGACAGGAGGTGGAGAGTTCACCTGGGTTTCTGTCTCTTGATAGGAACCAGATACCATCTTCTGTTTCTGGGTCATTGGATCTCAAAGGTCAGAAGGATTTTCAAACCCAGCAAGACCAGATTGCAGAGCTTGATACCCTAGAATTGGGCAAGAGAAGTTTGGAACTTGGGAAAGGAACAGGAGTTCCTCAAAGGCCAAGAAGTCCATGTTTGATGTCAGGTTCAAAGCTTATGTCTACTGGTGCAAGTGCAACATCAGGTTCAAGTTCCAGTTCACAATGTAGCAGCTCCAGTGCCTTGAGCTCAGAGTCTAGAGCATGGCAGGCTTTTCACACTCGCCATTCCAAAAAGTTGTTTTTCAAGGAGCGTCGGTACTTGGTGAAGGAATTTCCAGAGCTTCTGCAGGGAACAAGGTCTATCCTTGAAATTGGGTGTGGCACTGGGAGCTCAGTGGTGTCAATTCTCAGAGCAAATCCTCGTGTTACAATGTTTGCCTGTGATTGCAGTGAAGCTGCTTTGACAAAAGCTTCTGAAATAGTCAGCAGCTTGAGTGCAGAAAGTCGTGCACAATTCTATCCCTTCCTTTGTGATGTCACGCTCGAAATTTTTCCCTTCTGGCTCCTTTGTTCTTCTTGCAAGACAACAGGTTTTCGATCAGATGATATAAGAGCTTCTAAAGCCAGAGTTGGAAGAGGAGGCAGCAAAATTGGAATTTCTTTAGAACTTGGTATGGAAAAGAGCTCTCCACAGCTCGATTGCTGCAGTGGAATTGGGATGGAAGCAAGGGAAGAATTAGGGTTTTTTCCCTCTGAACTTTGTAGCGAGCTCAGCTCTTTTGGGGGTAGCTTTAAGAGCAGACTAGATCCAAAAACCCTGGAAAACCCCACAATCTGCATTGAAGACACCCAACACTCTAAGGAGAGTGCTTTAGAGTGTGGTATCAGATGTGAAATGGCCAGCAGCAGCAACAACAACAACAATGGTCTTCTTCCAAGTTTTTCTGCTTCCAGATGTGAGGAAAAACCACCCTTGTTTACACATTGCTGTGTGGGTGGTGTGGACATTGTTATGTTAATTTTCACTCTCTCAGCAATTCCTGTGGCAAGCATGCCTAACGTATTGGCCAAAGTCCTAGATGTTCTGAAACCTGGTGGTTACCTGCTGTTTCGGGATTATGGTCTGTATGACATGACAATGCTGCGGTTTGCTCCATCCCAGCGGATATCACATGAAGCAGGTATACCTCTGTATCAGCGTGATGATGGGACTCTCTGCTACTATTTCTCTGTCAAGACTTTACGGGAGCTTTTGACCACAACAGGATTTGTAGAAGAAGAGTTAGAGTATTGTTGTGTGAAGTTGATTAATCGGCGCAAACAAATGCCCATGAAACGAGTCTGGGTTCATGCCAAATTCTGGAAGCCTTTTGCCACAATTTAGTTAGTGATAAATGAATGTAGATCTCAGGCATCATTCCAATCTGCCTGTGTGTACTGTCAATATGGGTGCCTAATTTTTGACTGACAAAGGGACTACGCAACATTATTTTCAAGACATCTTTCAGGGTTTAAGTTTTGGGTTGCAGGTTCTATTTCTCAGCATAGCATGCAGTTTGTTGTCATCCAGTATCCTTGATAGCCATTCTCATGTAAAGATTTGGTTTGAATACCTATGCACATCTGGTTGAAACTTTCAGTTTTTTTTTTTTTTTTTTTTGCAGATGAATTTCAAGAGCACAAGCTGGTGAAAATGATACATGAAATTGCAAGACCAAATTGTAGGACTCAAGAACAGACTGATCAAAATCTCCTTTGAAATCATTGCAAAGGCTGAGTGAGTGAGGAAAACCGAAATATAAATTCTTTGAAAATGTAACCCATTGTGGTGGCCTATGTATTGAGAGACAAAAAAGCCTCAGCAGTAAGGAACTGAGCAAATAGTTCTGAAGAACCAATGTGGGTCTGAAGAACCAATCATATAGTTCACAATGACAACAAGAAGTGGTTTTTGTCATCTCTTGTTGCACAATTTTGTACTGTGTTTGAGGAGAGGGTGCTTGCAGACATTCTTGCAGCTTGGTCACGGACAATCAGGTTCATTGCTCCAGGGAAATGGCGAGCTCCACTGTATTTATAGATCATGCATGTAATTCTTTTGTTCCTAGCTAGCTGCCATCTCCTGCAATTGCAACAAGAATTCAAGCTGCATCTGAAGTTTGTTGATAGCCTAGCTAGTCAGGTTGATGATCTTGCAGGATATATGTTGCATGGATCTAGCCCAATGTTGAAGCACATTGCCAGGGAGAAGAAGAATACAATCAAGGGCTCAGTTTTGAGATCAGGCTCCAGTCATGGGCCATGGCTTTGGACTCTGATCTACTTTTGAATTCTTTTGATTCCTGGCAGATCCACATTGCTGTACAAAGCATAGTTTCGCCATTTGTTGGGTTTCACAGTTGCGTACTCTAACACAAACTTGGTCTTCATCAATTTGAACTCCTTGAAAGTATTCAACAGATTCCGCTCTTCCCGGACCAGAAAGCCAATCAACAACCATGTCTTGGTATCACCCTTGCAAACCTCCAGCACAGCACGATGAAGCTCTTCCATGGGTATGTAGAAAAATGGTGGATCGAACACAAGCACTCTGAAATTTGTCTTGCAGCCATGATCTGCAAGTGGCTCTGGGTGCCGAATATCCCAGTACTGAAACCCAGGCAAGTAGGAGAAGCGTCTATCAATATCCAGCAAGCTGACAACTTGTTCTGGATCCTGAACAAAGTATGCTTGCGCCAGTGATGGAGTTGCAAGACAACATATGTTTGGATTGAAACACAAGGCACGGCACAGACCGCACACTGTGTTCCTGGTCCAACAGTACTGTTCTAAATCATGGCGCTCCACAAAATCATCGTTGAACATGTGACGGACATGGTAAGGCCGATCTGGAGTATCTGTTGTCACTAGTTTGAGCGCCATTGTTTCGACAACCTGCTTCACTTAGACAATGTCTATTGCTAGTTCCTTGGGTGAGTAATAAGCTTGAATGAGCTGGAGAAAAGTAGTTTTCCTCACAGAAGTTAATGCCTGAAGGATCGCAGATAGATCTGTTGCTCTTAAACAAAGAAAGGATTCAGCTAAGGACCAGAAGCAAGATGACAGTCAAGTTCTGAGTTCCTTGGGTGACTAAAAAGCTTGAATGAGCTGGGAGAAAAGCTTTGCTCAGAGTTAGATCATGCCTGAAGGATCACATACAGATGTTACTCTTAAACAAACAAAGGATTCAGCTAAAAACTGGAAGCAAGATCGTCACAGTTGAGTTCCAAGTTCCTGGCTACTCAAAAGCTTAAATGAGCTGGGAGAAAACTTAGACTTCAGATTACAAATCTATTTTATTGCTCCTAACAAACAAACAAATGATTCTACTAAACCGGAAGTGGATGGATACCGGTTGAATTCCAAGTTCCTTGGCGACTAGAAAGCTTGAATGAGGTTTTTAGGAATTTTTTGTTGTTGAACAGAGATAGACTGCTGAAGGATCACAGTAGAGATCTCTTAAAACAAACAAAACTAGGACTTACTCCAATTCAAGCTTTTTGAAAATACCCAAGTGAACAGACTTGAATATTGGGAGGGATCCACACTGGATCACAGAAGAAATGGGATGCAGACGAAGAAGAAATGAGTGCAAATGTAAAACGAATTTGCAAAGATAAATGTTCTTTTGCTTCTCCATCAAGTAGTCTCTACCGACTGTGGGATTGTCGTCCATGGCGCATCAAACAGGCAGGTTCATGGAGCTTGCGCTTTTCTTGCAGCGTGCGCCAAGCGACGCGAGTGGGTGCAGTCGTCGGCGATGCAGGGAAGACGCAGAGAAGAAGAGCCGCAAGAAGTTCGTTTTTTGAGGAAATGGTAAAAGAAGGGGTTCCCATCAAGTTCCCAAAATGTTCTCCAAGTTCCCAATAGCACCTCATGTCTTTTTTATCGTTTTTGGCCATGGTTCAACTTTCATGTATGTAAACTTGTAAAAGGGGAAGCAGGGGAACTGAGGGAGCATGACAAAGGGATGTTTCTATTTTGACCAGGGAAGCGTTTTCAGTTTTCTATGTTGTGGAATGCCTCATGTTCAAAAAATATTGGTGATGGGCCAATCAAATAGTTCCTTCTAAAAATTAAAAAATAAATAAAATCATGCACCCCTTACTAATTAATAGAAGCATGTATAATAAGTACCTTAGCTATTGGAAGGGGCTTATTAGGCTAGGGCAAAAATGGTGATGAACAAAGTTAGGAATATAAGTTTTGCTCCACCAATGAGACCCTGCAACATGCACCCAAGAGGCCCAAATTGGGGAAGGGGCAGGTGGGTGTTAGATTTTATTTGGTTTTTGTTGTTCTTAGTGTGAATCACAATATACTACCCATACATTGTGAAGGGTGCCAAAGGGAAGTATGAATAAAATTCATGCCCTTGCCATTAGCCCAGGCCAGAAACACCAAAGAACACATGTAGGCAAGAAATTTCTTGCAGCCAGAGGAAGCCTGCATGCACCTTTGGGGTAGGAAGCAAGTTTGGCCATTTCATTGAAGCAAAATGTCATTTCATTGAAGACAACTCTCGATTCAAATTGTTACACAAACAAGGGGTGTGTCACAGTGTGGATCTTAGGTAGAAGTTTGCAATTTTACTACAGAAATATAAAAGTGATAGTTCAACTTTGGGCAAGGTCATGGGATAAAGTGTGTTGTGCTATTGGGAACATCTTGAGAACTTGGGGAACATATCAGGAATGCATTGGGACATGGTGGGAACTTAATGTGAACATATTGAAAACTTGATGGAAGCTTGGTGGGAACACATTGGGAACATCAAAGTCCAAAAAATCCACTCTTGAAAAACACTTCTTTGAAATTAAGTGTAATAGAATTCTGCTTTTGTTATTATTGCATTCACCAAGTCTGTTTAACTTGTTGCTAAATGATTTTTTTTCATGAAATCATAAAACTTCCAGTGTAAGCAAAAGTAGAGTGTATTATGATGCACTACTTTTCAATGACTTTTATTAACAAAGAAAAACCCATGTTTTCTGCTAATTTACATTTCTGATATTAAAATTTTCAATTGTTTAATCTGAAATCATTGTGAAAATGTTTCGATTGTAAAACACTAAACACCAAGGTGTGTAATTTCCACATATTTTTCTTGTCCAAACAAATGCAATCATAGCAACCTTCAAAATATGAAAGCCATATCCTTTCAAAAATGCCATATAGAAAATATTATCATGCACAAATTGAACGACGTATTGCTAAGTTCTTTAAGCTTATGTAAAATCTAACATTGAATTGATTTTATAGTTATTTTCATCTGTTGTGGTGCCTTAGTTTCAAAAATGGCAAACACGGTTTACAACAAGATTTTGACCTTAGTAATCAAGATCTATAACCAATAGCATGGCAATAATAATGTCAATTGTGATAACATGAGTGATTGTTAGGTTTTGGGGAATCTCTTGATGCATTGTCCATCACAACTCGACACATCGAATGAGCTCAAAGAAACAATATGATCTAGCATGAACAAGTAACTTTGCAATCTCACATTGCAAAATCAAGGAATAATGTACATAAATGAGCATCTGATCAAAACGGTTGAACACTTTGGACAAGCATAGTGATACAATGGAAAGGCCCAACAAAATTTGAAAAAGTCATTGAAAAGCTATTGTGTAATATAATATAACATTTATTTCTTCATTCATTTATACATAGAAGGAGACAATGCCCTTGCAAAGGCGAAAGAATAGGTGGTAAATCAAATGTCTTTTTTTTAAAAAACACAATCCAACTAGGAATGAAAAGCACATATATATACAATGCATTTCTCCAAAAGTGCCTTACACTACGGTGTCAAGAACAGAAGAAAATGTTGTGAACTCAACATCCGGGTACAATTCTGTTGCTTGTACATCCTCTGGTCCAAGCTCGAAAAGATTATCTCCCGTCACAAAGGTGGAGAATCCAAAAGCTGGTAAAATAACATCTGGAAATGGAAGCTCTGCAAAGTTCACAACCATGTAATGTTTTGCAAGCCATTAGGTTTCCCATTTAGTTTCAAAGGTAGTACTCTCAATGACGGTCCACTTTTAAATCAAGTTAAAAGAAGATGAAATTTACAACAGAATAATATTATAAATACTTGCTTCTATCCCAACTTTTGTGAGCTAAGTGGTACCTCATATAAATATAAACATAAATAAATAAATAACAATAAAGTAGATATGCATTTAAAGAATCATCAGCATTATTTCTTACCATCCAACTGTGCTTGTATCACGGATTCGGGGATGTAGTTTTTCTCAAGGTTGTGACCGACTTTCTTCTCAAACAACTCCACAAGCTCGTTCAAACTCAAAATGTTGGTCTTTGGACGAATCACAAGTTGTTTATTCAGAGTCCGGGGATCATCAATCGCTTTGATAGTAGCCAATGCAACATCATCCTCAGCAACAAAAATTGCTGTGCCAAGAGTAGAAAGTTTAAGAAATTAGAAGACATAAATGAATGATTCAAATATCTCCAAAATTCGTGCTATTCCGAATAATTTGGAAGCAAATTCATCATTTTTATTACCTTTCACATTCCCATCACCAAATATGGTGACTTTGTCACTTGGCGGCACTTGCAAATTCTCTTTGAAAAACAAGTACACGAAATAGGCAATGAAGCCATTGCTGTTCACAAATGTGTAGGGAATTCCTGCCTCCCTTATAGCATTGCGAATCTCAACCTTGGGATGAAACAAAGATTGAACGGCTTTTGTTTTTGCAACTCTTTCAACATCAGTCCCAAATTCTGAAGGCACAAATCTCTACAAAATTCGCACCATGCACACAAGACAAATTACATGTAACACTCTTAGAAGTAGCTTTGGAAATAGCTTGGAAATGGGTTGTGTTTCACTTTGTTTGCATATATATGAAAAAGTTGCATTTTCATTTATTTACAAGAGATAAATCATATCTCACAATGATATTGCTGCTGGAAAAAGAACTCACAATATACTCTATGCACCATCCAACATAGGCCTTTTGAGTTACAAAAATTACAATTAAACTGATCTACATCCAACATTATCCTTGAAAGAAAATACATAAATGGAGATTCGAAGACATACCTTGATATGTCCCACTTCCTTGATTGCTTTGATAAGATTGAGTTGGTCCAACAATTGTGGCATTCCAAGAGCAGAGATTACCACATCAACTTGCTTCAGTGCTGCAACAATGCTCTCTTTGTCTCCAATGTCCCCCTATCATTGCCAAAAATAAAATAAAAGTAATTTCTATTGGTTTAGATGAAAAACAAAGATCCTAGTCTTGCCCTAATGTTACGGAACATCCGAGTAAGTATAACATATTGTACTCCAATGTTCCCTATAAGTATGTGAGTTAACTAATGAAATCAACACAATTTTCAAGAATAAACCCAGAAAGGATTCAGGAACAAAAAATTTCCTCAAAAATATGAATAGCCTTGGTGTATACATATCTTGAAAAAAAAAAAGAAGGGTAATTCCAGGTGTCTCATACATGTAAGATTGTGATCCCAGCTGCTGTAAATGAGTCGAGTAACTCCTTTTTGGAAGAGCCCAAAGTGGCTCCTCGAACGAGAACAAAAGTGGGATGACCCAATTGAGCACTTGCCTTTGCAATATACTTCCCAATGTATCCCGTAGCTCCAAGCACCAAAACACGGCTCTTCCCCATTTTGGCGATTATTCTGTCATCATTGATCCAAGGATTAATTTCCAATGAGAAGGATCTGAAAATAACTATATAATACCAACTAGGTGTTCTAATCCTCAGATAGTTGCAAGATTCATGAACAAATATCCACCTTCCGAAGCACACGCAAGTTATAATATTAGACGCATCTGCAAAAAACTCTTCAGTATGCCCAAGACCAATGTGCTTAAACATTGGAATCTGCCAGAACGCAAACAACAAACTCTCTATTTTCTTTTCTCTTTTGGGTGCTTTCATGATCTGTCTACCAATCCACCATCTAGAATGAAGTATCTACTTGAGAAGCTGATCCAAAGAGAAGAGAAATTCACCTTTCTTTCACACACCACAATGTATTGAACTTCTAAGTATGAAAGACGAAGATGACAGAAGATGACAAATTGTTTGAAATCCTGGACTATACAGATTAGCTTGTAATTTGAATCCCAATAATGAATGCCCTTTGCTTTTTTTTGCTTTCAATATGCTTGTGACTCTGGTAAAGCAAAGCTCAAAGACAGCAGAAATAAGATTGTAAACAAAGAATCTGGAAAGAGAAGCTCTTAGAAGCCACAACACTTGTGTTCCCAATCACCCTGAAACCTCAACTCTTTATACACTCTGGGTCCTTTTGTGCCTGGGGGGAAAAAAAAAGAAAAAAAACAAAAACAAAAAACCTTTGTGTGGATTTTTTGACTGTTTTTTTTGTCCACTCGTTTTGTGCTTGCCGCGTGCACTCTTCTGTTAAAATCTAGTTGGAGATTGAAAATCTTATTGGCCTTGGTGGGTTTTTTAATAATAAACTAGACTTGTGGGTTTTATTAAAAAAAAAGGGCAAAGAAAGGATATTTTTATTTATTATTATTATTATTATTTTTGGATGAGTCTTTTATTTATTTTTCACACGGACCCAAGGAGACCTCACCCACCTTGAAGCTTCAGTCACGGAATAAATAAAAAATATTTTTTTGTGCTTCATGGACCTTCCTTGCCATTTTCTTGCGAATCAAAACTTACCTTTCTGCCAGGAAGAATCATTTGCAATCTCTTTGCAACCTGCCCCTAAGAGGGTGGGTGGGACATCTAGGGAACCGTATTTGGGAACATTTCGGGAACATGATGGGAACACATTGGGAGCAAGGTAGAAAATTAAAAAAATCCCTTGGCCCCCCTCCCCTCAAAAAGAGAAAAAATGGACCATTCTCATTGGCTGCATGAAATTTCTCTTTCCAAAAATGTTCATCACCAATTTTTTGCCTGGGCTACGCTAATGCCAATTCTTAAGAACTGGGGGTACTTATTTTGTTAGTTTTATTAATTAGTTATGGGGTGTGTGTCCAAAGTGATTAAAATTTTTTTTTTTGGGGATAGTTTGTGATTGAACTCTTTTGACCATCACCCCAAAAAAAAAAACACCCATACTATGGATATTTGGAAAAGAAAAGACTATATAGCCTTTTTCCTTTGGTCTAGCTGTATAGGTTACAAAGGTAGAATTTTGGGCAAAGGAATACAGTGTGGTGCCTATTGGGAACTCATGGGAACATGTAGAATGCATTGAGAACATAATTGGGAACACCATTGAGAACCTGGTGGGAACACCAAAACCCTCCCCCCCACCCCAAATCACAATCCCTCCCACCTTCAAAGGTATAAGAAAACTGGGCCCTCCTGGCTGTATATTGAGCCATCTGATTGGATAAGTGAAATTTTTATTACTGAACCTGTTTGTCACCAATTTTTGTTGTGGGCCCCTTCCTAAAAGAGCCTAGTTACCTACCCTATTGCCGCCACCCCTTTAATTCGTCTCATGCATTAAAAAAAAGGTGAGGCATATAGGTGCTTGTTCAATGAAGGTGGACATTTTGGGGTCGAAACTATGGCTGAACCTTCGCTTCGTGCTTCAAGTTACGTTGCTTGCGGCACACGACAGCAAGTGGTATGATATTTTCTAATTCCATGGGGCCAATGACTAAATACCGTATAGTACCTTGGCAACTTCCACACACCTTTGTTGAATAATTAATTAATTTTGAAATTTTCATTTTCACAAATAAAACATTCATGATGATGCCATGTTTTCCTTGAATTTTTTTTTTCCCTTTTGTATTTTTTCAGGAAATTTTCAACCTTTTTGAAAATAACATAATTAGTGTTGAAGTTAGCCAAGGTAGCAAGCTAATTGCAACAAATTAAATGCATCTCAGTCTACAATGCAGAAAATACACAAGGTCTAAAAGTCATAACTTACAAGATCCTTTTCTTATTTAGAAAACATTCCAAGAAAATCAAAGGAGGTTGGAAGGGAGGAGGAGGCTGGAGTTCTTTGGATTTTGGTATTCCCACCATGTTCCCAATGTGGATTCTCAACATGTTCTCAAGTTCCCAATGTGTTCCTCAAAATGTTCCCAATAGCATCCCATTTTATCACATATCTTTTGCCCAAAGTTGAACTTTCATAACCATTAAAGCTGGGCTAAAGGGAAAACATCTCTATACTTCTGTTTGGGAAGTGCCTAATGTTTTCAAAATTTCTTTGCTATAGCCCAAAGATAGTGGCTCGATGCAACAAAAAGAAAAAAAAAAAAACCTTGCATAAACCCTCCCAACAAATTAA
The DNA here is from genome assembly GCA_963920785.1 of Sphagnum contortum. NCBI lineage: Eukaryota > Viridiplantae > Streptophyta > Sphagnopsida > Sphagnales > Sphagnaceae > Sphagnum > Sphagnum contortum. The sequence goes on from OY987281.1 coordinate 3,594,569, forward strand.
AAACCTGACCATCTATCTATGAAGCAAGGTAGTTTGTTTTGATTTGTCAAGTTGAGGTCTCCCAAACCACTGCATTTCATGCCAAGCTCTTGGTATCTCTGGAAAGCTCTCCATGAGTAGGGGTTTCAAACCATTATAAACTTGGTTTGAGACTGTTTGGAGCTACAGTGTGAAAGCTATTGATTATTGAACCATTTTCTCAATGAAAACTAAATAAAATCGAAACTGAAAACTGTATTGGAATTTGAGGGGTGTTCTTGCTGGCATTGGAAAGTCCTTGGCAAGTCAGATTTAATAGAGTTTATTTCACAATTTTCAGAGCTAAGGTGCGGAAGAGATTGATTTTTGAGTGGATTTTGTTGCTGGAAATTCAAACAAATTGCAGAAAATTGGGTTTGGAAGGAAACATCATTTGAGCCCTCAATGTGTGTTCCACCTCGTATTCTGAGTTTGGGTCCCAGATTATGGGACTTTAAGGAAATATAAAAGTCAGGATCAAAATATAAAGTCAGGATGAAAGAGGGTGGCAAACAAGCCGCCAGTTTATGGATATGTCCATTGCTCTTAGGCCCACTTTAGACAAGGGTTCTCAGGGTCCAATTTCCTAGGAACCAATTTGGATTGATTTGAATCAAATTGAATCCTTGAGTTGGACTGTACCTTTGATCCCTAGCCTGATTCTTGGTTCTCCAAATCAAGAGCTCTCCTTTTAGCTCTGCTTTTTTTTGGTCTAAACCAATTGATTTCCCCTCCAAAACAGGTGCCTCTAGGTTTAGCCTCAATTTGCCACTTTTTGGTCTTGGACACTCGTTTAAAGGCCTTGGGACCAATTTAAAGATGTCGACCAATATGATTGCTTGAATTCATTGGTTTCCCTGGACCTTGGACCCTCATCTAAAGTCGCCCTTAGTTTGTTTTTCTTTTTCGGGTGGCCTTCTTAGGAATTAATTAGTGTTGAACCTGAGTACCAGGTATGGTATAAGAATTCTTACCTATCAGGGCATCCACATGCAGGATTAAAAATGCCTTCAGATTGGTTGGACAAAATATAGCCTTCAAATAGTGAAAAAAGGGGTTGGACCTGTAAAGGCCTACAAGATAGCACAAGGCCCAATAAGATAAAATTATTGCTTCTGATTGGCTAGACTTAATTTCTTGCCCAAGTGGTGGCCCTTCAATAGTTTTTCACCATATCTATCTATGAAGCAAGGTAGTTTGTTTTGTTTTGTTTGTCATGGTCAGATCTCCCAAACCACGGCGTTTCATTTTGAGCTCTTGATATTTCTGGAAAACTTTGGATGAGTAGAGGGTACACTGACTTGGTTTGAGACTGTTTGGAAATGTAGTGTTGAAGTCATTGGTTATTGAACCATTTTCTTAATGAAATTAAATAAAATCAAAACTGAAGTTGAATTGGGGGTGTTCTTGGTGTTGTTGGAAAGCCCTCCGCAAGTCAGATTTAATAGAGTTTATTTCACAATTTTCAGAGCTAAGATGTGAAAGAGATTGATTTTTTAGTGGATTTTGTTGGTAGAAATTCAAAATTTTTGCAAAATTGGGTTTGAAAGGAAAAATCATTTGCACCCTCAATTTGTTCACATTGCTAATTTTTTAAAACAAATTTACTATATCATTTCTTTTTTGAGTACACATTTTGCACTTTGAACTATGCATGACGAACATAGTGCCATCATTTCAAAAGTTCATTATGATTCCATTTTTTTATTAAAATTCATTCATAAATTTTAATATGACTTTTACTAAAGTCTATTGCAACATGGATAACTACAAAATTGATAATGTTAATGTTCGATATCAAATTACATTTTAAGTTCATTTATAATCCAAAATTTTTGCAATTGTGACATTTTAAATTAAACATTTAACTATGCTTTCATCCTTTTACATCTTAAAATAAGAACATTGATTTCAATGGAAAAACTACGAATTACTCTAATGTGCAAATGTAAAACATTTAAACACACTTAAATGTGAGCGAACGATCATGAGAATAACAAGTGGGACCAAGGAACACGATTGACAAAGTTTTTTGAAATAATTATTTCAAAAATTATAAGAAACTAGCATAATTATTTTTACTACTGAAATATTCAAATTGAGCATGTCAAAGCTTGCATTTTCAAAAAATAATTTTGATAAAAAATCTAAAAAATATTTAATATGAGTTGAACAAAATTTGAAAATTTTGAGAATTTGAAATTTAGTGGTAATATTTTGATAATCTTTCTAACCTTTGACATGCAAATCATTTCAATTTAATTGAGTTTTAAAATAATGAAATCTTCAAATGATAAAAAAAAATTAAAAAAAATTCAAATAGGTGCCCAAATGGAAATAATTTAAGAACTTGATGGTTTTGATGTTTCCAACATTCTACATACCATGAGATTTCAATGCAAAAATAAACATTTAAAGAAATATTTTTTCCTTCAAAAAAATCTCTTGGAGCAATCATTTTTCATTTTGAAAATATGATAGTTTATCCTTAATGATGATGTAATTATTTGATAGTCCAAATGCAAATAAAACTTCAAACTGGGTGGAACAAAATTTAGATCATCTTTATGATTCATTACAAGTCACTTGTAAAAAGAACAATCATTAATATATTTAATCTTGAATCTCATTGCATTGGCATCATGGTCAAAGGGTGAAATTAAAGTTGTTGAAAAAATCATTGGGGTGGTGTTCTCATTTCTTATTTTGATGTTTACATAAAAACAATTGGCATTTTTTTTCCCCCCAACATTAAATTTTCAAATTTTCTAAAAATGCATTTTTTTGCATGGAGACTTTTGACAACGTTAAATGGGTAAATTGGCCAATGTTCTACCATTTGGACATTTTTACAAATGCACAGCCACAATGAACCGACACCCACCAATGCACCATCCATTAGATGCCCATTATTATTTAGTTGTGGATGAACCACAACTGAGATAATATTTGGTTCCACCTTGGTAACCAATTCTATAGGAAATTAATCTCATATATAGGTAGATAGGAAGGAGAATATGTAACTATTGGGTAAATAAATAGTTTATACATAAGTAAAGGTTGTAATTTGTTTTTACTACCTATATCTACTAACAACTTGCTTGTGGGTTGTTAATACATGTAGGTAGAAAAAATAACAACTAAGCTAATCACCACGGTTAACTAGGGAACTGGAACCCAACAAAAAACTATTTCTTGATCTTTTACCATTCATCTTTCATGGTGCGCTAATAAATGTTGGTTCATTATGGCCCAAATGTGCCACCAATTCATGTTAAATCTTATTTGGGATGATTGTTGATGATCCATTATTTTAAAATCTTGAACAATGAATAATGAAATATTGCTAATGGGGTTGCAACAATGTACTCCTTAAAATTACATTTGAAACTTGGGGAGATCACTCTTTGTATACTTTAGGAAGCACTTGAGATACAAGGGTATTTTGAAAAATGTTATGAACTAATGACATATGGTAGAATATTTCAAATACATTCTCAAAATGAATTACAGATACCTTAGTTACATTTCTTTTCCCCAATAAGTTGCATCCTATATTGTTTTGCACATCATTTGGAATAAAATGGAATTGACCTCCCCAAGGTTTGAAATTTCAATTTTTGATTTTGCAAAATAAGAGTTTAGAAAAAATAAATTTTATGAAAACTTTTTGTAAAATTTCAAGTTGGTATATGATTTGTGTACATGTTTAACCTTGAAATGTATAACCTTGGTATCTTGGTAGTATATGACCCAATTGAGATTTACCATTTTAAGGTTTTGAGTTTAAGAACAAGTTTAAAAAGATACATTGGAAATAAAAAATTCATTCTATGAACTTTGAGTCCCTTTTGCCACATTTAAAAAGTAAAATCAAACATACAAGTTTGGGTCTCTATGGATATATGGTTGCCTTACCAAGGAGGTATATGGCCTCTTATCTTGTAATTTTTTATTATTTTTATTTATAAATTTCATCACAATGATCTAACTATGAAACCCGATGTTTTGAAATTTCCAAATTAAATGCATACAAAATGGTTCACCCATGGTGGGGTTATTCATTTTGACCTTAAAAAATTTCAATTCAATTCATAGTTTATGTTTTTGTGATATTATAATTGTCATCATTGTACAGAGATGATACAAGCAAGCCTTGAAAACTTGTACACATTTTTGGGGTTAAAAAACATAAAATAAACTAGCTACTAAATATCTAACCATTTTTTATATGTTAAAATGTATAACTCGACTAACACATGAATGTGTGACCAAATTAACCTTTAAATGTATAACCCAATTAAGGTTTAAACTTTAGGATTTTATGGTTCTAAGGCTAGGATTAAATGGTAAAGGTTTTACGATAAAAAAATAAAAGTCAATGGCTTTCAAGGGTTTGGGGTTAAATTTATGTTTTTTGACTTTAAGCTTAATGGTTTTGTAAAGGTTTAAGGGGTTCAATTTTAAGGTTTAATAATTCTAAGTTTAAATTTTGATGTTCAAGGTTTGGGGTTTTAAGAGTCTCAATAGTCGGGGTTTTAAGGTTTAGGTTTTTGATGGTTGGGGGTTTTGGAGCAAGGATAGGCTTTAACATTAAAATTAAATTACAGTAAAATCTGCATATTCACCTCTACCACTTTGCCATGCCAATGGCACATGATGTATATGTCAAATGAACATACACATTCAATGTTCATTGGTCATGAATTTGACATGCCTATGTCGATTGCACATGCGTCTATCAAATGAACAATTTGTTCATTTAGCATGAATTTTATTCATATATTCATTCAACATTGTCATGTCAAAAATGCAAATAATATTTGAATTTGACATTTGGAAGCTTATTTGACATGTTTGTGCCAATTTGAACATGTGGATGTCAAACAAACAAATTGTGATTTGACAGTTGGAAGTTTATTTGACAAGTTTATATCAAATTGCACTTGTGAATGTCGAATGATCAAATTGTGATTTGACAATTGGAAGCTTATTTGACAAGTTTATGTCAAATTGCACATCTGAATGTCGAATGACCAAATTGTGATTTGACAGTTGGAAGCTTATTCAACAAGTTTATGTCAAATTGCACATGTGAATGTCGAATGACCAAATTGTGATTTGACAGTTGGAAGCTTATTCGACAAGTTTATGTCAAATTGCACATGTGAATGTCGAATGACCAAATTGTGATTTGACATTTGGAAAAAAATGTTTAGTTGACATGGATTTTCTTTCCATGTTCTTTAGACATGTGATCATGAGATGTCAAATGAACACCCTTTTTGTATTTGTGACATCTTCTCCAAAGCATTCTCCATTTCCAAAACAATGTGGGTAAATCACCTTCAATAACCTCAATTCACAATTGCCTGGATTCTTGATTCCAATAAACCAGTTGCTAGAGACCAATATCCTTGCTACAGTGTTGGAGCACTACAACAAAAGGTGTCCTTGTATGCCAAGTGATTTCACTGACTGTAGTGAACGAGGATTAGTGAAGAAGTAATGAATTCACTGGCCTAGTGAACAAGGAGTAGTGAACTGCACCCACATTTTGTAATAGTGGAATCATTTCTCAAAATATTTAATGCCATAGATCTCAACTTACTTGAAGCATTTTTCCCTAAATTCCAAGGGTAAATAACTTGACAACAAATTATTCCAAGCTATGCATGAAAAAGTCTAGTTTAAGAGTTGAAACTTAACATTTGTAATGTGGTCATAGATTTGATACATTCAAATTTGGCATCATGGTGGTTAGACTTGATTTTCATCATGTAGTTCAATCTTACTGTTGCGGACATCAATTCACACAAAAACTGGAAATAACACTAGAAGCTTAGGAACTAGAACCAATAACACAACAACTCACACAAAACTGGGAATAACACTTGAAGCTTCAAAACTAGAATCAATAACACTCAAAGAAAGAAAGCTAGAAGTAGTATTGATATTGGAAGAGCAAATACAACTGGTGTTGACGAGAGTGAGGGACAAAGTCTCAAGGTCCTCTATTTATACTGCTAATATACTATTGGAAACTCCAATGCTAAGATACTATTGGAAATTCCAATGCTAAGATATTATTGGAAACTCCAATGTTGGAAAGTTGGTTTCGCACTGTCACGTCCGTGACATCACCCCCCCCTTCAAGCAACGAGTTCCTACGAGTTGTTCTATTTATCTTATCAAAAACAGAAACTAAAAATCTATTACAAGAAGTCCATGTGATATTTACATGGTGTGGTGTTGATCTAGACATGTTGAATTCAAATATCTTTGGCACTTGGTTTTGTTGGGTACTGACGATGAAATTTGTTGATCATTTTGGGAGCATTAACAAGATTAGCAACAGGTTCCCAAGTTCGCTCGCTTATGTCATAGCCCTGCCAATGTACAAGATATTCTAATCTCCTTTGATTGATGCGGGAGTCGATGATCTTAGAAACTTCAAATTCTTCTTCTCCGTTAATCTCGATTGGTGGCGGAGGTGCTAGCAACCGTCCTGGAATAGTCGATTCTTTATATGGTTCAAGCAAGGAAACATGAAACACTGGATGAATTTTCATAGATGATGGCAGGTCCAACCTGTATGCTACCTCGTTGACCTGCTTATTCACGCGAAAAGGTCCAAGACGACGATAGTCAAGTTTGTCGCTCGGTCGGCGAGTCTTCAAATTGCGACGTAAAAGCCAAACTTTATCTCCAACCAAGATGTTTGGATTCTGCTTTCGAGATTTGTTTGCATTTCTCTTCTGCCGCTCTTGAGCTTCTACAAGCCTTGCCTTCATGTCTTTGTGGATTTCCAGAAGTCTGGTGACCAGATCTTGCGCAGCCGGATATTTTGCCAAACTCAAGTTCAAAGAATCAAATCGTGGATGATATCCATAGTTTGCGAAGAACAGAGTTTGATGGATGGACTCTTGAAATGTATTGTTGTAGGCAAACTCTGCGACTGGAAGTAGATCCACCCAATTGTCTTGATGGTAGTTGATGAAGCACCTTAAATACTGCTCCAACACTTGATTCACTCGTTCGGTTTGTCCATCAGTTTGAGGATGATACGCTGATGATAGATTGGTCTTCACTTGTAAAATCTTAAACAGGGATTGCCACAACTTGGACGTGAACTGCGTACCACGATCAGATATGATATCGTTGGGAAGTCCATGATATTTGTACACATTCTCCAAGAAAAGTCGTGCTGTTTCTTTACCTGTGATAGTTTTGTTGCAAGGCACAAAGTGTGCCATCTTTTTTAATCGGTCCACCATAACAAAAACTGAATCAAAAGATTTGGACTTTGGAAGGTCCACAATGAAATCCATGGATATGGATGTCCATGGGGTTTCTGGAATCGGCAGTGGTTGGAGTAACCCGTATGGCTAATGACGAAGGATCTTGGATCTAGAGCAGGTGTCACACGTCGTGACATAGTCCTTCACAGTTTTCCACATTTGGGGCCACCAAAAATCTCTGGATATCAGCTCCATAGTCTTGTTGTAACCAAAGTGTCCAGCCGATGGAGAGTCATGTCGAGACTGGAGCACTTGGAGTTGGCATGGTCAGGGACATAAAGTAGTCCCTGGTAATATAATAGCCCGTCATGGAACTGGAATCTTGGATCAACATTATGCGATTTGGAACCCTGTGAACTGGAAGTAGGGTGATCCAGGGATTCTGGATTTGAGCTTGGACTTGGAAATTCTCTAGGATTGAAGATGCCAGCATTGTTCTTCAATTTCAAAGCCAAAGGATCAAAGTTTAAATTTACTCGGGTATCTTGGAGAAAAGATGCATCCACTAAAGTTGTGGTGCGTATGATCTTCAGCTGAAAGTTGCTCGGGTTTGAGAATGGTAGTCTTTTGTTGGTCGTAAGCTGCATCTCCTTCCCTTGGTGCAAGATACGCTCGTCGAGAAAGAGCATCGGATTGAATTTGCTTGGAACCGGGACGGTATGTGATGACAAAGTTGAAGCGTGAAAGTGACATACTCCAACGAGCTTGTCGTCGATTCAGTACCTTGGTAGACATGAAATATTCAAGGTTCTTGTGATCGGTGTGGACCGTGACTGGATGTTGAGCTCCTTCAAGAAAATGACGCCACTCTTGGAACGAGTCGACAATGGCTAAAAGCTCCTTGTCGTGAATCTCATAATTGATCTCGGCAGCAATAAATTTTCGTGAGTGAAATGCGACAGGGTGGAGGCGTCCGTCTTTGTCGGGTTGTGAAAGGACCGCTCCAAGAGCAAAGTCAAAAGCATCCGTTTCTAGAAAAAACGGCTTTTGGAAGTCAGGATGCATCAGAATAGGCGCCATTGTAAACGCCTTCTTCAGAGTTTCAAATGCTTGGTCTGCTTCCACATTCCACTCGAGCTTGTCTTTGCAAGTTAATCGGGTCAACGGAGCGGCAATCTTGGAATAGTTTCGGATGAAGATTCGATAAAAGTTCGCAAAACCGAGGAAACATTGTACTTCTCGAATGGTAGCCGGTTTCTTCCACTCGATAACTGTTCGAATTTTCTGTGGGTCCATGGATAGACCCTCTCCAGAAATGATGTAGCCCAAGAATTCGACTTGGGGTTGATGGAAAACGCATTTCTCCAGCTTGGCGTATAGTCTAGCAGTGCGCAGTTTCTCCAAAACTAGCCGAACATGGTTGATGTGCTTTTCTTCATTCTTGGAGAAAACCAATATGTCGTTGAGATAACATACAACAAAATCATCTAAAAATTCTCGGAATACGTCGTTCATCAAGTGTTGAAAGACGATAGGTGCGTTGGTAAGACCAAAAGGCATGACATTGTATTTAAAATGTCCGTACCTAGTTCGGAACACCGTCTTCCATTCGTCACCTTCCTTGATACGTACTAGGTTGTACGCTCCACGAAGATCAAGCTTGGTGTAGATCTTTGCTTGACCGAGTTGGTCAAGAAGTCCTAAAATAAGCGGCAATGGATACCGGTTTTTGATTGTGACCTTATTTAGTCCACGATAATCCACGCACATCCGAAGGGAGCCGTCTTTTTTCTTGACAAACAAGATAGGAGCTCCAGCAGGTGACTTGGAATGTTGAATGAAGTTCTTCGCGAGATTTTCATCAAGGTAATCTTGTAATGCAGCAAGCTCGTTCTGGGAGAGACTGTAGATTGGACCAAAGGGAGGTTGTGCATCTTCTTGGAGCTCAATGCCACAATCATAAGGTCGATGCTGAGGAAGTGTATCAGCGTTCTTCTTCTCAAACACGTCCCGATACTCCTCATATTTTGCTGGTAACTTGGTTGGTTCTTGAACATGTTGAGATGTCGGAATTGCATAAATTGCAAACATATTCCCATTCTTGGCAGCCCTCATAAAGGCTCGAGCACCGACCATCAACGGAACTTCTACCGCGGACCCTTGGACTTGGTAAGGACACGGATTTGGAACATTCTTAGGGTGTCTAGACGAAATATGAGAAACTATGGTTCGATATGTTAGTTTTCGCTTTTTCCAATCTATATCCGGGTTAATCATCTCTAACCAAGAAAGACCTAAGATAAGAGGATTAGAGGGAGAACTAATGATATTGAATACAATAGTACTTTGGTGTCCTTCTAGGATAATGTCTAAGGGTTTAGTTTCGTGAGTGACATCTCCTGAAATCAAAGGTCTACCGTCGATAACCTCTACTGCCACAAGGGATTTCTTGAGGACTATAGGAAGATTATGACGCTTCACAAAAATTTTATCAATAAAACAAGCAGAGGCTCCGGGATCTAACAAGGCTTTAACTTTTATGTTATGTGGATGAAAATCTATTTTAAGCGGGATATTAAAACAATGAGAAGGTTCAGAGGATAAGATAGGACCTAATGACGTGGTAATACTGGTCAGCCGCACGGTCCCTAATGTGGCTGGCTGTTGTCGTTTTCCGACTCGATTTCCTCCTGTTTTGGCTCAGAAGTGCTCAAGGTGTATCGAAATTTGTGCACCTTTGGCCCTTGAGGTTTCAAAGGGCAATTGTTTAAGCTGTGGTCCTTGCCTCCATAATAAAAACACAAATGCTCCCTGCGACGTCGTTCTTTCTCTTCTTCGGTTAGCTTCCTAAACCTTGAAGTGTCAATTTGCATGGGCTCTGGGGTTGAAGTGCTTGAAGATGTTCGTGGGTTGGAGCTGTGTAATCCGCTCGATATGATCCAAAGAGCAGTCGTCGCTCCTGTCGTTGCTCGAACAGCCGGTTGTCACAGTCGATTGCTTGAGTAATGGCTTCCGACAGAGTAGTTGGTTTGGGCAGGTTTAGCAACAAGGTTTTGATATCATCGCGGAGTCCCCATCGAAACATGGTGATGAGAGTTGTGTCGTTTTAATCAAGGTCACATGCAAGTTGTTGAAATTTTGCAACGTATGCTGAAGCTGGGCGTGATCGTTGTTGCAGTGTTCGAAGTTTTGTTGTTGCTATAAGGGCTTGATCTCTCTCTCCAAACGTTCTGCTGAATTCCTCCAAGAATTGATCAAGGTCTGCCAGAAGTGGAGAATCCTTCTCTAATAGTGACGAAAACCAAGATAACGCAGTTCCGGTGAGTAGTGATCCAATGAGCCCAACTTGTGTTTCTTTTGTTGCGTATCTGTGTGGTTGGAGACAGAAGACAAGTCGAACTTGATTGACAAAATTTCGAAGTTTTGTACGATCTCCGTTAAACTTCTCTGGCAAGCTTATTCGAGGTTCTTTTGGCGCTTGTGGAACTGGAACATGGACTGGAGCGTGAACAACTTGGAGTTGTTCCATGGCATTTCGTAGGTTGGCATTTTCTTATCGTAGCTGTTGCAGCATGGCAACCACGTCGTGCATCTGGATGTTGGAAGCATCACCCATCTTGGTAGTGGACTCTCGTCAAACTATTGCCGACAACAACTCACACAAAAACTGGAAATAACACTAGAAGCTTAGGAACTAGAACCAATAACACAACAACTCACACAAAACTGGGAATAACACTTGAAGCTTCAAAACTAGAATCAATAACACTCAAAGAAAGAAAGCTAGAAGTAGTATTGATATTGGAAGAGCAAATACAACTAGTGTTGACGAGAGTGAGGGACAAAGTCTCAAGGTCCTCTATTTATACTGCTAAGATACTATTGGAAACTCCAATGCTAAGATACTATTGGAAACTCCAATGCTAAGATATTATTGGAAACTCCAATGTTGGAAAGTTGGTTTCGCACTGTCACGTCCGTGACACTTACATTACTTGAATATCTTCTCTTCAGAATATGTGATTTAAATTTAAATGTTTCAAATATTAGATTTGTCAAATATAATAGGTGGTAGATAGGAAATCATCTTAAATATATGATGGCACCCAAAAGAAGACTTCATTTTTGCACATTATAAATTGAATTTATTAATTTTTTATTTCTCATTTTGGCAAACTTAACCAATGACCATGAGATTGCATAATCTACTTTATGGATTACGTTTAAGGGGTGTATTGTATTCACATTTTTCTCAAGTAAATGGTGATAATTTAATAGGATAAATTTTATTTTTTAAAGAAAATATGGTTCAGGAAAATTATTATATTAGAAAATCGTTTGAGTAGAAAGTCATGTTCGTGCAATGATAATAAATTTCATGCATGACACAATTGATATATAGTCAAGTGATGTTTGAAAATGATCCTTGTGGTTGGATGGCAACCAAGAACATGCTCCTTCAACCTATTGGATATTGTTTCATAATCCTCCTCACATAGTTGAGATCATTGGATGATGTTCTTGAAAATAGTCTCCCTTTCCTACTACAAAATGTGGGTGCAGTTCACTAGTTTTCGTTCACTAGACCAGTGAATTCATTGCTTCTTCATTGATCCCCATTCATTACAACTAGTGAATTCATTCAAAATCCAGTGAAATAATTTGGCATACAAGGACACCTTTTGTTGTAGTGCCTGCTGGAATATGGCAACCAAAATTGATTCTTGCAATTGGATTGCCCACCAAACTTAGGGAGACTTTATTATTTTTGAAGTTTGAATTTCTTTTTTGGACAAAATTTTGCTTCTAAAAACAATAGTTGGATTTAAACTTTCTAAACTTTTCCTTGAACACTAGTGTTTGTTTTCTTTTCATTTTTTGGAGACAATACCATTACCAAACATCTTTAAACACATTCAACATAAATTGGTGACATGTTTGCAAAACTACACTTCAATTGTCATTTTATTGTCCTCCCCATCATGAGTCAACTATTTTTTTAATTGTTGAAATTCCCAAAGTCATTTTTCTTCTAACTTTGCATTGATATTGGGTAAAGAATTATTTTGTGTAAAGAATCACAAGCATTAAAGTTATCCAAAATAATAAAATTTAAGAATAAAACCTTAGGTTTCCTTGAAAATGAGGACAATAGTCAAAATACAAATGAAATTGTGCTAAAGGAAAAAATTAATAACTTAAAAAAAAACTAAAATATCTTCTTTGACCTAGGATGATTTAAGTTTCCTCATGTTTACTTATTGTCTACCTAGAGATCTATTTATGTTATGGGATATTTAAAAACAACTTAGGATTTTACCCAACCCTAAACAATAAAACAATAGGATCCAACAATAGGAGAGTAGGATTCTAATTATTTCTAGGACTATCCTATTGTCCTACTTATCATATTGCCTAAACACTTTACAAATATTGAAATAAATTTAAGTAAGAAAATTTGAATGGTTCAAAATAACATAACTCATGTGTTGGTGGTTTTTCACACATGTACATAATTGTGCATGAATATTTTGATTTATTAAAAAAACGAAAAAATGTCAAAAGTAATTTTTGCATGATTGTTTCTTATACATTTGACTTGCATTTAGAGTTAGAAATTTCGAACTTAATGAATTAAAAAACTAGCCAAATGATTTAATTAAAAAAGTAATTTCCTTTGTAGTCCTTTGTAGTCTTTGGTGATTTATTTTTTCATCAAATTGATCTAATGAATATGAATAGCATTTTTTTCTTGTTTAAAAAGTTTTAAATCAATTGTATCATTTTATGTATTCTTTTTGCATTCACTTAAAAAAAATTATACAACATCCAATAATTTTTTATTTAAAAAAAAATTCTTAAAACATCAAAATACAATATATACACCATATATTTGTAATATATATGAAACATTATGAAATCTTAAAATTGTCCTCTGTAATCTTATTGCAGTAAAACACTCTTTTTTGAAACCCCAATCGTGAATGAGCCTTGAAATACTTAATAATAATTTAAAGATTGACATTTAAGAGAATGTTTAAATAATTCAAGGACACACCTATCTAGATTATAGGGAAAATAAAAACTATTTAAAAACGTACATAAAATGTACCAAAGGGGCTATGGAAGAAGACATCTAAGACTTACCTAGGTTATGGGATACTAAGGAGATTACTTAATGGGGCTACTTAAGGAGACACCTAAGGTCTACCTGGGTCATAGGACAAAAAAAAGGACTTGGAGGGGTACATAGAACCCATTTGTATGCAAAACCCCTAATTTCTGAGAAAAGAGATGTTCAATAAAACAAGATTTGCAAATCAAGCGTGACAAGGTCAGGTGCATGCACTATACAAGGGGATCGTGGGAGAACATCGCTTGGGTGATGACTATTAAATGCTCTGGTCAAAATAGCCATGGCAGCTGCTGGCCGTGCACCAATAGCCAGGATACACTTCCACAACACCCATAGGACCATTTCTTAATTAAATATTGTTTTACAGCCGCAGGACAGTGCATCCATGACGCGGAAAACCATTGTCTAGTCACCGCCCTTAGTGTGACCTCCTCTGTGGTGAATTCATTGTTTAAAAGAAAGAAACATCCCCCAAGAGTTCACATAACGCCGGCTATTTAGGGAGGGACAGCAGCTGCTGTGACTATTGTGGCTAGCACGTTTTGCCTCATCGGGTACCCACACCCTTTTTTCTCAGAAAAGCGATGTTAATTAAAGCAAAGCGCAAATCAAGCGTCATGATGAGGTGGGATAACCCCAAAGTCAGTGGCTACATAAAATACAGTGCAGAAAAGGATGAACGTTTATGTTTCCACCATTAGTAATTTACTTAGCAACAGTTCTAAGTGGTTTCTCCGAATGCTCTCATTTGGGAGTATTTTGGGAGACTATGTAAAACGTGAATATTTGAGCGCACAGAACTTCAGGCTGCACTTTCTTTTAATGATATTTGAAGCAGGCTCCTTACATTTGTCGAATTGTATTTTGGTTCTCGGGTACGGGGTTCCCCTTCCGCATGCTCTTATCTCTTCCGCTCCAGTCAATTTCCTGATATAGCCGGGGTGGCGAGCATCCCTAGGCAGATTTCTACTTAACTGGTGAATTTGTTTCAAGAAACTCTGAAAACTGTAGCCAGTAGGCATAAATGCGATGACACCATCGCCAAAAAACCAGTTTTCTGTTGCTTTTTGGCGAATTTCTTTTCTCAAAAACAGGGAATTTGCAACAGAATATTCCGTTTTCAGAAAACTGTGTCGCTGTTTGGCGATTTTTTGCCAAAAACAAAATCACTGCTCCGCTCTTAGCGCACCACCTCGCAACTGCACTGCAGCTGCAAACACAGGCTGACTAACAGGGCAGAGAGGGGCCCCGGGCGCGCTCGTTGGTAGGCTCGTATTGGATTGAATCTCTTCATACTAACTGATCATACTTACTTTCTTGGACTGAGTCATGGTTTTACATGAGAACTAAATTATACACAATTTATACAAGAGTCCGCAAATGCCCAAGTAATGTTGTCAAAACTAAACTTCCTACCTGCCTTCACAAAGCACCTGATTGAATTCTGTTGGACTCATGAGAATTCTTGGATCATAGGCCAAATTTGGTATAAAACGGTAGCTGAATTCATGTCATTTCAAGCACCACCTGTATTCCATCGTATCAGCCTGCACCTCTACTCTCACTCTCATCCAGCACCTTTTTCGCCAGAGTCCTATTAGAAGTTATTGAACAAACCCTAATATAGTGTTCAGTACCTAGATACATTTAGTCATACCACACTCCAATTTTCCACACACAGCTCTACAGCTGCTTCCATCACTCAAGCTTTCAGTGCTGATCAAGCCATTTCGTGACTTACAACATTCGTTCAGGTATGGGCTCTTGCCACGCCTGGTGGATAATTGTAGCATTTGTATTTATAGCGTTACAACAAAAGGTGTTTTTGTACACCAAATGATTTCACTAGATTTTGAGTCAATTCATTAATTGTAGTGAATGGGGACTAGTGGAAAAGCAACGAATTCACTGGTCTATTGAATGGGGACTAGTGGAAAAGCAACGAATTCACTGGTCTATTGAATGGGGACTAATGAATTTCACCCACATTTTGTAATAATGAACGTTAGTCAATGAATGCAACTTGCCCTCATACAGGAGGCCTGGAGTGAACCAGCAGCCACCAATGCATCAGTTCAGGATGAGCCCATTGAAGCCGTTTTGCGGATGAACAAAAATCCCATCCTCCCTGCCCGCATGGATTATTTTTTTCCACCTCTTCTCTCTGCCCCAAAATTTTCCCCCTTCCTACCTACCACCTACCAACCCTTCCCCCCCTCACTCCATCGCCAAAGCTCCAGAGATGTCGAGCGGGAGCAAGCTTGGAGTTGGAGCCGGGGTTGTTGGAGCAGGAGCTTGGAGCTACTAAAGCTTGGAGCTTGGAGCAATTGGAGCAGGGGAGTTGTGGCTGGAGCCGGAATAGGACCCACGCAGGACCCAAGTAAACATTTTTACTTTTTTTCTCGTTTGTTTGTTTTGTTTGTTCTTCTTTGCTATGTTCTTGTGGAGCTGCGCTGTAGCACATCGTTTGCTCTTGTGGAGTTGCATTGCAACGCAGCGTAGCGAAGAAGGCAACGTTGCGCTGCAGCGCAACGTTTCCTCTTTTGGAGCTACATTGTAGCGCAACGTAGCGAAGAAGGCAACGTTGCATTGGAACGCATCGTTTCCTCTTGTGGAGTTGCACTACCGTCGCCTTCTTTTTCCTTTTTTAGAGCATTACTGCCATCGCCTTCTTTTTCTTTTTTATGTAGCGCAAGAAGGCGAAGCGAAGAAGGTGACGACGCTCTTGTCGTCGTTTTGTTTTTGCAACGCAAGAAGGTGGAGCGAAGAAGGCGACGACAATGTTGTTGTTGTCGCCTTCTTCTTGTTTTTTTGATGCGCTGTAGCGCAAGAAGGCGACATCGCTTTCTTCTTCTTTATCTTTTGTTGCATTGCAGCGCAGCCCAACGAAGAAGGCAACCGCAGCAACGCTGTCACCTTCTTCCTTTTTTTTTGTTGCGCAAGAAGGATGTCGTCACCTTCTTTCTTTTCTTTTTTTGCAACAGAAAGAAGAAGGCGACGATGGCAGCACATTCTTTTTTGTTCATTGTAGCGTAAAAGGCTTATAGCGTAGAGGGTGACGACAACAAGTTTGTATTGAAAAAGAAGACAATAGCTGCCGCCACCTTCTTCAATGGCTTTGCTGCAAGAAATGGTGACCTCCGTCTTTCTTTTGTGGTTTTGTTGCGAAGAAGGTGATGACAACAATGTCCTAACCTTCTTCTATGGTGGTGGTTTTTTTTTTTTTTTTTCTTTGTTGTTGCTTATGGTTTAGTTCATTAGAATTAACGTTTAATAATAATTGGTGGTTTTTTCTTAAGGGTTAGAGGTTGTAATGGCTAGGGGAAGAAGACTGAGGAAAAATGGTGGTGGTGAGTTGGAAGTTAATAAACAAAATGTTGTTGCGTCAAATGAGGTAATTCTTTTGTCAAATGTTGTTGTGTGAGATGAGGCATTTCTTTTGCCAAATGTTGCTATGTTAGATGAGGCAATTCTTCTGCCAAATGTTGTTGTGTTAGATGAGGCAATTCTTTTGCCAAATGTTGTTGTAGTAGATGCGACAATTGTTAAACAAAATATCTCTGCATGAGATGAAGCAATTGGTGACCTAAAGTAATGTTGCATTAGATCCAATTGGTGAGCAAAATGGTGTTCTATCATAATTGAAACAAAGGATGACAATTTGGTATAGATTGATTTAGAATTATTGGACATTAGATTCAATACAGATTTAAAAAATTGTATAAATCTCTTGAAGTTTAATTATATCCACACTTTCCATCATTTGTTTTGTCAAAAACTTTTTAATGCAATACCTGAAAACAATTCATGTTTATAGGAGTAATATGTGATTGTGTGATTTTATGTTTTATAATACCTAGATTTTATTTTTTGAACTCTCATTTTTTGGTTTAGGTCCGGAACATGAATCTGACCAGGTTCCTCAGCCATTTGCACTTCTTTGTCCACTTGATTTGGCTCAGAAAGACAAAGAATGGATGAAGGTTAAGTCGAAATGGAAATGCAAAGTTGGCACTTGCATTGTCGCATATTGTGCCAAATGGTTGTTGACCAAACATTTGAAGGAAATGCATGGCTTGGTGGTAGAAAAGGTTAAACTTGGGAGGCCTTCAACTTCTGCAGGGGGTCCTCAACATCAAGACCATGTCAAAATGAATGCTCGCATTTTGGGAAACGCAATGGTTGTGCAAAGGTGGAATGATCAAAAGGTTGTTAGTCGTGCTCGTGCTAAAGCACTGCGTGAGTGGAATCATTTGGTAATTGTTGCAAAATAGTGTCCACCATTCCCAAAACCAATTTTGGTCAAATTAACTTCAGAGTGATTGTTGAAGGTGTTGGGCCTCAATGTTTGGGGCGTGGGTAGTGTGCCTCGAGATGCAACATCGCAGATGGAGAAGGATGAAAATTTACAAGGGATGATTTGATCCACCCATTGTGTATATGCACAATAATTGAAAACGGCATGGGATGTCAAAATTTACAATCGAGAGTCTAATGAAACAAATCGGACAAAACGATTGGTAGATGTTTTGGATTTTCATGAATCTAGAATGATTCATGGAAGGTAAAAAACAATAATAAACATTTTTTTAATTTTTTTATTGCATTTCATCCAAGGTGTGTTAGGGTTTAACTTGTTGGTTTTTGGGTGTTTATAAGGTTCAGGACCAAACATAGGAAAAATTTGTTGTAAATGTAGTTCATGTTGAGATGTAACGTCGCCATTTTTACATTGCTTGTCATGCAACAAAAGCTGCAAATGCAGTAGCTACATATTGAGCTAAACACGAGATTGTAGATACTGATATGGGTTAGGGTTTCACTCTATATATAGTTAGTTAGGTTTTGCAGCCTCTTTATTTTTTGAACTACCCAATTTTGAATTTCGATCTTTTAATATGTTATAGAGTACCAACGTTTTTTTTTTCATTGGGTTCTTTAATAATCTTTCATGCACCCAATTTTGTACATCTTTTATCAATATAATAGTATCTTCTACTCACACTTCTTTTATGGGTGTATGGTTAATCATATGTCTTCTTTGTCATAATTTTCTTAGTACTTGAGATATAAAAATCAAACGAAGATCAAAATGAACATTGTGCAATACTTACATTTAATATAATAGGACTCACATCACCTGAAGAGTTTTAAAATGATACACACATTTTAAACATATAATACATACATCGTTTTTTATTATAAATTCCATAAGGAGATTTTCAAATATGCAATACCCACATATAAGTCTTAAAATAGCCGTAGGCATTTGACATTCATTGCAATACTCGCATATAAGTCCCATAATAGCCGCTGGCATTTTGCATTCCTTGCAATACCCGCATATGGGCCACAAATAGTTGTTGGCATTCTTCATTCATATGGGTCCCATGGTATTTGCTAGGTTTTTTTAACATTCTTTGCAATATCCGCATATAGTTTCCATAATAGTCGCTGGTATTTTTTTGCAACTCTTACAATACTCGCATATAAGTCCCATTATAGTTGTTGTTTTTTTACATTCATTGCAAAACTTACATTTTGTCATAAAATTAATTTAGAATAGTAATTAATTTAGGTATATAAAAAGACATATTTTGGGTACCCAGAGCACTTATTAGTTATTTTGAAATGACATTACATGCGGGTATTGCATTTAGGGTTTAGGGTCTTCACATAAGGTTTGCTTCAATCACCTATGGATTATTTCAATATGAACTTGCATGTAGGTATTGCAACTAGGCTTTGGTCTTCATTCAAAGGCGCACCCAAACTACATATTGGGTATTTCAAAGTGACCTTACATGTGGGTATTACATTTAAGGTTACCCTTTCATTGTAGGTTTTACCTTATTCACCTATGGGTTATTTTGAAATGAACTTGAATATGGCTATTACATTTAAGGTTAATCTTTCGTATAATTTTGACCTACAATATGATTATTTTAACCAAGAATTTATTTACTATATATTAGAAAAATATATAATAAAGTTTCAATCAAACATAGGATTAATATGTGGGAGAAATCATTTTTATTATTATGTCAAACATGAAAGAAAAAGTAGAAATTTATGTGCTTTGATTTTTTAAAAACATATTTTAAAATTTTATTAAATTAGAGACTTTACATTTATGTTTTTTGAAATTAGTAGAGTAGTCTCCTGCTTAAATATGCAACTTGAACCTATGCGGTTTGTGCGTACTTAGTCGGTAGGTGCGTACTTTAGATTTGCCGCTCCCAAATTGTTTATGTTTGGTTACAATGTTGAAGAAACCAAACGGAAAGTGTCTCAATGAGCATCACTGTTGCAAAATCATCTTGAAACTAAGCAAAACGAATGCTCCGAGTAAAAGAGCTTTAGCCTGAGAGTATAGCGTTAGTGAAGGCGGTATCCAAAAGGTGTGGGACAACCATGAGGCGATCCTAGAATGGTATGCTTTGTTGTCTGAAAAAGCTAAGGAGAAAACATTTCGAGCTTTCGTTGGATGATTTATTGAGCTTGAAGACATGCTTTACATCTAGATTGACAGCATGTTCCATGCCAAACTGCCTGTCCCGCCATCTCTCGTCATAGCCAAAATGAAAATAATGCTTCTAGTATTTCCATTCCGGAATCCAATTCTAAGGCATCTTGGCAATGGTTAAGTTGATTTGGAGTGCACCATGGATTGCAAAAGATGCGCCTTCATGGAGAGGGAGCAGAAGTCAACGAGAATAATCCGGAATTGTTGGCAACTTAAAAAAAATTTAATGTGATTATCACATAATATGACCCAGAAAATGTTTATAGTATGGACGAAACTAGCTTGTTTTTTTAGTTGCTTCTGAGATACTTATGCCAAATGACGATTCATGACATGTTCAACTAGGCCTCAGCAAGGTAAGGTAAAAGGTAAACGGGTAATTATTGTTGCCCTACCTTTACCTTACCACTACCTCTACCCGAACAGCCTGTGTTGACTTTTACCTCTACCATTACTGTACCACTGAACATGGGTAATTACCTGGTAAATACAATTTTTTTGTTTTTTTGCTCTTGAGTCTTGCATAGCGTAGTGTGCGTGTAGCCAAAAAGGAGGGGCGCCATTTAACTACAGACACCCTAGATCACTTAACAGACGTCCTCATGGATCACAATGTTCAACCCCTGCCTCTGTCAGGTCTGCTGATCCTTCATGCCTCAAAGCACTCAGCAAACAACCCCACGACATAAGAGCTCAGAGGCTCAAGCAATTTCTCGGTCCTACACACAGATGCATTACTACACCCAGCTCTCAAAACACGACTTCGATCATGGTTACAAAACCCAAATTCTATTCACAGAATGTGCACAAAACATATCAGTGATATGCTTGTGTATTAGGGCATGATTACATATAGACCTTAAAGAAGGGAAAGGTAAAAAGGTAATTACAAGGTAATGGGGTAATTCGATTCGCTCTACCTTTACTTTACTTGTTACCCTACCTGCTAACCGAACATTGACTTTTACCTTTACCTTTTAGGGCTTTACCGAGTAACTTAATGGTAACCTCCCTACCTTGCCGAGGGCTATGTTCAACTAATAAATCTTGAACCCTATTTTTTTGCCAAAAAATGCATATTTAACTAGGGTGCGTACTTAAATGGGTGCGTACTTAAGTGGGAGACTATTGTATACAACTTTAAAAGGGGGGAAGAAGAAATGAACATCTTTGAAGAAATTTTAAGCTTTAACTTTTATTTTTTGATATCAACAAACTTTGTATTGCATTCAAGGTTGGGTTTTCACATAAGGTTTGTTTCTTACCTTTGTGTGATAACTCCAACCTAATTTTCCCAATTTTTTGAAGAAAATATAGATTGAGATTGTATTGTTTCACATATGTTTAAACCAAAAAAATTTCCCCCCAATTTAATATAAAATATTTCTGATAATTAATGTAGTATCAAGAATTTTTTTCATATAATTAAATAATTAATAGACCATTATTTCAGATAATTTAGATGATTAATTATCAAGAATTAGATAATCATTTATTTATTTGAAATAATTAACTAATCATTTGGCTTAACTTTAATTACTTGGACAATAAAAAGTTGGATCTAAAAATCAGATTGATTAATTTGATATTTGATTTATTAACTTAAGTATATTTTTGTTTTAATAAGTTATTAAAATCACTATTTAAGATAATTATTCCATGTTATAGATTGTAAGTTCAATTTTTTCATGAAAAAATTCCTACACCAAGATAAACTTGATCACAATTATCATTGTATTATTTGTTCCACAAACAATACAACCTCTTTTCAAATTCATGAAACAAAGTAAGAATCATGGAACTCCTAATCAACAACCCTAACTTTTATACACACCTTTGTGTACATATTAATTTGAAATTAACTAATTATTTTGGAGTGACCCAAAATGTAGGTATTACATTTAGGGTAGGATCTTCATTTAAAGAAGGTTTAAACCCCACATGCATATATTTTGTGTGACCCAAAATGTAGGTATTGCATTTAAGGTAGGATCTTTGTATAAAGATGTTTAAACCCCACATGCGTATTTTTGAAATGGCCCAAAATGCAAGTATTGCATTTAAGGTAGGATCTTCGTATAAAGAAACTTGAACCCCACATGCGTACTTTCAAAATGGCCCAAAATGCAAGTATTGCATTTAGGGTAGGGTTATTTCAAAGTGACTTTGTGTCTGTATATTGTGTTTAGGGCTAGGTCTTCATTTAAGGGTATCCAAACCATTTAGATGGGTTTTTTTTTAAACATGTGGGTATTGCATTTAAGCTTGTTTTTCATTTAAACTTGCAATATTCGAACTTATACTTACCTCTACCAATTGGAATGTTGGGGTTTCACTGCAATACCTACATTTGTACTTACCTTTACCAATTGGAATTTTGGGGCATAATTGCAATACTTGCACTTGTACTTACTTTTACCAACTGGGATTTTGGGGCCTGGTTATAATACTTACATCTAACACTAATATTATCATTATCCTTGTGTTTTTGCATTTCACACTTTTTGTGCTTATTACTTGGAAACAATAATAACCTTTGTGCCATATTAGACTTCATGTGTGTGTTGAATACATGATGTTCAAAGAATTTGGGGTATGATTTCCTCCATACAAAATTGATTCTAAAAGAAAATTCTTAGTGTTAATGGCAACAATCTTGATTAGTAATTGAAACATTTATTCATGACATCGTTCAGTACATACATTTGTGTGATTGAGCATTGTTTCATGCCAATCTTTGAGCCGTTTGACATTATTTCCCAATCCATCTTCTACACGGCGTAACACCAATCCTAGGTGTGAAATTGCATTTGCCTTTGTGAGGCATATGTTACGAATATTACATGCCAATACACTCATGTGTGAGGTGGCATGTTCACGAAGTGGCACATCACCTTCTTTACATTCATTTGTGATCTCTTGCATTGTAGTGACCAATTGTGCAAGAGCCCTTTCCATTGGGGTTGATGAATTTATTGTCTCATTAGACCCTACAATGGCACCCATAGGGAGATCATTTTGCTCCATGTTCATGAGCCCATCAAATTCCATGATCCCATCATCACCTTCAAGATGATCATCTTTGTCATCATCATTGGACTCCATATCATCTGGAATATGTTGCAGGTCTGCAAACATGTGACCCAACCCTCCACGATGTGATCCATACCATGTTCCACAGTAATGAATGATATCCTCTTGAGAAATGTCTGTGCATGTGAGAATGACCTTAATTTGGTGTTTACACATGTTCCCTCACAATGCCCATTCACATGTGCAACAAAACATTTTGGTGAATGGGAATTTCACCGTGTAAATAACATTGGGAAGGCGTTGGCTCCGTATGGCCCAAGCTCCATCACTCTCAAGGGTTGGTTGGTACACATGGTTGAGTGGAATAAGGGTTGCCTTTCCACACTTCGTGTAATAATGGCCTCCATAACCTTGTTTTTTATGAAACCCCTCTTTTTCATTTCCAATGTGTGCATGTAGTGGCGTGCATTGGTTGTCGTTAATCGCCACACCAACCAGTCAATCCTACGCCCTTTAAGGCCTTTTGTGTCAAGAGTAAGCCAACATTTCAATGGACCATGATATGATTCAATGCTCACTTGGGTGTCTTGGTTGGAATGGGGCACTTTTCGAACACCCACCTTCCATAATTCTACAAACATAAACACAATACATAAGGATGAATAACATTATACAAAATAATTTTGAATGCTAAACCATGATAAATATTATCACTTACCAAATTGATGGTAATAAGTCCAAAAATAGTTTGTCCACGCATCACCAGGCCTATGTTTATGAGGCTTTCTCTCACAACAACCCTCCCACGCTTTTTGAAGTCATCAATTGTTTCTCCATGATTGATGGACATGTACATCACATCATGAAGGTCTTGGAGGATTCCACCTCGCACTTCCACATCTTTGATTTTTTCAATACCACGTAGGCGCCATGCTTTGAGAACATGCAAACAACAAAGGTAGATGGGAACCTTGTCCATACCCCATACGACCCTAATAAAGACACATATGCAATAAAATCTCCATGAGTGGATGGGGTTTTGAAGTAATCAAGAATTTTATGAAAAATATTAAAAAACATTTAAGGAAATAAACACAAAGTCGATACTAGGTATAGAACTAACCGCAATGCCTTCAATTCTTGAGGTGCATCATCAACGAGAAAACAAGATGGTTTCCAATGTGGCATGTGTGATAACATCTTCTCTTTTAATGGTTTCAACCATTCGATCAAATCTTGCATTGTTTGCCTATTTGTAATGATCTAGGCTAAAGGGACCCCCGTGCGATGATCATCAAATCCCATCAAGGTGAATAGATGGAATTTCATGTCATTTGTGCCAAATATTGCATCCATAGAAATGGCACCATTGTGACCATATGATAGCATGGACTCACATTGAGTTGGTGTTTGAATACATATGGTGAATGGGACTTGAGTTCCATTCATTTCACCAACATCTTGGAAAAAGAACACATCTTCTGGATGTTGGAGAGCCCAAGACTGAATTGAAATTGTAGGGTTAGTGTGTAAACGCCAACTCCCTTTCTTATGTTTCCGATCCCAATATGCAATGTCTTAAAGCTGAATGAAATCATTTCGTGTCATGCTTTGACCCGCATTCACACGTTCCCACCAAATTGCTTTATGCTTGTCATATATTTGTTTGGTCATATGACCTAAGCTTAATTGGGCCCATATGTGGTCTTTCAATGCTTGTGACATGCATGGAGCATAACGAGACATACAAGAAATGGACTCTGGGTCATGCTCACCATGTGCGAATGACCCATCAATTCGGGTATGGGCCTTATGATAAATTGTGATCTCAACCACATCAAGTCGTGTGTATAGACGTTTGATTGAGAATGATGCTAGGCATCCTCGTTTAATAAATCGAGTGCGAGTTGAATTTTCTCGATAGTCCTCTGGTCCATATCCACATTGATACCTAAACCAAAAAACTTTCAAAACGTAAATGATTACATCTTTGGTATATGAATTAAAGAAATTAAAAAGGTTAATGCCATAAATATTTACCATGTATGCCCGAGGTGGTTTTTGATAGTTGGTTGCTTGACATCCGTTTGGCTTGGAAAGTTTTTGTAAACACTCCATTCCACAGGGGTGCTCGTATCCCCTCGTTCACCTTCCAAGAATTCCGAGATGCGAGCATATGGAACATAAGCAAATTGAATGGTCACTTTATTTTGCCCTCCATGGCGTATCCCAGATGTCCACACCAAGTCTTTGTTTGAGAAAGGGGACTTGGTGGGGTTTTGGACAAGAATGGAATGGGACTTTGGAACCTTTCCCATGATTGAAGGAAGTAGGACAAATTCCTGCATCAAAAGAACTTATAATTATCTAAACATTCATCATTGAACAAAAACCCAAAATGCAATACATACATGGCTCCTTTAAAATCAATGCTGTGACTTGGAATTCCCATTACAACACCCATATCATGATATAAAAAACCTACTATTCCAATGTACATAACGTACAATACTTGCATTATGAACCCATATACTAAAACAAACTTTGGCAATACCCACATTGAGCTATTAAACCTCCCATCATTGAAAATTTTCTCATATGCAATACCCGTATTGTACCTTAAACCCATAATGTTTGAAAACCCCATGTAGCAATACCCACATAATGATAGTTAATGCACACTGTTTGAGAGGTGCAAAATGCAATACCTACCTTAAGCCAAAAAACCCACACTGGTTGTGGGGAGTCAATGCATTATTCGCATATAGGTATGAAAAAATAAACTACAAAGAAATATTGAATATGAAATATCCATGTAAAAGTATAAAACTTTTATCTATGCTTGTATATTTAATGAAACTTGATGCCCTTTCTATATCTAACAACTAGGAAATGAAAAGAGTTTGAATTATGAAAATATAAACAAAAAAAAAAAAGAAGTAATAAGAGACAAATGCATACCTTTAAGAATAAAAGATGACAACGTTCCACCAAAGTTTATAGTCCCAATTGAAAACGCAACCCTAAAAAATCATAAAATGGGTTAGAAAATATTAAACTCTAGGAACTATGGAACATATGGAAACAAAGGAAATTCAAATTATGGTATAGATTTAAACATGTGAAAATATAAAAAACTAATACAATGAGCAAAATTTAGAATATAAACCTTAGGTTCTGAAATATATGAACCAAATTCTTATACACTAAATAATAAAGCATAACCCTAAAAATCCAAATGATATTTTGCAAAACGCCATGTAGCAATACTCACATAATGATAATTAATGCACACTGTTTGAAAGGTGCAAAATGCAATACCTGCCTTAAGCCATAAAACCCACATTGGTTGTGGGTAGTCAATGCATTATTCGCATATGGGTATGAAAAAATAAACTACAAAGAAATATTGAATATGAAATATCCATGTAAAAGTATGCTTGTATACTTAATGAAACTTGATGCCCTTTCTATATCTAACAACTAGGAAATGAAAAGAGGTTGAATTGTGAAAATATAAACAAAAAAACAAAAGAAGTAACAAGAGACAAATGCATACCTTTAAGAATAAAATATGACAACGTTCCACCAAAGTTTATAGTCCTAATTGAAAACACAACCCTAAAAAATCATAAAATGGGTTAAAAAATATTAAACTCTAGGAACTATGGAACATATGGAAACAAAGGAAATTCAAATTATGGTATAGATTTAAACAAGTGAAAATATAAAAAACTAATACAATGAGCAAAATTTAGAGTATATACCGTAAGTTCTAAAATATATGAATCAAATTCTTATACATTAAATAATAAAGCATAACCTTAAAAATCCAAATGATATTTTGCCATAAGCCTTATTACAACCCTAATTATACAAACCCTAACAAAAAAAAGTCTTAGTGATATATGTCCTAAACCCAAAAAACTATACAAACTATACAAATTATATAATGCAAAATACGTTAATCTTTAAAAACAATCAAATAAATTTCATACAAAACTAAAAGAGAAGATGTCTTTTACCTTTGTGTGATTTCTCCAACTTAATTTTTTCCATTCTTTTTGAAGAAGATATAGAATGCAATTGTATTACTTCACATATGTGTAAACCTTAAAATTTTCCCCCCAAATTTAGCCTACTTTAGATTAATTATTATACATTTGTGAAAAAATTATTAATTAATTTTTGTGTCTCAACCCTAAACCTAATGGTTAAGTTAGTAGGGTATATAATTAATAGAGTAGCTAGGTTAGTAGGGTAGGTGGTTAGTACAATAGCTAGGTCAATAGGATAACTAGTTATTAGGGTAGCTGTGTCAGTAGGGGATAATAAATAAGGTACCAAGGTTGGTGCAATACTTATGAAGGAAGGAAAGTGAGCAGGGTAGCTATTCAGAGTGACCCCAAATGCAAGTATTACATTTAGGGTGGGATCTTCATATAAAGAACCCTAAACCCCACATGCGTACTTTCGGAGTGACCCTAAATGCAGGTATTGCATTTAGGGTAAGATCTTCATATAAAGAAAGCTTAAACCTTACATGTGTCCTTTCGGAGTGACCCAAAGTGCAGGTATTGCATTTAGGGTTGGGTTATTTCAAAGTGATTTTGCATATGCATATTGTGTTTAGGGCTAGGTCTTCACTTAAGGGTATCTAAACCATTTAGATGGGTTTTTTTGAAATGTGGGTATTACATTTAGGTTTGTTTTTTCATTTCAACTTGAAATACTCAAACTTATATTTACCTGTACCAACTAGAATTTTGGGGTTTCGTTGCAATACCTACACCCATACTTACTTTTACCAACTGGAATTTTGGGGCATAATTTCAATACTTGCACTTACTTTTACCAAACCCTAACAAAAAAAAGTCTTGGTGATATATGCCCTAAACCTAAAAAATATACAAGCTATATAAATCATATAATGCAAAATAATTTTTTTGAAAGACCATAGGAAAAAAATAGAAAACCAAAATTCAAAGGTTTAAAACTATAAATATTTATTAACTGAAAAAAAAAACGTTAATCTTTAAAAATAATCAAATAAATTTCATATAAAACTAAAAGAGAAGATATGTTTTTTATCTTTGTGTGATCTCTTTAAAAATAATCAAATAAATTTCATATAAAACCAAAAGAAAAGATATGTCTTTTATCTTTGTGTGATCTTTCCAACCTAATTTTCCCACTCTTTTTGAAGAAGATATAAAATGCAATTGTATTACTTCACATATGTGTAAACCCTAAAATTTTCCCCCCAAATTTAGCCTACTTTAGATTAATTACTATACATTTGTGAAAAACTGATTAATTAATTTGTGTCTCAACCCCAAACCTAATGGTTAAGTTAGTAGGGTATGTAATTAATAGAGTAGCTAGGTTAGTAGGATAGGTGGTTAGTACAATAGCTAGGTCAGTAGGATAACTAGTTATTAGGGTAGCTGTGTGGTTGGTGCAATACTTATGAGGGTAGGAAAGTGAGCAGGGTAGCTATGTGTGAGGTCAGGTCCAGGAAAAACGGCCAAGAACAAAAGAAAAAAAAGAAAAAAAAAGTACAGTGGTCAGCAGCAAAAAGAAATCGACTGTGATGAGCCCCATCCGGCGCCGAACGAAAAAACGCAACCCATCCAGTGGACAGAACGGCCAACTGGTGCATTGGTGGTGCATTGGTGGCTGTTAATTCACTCTGGCCCTTCACCACCTACTAGTGCAGCCACTGCTGGCCCTACAGGGCTACCCATATTCCCAGGTGGAAATGACCCAGTATTCAATATAGGTTTCGTGCCTCTACTGCCCTTCATAGCCATGCTTGGTCTCACTCTTGCTGTCCAAGGCATGAGTTTTCCTACCCAAAATCAAACCTTGCTATTTTTAAGGAATGCAAGAAAGCCCTCAGCTTGCCAAAGTCCTGTTTTTGTAGAGCTGTTATAAATGGTTGAGAAACCTCATGACGCTTGTCTCTGGTGTGTAATTCACATGGTAATTTCCATACGTGCATGAATCTTCACGCATTACCCAAGAGCTAATTTGGTTCAGAAAAGACCAAGTGGAAGTTCCAAGTGAGACTTTGCCATTTTTTCACAAAGAAATTGGGAAAATTTTGGAATTTATTTTTCAAGTGTAAATTCCACTAAGTTTGCTATTTTTTGGTTTACATTTATCCAAAATTGTGATATCAAAAAAATGAAAAGAAAACACTCCTCCACTGCTCCACTGAGGAAGTTTCTTCACCTTGGACTTGGGGTGACAAGTGCAAAAGAGAAATAAATCTCATTCACATTGGGTTCAAGTATATATTTTGCTGATTGATTGTGGCAATGACCCATCATGATGAAACGGTGCATTTTTCAATCACAAGGTTCAGACACTCAAATAATAAGATATAATTTGGAAAATTGTCTATTAAAAGCCCTGGAGCAAGGTGAGAATTAAATTCATTAAAATATAGATTTCCCCATTGTGTAATGATTCAAAATTGGAACTTATAAGCAAATTCCAAATTTTGCGTACACACCAGTACTTCCAGGAACTTATATATTTTTAGAAATAAATATTGCATCTTGGAAAAATGGAAAAATGGTCTTAACCTAATGCAAGTTTTGGACATTTGCATATGAATTCAACTCATTTAATGAAGAAGGTAAAAGATGATATGTCATGTTCATAGAAAAACTAAAATAATTTCAAACACAAAAATATTTAACATAAAAAAGACCAAAGATATATAACATGCCACTCACAACAGTATTGAGCAAACAGCTGAGATTAATGTGCAGACAAGACAAAATCTGGTTGAACATTGACTCTTAAGAAGAACATGTTGTTAACGTGAAGGATATTGCATAAAGATAAATTAAGGTAAAGGCCGAATTATAAACTTCATATTAATCTTGGTTAAGTTAAGGGTAATGAATCATGGGTTGTATTATATGTATGTATTTATGAAAACCCACTTCACATGTATTTCTCATGCTTCTTTAATCATTTTCTAACAGACCAATAAGGGATGGAAAATTGATAGAAAATGCTTGATTAATGTACTTCATGGTGTGTGAAGTCAACATAAAATGGTGAAACAAATCCACTGTAGATTGAACAGGGGAGATTATTGTGCCTTGTAGCCAAATTTCAAAAAACTTTCTCATGGATGATTGTCACTGTGGCTACATTGATCACAAAATTGCAGAAAAAGAACACCACACCCCTTTCTGAGAAAAGAGATATAAAAAAGAACAACCACCAAGCAAGGGCCACAAGCGTGTCCCTAAAGTCACGGCAGGCATTGAATACAGTGCAGTAAATTCCAAAAGGGTCCAAGCGTGCACAATTGCAGCAGCAACTCCGAAGTAACGGAAGTGCTCCAAATGCTTGACATTTGGGAAGACTCTGTGCCACAGTTTCTGACCCTGCCATTAGCCCAGGCCAAATAGTTTTGGAAACAAAAGTTTCGTGCAGCCAATGAGATGGCTCAGCATGCACTCATGAGAGGTCTAGTTTTTTTATCTTTTTGGAGGGTGAGGGTTTTATGTTTTTTTTTCTTTTGTTCTCATCACGTTCCCATGGGGTTCCCAAAGGCTTGCCCAAGCTCCCAAGTTGTTCCTCAAGACATTCCCAATAGCACCTCAGTTTTATCCCATATGGTTTTGCCCAAAGTTCAACTCCCATGCATAGAAACTAGAAAGGCAGGCCATAGGGGAGCACATGTGTTTCTATGTGGCAACTTGGGGTCTAAAGAGATGCCTAATGTTCCAAAAACATTGATGATGGCCATCAATATGGCCCCTCCCCTCCCCTCCCACCAAAGGACAGCATGAGCTCATCCATGAACTAATTAATATGAATCATGCTATGTCACTATGTTATGTAGCAGCCATTAGAAACCTGATTGCAGGCACAGTCAATTGACATGTGAATAATTTTTGTCTTGGTAGGATGTAAAGGTGCAAGACGTTATTCCAAGGAAAAAGAGTGGGAAACACAAGGAAATGAGACAGAAGGAGGAGGGAAAGAAAGGCAAAATGTCATGGTTCTCTATGTTGTCATGATTCACTAGCTTGCCGAAGCAAAATTTGATGAATTGCCATGTTCAACAACAGAAATAGCAGACATCCTTCACCTATCAACCACAGATAAAATGTCTGACCGGTAATCATCCAAGAAAGGAAAGCGGTGGGAGTCTAGAGGTAGCCAACCCCACAGCTATGAGGTTTACAAAACTCTTAGTGGTCACAAGTTATGAGGCCAATGACTAAGTCTGGGCACACTCTGAATATTGTGAAGTAATTGGAAAAGGAATTAAAGCTTCTGACTAGCTAGGCGAAGCTCTATCTTTGATTTTTCAACATCAGAACAAGCCTATCTTAAAGTGAATTTGGATTTTTTTTGGCATTGTCAAGCCACCCAAAAAAATAAAAAAAACAACAACAACAACAACAAGGTTTCACATATCGACGAATTTTCTAAGGTGGCAATGTGGTCTATTACCTTTAGTACTAGAGGGGGAAGGGAAGGCGTGCGCTCCTGAGGGCCTCCCAAAATTAGCCTGAAGGGCAGTAGATTAGCATTTCCAGGAGGTCAATTGGAGCAGCGCATTCGCCAGCATAAACTACTAAAGGTTTTTTTATTTCAATGGTGGAACTTTGGCGTTGAGAATGCGCGGAAATCCCCTTCAATTGACTAAATCATCTTCAGTGCTGTCAATTAGAAACATAAATGAAGACCTGGGAATGATTTCTGATTGGCCGACAGTAGCCTGACGCACCTACTTGGGACCTTCAAATGACTAAAATAGAAATGGAATTTTTGTTGATATCTGAAACGAACTTTTTCTTTTCGACGTTCTTATCGCCTCCGCTCTTCGCGCTTCGACAGATTTCAGTAAGCCCAACCAAACAGAAAGAAATTCACAAGTGAAGAGCCACGCTAAGAAATTCGCAGCAAGGAATCCTTGGTGGGTTCCAAGATATTCGCAGCTTCTCGGATCTCACTGCCCATTGGAATGTCCCTAGAACTGACGATCTGCGACTGCCCATGTCGTGACTACCTGCATCCACAAGGCAGGTGCACCTGATTGAATTCGGCTGGGCTCGTGACAATTGTGTCAGATTCTTGGAACGCACGCGAAGTTTAGTATAAAACTGTTACATTAGTGGTCATTTCAACAATCAAGCACCACCAGTATTCCATCGTAACAGCCTGCAGCTCTAGTACTCTCATTCTCATCCAGCTTGTTTGGGCACAGTTATGTTACGCAGAAGTTAGAACAAAGGTCAAACTTCACACCCGTAGTGTTCACGGTTCAGCACATAGGTACACTCAGTCGTACCAGACTGTTCCAATTTTCCACCCGGAGCTCTACAGCTGCAACTTTCATAACTCAAGCAGCCATCATGACTCACAGCATTCGTTCTGGTGTAGGATCTCGCCAGGCTTGGCAGACAATCGTCGCATTTGTATGCATGGCTTTAGTGGCTGGTGCAGTAATGGTGCAAGCCGCGGATCCGGATCCATTGCAGGATTTCTGCGTCGCAGATCTGTCGCCGAGCGCTCCACGTGTCAACGGATTTCCTTGCAAGGACCGCGCGAATGTTACGTCCAAAGACTTTCTCTTCACGGACTTCCGCACGGCTGGTTCGATCCTCAAACTTGACTTGGCATAATGGACGTTGTCTCATCGTCAAATACCTTAATTGCATGCTCGTAGGCTACTTGTTTCATCACTCTGCTTACAGCTCCATGCTTCAATAATTCACCACTAGGACGTGTATCAAGTCACATTTGGAATTTCCATTTACCATCATCCATTAGCCTTCTCTACGTCTGAAGAGTAGTGAAACTTCTATAACCGCTCCAAGCTGCCTCAGGAATGCGCGATAAGTTGAAAGCGCTCAAAACCTGTTACGCAATGTGAAAAATCTGAAAACCCAGAAAGCCCAGGTTGGCAGGAACGGTATAGGAACAGCCGTAGCTTTCTTTATAGACTGAGCACCTTCTTATGTTCATCGTAGAAAAAGTATATATTTTTATTCCACAAATTAATACCTTCTTCTTGAGCGAATTATCCTTGTTAAGTTATTCCTTTGTAGGAGTTGGACAGTTTCACTGATCTAGAACAAAGATTCTTATATTTCTGAACTAAATTTTCTTTGCCTACTGCATTTGGTATAATTTCAGGGAACGTCTCTGTCACCGGTACAAATGCCTACCCATCATTTGGAACTGTGTTGCAGTACCCAGCTCTCAACACACTCGGCATCTCCCATGTCCGACTGGACTTCGGAATCGGTGGAGTTGTTCCTCCCCATACCCATCCCTTAGCTAGTGAGACATTGTTCGTGGTGCAAGGCTCCATTTATACAGGCTTCATTAGCTTCGACGGTGTGCTATACGCAGAAACCTTGCAAAAGGGAGACATCTACATCTTCCCAAAGGGCACTCTCCATTTCCAGATCAACGTGGGTACTGGACCTGCAATCAGCTTCAACACTCTGAATTCACAAGCTCCTGGATTCTTGGTTGCAGCAAACCAGTTGCTGTTGAGCAACATCCCCGCTGCAGTGCTGGAGTCATCTCTGGGAATATATAATGCCACAGATCTCAACTTACTTGAAGCCTCTGTCCCTCCATTCTGGGGGTAATTAACTAGACTGCAAATTATTCCAAGCCCTGCATCAAAGAGTCTAGTTTAAGAGTACAAACTGAATTAGGCATTGCTTCATGTGCTCACCGATTTTTACTGTCAACTTTGGCTTTGGCATGGTGTTTTAGACATGACCTGATCATGTAATTTTTTAACCATCTAGATCATTTGAATAGATTCTCCTTGCATGTGTGATGAAAATAATGTAATTACATGGTTTGATGTAATTCAAGGATCATAACTTAGTAGAGTTCCATGTGGTAACAAATTTACATCTAACTTTGGCGTGGGATTATATTATATTAAACATCCTGATTAATATCTAGTTCAGTCATATATTAATATCAATAGGAATAGATTCTTGTGTGGTGGGATATAGGGACAATTCTTTCTTATTTGGTGTGTTCAATTGTGTTTTCATGTATTCCTAAATTCGCTTGGACATTATTTTACATGTATAAAAATGGGGATGCATATATTAATTATATTTTTTTATTAATAAACAGCGTTTTTTTTTTTTTTTTTGGCGAATTTGGGTTTTAAAAAAAGGAAATGGGAGATATTCTGTCGCCTATTCTCTATATTTCCGAAAACAACCATTGGAAGCTGTAGAAAAAGTGACAATCATCATCTAGGAAGATTACTTATCAAATCTGGCTATACGAACGACAAATCTTTAATCACCCTTTCTGGCTACATACTGAAAACCAAATGAAGAAATCTGGCTATTTTTTTTCTTTTTTCTCTCACTTTGAAAAAGCACTTCAATTTTTTTTATTTTTGAGTTTTCATTTCGGTTTTTGGCAAAATTATGCCAATAAAAAAAAAGGGTTTGGATACATGAGATCTCTTATCCATGCCTGAACAATCTTCATGTTGATGGTTTTTGTCTCACATGGGAATTTTATCCTTGATGTGAAGCTTGCCAACATTGAGTTATCAAACATTCGTGAGCTTTTCAAGTACTAGCTCTGTTGAATATTGGATTGTGCTACACTCATAGGCTTGGTACTAATTTTAATGTCGAAACTTGGGACCTTGGCACAGGTTTACACCATATATAAAACCATCTACACATGTGATAAATCTAGAAAACAACTTGGTTGAGGGTCTTATTCACAGTTGCTCAACCTAAGATAAAAAGTATTTATTAAGCCCAAACATGGAAAGTATTCTACAAAAAGTAATCTCAACAATGCAAAAAATTGAAAACGTCAGCTTTGTAAGCTAGAAAGTATGGGAAACATTTTAACATTGAATAAATTAGAAATATCTGAATGTGTCAAATGTGACATTAACATGTTTTTAAAACGTTTAATAAGATCTTGTATTAATGTTCTTTTAAAAATATTTTCAATATGTTTTACAAATCCACACTTAGTATTCACATGAATAAAAAGTATTGATTTTTCACATTCATTAATTGTAATTCAAAAGTTCCAAGTATATTGTGATCTTAGGAATTTAGTTAAATAGGTTCATCTATTAATAGATTCAGAGGCGTAGCCACGGCATAGGCACACATAGGTGCTGCCTATGCTGGGATTGCCCGAAGTGCCTAGGCCTATGCTAGATTTGCCAAAGGTTGGGGCTAGATTTGCCAAGGGCCCAACCTACTCGTACAGTCAATGATGATGACTTTTTAGGGTGAGCCTATGCTGACTTGAGAGGCTGGCTACGTCTCTGAATAGATTACATAATTTTTAAGGGATTACAATTCACATGCTTATATATCTAAATATATATTTTGACATATTTTTATTGGTTATATATAGTGCTATTAACTAGAAATTCTCCACTTTTGAATCCATTGTATTTCATGTTGGGCAATCTTGTCCTTGGGCGAAAACGTGATAAAGTAGACCAGAAAATTACCTTGCAACATAAATGGAAAGTGACCATCAAATAAGGCCTTGACTGTTGAATTTTAAAATATCATTTACTTTAATGTTTAGTTATATGGAGTTTTTTGACTTTGCTACAACTATATTTTAAAACCAAATGTTTAAAATATGTTTGTATATATTCATCAAAATCAAGTAGATGTCACAAGCTACAAAATAGATCAAATATTAGATCCACATTATTTTTAAATCAATGGCTAAATATACTAGTGCATTTTGAAAATTTTCATAGTAGAATCAAAATATATTTAGCATTTAATGTAGAAGTAGGAATGAAGTACAATATTAATTTGTTAATTTCATTCCTACTTGTTACTTACTTTTATAGTACAAAGTTTTTCAAATTTTGTATTCAATTCATAAAAACTTGATGGAAGCATGGAAGCTTCCATAATGAGATTTTTAAAAAAAATTGAACTTACTTTGTTATGTTTATGTTGAAAAACTACCATATTTAAGATTTAGATTTGGGCAGACGTACTTTTTGGTCCACTTTATCATGTTTGGATCCCCTTGGGTGGTACCACTAAGAACATCACACCTTAATTTTCTTGCACCTATCGAACTTTGAAAAATCATAAGAAACATTTAAATGAACATTTTCATAAAGTTTTTGAATACATTTATTAGGATCCATATATTCTGAAATTTCAATAATATCAAAAATACTATGTATTTTGATTTCTTAATCATTGCATTTATAAAACATTTCAAGAACATAATGCTTATTTTTTTCCTTGAACTTTTTAGTTTGAAACATGATTTATGAATTTTTTTATAATTTTTCTTCCTAAGCTAATTGGAGGTCATTTTATTCATAGGTTTTTATTTGGCAATTAATTGATTGAATATGATTAATTTTCATAGTTGAGGCTATCGATTTTTTAAAGGTTCATTTTAATTAAGAATATTATTTTTTCAATTTTTCAAAATTTTAAATTCTCAAATAAATTTCAAGCCATATATTAGTGCATGCAATGGTAAACATGAAAAAATAATCATTTATAATTGTGAAAACATTTAACGAAAAAGGCTTGGAAAAAAGAATTTGTTGTTTTTGGTTTCTTAACCATTCTTTGAAGTGGTTCCTATTGGTACCACCCAATCATGGGTTTGCCTTATTTGAAACCAAACTAGGTGAAAGCAAGAAAAAAGGAGGTAAGAGAAATGTGGACAATCCTTTAAAACTGTTTTTTCAATTTTTTAAAAATCACCATGGGAACACTATATATCAAAAAAATATTTTATTTTTGACATGAGTTCATATACTTTCAAAGTTGTAATTACAAAATTTTCATGAAAATTCACCACGTTTTAAGAGTCCTTTTATATTTTTAAAGCATTCAAAAAAAACATGTGGACAAATGGTTTTTTTTAATCAAAAGTATTTTTCCCTTATCAAATGTTCACCAAATCATTTCAATTTTTTTGTGAAATTTAATATACTCAACAAGAAGGGATCCATGTGTTCAAAAAATTCAAAAAATAAAAATACATATTTTTTTAAAAAATTCAATACTCAAATGTCCTTTTACACTATTATAGTTTTGAATTTATAATCATGGTTCAAAGTAAAAGTTTGATGCAAAAAAAATTAAGTTTTTATCATGTTATATCTCATAGTTGGCCTCAAATTTGATATTTAGTTTTAAAATTTGTGTGAAAAATGCATTATAAACCAATAAGAAACTATCACATGGAAAATGCAATCTTTGAAAAAGACTTTATCCTTGGCATGATTGCCTCATTTTTTCATGCTTTCACCCAACTCATTTTGATTTTGATTTTTTAGAAAACTAACAATTGGTAGTTTAGGAGTGCGAAGAACAAGATTTGGAAC